>CM049850.1:0-1200000 GCA_027422415.1 Schizothorax lantsangensis | reverse complement strand
TCAGTAACCGTAGTTTTACTGTGGTATTTGTAGTTAAAGCACAATAACCTCGATATTTACTATGAGTTTATCTCAGTAACCATATTTTACTGTGGTATTTGTAGTTAAAACACAATAACCTCGATATTTACTATCAGTTTACCTCAGTAACCGTAGTTTTACTGTCGTATTTGCAGTTAAAACACAATAACCTCAATATTTACTATGAGTTTACCTCAGTAACCATAGTTTTATTGTGGTATTTGTAGTTAAAGCACAATAACCTCAATATTTACTATGAGTTTACCTCAGTAACCGTAGTTTTACTGTGGTATTTGTAGTTAAAGCACAATAACCTCAATATTTACTATGAGTTTACCTCAGTAACTGTAGTTTTACTGTGATATTTGTAGTTAAAGCACAATAACGTCGATACTTACCATGTTTTTACCACAGTAACTGTTTTTACTGTATAATTTTTAAAGCACAGTAACCACAACGCTTTCCACGCCTTTAAGAAGTTTTTTTGAAGTAATTGTAATTCAATATTTTTTTTTCTGTCTTGTAGTAACCTCAGATCACATACTCCAGGAGCTCTTTAAAGAAGTCATCTCTTGTAAAGGTTGTCTCTCTCTCTCTCTCTCTCTCTCTCAGCTTTTTCTTTCCTATTTTTCCAAACTGTAATCCATAATTCATTTACACATATTTTGCTCTCTGTGGTTTATTTCTGTGGTTCATCATGGCATATTTTTTAAACTCAGAATCAAATTTTGACCAGTTCTTTCAGAAAGCTGCTGGAATTAACAGGGAACTTGAACTCGAAGCACCCAATGCTGATCTTGAAGAAGCTGCCAAGGAGGCTGAACAAGTCCTTCAAAGGTTCAACCCTTCACAGGTTTTGTTGAACACTTTTAGTAATAACTGATTTGCTTTAATGAACACATCCTTACATTATGTGTTGATCATATCTTTCGTTATAGTCCTTCTCAAATATTTTGCTCACCGATAATTTTTAACACACTGTCTCAACATGTATATATTTCTCTTTGTTTCAGTTGAAAGGGAAGACCAAAGATGGCCTGTCATGAGATTTGAATTTGGCCATACTGTGCGTTTACGGAGAAGACCAAAAGCTGCAAAGGAATACACTTCAATGGTACGTCTGTGTTGGTCTGAGCACCTTTACTATTTGCACAGCATTTGATGTTTCTTTAACTTTGGTTTACATACCCCACGGCCCTGCCAGGAAGATCCCTCAACAAAGTGTCATGTTGAAGTAGTAATAATTCATACAATTGACCAAATCAGCAAATTCATATGATATTGTACAAGCGTACTCATACAAAATTCTACAACTTTTACTCCTACTGCTGTTATCGGCCTTTGCCTCAACTCTCATGCAGATTGTGCTCATAGTAAGTAGTCAGAGTGTTTATATCATACAGTTTATATTAAGTCCATTGTATCCTTTATTAACCTTTACAAATTGGTTCTGTCTCTTCCCGTTCTAACAGTACATGATATCTGTCCACACCTCAGAGTCTGCCTTTCTTTCCGTGTTGATTTTTATTGAACACATCTGTCTAAGAAGCAAGAGTCTGGAAATGCTAGTTTAACTTCTCATGTGACAAATCAGATCTTCAATTAATTTGGCCAAATCAGATCACTTGAAGCTGTTCACAGCAAGAACAAGAAATATAATGGTAAATATTTTAGCATCCACACCAACAGATGATAATGGTCTGTTTACTGTTATACACGCTGCAGTTACAGTATGTTGTTGTCTGCTATTTGTTGTTGTCAATATTTTTATTGTTCAACAGCTGGAAAAATCTGTTCTGGAAGAGATTCCAATGATATTGTTCCTCTGTGTCAATAATGTTAAATAGCTGTGGTATAGACTCATCCTTGGTGTGAAGAGGCCTTTAAATTTCTTACAACAATACCGGCAGCATGTAATCATATTTAAAATAATTCATATTAATATAGGTTGCTATTGAAGAATACAGCTTTTTCTAATGCTGCATTCCTCTCATTCTGTTAAACTTACACACACAATTTTTGCATTTCTCTGCCAAATTCTCTTCATCTTATTCATTTACTCCAGCATTCACTTACACATTTATTTTCTTGTTTTACAGCTGAAGACCAAAAACGAAAAAGAAAATCAGTCACAGCAAGCCATTCAAACCAGTCCTGATGAATGAGGAATGAACATGGTCTTCTTGTGCCCAAACAGAAAAGACAGAGCTAAAAGTTGCACATTTCCATTGCTATGTCTTTATTCAATGCAGTTATGTGTGGTACAGCATTGATGTTGATCTCTCAAAAGGCAGCAGTTATAGTTACTTCATGTCAGCAGTTATAGTTTTTCACATATACATATTTTTATAGCTCCTAGAATGGACAAATTAGCTGTGCATCAACTCTGGGATTTAGGCAGGAAATGACTGAATATGGTCAGTTCTGACACCTGCACCTGTATTCACCAACATTATTTCTCTAGAGTTATTGTTGACTTATTGTTTTTTCTGTTTGTTTGAAGGAGGATGAAGCCAGTTGATGAAGATAAGAGAAGATAAGATTATTTTAATTTGTCACATACACAATTACATAGAGTATATAACCAGTAGTGAAATGTATTCTCTGCATTTAACCCATCCTAAGTGAACACACACCCGGAGCAGTGGGCAGCCATGTTACAGCGCCCGGGGAGCAGTGGGGGTTCAGTGTCTGCTCAACCCATCGTGGTAACAATCCCTGCCGGACCTGAGATCGAACCCACAACCTTCCGCTTACAAGTCCGACTCGCTATCCATTAGGCCACGACTGCCCCAAAGAAAAAGAAGATGAAGATGAAGATATCAATGAAGATATCAATTCAATGGCCACCAAGTGAAGCACTGCTGCCTGAACCCATCAGATATCTGTTGTGAAGACATAATTCACAAACAGCTCTACTGTGACAGCTCAGATGTTACGGCCCATAAAATAAACTTCACAACTTCACAACTGCAAGATAGTGGTGGAGGGATACTTTTAGTCCATAACTCCAACAAGAATCAATGGTAAGTCCAGTGCAACAATTATAAATAAAAATACTATATATTGTTTATTAATTTACCACACCCTAAATACATATTTTGTCCCTCCAGGGCATCTACACCACGTGGTGTGTGAGGAGGACCATCAGAGACTCCAGCCACCCGAGCCATGGACTGCTCTCACTGTTACCATCAGGCAGATGTTATCGCAGATCCTTCACCAGCAGACTGTGAGACAAGTGCTTTCCACAGGCAATCAGACTGAACTGAACTCGTACCAGTAACACCACACACACCCCACCAACCTCTTATGCACTGCACTCCATCAGTTACACTAACTGGACTCTGAATCACTATTATTCTGCACCCTGACATTCTGTTTGCACTAATTCATACCGTACTGCACTGCAAAGGTATATGTGTACTGTGATTATTGTGTTTATTATTGTTTTCATTTCATGCTCTCTTTATAGTATAATATTTACCATATGTTGTTCTCTGTCTGTATTGAGTCCCTTATACATATACAGTATGTGTTGCATATATATCAATACTTGTCATCCATACTGTCATGCGGCAGTTTGCACAAAAGACTTTCACCACCTGTACACTTGCGTTCATGGTATTGTGACAATAAAGTAATTTGATTTGAATTGGTTACATGTCTTTTGTTCATCAGTTGTACTGTAGGGTGCTGGATAACAACTGCAAATTGTTTAAGTCATGGAAGTGTAACCGTGCTACACTCTAAACGTGAACTAACACTGTGCTAGTTTCGAAAGGAGCTAAGTGATATAAACTGTACCCATAAAAGGAAGTATCAGACCAGGTAATTAGTAACCAGTATCTTTTACTCACATTAAATTTCCAATAACAGTTGAAACACAATTGCATAACATGTATATGAAAAATAAAAAATTGGGCCCTTTGAAACAATTGAGTCTCTGGTTTTGTCCTTTTGTAGTCGTTAAAGTCTGTTTTGTGATCACTTTCTGTATTAGTCAGTCCTGTCAATAGTTCGGTGTCAAAAATGTGTGTCACCAGGTCTGTGACAGTTTCTCCTTTTCAAGGGAAGTGTGCACTTGGATGAAAGAGTGGGTACCAGCTCAGACGACTGATACTTTCCTACCACCAAGGAAAACGTTCGATGAGTTGGTCTGCGTCTCTTCACGATCAACTGGGAGGCTCGCCATCGATAGAAAAGGATCTTCCAAGTAGTTTCACTCTGTCCATAAGACCTGACCTGTTTTTTTTAAAACAGGAATTTTAAAATAATGTTCTATATATGTTGTACAACAGTCATACTAAAGCATAACAACCACGTAACATTAAGCATCACATGCTGCATAATACTAAATGATCACATGTTCAGGCCTATTTATCACACTTTAGTTCAAACTTCAAATCTCAACTCAATATCTAGAATATAACATGCACAACCTTATACTTAATTAATAACAGTTGATAATAAATCAACAAAATGGCATACTCTTATATCCCTGGATTAGAGAAAAACTGTAAACAATACGGGCTCTACATAAGTTAAGTTTGCAACACATAGCTGTAGTTGCAATATTAATACTCTAATAAGAGTACCCCTTTTAGAACAAAATGTTTTATCTACTCACAGCAGAATTTAAACATTAAAGTTTAACATTTCCCTCACAACATTAAAATAAAATCATCATAGACACCATATAGTATTTTTTATAACATTCTCTTCAGTAGAAATGCTGTGTAATTCACTCGTCTATTCCTTAAAACAAAACAAATGAACAAAAAAAAACCCAGCTGTATTCAGGTAACTTAAATATCAGCTTACTATTTCTGTGCTTTTTGTAAACTTTGTTTCACAGTTAGCAAGCAACATCAACATCATGCAGTTCACTAGCTTACCGAGACAAATACAGATGGAAAACGTGGGTTTTCCAAACTCTCGGTTGCTCCTCCTTATTCTGTCTTCTGTGTTGGTTCTTTAGCTTGCTAATACACTCACTTTTATCACTCTGTTAACTTAAAATCTGTTAATTTCCTCTCGTTTCCTGTCGCCATAAATCGTGTTCGTCTTCTCTCTTTCTCTCACATACTCGGCATGGTCGAATCACGCAATTTTCCTCGTGACCTGTCAATCATGTTCAGCTAGGGGAGGAACTATCACTCCTGATTGGCTGATTTCTTCCCAAAGGATATTACGCTATTATGGCTGTTTTTCTTTTAAAGGGATATTAAGCTATTTTAATACAATTTTAAAGTAATTTTAACCCTGTATTGCCACTGGGTTACACACTCCCCTCCTTAACTAACATGGGTCCCTTCATGTTCTCTTTTTTTTTATTGATTACTTTCAAACGTTTCAACTAAAACTTGATTAAATCCCTCTAGAATGGTCTGGGCAAAAGAAATCAAGGGACTGCCAAGTTGAGGGTAAGTAAATTTCCTAGGTGCTCTTCTGGAACGTTCTGACCTACGAGGAGGTTCACTGGCTATCTCATTGATGTCATTGTCTGTTTCAACAGTAGAACTTGGGTCAATGGTTGTAACTATTTGGGGGCCCTCCTTTTGAGACTGACACTGTGCATCCTCTCTTCCTATTGCAAGTTGCTCATGTAGGTACTCCTCTGGATGTTGTACTAATGGTTCCTTTTCCATTTGGGATGTGTTGATTTCATTTACTGTCTCTGTTTCCATATCTCCATCCATTTTTTTCAGTTATTTCCTCAGGTTGCACTACTGCACCAGGTAAGTTTTCTTCAGGCTCCAAATACATGGAACTTCTCCCCTCAAAATTAGGACCGTTTACAGCAGAGGACACGTCAGGTAAGGTTTGTTGTTCCATGCCAGGTAGAGTTTCAGAATCAACAGGTAAGTATTCAGCTCCAGCACGTGTGCTTCTCCTGTAAGCTGCCTCACCATTTTCCTTAAGCATATCCATGACTTTAAACAGTGTTGTCTCTACTTCAGAGACTTTGATGGGGTAAAATTGAGGCTCAATATCATCATCATCCTCTGAACAGATAAGTTGTTCACTTGGTTGGGGAAGTATCTGCTTTGTTCTGAGCCTACGTGCTGGTTTTGGCTCGACTACTTCTTCCTCTTCTTCGGAAAGAAAACCACAAGGTAAAAGCAGATCACGATGTAATGTGCGTGTTGGCCCATCCTGACCTTCAGGACACACTACATAGACAGGTAAGTCTCCTGCTCTCCTTTGCACAATGTAGACTTTTGACTCCCACCGGTCAGCCAGTTTGTGCTTTTGGCGAAGTCGAAGATTTCGTACAAGAACTCTGTCTCCTGCCTCAAGTGTGGATTCTCTTACTCGCACATCAAACCTCTGTTTGTTCTTATCAGCCACTTTTTTCGCGTTTTTAGTTGCAAGCTGATAGCTTTCCCTCAACTGAGACTTGAGATTTTTCACATACTGGGAATGTGAAATAGACGAACTGTCTTTGACTGGTAACCCAAATGCGATGTCTATGGGTAATCTGGGCTGCCGCCCAAACATCAATTCATAAGGTGAAAACCCTGTGGCATTGTTTCTCGTGCAATTGTATGCATGAGTGAGTGGTTTGACATGATCACGCCACTTCGTCTTCTCCTTTTCCTGCAAGGTTCCCAGCATGCTCAGCAATGTGCGATTAAATCGCTCTACTGGATTTCCTCTGGGATGATACGGACTTGTCCTCACTTTACGGATGCCGGCCAAAGCACAGAGCTCTTTGATGGTTCGCGACTCGAAATCACGCCCCTGATCGCTATGGAGACGTTCTGGGAACCCATAATGACTGAGGAACTGCTCCCATAGACATTTTGCGACTGTGCTAGCCTTTTGATCTCTCGTTGGAATGGCTACTGCATACCGTGTAAAGTGGTCGGTGATGACCAAGATATCTTTGGTGTTATGACTATCCGGTTCCAAAGACAAAAAGTCCATACAAACCAGTTCCATTGGCCTGCTGGTGCAGCTGCAGAGGTGCAGCTTTCTCTGGCTGACTTTTCCTCTTGACACATCTCTCACAGTTTTTGATCTTTGTCTCAATATCAGAAACCATTTTTGGCCAATAGAACCTTGACCTAACCAGCTCAAGAGTACGTTCAATACCCATATGTCCCATCTGGTTATGGAGACTGGTAAGTACTGATGACCTTAACACATGTGGCAGAACAAGTTGGAAAACTGGTCTATTGTCACACTGTCGTCTCCTGTACAATAGGTCATCCTTCAATTCAAAACGACTCATCTCCCTGAGCATCAGCTGAAACTCTGGTGACTCAGTCTTGCGACTGGTAGGTACAGGTTCTTGGGACTGAATTAATTTTATGATGTTACTGATAACTGGGTCTTCTCTTTGTAGTGTTGCAAGCTCGTCTGTGCTGTACTTTGGGACTGTAAGAAGACCTTGGAATCCCTCCTCCTCAAACTCAGTAGGAATGGCCACTGAGTGGATAGCTAGAGACTCCACTAAGCAAGGATTAGTGGAGTCTTCCTCACCACAAGCAAAAATATGGTACTGGCAGACCGCTCTGACTGTTTCTGTGCAGCAAAATTCATTTCTCTCCGGATTCAGATGATGAGAAGTGAACTCATGTATCCTCTGACTTTCGCCCTGAGACTGATTGTCATTTATTAAATCACCATGAGGCCTTCTTGACAACCCGTCCGCATCCTGGTTCTGCTTGCCTGCTCGATATGTGATGTCAAACGTAAAAGTGGACAGTGAAGCTAACCAACTATAGCTAGTGGCATCTAGTTTAGCAGTGGTAAGTATATACCTCAGCGGATTATTGTCAGTGACAACTCGGAAGTAGTTACCATACAAGTAGTCGTGGAATTTTTCAGTGATAGCCCACTTTAAGGCTAAAAATTCCAACTTATGCGCTGGATATCTTGCCTCACTGCGTGATAATCCTCTACTTGCGTAGGCAATGACACGGCTCTGTCCATCCTGTTCCTGATACAATGCCGCTCCAAGTCCAGTCGTACTGGCATCTGTGTGGAGGGTATATGGTAATTTAGGATTTGCAAATCCTAACACAGGGGACGATGTGAGCTTGTCTATGATGTTCTCGAAGGCCTGCTGGCAAGCAGAGGTCCATCTTTCCTGAAAGGGCTCCTTGGGGTGGAAGTATTTGCCAGGTGGTTGGGTTGGCTTGCTTCTCCTTTGAGTTGGTGGATAACCAGCAGTCAGATTGGTCAAAGGCTTCACAATCTTGGCATAATCTTGTACAAATCTCCGATAGTAACCAGAGAAACCCAGGAAGGATTTTAATTCTTTCAGGGTCTGAGGTCTCGGCCAGGTCTTGAGTGCTTTAACCTTTTCTGGATCCGTCTCAACTCCGTTCCTTGATACAATGTGCCCTAAATAACGTACTGATGTTTGGAAGAAACAGCACTTTTCTGGTGATAGCTTAAGGCCACTATCTCTTAGTCGGTTCAAGACACTGATCAGTCGTTTTTCATGTTCTTCCAAAGACTTGGAGAAAACAATCAAGTCATCAAGGAAAACGAGCACTTCCCTCAGATGCATATCACCCATGCACTTTTCCATCAACCGCTGGAATGTGGAGGGTGCATTCGTTATCCCTTGTGGCATGCGGTTCCATTCCCAAAACCCTAGAGGGCAAACAAAGGCTGTTTTTTGTTTGTCGTTTTCCTCCATCTCGATCTGGTAGTATCCAGATTTTAGATCCATTACAGAAAACCATTGAGACCCACTGAGTGCAGAAAATGACTCCTCCAAATTGGGCAAGGCATATGCGTCCCTGATAGTCTGGAGGTTTAGTTTCCTATAGTCTACACACAGTCTGATATCACCATTCTTCTTTTTGACGACTACAATAGGTGATGAAAAGGGGGACTCAGATTCCCTGATAACTCCGGCATCTAGAAGGGTTTTGAGATGGCGGCGCACTGCTTCAAAATCTTGTGGATGTATTGGGCGAGGTCGCTGTTTGAATGGAGTTTCATCTTTCAGACGAATGTGATGTTTGACTTTTGTTGTGTGACCGAAGTCAAGGTCATGATGAGCGAAAACATCAGAGTAGTTATTTAGCTTCTCGGTTATTCTTGTCTTCCACTCCTCAGAAAGTGGTGAATCACCAAAGTCAAGCTTCAGTTTTTTCTCTTGTCTTCTAGAAGTGGCTGCATCTCGCTGATTTTCAGAAGGAAATGATTCTTCATCTGGGTTAGTAGGTTTTTGATAAGGATGAGTATCTTGCAAAATGTCTTGAACTACTGCTAGCTCAGCAATGATACAGTTAGTGGGTAGTGTTATATCATGTTCCGTTTCGTTTCTCAGTATTACAGGTACCTTGTAAGGATGTTGAGTTGGCATGGTGATAAGACAACAGTCTGTGAAGATTCCACCAGGTAAGGATGACATCGAGGGAGGCTCCAACAACACCCATGACTCATTGGTAACGGTTCTTGCACCAGCAACTCCTTGTAGTATGACCTTCTCACCAGCAGGGATTGTGGCAGGTATACTGCCTCTGAGTTTTACTAGTCCAAGTCTACCACCGAAGCGTTGCTGGTGTCGTAGCTGCAGGGTTCTGAGTACTTGGGCATAACCACAAAATGTGGTAGATCTGAGAGGGTTGTCATCACAGTACTCCTCATAGAGAGGGTCCAGAGTGTTCGTCCCAATGAGTACTGGTATACTGTTGTTTGAGCGAGTGTCTGGTACTATCAAAGCTAGAGTTTCTACTTCCGGTTCTGAAGCGATAAACTCTTTTGGAAACTTCAGACTTATCTCCACATATCCAGCGTAAGGGACAGGTTCGCCATTTGCTCCTTCAACCTCTAATATGTCACTCACAGGTTTGATTATGTACTCTAACAGATGGTCATTGTAGAACGACTGGGATATGGTGGTAACCTGCGAGCCTGTATCGAGTAAGCAGTTGCACCCGACTCCACCAACTTCAACATTAGCTGTGCTCTTTCGTCCAACAAGACCTTTTGGGACACTTCCGGCTTGTTTTACTTTCTGTTCTTTCAATATTGCTTTGGTCTTAAGCTTTTCCTGAGGACTTTTCTGTTTTTCGGTTCCTGATCGTCCTTCCACAGGAACCGCTTCTAGTTTAAAGTGGAGGGGTCGCTTGATGCAGTCTTCTCATCCCAAGCCTGTTGCTTTTCTTTTAGCTCTTTTCTTTTAACGTCAACCAGTACAGGATTAGCAGGGTTACTGCAGCTGCTAATTATGTGACCATCTTCCCCACATTTAAAACAGTACCAGGGCCGTGGTCTCTTAGTGGTCACAAACTGAGCTGAGGACTGCTTCTGAGACACAGGCTGGCTCTCTTTTGGCTTAGCCCTCTGAGCATTAGGCACTTTATTTCTCACCACTTTCTCTCCCTTGGAAACTGTGAAGGCAGCAATCTGAGCTTGGAGGTCAGCTATCTGTTTTTGAATCTGTTTCATGGTCGAAGGTATACTGTTATCTTGGATTTTCATGTCATAATCAGGGATTCCATCGACACACACAGCTTGTGCATTAGCCTGGGCTTTTGTTTTTGTGAATCCGAGGTGCTGCTTCATTCGACTTGCCTTGGTGGCTCGCTTATCCTCTTCAGTCCGTAACAACAACAAAAACTCTGAGAAGGTGGGTGGTTTATTTTGTCTCTGTTCCAGCTGGAGAGTTGCGATCACTGTATTGTCCCAACACCCCCTACAGAACTGTTTGAGAAGCTGTCTGTCTGCATCACTAGCACTTACAGCCTTCCTTTTCACAACGGCACTCAGGGATGACTGCAGTCTATGGAGGTAGGTAGATGATTTCTCACCTGAATTCTGGTGAGTGTTAAGAAATTTTGCAAATAACTCATCACCATCCTCTACAGTTGCATATGCAGAGTCAAGCAAGCTCAGGTAATCTTGTGGAGTAGCATGACGATCTAAAGGCTTCACTACATTAGCAGCAGGGGGTAAAAGGCTATCCACAATTCTTCGCACCAACTGTGAATGCGACACAGTGGGATCAGTCAAGTAGAAGTCAACACTGGATCGCCAGGTTTCATAATCCACTTTTCCATAATTGGGGCAAGGGACTTTGCCTGAGAAAATCCTCAATTTGGCAGGCGAATGCAATTGAGATGAAATTTCTGCGCTTTTCACAATGTGTTCTACCACTACTCGCTGAACTTCAGGTATGCTGAGGTGATCGGGAGATAAGGTAAAGTTAGACATGGGATCCCTCATAACAGATGGAGTGAATGTAGCTGTTGGTTCAATGTAAGACTGTGTTTCACCAACAGTTTGACTTAATTTACCAGTGGAGTGAGGGTTAAGTGAAGTTTCAGTGGAGTTATGATGTTGCCCCAGTTGAGCTGGTGTGGGTCTAGGCTGAGCTTGAGCTGTAGGTAAGATGGGCTCTATCCTTTCACTCACTGGCGGAGTAGGAGTTGGCTCATGTACTGTCTCTACTTCTTCCACTGGGACCTGTGCTCCAATAGTTTCTGTAATCCTTGTCAGCTCCCCTCGTAACATGTCCTCAAATGACACACCACTTAATCTGGCTATGTTTCTAAGTTCAGACAAAAAAGTGTGAGTAACTTCAGTGCCTAGTTTGCTGCTATGAACACTAGCTAGTGTTTTTACGTGGTGTATGACATTGGTGTCCTCAGAACTGGGTCTATCTAGCGGCAGTATAGTTTCAAGTGACTGCAGTGTTGCACCTGATTTAAACTCAATGATGGCTTGTTTGTGGTATTCAGACTCAGGATTCTCAATCTTAAAGATTCTACTGATTGACCCCCATTGCTTTAGATAATCGAAAATCTCCTCATCTACAGGGGTATAGGATAACCCACTTACTATGACTGAATTTGGTACTTTGATATTTTCGTTCTCAACAATCTCCATTTTACAGGTGTAACACTCAACCCTGAAATTTTCTAACTTTTACCACACAAAAAAAAATGCAATTCAAAGTGTTATCTGCAGGTGGCGCTATAACTGGCTTTCCTGTATGGCAACAGTCTACTCACAAAGCTCCTGGCTGGCTCGCCAAGTTTTATGTAACCGTGCTACACTCTAAACGTGAACTAACACTGTGCTAGGTTCGAAAGGAGCTAAGTGATATAAACTGTACCCATAAAAGGAAGTATCAGACCAGGTAATTAGTAACAAGTATCTTTTACTCACATTAAATTTCCAATAACAGTTGAAACACAATTGCATAACATGTATATGAAAAATAAAAAATTGGGCCCTTTGAAACAATTGAGTCTCTGGTTTTGTCCTTTTGTAGTCGTTAAAGTCTGTTTTGTGATCACTTTCTGTATTAGTCAGTCCTGTCAATAGTTCGGTGTCAAAAATGTGTGTCACCAGGTCTGTGACAGTTTCTCCTTTTCAAGGGAAGTGTGCACTTGGATGAAAGAGTGGGTACCAGCTCAGACGACTGATACTTTCCTACCACCAAGGAAAACGTTCGATGAGTTGGTCTGCGTCTCTTCACGATCAACTGGGAGGCTCGCCATCGATAGAAAAGGATCTTACCAAGTAGTTTCACTCTGTCCATAAGACCTGACCTGTTTTTTTTTAAACAGGAATTTTAAAATAATGTTCTATATATGTTGTACAACAGTCATACTAAAGCATAACAACCACGTAACATTAAGCATCACATGCTGCATAATACTAAATGATCACATGTTCAGGCCTATTTATCACACTTTAGTTCAAACTTCAAATCTCAACTCAATATCTAGAATATAACATGCACAATCTTATACTTAAATAATAACAGTTGATAATAAATCAACAAAATGGCATACTCTTATATCCCTGGATTAGAGAAAAACTGTAAACAATACGGGCTCTACATAAGTTAAGTTTGCAACACATAGCTGTAGTTGCAATATTAATACTCTAATAAGAGTACCCCTTTTAGAACAAAATGTTTTATCTACTCACAGCAGAATTTAAACATTAAAGTTTAACATTTCCCTCACAACATTAAAATAAAATCATCATAGACACCATATAGTATTTTTTATAACATTCTCTTCAGTAGAAATGCTGTGTAATTCACTCGTTTATTCCTTAAAACAAAACAAATGAACAAAAAAAACCCCAGCTGTATTCAGGTAACTTAAATATCAGCTTACTATTTCTGTGCTTTTTGTAAACTTTGTTTCACAGTTAGCAAGCAACATCAACATCATGCAGTTCACTAGCTTACCGAGACAAATACAGATGGAAAACGTGGGTTTTCCAAACTCTCGGTTGCTCCTCCTTATTCTGTCTTCTGTGTTGGTTCTTTAGCTTGCTAATACACTCACTTTTATCACTCTGTTAACTTAAAATCTGTTAATTTCCTCTCGTTTCCTGTCGCCATAAATCGTGTTCGTCTTCTCTCTTTCTCTCACATACTCGCGCGCATGGTCGAATCACGCAATTTTCCTCGTGACCTGTCAATCATGTTCAGCTAGGGGAGGAACTATCACTCCTGATTGGCTGATTTCTTCCCAAAGGATATTACGCTATTATGGCTGTTTTTCTTTTAAAGGGATATTAAGCTATTTTAATACAATTTTAAAGTAATTTTAACCCTGTATTGCCACTGGGTTACAGAAGAATAAGATTATGATAGGGACATGGACAAGCAAGCAAGAGGAAGAAAACCAGGAGAGCTCTGATGATGAGAAGGAAACTGAATGTGATTCAATGATGCTCAGAACATTTCACTATGCATGCATTCTGGTGGCTTCATCTGATTAAAATAATATGGTTTTAAATAACTAATTTTTATTTATCTTCAATATGATCTGTCTTTATATGCTAATTTAGCTGTCTTTATGCTGTATCCTCCAGCAAAGTATTGTACATGGTGTTGGATAATAAAGTATGGTGAATATTCTGTATTAGGGATGGTGTTTGGTAAATACACCATTTAATTTTGTAAACAGTACATATAATCACTATGATTGTTTTAAGAACATGAACATGTGGTCATATTAATGACTCCATTATTAAGGGAATGCTGAAAGATGCATTAGAAGAGATTGCATGGACTATATTGCTACAGACACTACATGCACAACTGAGGGTGATGCACCAGGGAAAGATCAACATGAATCTTGTACTGTATTATAAGCAAGATGAGCATGGAAATTAGTGATGTTTAGCACCTGCAGAGGACAAAGATGAGACATTTCTGACACAGAGATACAAATTGGGTATTTTGTATTATGATTATATGAATTGCATGAATTGTATGGTTGTTGCACCATAAACCACACACTGTCTGTACCTTGTCTTACTGAATGACACATTGACATTGTGTGATAGTACAATAAAGTGTCACATTATGTATTGGCTGTTTAAATTGGTGTCTTTGTTTACTGTCAACACTGTATTATTGCTCCTGATCTAATGAAATAAATGGAGCCCATTCCAAATAGGCACTGATGTATATTTTTTGGAGTCTATTCTTATTCTAAGATAACTATGACTTGCAACTTACATATTGGCAAGTTGATGAAAAGACAATCTAAAAAATGTGACTCAGAACAATTTGTTGTGATATTGAGAATAGAACTGTGTATGTTGTACTGCCCTTCCATCCTCAGGGGCCCAGTAGAGTCCCATGGAAGAGCAAAAAAAAATTACATTTCAAATGGCTGTAAATCAAAGTCTGATTATAGTTTTAAGGAGACATTTGGCAGGACAACTACTTATGCTATGCTAATTAAATAATGTTGGACAGAGTTTTCAAACATACAGGTGCATCTCAATAAATTAGAATGTCGTGAAAAAGTTCATTTTTTCTTGTAACTTATTTCAAAAAGTGAAAATTTCATATATTTTAGATTCATTATATGTAAAGTAAAACATTTCAAAAGTTTTTTTTGTTTTAATTTTGATGATTAGAGCTTACAGCTCATGAAAGTCAAAAATCAGTATCTCAAAATATTAGAATATTTACATTTGAGTTTCAATAACTGGCCATCCATACAGTATAAACTCTGGGTATCTCTTGTTCTTTGAAACCACAATAATGGGGAAGACTGTTGACTTGGCAATGATCCAGAAGACGAACACTGACACCCTCCACAAAGAGGGTAAGTCACAGAAGGTCATTACTGAAAGGTGTGGCTGTTTACAGAGTGCTGTATCAAAGCATATTAAATGCAAAGTTGACTGGAAGGAAGAATTTGGGTAGGAAAAGGTGCACAAGCAACAGGGATGACCGCAAGCTTGAGAATACAGTCAAGCAAAGCTGATTCAAACACTTGTGAGAGCTTCACAAGGAGTGGACTGAAGCTGGAGTCAGTGCATCAAGAGTCACCACGCTCAGACGTCTTCAGGGAAAGGGCTACCAAGACACTTCTGAACCAGAGACAACGTCAGAAGCATCTTACCTGGGCTGTGGAGAAAAAGAACTGGACTGTTGCTCAGTGGTCTAAAGTCCTCTTTTCAGATGAAAGTAAATTTTGCATTTCATTTGGAAATCAAGGTCCCAGAGTCTGGAGGAAGAGTGGAGAGGCAGAGAATCCATGTTGCTTGAAGTCCAGTGTGAAGTTTCCACAGTCAGTGATGATTTGGGCTGCCATGTCATCTGCTGGTGTTGGTCCACTGTGTTTTCTGAAGTCCACAGTCAATGCAGCCATCTACCAGGAAATTTTAGAGCACTTCATGCTTCCTTCTGCTGACAAGCTTTATGGAGATGCTGATTTCATTTTCCAACAGGACTTGGCACCTGCCCACACTGCCAAAGGTACCAAAAGCTGGTTCAATGACCATGGTGTTACTGTGCTTGATTGGCCAGCAAACTCACCTGACCTGAACCCCATAGATAATCTATGGGGTATTGTCAAGAGGAAGATGAGAGACACCAGACCCAACAATGCAGATGAGCTGAAGACCAATGTCAAAGAAACCTGGGCTTCCATACCACCTCAGTAGTGCCACAAACTGATCACCTCCATGCCACGCCGAATTGAGGCAGTAATTAAAGCAAAAGGAGCCCCTACCAAGTATTGAGTACATATACAGTAAATGAACATACTTTCCAGAAGGCCAACAATTCACTAAAAATGTTTTTTTTTATTGGTCTTATGAAGTATTCTAATTTGTTGAGATAGTGAATTGGTGGGTTTTTGTTAAATGTGAGCCTAAATCATCACAATTAAAAGAACCAAAGACTTAAACTACTTCAGTCTGTGTGAATTGAATTTATTTAATACACGAGTTGAATTACTGAAATAAATTAACTTTTCCACGACATTCTAATTTATTGAGATGCACCTGTATATGGAAAGGTGGTATAAAGGTGTTTAAAAAAGTGCTCTTAGTAAAATACCAAATTTCAGCCTGCCTCTTAAATATGTCATAAATGTTTGCACAATTCTTTAGATATACCTTTGTTCAAAAAAGATGGTATTTTCCCCCATTTTATTTTTAAACATTTTAAACTGCATTACCCTCTGCCATTCAAACGCGAAAAACATGGTGCTGGTATTTGTAGTTTAACAAAGTTATCCTTAGGGTTAGGGTTACGATCTCGGTAAAGTGGAAATATCTCATGACATAACAACACTGCATTGTTAACTGAAGGTATTACTGACATAATAATAACAGGAAAACGTACTTTGCAACATTAAGCGTTTTTTAATTTGGGTTAAAATATAGTCCAATCACAGGGACGTCTGCGAGTGCCTAGAGAACTTCAAAGCCAATGGCAACCCAGTTGAGCAGAAGCGTCACACTTACTTGTCCATATATGGTCATTTATAACAGGATCTTCCGGGTTCTTGTGGTGAATGGACAGATACGATTTATTTGTCTCCACTCAATATAAAACTGCAACAACAGATTGCATCGTGTGGTTAACCTGATGCAGCAATAGATTTATTGATTACAGTGTTTTTTTTTCTTTTAAAACAAGGGTGTAATGGTTCCCATTGCATACACTGTTTACACTAATATTAATTAATGTACAATATTTAAACTCAAAAGTGTGCATATACTGTGTGAAAAATAAATAATAAATGTCAAAATGTTTAATTTGCTTACAAAAAGAATAAAACACCTGATATTTATTCAAACATGCAGTATTTGTCTACTATAAAATGTTGCTTCTGTAACATTTATAGTGTATTTATAGTGTATTAAAGGTATACAATTAATCACTTTTATGTTTCCTGGAAATGGACCCTACAAACTTGCCATTCTCAGCTCTGCCAGTTGAACTACATGAATACAAAAAAAGAAAAAGAAAAAAACACATTATGATTTTCCCAATGTTTATTGATATGTCAAACTTTTCCAAGACAAACATAGTGCCCAGAACAACACTCTCTCTCTCTCCAGTTTGTGCCACTATGAAAAAAAGCAGTTATAGTGAAATATAACAACTTAAAACAATGACTGATTGATAAAGTAATTCATGGGTACATGGAAACAGACATGTAACTAAGAAATATGCAATATAAAACCCATTTAAAAAAAACATTGTCTAATATTCAAAAATAAAAAGACAATTTGTTTACAGAAAATGTCATAAGATGAAAAATAATATTTTACAAACCGGGAGTTTTAAGGCTCCGGTTGAAAATATATTATTTTCTTACCTTTAATGAACAAATAGGCAAAAAATATTAAGAACAATATTTAAATATTTTACAATTATTATTCTCCTGTAATCATTGTTTGCTTCTATTGTGACTAAATGCAGGACAAATTAAAATGGTTAACAATTATATATATATATATATATATATATACTGTATATATATATATATAGTGACAGGAGTGGGAGATGGGAGTGTTGACTGTAAGGTATAAATTAAAATAAGTAGACATGCAGTAAAGTTGGCAGTAAAGGGCTGAGAGCAGATGTGCCACATGAGTGTTACGTCCTCTGTCGTGTGTGTCATGTGTTCCCGCCTCTTGTGTCCTTATTTGGTTTGTTTCCTGTCCTCATTAAGTGTCATTATGAGTTTATCCTTGTCCAGGTTTGTCTAATTATCTTTGATTTACCTGTGTATGTCATGTCTGTTCACTTTGATTTCGTCTGGCTACTCGTTATTCCCGGTGTCTACCTTGCCCTGTGTTACCCTTGAGTTGTCAGTAAAGACTATTATTTTCAAGTACTTCCTCGTCTGCGTGTTCCTCGTCTCTCCCTGCTGTGTGCACCGACAGAAGACCAGACCTAACAGTAAGCTCATCCCTTCACCTCGTTTTGTTTTGTTCGTTTTTTCAAGTGTTTCTTTGTTCCTGTGTTTTGTCCCTCGCGGCAAGCGAGTCCGCTCGCCGCGAGCCCTCATGCTCGCGATTCGCGGGAGTTTACGCCGCCGTTCGCGGCTCTCCTATCCCGCGGTTCGCGGGACTTTATGAGTTTACGCCGCCGTTCGCGGCTCTTCCATCCCGGGTTCGCGGGAGTTGTCGCCGCCGTTCGCGGCTCTGCCATCCCGCCGTTCGCGGGAGTTGTCACCGCCGTTCGCGGCTCTGCCATCCCGCCGTTCGCGGGAGTTGTCACCGCCGTTCGCGGCTCTGCCATCCCGCCGTTCGCGGGAGTTGTCACCGCCGTTCGCGGCTCTGCCATCCTGCCGTTCGCGGGAGTTCATGCCGCCGTTCGCGGATCATCCAGCCCTCAGTTCCCAGGAGATGACGCCACCATCCACGGCTAACCCTAGCCCACCGACCTGCCTCTGACTCAATGCCCGCCGGCCTGCCTCTGACTCAATGCCCGCCGGCCTGCCTCTGACTCAATGCCCGCCGGCCTGCCTCTGACTCAAGCCTGCCAGGAGTGCCGCTGACTCAAGCTCGCCGGATTGCCGCTGACTCAAGCTCGCCGGATTGCCGCTGACTCAAGCTCGCCGGATTGCCGCTGACTCAAGCCACTGGTCGTCGGCATCACCACCTCCGTGTCTGTCCTGTAGGGTCTCCAGAGTGCCCACAACTGTTACGGCTCGGGTCGAGCCTTATACTGTTACGTCCTCTGTCGTGGTGTCATGGTTCCCGCCTCTTGTGTCCTTATGCTGTCCTCAAAATTATGAGTTACCTTGTCCAGCCCTGTTTGTCTAATTATCTTTGATTTACTGTGTATTTATAGTCATGTCTGTTCACTTTGATTTCGTCTGGTCTACTCGTTACCCGGTGTCTACCTTGCCCTGTGTTACCCTTGATGTGTCAGTAAAGACTATTATTTTCAAGTACTTCCTCGTCTGCGTGTTCCTCGTCTCTCCCTGCTGTGTGCACCGTGACAATGAGAGAGATGTGGAAGCTTTTGGAAGGGCTGATATTGTGGAGAGCTGATGCAGAATGACTAAGTAGTCTGTGATAAATCCTGCAAGACAGGAAGAAAAATTATTTATCACATGATGAACAATAAAAACATTGACAACAAAAAATAGCAGACAACAACGTACTGTAACAGCAGCAGTATAACAGTAAACAGACCATTATCGTCTGTTGGTGTGGATGCTAAAATATTTACCATTATATTTCTTGTTCTTGCTGTGAACAGCTTTAGGTGATCTGATTTGGCCAAATTAATTGAAGATCTGATTTGTCACATGATAAGTTAAACTAGCATTTCCAGACTCTTGCCTCTTAGACAGATGTGTTCAATAAAAATCAACACGGAAAGAAAGGCAGATTCTGAGGTGTGGACAGATATCATGTACTGTTAGAACGGGAAGAGACAGCACCAATTTGTAAAGGTTAATAAAGAATACAATGGAGTTAATATGAACTTTATGATATAAACACTCTGACTACTTACTATGAGCACAATCTGCATGAGAGTTGAGGCAAAGGCCAATAACAGCAGTAGGAGTAAAATTTGTAGAATTTTGTATGAGTATGCTTGTACAATATCATATGAATTTGCTGATTTGGTCAATTGTATGAATTATTACTACTTCAACATGACACTTTTGAGGGTTCTTCCTGGCGGGGCCGTGGGGTATGTAAAAAAAAAAGTTAAAGAAACATCAAATGCTGTGCAAATAGTAAAAGTGCTCAGACCAACACAGATGTACCATTGGAAGTGTATTCCTTTGCAGCTTTTGGTCTTCTCCGTAAATGCACAGTATGGCCAAATTCAAATCCCATGACAGGCCTTCTTTAGTCTTCCCTTTCAACTGAAACAAAGAGAAATATATACATGTTGAGACAGTGTGTTAAAAATGATCTGTGAGCAAAATATTTGAGAAGGACTATAATTAAAGATTTGATCAACACATACTATAAGGATGTGCTCATTAAAGCAAATCAGTTATTACTAAAAGTGTTCAACAAAACCTGTGAAAGGTTGAACCTTTGAAGGACTTGTTCAGCCTCCTTGGCAGCTTCAAGATCAGCATTGGGAGCTTCGAGTTCAAGTTCCCTGTTAATTCCAGCAGCTTTCTGAAAGAACTGGTCAAAATTTGATTCTGAGTTTTAAAAATATGCCATGATGAACCACAGAAATAAACCACAGAGAGCAAAATATGTGTAAATGAATTACGGATTACAGTTTGGAAAAATAGGAAAGGAAAAGCTGAGAGAGAGAGAGAGATAGATAGAGAGAGTGCGAGAGAGAGAGAGAACCTTTACAAGAGATGGCTTCTTTAAAGAGCTGCTGGAGTATGTGATCTGATGTTACTACAAGACAGAAAAAAAAATATTGAATTACAATTACTTCAAAAAAACATCTTAAAGGCGTGGAAAGCGTTGTGGTTACTGTGCTTTAAAAATAGTATACAGTAAAAACAGTCACTGTGGTAAAAACATGGTAAGTATTGTTGTTAGCTGAGGCCGGTAAATCCAAAGGTGGAGGAGTGTGTTTCATGACTAACAAGGAATGGTGTGACCCCAGGAATATCTCCTCTCTGTCGCGATCCTGCTCGCCTCATCTCACCAAGATGGCGCTGCTATGTTCGGCTGCCGTCCGGGTCGCTCCGCTAAGACTATGCTTTTATTTACTTTTTTACTTACTTTTGATTTCTATTTTTACACACATAACGTCGGCACTGATCACCTACTACAAAAGTACACTCTTGGACATTGGAAACCGCTTCACTAACCTGGTTCAGGACACTTTATCACCGAATCCGAATCCATCGTGGCCTCTTGAGATTCTTCGGAACGCGGAGAACAAAGGACACAGGAGACGGAACAAAAAACACAGTGGAAATAGCGCTGGTATTCGAAACAGATTGAGGAAAAGGGCTCACAGTCCTCCTTTACCGAGCATTTTGCTCGCTAATGTCCAATCCTTGGATAATAAGATGGACGATCTTAGAGCCAGGATAAGTTTCCAACGGGACATAAGGGACTGTAACATCATCTGTTTGACTGAAACATGGCTCACACCCTCGGTTCCGGACACTGCTGTAACACCGTCTGACAACTTCTCTGTTTTACGGATGGACAGAACAGCTGAGGCCAGTAAATCCAAAGGTGGAGGAGTGTGTTTCATGACTAACAAGGAATGGTGTGACCCCAGGAATATCTCCTCTCTGTCGCGATCCTGCTCGCCTCATCTGGAACATCTATCCATTATTTGCCGCCCATTCTATTTGCCCCGCGAGTTCTCCGCGGTCATCGCTACTGCCGTTTACATTCCACCTCAGGCAGACACCGGCTTGGCTTTGTCTAAACTTCACGACGTGATCAGCGGCTACATTAACCAACATCCTGACGCTGCCTTTATCATCGCGGGGGATTTTAACAAAGCCAACCTCAGGCAGGTCATGCCGAACTTTCACCAGCATGTATCCTGTCCAACTAGAGGACCGAATACACTGGACCACTGCTACTCTCAGTTTAAGAATGCCTACAAGGCCCGTTCACTGCCTGCTTTTGGTAAGTCGGACCACGCCGCCATTTTCCTCACACCGGAATATAAACAAAGGCTCGTACAGGAACCCCCGGTGAAGAGGGAAGTGACGCGTTGGTCCTCCCACACTGAAGCTATGCTATGCTATGCTCTTGATGACGTCGACTGGGACATGTTCAGGGCGAGCTCATCTGACGTCAGCGAGTTCACGGAGGTAGCAGTGAGCTTTGTAAACACACTTACCGAACAAGCTACAGAAACGATTACTGTAAGGACTTTCCCAAATCAAAAACCGTGGGTGGACAGATCAATCCGTGATGCGGTTAACAAACGCACTGCCGCATACAACGAGGCTCTTTTGTCTGGGAATATGTGCGAGTATAAAGCAGCGTGTTATGCTCTCAGACGAGCAGTAAGTGCCGCCAAACATCGCTACAAAGAGAGAATTGAGTCTCATTTCCAGCTCAATGACTCTCGACGCATGTGGCAGGGACTAAGGACCATCTGTGCCTTTGGAAACAAATCCTCCGCGGGGGTGAGTGCAGATCCGTCGCTGGCCGAAGAATTAAACACCTTCTACGGCCGCTTTGATTGCAACGGCGGCAGTGTGGCTCTGCCGATCAGCGCGTCAGGAAGCAGCAGGCAGAGAAGCGAGAATCATGTGATCACCGTGACGGAGGACGAGGTTCGGAGGGCACTAAAGGGAGTGAACATCAGGAAAGCGGCTGGACCTGACGGGATCACGGGCCGGGTTCTGAGATCATGCGCTGATCAGCTTGCTGGGTTGTTTACTTCTATCTTCAACGAGTCCCTTGCTACCTCTGTGGTTCCCACCTCCTTTAAAAAATCCATCATCATCCCTGTGCCTAAGAACAATAAACCCTCTTGCCTGAATGACTATCGTCCAGTGGCCCTCACATCTATAGTCATGAAGGTTTTTGAGAGACTTGTTAAGAGCCACATTAGCTCCTCCATCCCTGTTACTTTGGACCCTCTCCAGTTTGCCTATCGCTCCAATAGATCAACTGATGATGCCATCTCTCACATTCTCCACTCCTCCCTCACACACATTGACAGCAGCAATGGGAACTATGCAAGACTGCTATTCATAGACTATAGCTCAGCTTTTAACACCATAGTCCCCATCAAGCTGACTTCCAAACTCACAGGCCTTGGCCTAAACACTTCACTCTGCGACTGGATTCAAGATTTCCTCACCGGCAGACCTCAAGTGGTGAAGGTAGGCCAGTTCACCTCCAACTCCATCACCCTGAACGTAGGAGCCCCGCAGGGCTGCGTTCTGAGTCCCCTGCTATACTCTCTCTACACACATGACTGTGTGTCCTCTCACAGATCCACATCTATTATCAAATTTGCTGATGATACTGTGGTTCTGGGCCTCATTTCCAACAATGATGAGACCGCATACTTGGATGAGGTGGAGAGACTTACATCATGGTGCCAGGACAACTGTCTCTCTCTGAACGTGAGCAAAACCAAAGAGCTGATTGTGGACTTCAGAAAGAGACACCTGCTGCCCTACACTCCTCTTGTGATCAGCGGGACCCCTGTGGAGAGAGTTAGCAGCTTCAAGTACCTCGGTGTAAACATCTCCGAGGACCTGACTTGGACTACACACATCCAAACACAGGTTAAGAAAGCCAGACAAAGACTGTACCATCTGCGACAGCTGAGGAAATTCAGGGTCTCACCAACAATCCTGAAAACTTTCTATGCAGGGACCATAGAAAGTGTATTGACTCAGTGCATCTCAGTGTGGTATGGAAACAGCTCCAGCCAAGATTGCAAGGCCCTGCAGAGAGTTGTGCGCTTAGCTGAGCGTATCTCAGGGTCTGCTCTCCCCTCTCTGCAGGACATCTACCTCAAACGCTGCAGAGGCAGAGCTGTCAAAATCATCAAGGACTCAAATCACCCTGGAAACTGCCTCTTCACTATGCTGCCATCTGGTAAGCGCTTCCGCTGCCTGATGGCAAAAACCGAGAGACTTAGGAGGAGTTTCTTCCCCAAGGCCATCAGGCTCCTGAACTCAAAGTCAAATCACTAATCACACATTCATTACTCTCTACCTCATAACTGTCAGTGTCATTTGCTCATTTGCACACTTGCACACAACACTTTCTGTGTCTTGTAACATATCTTATCTTATTTTTATATTTATTTTATTTTTTGTGATTGGCTGCTTCATGTCAACCATGTACAACCTGTTTGCACATTCCTCTCTGTACAGTCATGCTTATCTTAATATTTAATTTTACAGCTTACTGTCATGCACATTATTTTATATTTTATACTTTATTCTTTATATCTTATTTTTTATTCATTTTATCTTATGTTTACTTCCCTTGTGTTGTTTTTTTCAATATTTGCACTGTCCATGGAGCGGACCCGACTCTCATTTCACTGCTGGTTATACAATCTCTGTATAGTCGTGTATGTGACAAATAAAACTTGAAACTTGAACTTGAAACTTGTTACTTTGCTTTAACTACAAATATCACAGTAAAACTACGATTACTGAGGTAAACTCATAGTAAATATTGAGGTTATTGTGCTTTAACTACAAATACCACAGTAAAACTACGGTTACTGATGTAAACTCATAGTAAGTATCGAGGTTATTGTGCTTTAACTACAAATACCACAGTAAAACTATGGTTACTGAGGTAAACTCATAGTAAATATTGAGGATATTGTGCTTTAACTACAAATACGACAGTGAAACTACAGTTACTGAGGTAAACTCATAGTAAATATTGAGGTTATTGTGCTTTAACTACAAATACCACAGTAAAACTACGGTTACTAAGGTAAACTCATAGTAAAAATTGAGGTTATTGTGTATTATCTACAAATTCAACAGTAAAACTAGGGTTACTGAGGTAAACTCATAGTAAATATCGAGGTTATTGTGTTTTAACTACAAATACCACAGTAAAATATGGTTACGGTGGGAGAAGCATGGCATATTTTGTAGTCACTGTGCATTGAATACACATGACATCGTCGCGCGACAGTTACTATGGTAAAAATATGGTAAATGTGTGGACTTTTTACACGATCCCTTTCCCACCATAAGCAAATTTTAAATTAATAACTTCATTCATAAACACGGAACAATGGAGTATTTTACGAGACAGTACCTGTATATGTGTCCTGAAGTCATCTAAATCCATCTTTTAATGCGCTATTTCGCTGGTCTTTGGTCCGTGTGCAGTTGTTGGCGTTGGGGAAACGATCGCCTCTGCTTGTACTCCAGTGGTAACTTCACCTTCTTACATGCATGCGGGGATTAATCTTGTGGATCGATGATGCCAGCCTTCTCAGCCTACCAGTAGGCGCAGCAGCCCTCTTCTGGCCAATATCTGTGACCTGATAACCACTGATAACGGCCATTCAATCGAGTGATATCATTCGAAGCGGGTGCTACGTCAGCCACACGGAACAGCGTTCTATTGTGAACATGCATATGACAGTTAGTGAAAGCTAGGGTTGGGTACTGTTCACATTTTAACCGGTACGGTACAGGTATCGGTATCTGAAATTCTGTACCGGTACCCAATGGTAATTTATTTCAGTACTTTACTCTCTGTGTAATAACAAAACTCTCAATTTCAACATTTTGAACAATAGGGCCCTACAATTTTTTTTCCTTCCAGAAATTCTTGTGCGTTTTCTGTTTTTCTGATAATCAAATGAAGGCATGAAACATTTATTTATTTTTAATCAAATGAAAATGAAACCCTTTTATTTTTTGCCAAACAAACAGAGGTTTACTGTTAAAATAAATACATGGTAGAAAAATTGTGTGAATATTCCTTTAAAAAAGTTTTAATAATAATTGTATTTTTTCTACAATTAAGTGGTTAATGTGGTTGTAATAATTATTTATCATTTAATTGTTTTATTTAAATTTGACAGTAAATGTAATATATAAAGACATACATTATACTGTACAAAAGTAATACAAGGGGAATATATTTCTGTTAAACCACACTTTTATTTTGACAGGTTGCCGTGAAGTTTCTGTGTGTATACAGTATGATATGATGCTAGTTTTCTCAAATGAAACGGTACAATTCTCATGAAGTGACTCTCACAGCCTGTAAGTTCATGTGTTCATGTCGTCATGTAGTGAGATGCAGAGGCCAAAAATCACTGTGAGTTCACATGTGCTTCAGTATTTTTGTAGTAAACAAAACCGCGTCTCTGCCATTCATACATACCAAGGCTAACGGAACATGCAGGATTCATATTTAAACTTTTTGCATTTTAATATTCACATACACTAGTTCATATCGCGATTCGAATTAAGTGACAGACCTTCTTTTATTCATCCACAAATTGGCAAATTCCGTGGCATTCCGCACTTTAGAGTAAATTCCATTTTTATGAATGGACTCAGCCATCCTGTCCGCGTTTTCGCGGAAACCATATGACCCTAGAAATGTATGCACACTTCAGAACATTTCGGTTTGCCCTTTGTGTTGTGTTTTATAGAGTTGCAGGGGGGACATCATGTCACAGGGTCTCTCTCTCTGTCTCTCTCTCTCTCTTTCTCTCATATGCGCCCAAATGCGTTCTCAGGTACCGAAATTTGGTACCAAACTATTTAATGTGAATCGGTACTCGGTAGTACCGACACAATTCGGTCAGTACCCTTAAAAGTACAGAGTTTGGTACCCAACCCTAGCGAAAGCTAGAGATTTTTGTTTATAAAGTTTTAACTTTTTCTTACAAAAATGCATCGATTTGCTACAGGAGGCCTTTATTCATCCTCCGGTGCTGTGAGAGGCACTTTTTATTATGGATGGATGAATTTTATTGGACTTCTTTTGGACTATTGAAAAATAACACCCTTTCACTGCCACTGTCAAGCTTGGAAGAGCCAGGACATTTTTAACCCTCTGGGGTCTGAGGCAGAGGTGTAAAGTATTGGAGTAAATGTAACTAATTACTGTACTTGAGTATCTTTTCGGATACGTTGTAGTTTTACTGAGTATCAAAGATATTAGCAACTTTTACTCTCTACTTCACTACATTTTTGAATGAGTGTACTCTTTACTCAACTACATTTGATATGAGTGTTGCAGTTACACATTACATTTTGCATGGCACCTAGCTTTTCTACTACAAAAGATGTGATACTGCCTACTACAGGGCACTGAAAGTACTATATCTTGTGCGTTTTGCCCTTATGCCGAGTTCACACTACATGATTTTCAAAGTCGCCAGATCACCGTTGTTTTCACACTGCATGACTATCTGGGGTAGCATTCAGTAGCTGGTGTGTTCACATTGCACAATGAATCGCCGACAGGTCCAGATTTTTAGCATGCCAAATATTTCACGGGCGTCGGCGATTCTCTCGGATCGCGTCTTTGATATTTCACACTGTGTGATTGTCACTTGCGTGAACGAACACTGATTTGCCTCAGATTTCGGGCATTTGTCAGCGATTTCACAAAACCTGTCGGCGAGTGAAATTCAGGGCTAAAATCGTGCAGTGTGAACTCAGCATAACTCACCCAAACTTTTCAACAAGGCTACTTTACGTGAATGTGAGCTCCTTAGCAAGTAGTTGTGAATCACAGGTGTTTTAAATGACTGCGGCTGAAACCAGCACATCCAGTGTAAGAAGCCTTTAACTTTTTAATTTTATTTATTTATTTATTTATTGCTTGCAATTTTGAGGTGCTCAGTTTTATTTTGGTTTTAGAAAATAAATGTGATTGCTCTCCTCACAAATCAACTCTTTCTTGTTTGTGTTACATGTTCTCTGTGCCTTGTCTTAGACATTTATGTCACTTCCTGTCTCCCGTGGTGTTTGTAGTCAGTTTGTATCTTATCTTGTTCAGCTTGTTAGCCTCCTGTATACATATAGCCCTAGTGTTTCTTTAGTTATTTGTGAGTTGTTGAATGTAATGGTTGTCTGCTTGCCTGTCATTCTGTTATTTGTTCCCTTTTGTTTTTGGCTTATTTTTTGTTCTAGTTTTTCCATGAAATGCCTGCACATAGATCCTTGCCTCTGCCTGATTTCCCCAGCTTTTCCACAATGTTACAGTTTTTGACTGGCATGTCTCTTTGACTAGTGCATCTTTGAGCCTATATTTAGTATAAATAAAATACTTAAGTACTGTTAAAATCAGATACTCTTTTACTCAAGACTTTTAATCAAGTTGTTTTGGAATTGGTGACTTGTGACTTGTATTGGAGTAATTTTCACTGTAAGGTATCTGTACTTTTACTAAGTATGGTTTTCCGGTACTCTTTACACCTCTGGTCTGAGGTGATTTTGGGCCGCTTGAGATGCTTTGACATGCCCTGACATTTGTGCTTATTTCAGCTACTTATAACATACCATTGGCCAACATGTATTATTTTTTTTTGTATTCAGCACAAACTGTACTACAATAATATGTGAGCAAGATGGATGTACATGTTTGCATTTTTTAGAAAAAAAAGATGATATGGTTAGTAAGTTTTGGGGAAAAAATGTAGCTGAAATAAGGCCATAAAACACATACTGAATAGTTCTGAATAAGACGTTTGGGTAATCAGTCTTGTAGGCTAGAATTTTTATGTCAAAATGATGTGAAATTCATCTTGCTTACTCATTCACAGAAAACAATATATTGATTTAAATTTTGTAAGACATGTTTTGTGATAGACAAGCTTTATGCGAGGGAGTGACAATGGCCATGAATATTTAGTGATTCACACCTGAGAGAGAAAGGGCCATCCCCTAATTGCCCATCTTTTTTTTATTTTTATTATTTGTATTTTATTTACAATGCAGTATAATCAAAACATACATAATGAAGGTCAAAGACACATTATTGTGCCCACTGATCTAACCACAGAGAAGTGAACAGACTTTGAGTCATTCTTGAAAACAGATTCTGTTCAACAAGTGAAACAAGTAAACCATACCTGATAGTTAAAGGGTTAGGTCACCCCAAAATGAAAATTCAGTCATTAATTACTCACCTTCATGTTGTTCAAAACCCGTAAGACCTTCGTTCATCTTCAGAACACAAATTAAGATGTTTTTGATGAAATCGGAGAGCTATCTGACCCTCCATAGACAGCAACACAACTGAAATATTCCCAGGTCCAGAAACGTAGTAAATACATCGGTAAAACGATGTGACATCAGTGGCTCAACTTCAGTTTTGCGACGCTATGAGAATACTTTTTTTTGCGCTAAGAAAACAAAAATAACATAATTTACTCAACCATTCTTCTCCCCCGAGTTACGTCTTCCACCATTTTAGAGAGTATCACAAAGCATACGCACGCTTTCCCCTAAGCAACACTTAATACGCAGATTACGTTCATGCGTGTGCTTTCCCCCCGAATGGAAACAACGCTGATTTCGTCAAATACATTCTTAGGTACTCTCCAAAATGGCTGAAGACGTAACTCGGGGGAGAATAATGGTTGAGTAAATTGTTATTTTTGTTTTCTTTGCGAAAAAAAAAAAAAATTCTCGTAGCGTCGCAAAACTGAAGTTGAGCCACTGATGTCACATGGACTGTTTTACCGATGTATTTACTATGTTTCTGGACCTGGGAACATTTCAGTTGTGTTGCTGTCTATGGGAGGGTCAGATAGCTCTCCAATTTCTTTAAAAACATCTTAATTTGTGTTCCGAAGATGAACGAAGGTCTTAAGGGTTTTGAACGACATGAGGGTGAGTAATTAATGACATATTTTTCATTTTGGGGTGAACTAACCCTTTAAGTGTTTGCTGCTTCTTTCCATGGATTAAAGAAAAAAACAACAACAAAAAAAAAACATCATCAGTAGTCAAGAAGCTTGTTTTACCATAGAATATCAGTGTAGTTGAACATCTGATGTTGGTACAGCGCTCTCAGAGGAAAACAGTTTGAAGAGACTCAAGTGAAAGTCAGCAGAATTCATCTGTGGTGCAGGTATCTGATCACTAAAAAACAACCAACCAAAAAAAAACAACCAAAAAAAAAACATTTTGTGAGCATGTTAATATCAGGAGCATCTGTATTTCTCTCTCTCTCTCTCTCTCTCTATATATATATATATATATATATATATTAGGGCTGTCAATCGATTATTTTATTTTTTTAATCGTGATTAATCGCATGATTGTCATGAGTTAACTCGTGATTAATCGCAACTTAATCGCACATTTTTTTTTGTTCTAAATGTACCTTAAATTAATACTTTTCAAGTTTTTAATACTCTAATCAACAAGGGCATGGACAAAAATGGATGCTTTATGCAAATGTATGTTTATTATTATTGAAACCATAGTCAACAGAGCATGAAGACTAGACATGTTTCAAAGGTCATAGATGTTTTTCAAATAACTTGTTCATGTCTATTATACACATGAAAAAAAAGAAATTACAGGTTCCCATTACTTCTCTTTCTTTGCACTGAGCAATTTACTTACACAAACCTGTTTACATTTTTTGCACACAGGGCAGCTCACTTCTTCTGAACATGCAAAATGTACATTTATTAGTTATTATTAGATTTGTTTGCCTCTCTGTGCCCACATACTGTATTTTGATGCAGCTAAATTCTCAATAAAACTGTTTTCATTGGTATATTTTACTGTTTCTGTTGTCAAACAACAGAATGAATGTGAAATAGTGACTGAAAAGCGTCCCATTAAGGCTACATAACCAGCTCTCCCTTCCAAGATGTTAATCTGCACTAAAATCCTGATAATCGAGCCGTCGTCTGATAAAATCAAATACACATAAGACATTGACAATAGCTGTGCTGTGATTTCGGCTATACTTGCATGTAAAATTAGAGAAGCAACATAATATCTGTGTTTAACTGAAAGCGCTGCTCCTCTCCGCCGCTCGCTGAACAACGCAGATGCACAGAGAGAGAGAGAAAGAGAGAGAGAGGTGTGTGTGCGTGCACTGGGACAGGAAGACCTCGCACTCACGCAGCAGTAACGGCGAGTCTCAGAAACTAAACAAGGTTTGAGCAAACCCTAAAGATTTGTCGCTAGGCACTTTTTTGAAGAGGGGGGAAAAAAGTCACTAAAGGGGTTTGCAAAGTCGCTAAGTTGGCAACACTGTGCATCTCCATTTCTCCAACTACGGGCTAGGCCACGGGTCAAACAGAAAATGCACGCTGCGTTAATCGCGCGTTAATAAAATTAGTGCCGTTAAAATGAATTTGCGTTAAAGCGTTATTAACGCGTTAACTTTGACAGCACTAATATATATAGATAGATAGATAGATTATAGAATTATAGTTTGGGAAAAACCCAACTATGATTTTGTAGTCATATAGCCTAGTATGTATGATTTTATGAGTCATAGACTCACACATTATTTGTACTATCGTAAAAAAATGATATTTTATATCTGAGAAACTAATTATTATTTTTAGAACCCTATAAAAATCTATTTGTGAACAGAGTATTAATAATACACATGGTCTAAACATTCTTACACTCGTAGCATTCATCATATTACAGTGTACACTCATATTACTTTTATATAGGCTATTGTTTAATATAGAGCATGAAAACAATCACATCATAAGAAATTTAGATACAATGAATATTCTAAGTCATATTCTAAATGTTTCACTCGATTTCAATTGGGAATTGTAGTTTGGGAGTCAAGTCAAGTCACCTTTATTTATATAGCGCTTTTAACAATACAAATTGTGTCAAAGCAACTGCACAATATATAAAATAGTGTGTCAATAATGTAAAATGACAAGATTAAACACTCAATTTTCAGCTAAAGGAATTTCATTATTGAATTCAGTGATGGCATCGTCCAGCTCGGTTCAGTTCAAAAAGTTTCTGTTCAATCAAGTCGACGATATCGCTGGAAATGAAGTGTCCCCAACTAAGCAAGCCAGAGGCGACAGCGGCAAGAAACCAAAACTCCATAGGTGACAGAACGGAGGAAAAAAACCTTGGGAGAAACCAGGCTCAGTTGGGGGGCCATTTCTCCTCTGGCCAGACGACCCAGCAGTTCAATTCCAACTGCTGCAAAGTCAGATTTTAAGGGCTCAACTGGTTCCAGTGGTCTTTTCCCGATGGCTGTCTAGGTGACGGGGTCCTCACTGGGGATCTGTCTCTGCGGCTCATCTAGGTGTCCTGGTCTCCGCTGACATTCAGGGCTGTAGAGGTCGTCTCTAGGTGTTGATCCACCATCTGATCTGGATACGGACTGGATCTGGTGACTGCAGTCACCTCGGAATAAGAAAGAAACAGACTAATATTAGCATAGATGTCAATCTTCTTACGATGTAACAAGTACATTGTGTGTTATGGGAAGTGTTCCCGGTTCCGGTTGACCTAATTAATGCAGCCTAACAATCCTTTAACGGATTTGAATATTAGAAGTGTATTAGTGTGTTATGTGTACGCCAGGTTAAAGAGATGGGTCTTTAATCTATATTTAAACTGACAGAGTGTGTCTGCCTTCCGAACAGTGTTTGGTAGATTGTTCCAGAGTTTGGGTGCTAAATAGGAAAAAGATCTGCCGCCCGCAGTTGATTTTGATATTCTAGGTATTATCAAATGGCCAGAGTTTTGACGAACACAGCGGCCGTGGAGGACTATAATGCGATAAGAGCTTCTACTGAGGAGCTGAAACCATTTCAGGGCTTTGTAAGTAATTAACAATATTTTAAAATCTATTCGATGTTTAGTAGGGAGCCAGTGCAGTGCGACAGAACCGGGCTAATGTGGTCAGAACCGGGCTAATGTGGTCTTTCTGGTTCTATACTTTCTGTTCTAGCTGCTGCATTTTGAACCATGCTGCATTTTGAACCATTTAGTTTTTTAAGCGTGCAGAACAACCACACAATAAAGCATTACAATAATCTAACCTTGAGGTCATAAACGCATGAATTAATATTTCTGCATTTGACATTGAGAGCATAGGTCTCAGTTTAGATATATTTTTAAGATGAAAAAATGCAGTTTTACAAATGCTAGAAATGTGGCTGTCAAAGGAGAGATTGCTATCAAATAGCACACCTAGGTTCCTGACTGATGACGAAGAATTGACAGAGCAGCCATCAAGTGTTAGACAGTGTTCTAGGTTATTACTTGTGGGGGTTTTAGGTCCGATAATTAACACCTCTTTTTTTCAGAATTTAGCAGTAAGAAATTACTCGTCATCCAGTTTTTTATATCGACTATGCATTCCATAAGTTTCTCAATTTGGTGTGTTTCACCAGGCCGTGAAGAAATATAGAGCTGAGTATCATCAGCATAACAGTGAAAGCTAACCCCGTGTTTCCTAATGATATTTCCCAAGGGTAACATATAAAGCGTGAAAAGTAACGGCCCTAGTACTGAGCCTTGAGGTACTCCATACTACACTTTTGATCGATATGATACCTCTTCATTCACTGCTACGAATTGATGGCGGTCAGATAAGTACGATTTGAACCATGCTAATGCACTTCCACTAATGCCAACAAAGTTTTCTAGTCTATTCAAAATAATGTTGTGATCGATAGTGTCGAATGCAGCGCTAAGATCCAGTAGCACTAATAGAGAGATACAACCACAATCAGATGATAAGAGCAGGTCATTTGTCACTCTAATGAGAGCAGTCTCAGTACTATGAGATGGTCTAAATCCTGACTGGAAATCCTTACAGATATAATTTTTCTCTAAGAAGGAATATAATTGTGAGGATACAACCTTTTCTAGTATCTTTGACAGAAAAGGGAGATTCGAGATCGGTCTGTAATTAACTAGATCTTTGGGGTCAAGTTGTGTTTTTTTAATGAGAGGCTTAATAACAGCCAATTTAAAGTTTTTGGGGACATATCCTAATGACAATGACGAATTAATAATAGCCAAAAGAGGATCTATGACTTCTGGAAGCACCTCTTTTAGTAGTTTAGATGGAATAGGGTCTAACATACATGTTGTTGGTTTAGATGATTTAACAAGTTTATACAATTCTTCCTCTCCTATAGTAGAGAATGAGTGGAATTGTTCCTCAGGGGATCTATGGTGCACTGTTTGATGTGATACTGTAGCTGACGGCTGCATGGTTACAATTTGATCTCTAATAGTATCAATTTTGGAAGTAAAATAGTTCATAAAGTCATTACTGCTGTGCTGTTGGGAAATGTCAACACCTGTTGATGCTTTATTCTTTGTTAATTTTGCCACTGTATTAAAGAAATACCTGGGGTTATGTTTGTTTTCTTCTAAAAGAGACAAAAATTAATCAGATCTAGCAGTTTTTAAAGCTTTTCTGTAGGATAGGGTACTTTCCCGCCAAGCAATACGAAATACCTCTAGTTTTGTTTTACTCCAGCTGCGCTCCATTTTCCGGGCTGCTCTCTTTATGGTGCGAGTGTGCTCATTATACCATGGTGTTGGACTCTTTTCCTTAATCTTCCTTAAGCGTAAAGGAGCAATCGTATCTAAAGTGCTAGAAAAGAGAGAGTCCATAGTTTCTGTTACATCATCAAGTTGTTCTGAGCTGTTGGATATGCTGAGGAATTGAGATAAATCAGGAAGATTACTTACAAAGCAGTCTTTTGTGGTAGAAGTGATGGTTCTACCATATTTGTAAGAAGGAGTTGAATTTACAGCTTTAACTATATGGAGTTTACACAAGACTAGATAATGATCTGATATATCATCGCTTTGCTGCAGAATTTCAACATCATTAACATCAATTCCATGTGACAGTATTAAATCTAGAGTATAATTTCGACTATGAGTAGGTCCTGAAACATGTTGTATAACCCCAATAGAGTTCAGAATGTCTATGAATGCTGATCATAATGCATCTTTTTCATTATCAACGTGGATATTAAAATCACCACAATTAAGACTTTATCTGCAGCCAGCACTAACTCTGATAGAAAATCAGCAAATTCTTTAATAAAGTCTTTATGGTGCCCTGGTGGCCTGTATACAGTAGCCAGTACAAACATCACAGGGGATTTATCATTAATACTTTTTTCTCTAGATAATGTTATATGAAGCACCATTACTTCAAAGGAGTTCTATTTAAAGCCTGTCTTCTGAGAAATACTGAGAATATTGTTATAAATTGTAGCAACACCTCCCCCTTTGCCTTTTGGACGCGGCTCATTTTTGTAACAGTAATCTTGGGGGGTAGACTCGTTTAAAATAATGTATTCATCTGGTTTTAGCCATGTTTCTGTCAAACAGAGCAAATCTAGGTTATGATCATTAATCAAATCATTTACAAAAAGTTATTTTGTAGAAAGGGACCTGATATTCAGTAAGCCAAGTTTTATCAATTGTTTCTGTGTATTGTAAACATTTTTTATTTGCTGAACATCAATTAAATGGTTACTCATAAATTGGTTTTGACGTTTTCTTTACTTTCTAGTTCGGGGAACAGACACAGTCTCTATAGTGTGATATCTAGGTGAAGGAGTCTCTATGTGCTGAGAATTAACTGACTTCTGTGACGTGAGGCGGCTAGCAGACGGTCGGTTTAGCTAGTCTGTCTGCTTCCTGACCTGGGCCCCAGTTAGTCAAGTATGAACTCTAAGACTATGTGCCATATTTCTAGAGAGAAGAGCAGCACCACCCCAGGAGGGATGAACACCATCTCTTTTCAACAGGTCAGGTCTGCCCCAAAAACTCCAATTGTGTATAAAACCTATGTTGTTTTGCGGGCACCACTTAGACATCCAGCCATTGAGTGACGACAGTCTGCTATGAATCTCATCACCCCGGTAAGCAGGGAGGGGACCAGAGCATATTACAGTGTCTGACATCGTACTTGCAAGTTCACACACCTCTTTAACATTATTTTTAGTGATCTCCGACTGGTGAAGTCGAACATCATTAGCACCGGCGTGGATAACAATCTTACTGAATTTACGTTTAGCATTAGCCAGCACTTTTAAATTTGCCAAGATGTCAGGCTCTCTGGCTCCCGGTAAACAATGGACTATGGTGGCTGGTGTCTCTATTTTCATGTTCCATACAATAGAATTGCCAATAACTAGAGCACTTTCACCAGGTTTCTCAGTGGGTGCGTCACTGAGTGGGGAGAACCTGTTTGATGTTCTGATCGGAACGGAAGAGCGGTGTTTTGACCCGCGACTATGCCGCCTCACTGTCACCCAGTTGCCCTGCTGCACAGGCTCTAATGCCGGAACCGAAAAATGTACAGGAGTCCCTGAGCTAGTCACATCCAAAGCAGTATCTACAGCTCTCACATTCTTACTGTCCTCAACTAAAGTTTGGATGCGTGTCTCTAGTTTCTAGTTTTCTCTAGTGTCTCTAAAACCTTCTCTGTCAGCCTAACTTTGTCCCTGCATTTATCACATGTGAATCCCTCATCGCCGAGAGAGATAGATAAACTGTACATGTGGCAAACTGTGAAAATAAAAATAGCAGGAGAAGAAGCCATTACTCACCGTGATTAATGAAGGATACCAACTTAACTTACCACTTACCACTGTTGTTTGATGAACTCGTGAAAAACGGAGCGAGAGAGAAATGAAAACGGAGTGAGAAAAAAGAAAACAATAATAGGCGCGAATGGAACCGCGAGTGACAAGCTAACCGGCTAACGAATGCTAACGCGCTGCACTTGCGGTTTTAGAAGCGAGCGATCAAATTAGTTTGATAGATAATACCAGAAATATGGTGGGAATTAAGTGACTTTAAACAACAGAGAGTGAAAGTAAGGTAAAGATTCAATAAAAAAGCGGAGCTACAATCGCAAACCTCACAGCAGCACAACAGACAGGAACAGACTGAAGCAATCGGACTGTGAATGTGAAATGTGTTCAAGTTCATGTCACAATAACACATTAACTAATGCAAAAAAGAAACCTTACTTGCTCATCAGATTGATCTCCTCCACTGGATGAAATCTTGTTCTTCTTTTGAGGTAAATTCTGGGTTATTCCTCTCAGCGCGCTTTGTTTACATTGGGCGGTTACATATGCGCGCGTCTCACGTAGATATTTACATATGAAGGGCGTGAGCGGGATCACATAATGAGTTTAGACGGGAAAGACTGAACATTGTGTTGGTTTCATACGGATTACTTTATCACAGATTAATTGTTTTCAATATGACTTCAATATGACTTCATTTAAAAGTAGACATGTCAAGCTTTCTATAGATATATCTCTCATGTCTGTGTGCCGAGTATTCGCTGAGTTTCACTGTATTTTAGTGACGCGTTTCTAAAAGCAGTTCACGGAGAAAGAGAAGACAGAGAGTGCACCCTGTTTGTTTTCTTTATTTTACAAAAGCACAAAGTTTTGTTGTTATTGTGAGTGTACTCAAATAAAAGTAGACACTTAACAGTTTAGATTGATTTATAACACTTATTTGTGTGACCAAAATCGACAGAGTATTTAAAAAAAGTGAGCTGGTCACACCGGCGCGACCGTTGACCCCAGGGAATTAAATATAACTCAGATTGGATTCGTCTGAAAGAAGAAAGTCATATACACCTAGGATGGCTTGAGGGTGAATAAATCATGGGATAATTTTCATTTTGGGGTAACCTATCTCTTTAAAGACACCATTCTAAATGAGACATTTGAACTATGTAAAGGGGAAGCCATACTGTGGCCACCTCATTGCAACGCTATATCAGAAAGATGCAAATTTCCAGTTGCCTCGTGATCAGGAAGAATTAAAAGCCTCTCTCTGAGACAAATAAGATTTCTCTCTCTCAAAAAGGGTTGTTGTGTAGTTGCATTGTGTAGGTTTTGCTATAAAAGTTTGGGAAAAAGAGAATCAAGGAGGACAATGACTGTAGTGACATCTGGAAACTTGAGAGGATTGACAGAATGGTCTGCAGTGCAGTAATGTGTGTACAGGGAGAAGAGCAGTGGGGAGAGCACACATCCCTGGGGGGCGCCAGTGGCGACTGTACAGGTTTTGGATGTGAATTTTTGAATCCTCGCTAGTGATCTATTATCAGACAGAGCAAAGTAGCAAAGTCACACAGACTGTGATGGACAGATCATTAATGCAGCTGCTAGTTTAGTACAAAGCTTTGTTTACAAAATAATAGGCTAGCAATTAAATGTTACATCGCAGCCGTGGAAACATTTGGATTTGTGCCGAATGAGACAAGCATGTGAGGCCATAAATTTAATCCACGTCGGCTTTGTATTATGATTTACAATCTGGTCACCCTATTTTCCACAAATTTCACCTTTTAAGCGGTATGGTCCCAAATGTGAGACTTTTTTTATTTATTTTTTCGCACATGGGAGTACGGTCTCACATATGGAATTTAGAATGTTCAGCGACATCACATAACTGCCAAATTCAAACTGTGCTTTTGTGCTTTGGCTGGCGCTAAGACACACTCTGCACTTGTGATATAGTCACAACTATGCAGTGTTTTTAACCACATAATGTTTATTTTAGGTTTCAGGAATTTAAATACACATAAGTACTAGTAAAACAATACATTTAGAGCTTGTAAAATACACCCGGACGTCTATGGAGGCAGCAATAACAATAGATTCAAATATAATTTGCCAACGTGTTTTATTCAAATCAGATACACATAGTGTAAGTAACTGTAAAGTTCACTCTAAAGTTCGCTCTTGCCTCTGCAAACATTATTTTTTCCCGTAGGCAAACCAAAGTTCAGTTATACGCTCTTTACACAAAGTCTCTATCTGAAGAGAATCCACCAACTGTACCTCCCACCCGCCCTCAAAGGGCTTCCAGTCTACTGTCTAAAAGAGCTAGGCTAGCCTCGTTCAACATGGAGGCCGAGACAGCTTCAGGCTCTACCAGTGTTTTCTCCCCAGCAGCAGCACCTGCACTTGCGACCGCAGCCGTAATCCCCGCCCCCCAACCCAATAGCGCAGGTCTCGCGGTCTTAAGCCCTTTGCTTTCACAGGCCAACTTAGCCCCTCAAACACGCTCTCAAGCGCCCACCTTTGCCCACACCTTTGTTCCTCCTGTCCAAGCCCACCTTTTACCCACCTCAGATTTGCTCAGCCTCCCCCATTTCTCACAAAATCCCACTCCTGTCCTTCCTTCTCCTACTTCTTTTCTAACTATCTCCGGAGCACCCCCCAGCGTGAGGCTGCCTCCGCAATCGGGTCCCGCTCTGGTCTCTTGTCTGCTTCCCCCCTATATTTCCTCATCTACTTCATTCTTTCCTTCTACGAGCACAGAACCCAGCATGAGGCTGCCTCCACAAACGGTGCCTGCCTCGTTTTTTCCCCCTCTCTGCCTTCCTCCCTCTAACGTTACTTCAGCCTGTCCTCCATCCTATACTCTGTCAGCTCTGATCAGACTCTGATACTCTGATCGTCAGCGATGAGCCCCAGAGACATATCCCCAGTGAAGACCTCGATTAAAATACAATAAAAATAAAAATAAAACAAATAACTAAAAATATAATAATAAAATACCTAACTACATAATACTATTATTGTTGGAAATTGCAACAATATAAAAATAGAAATAGAATACATTTATACATTTAAAATTTTAATTAAAACAATAAGTAAACAATAAATAAACAATAATATCCTGGCCAGAGGAGAACTGGCCCCCCGACTGAGTCTGGTTTCTCCCAAGGTTTTTTTTTTTCTCCATTCTGTCACAGAGGGAGTTTTGGTTCCTTGCCGCTGTCGCCTCTGGCTTGCTCAGTTGGGGACACTTAATTTCTAGCGATTATCGTCAATTGGATTTCACAGATACTATTTAAACTATACTGAGCTAGACAATGACATCTCCGAATTCAATAATGAAATGCCCTTAACTGAAAATTTAGTGTTTAATCTTATTATTATACATTACTGACACTCTATCCTCCAACTTGATACTGTTAAGTGCTTTGACACAATCTGTATTGTTAAAAGCGCTATATAAATAAAGGTGACTTGACTTGATTCTGTACACGACTGTTCCAACAGCAGCTCCTGCTCACGCCATTGCCATGGAGCCCCCATCCGTGTCCATTCCACTCCGCACCCAAATCCTCTCAGGTTTTTACTTTTACACGTATCACAAACTATTTTCAGCTAAATGTGCGACAAGGGTCGCGCAGTGGAACCAGTGCCCCTACTGGGATGCCCTTGACTTCGATTTGCATAATCGTGTCTTCCTTGGCTGCCTCAACATCTCCTGTTCTATTTGTAGGTCTCTCGTCCATCAGTCTCACTCCTGCCCTCTAATCACCCAAAATTCTCCGAACCCTCAGTCTCAGCTTACCTCCGCATCTATCAAATCTACATCGTATGTGCCTCAATCCGGGTCAGATCGCTCTGTCCCAGTTAAAGGTCGTTATTCTTCCATTCCAAATCGCCAAGTTTGCAATAACTTCAGGCAAAATGTCATTTTCTACATGTGTGTAATTTCTGTGGCGGTGCTCACGCCCGCCCTGTCTGCCCCGTGTACAAATCTTCAGCAAAAAACAATAAAGATCTAGAAAAATACCTCTCTTCTCCTGTGAATGTCTCAATGTTATCTCTTGAGCTAAAAAAAACACCCTGACAAAAATTTTACTCACTATTTGCTTTCTGGCCTAAAACAAGGTTTTGATCCTGGTCTAGAAAGCCTTCCAGATGCCACTTTTGTCTGTAATAACTTACAATCCGCCCTATCAGAACCAGACATCATGGATTCCCTCCTCGCAAAAGAGATGGATTCTAATTTTATGATCGGCCCATTCGATTACCGCCCACCTCAGCACAGTTCAAAGAGTTTTCTCCGAACTAGGCATTCCAATCGCGTCCGAGAAAACTGAGGACCCGCCACCTCCCTCGAGTTCCTCGGAATTTGCCTCGATTCAGTCAAATTCCAAACCTGCCTTTAATAAAGAGAAAATCGACAGAATTTCCAACCTAATTAATAACTATACTTTGGCCACAATAATTTCCAAACGCGACCTTCTTTCCCTGCTAGGCCACCTAAATTTCCCTATGAGAATCATGCCCCAAGGCCGCCCTTTCATCTCCCACCTTCTCTCTCTAGCATCCTCTGTCCCCGGCTTAAACAATTTAGTCACCCTGAACGAATCGTGTAGAGCAGATCTCAATCTCTGGCTTTTGTTCCTTAACCTGTTAGCCAGCACCCCCCATATTGGGAATCACAGCTGAAAATGACTAACTAACTTAAAATGGTAACAAGTTCCTGACTTCAGTGTGCCACACACACAATTTTGGTGTCTTTGGAAAGAAGACCCTTTGGGCTTTACTATCCATCATCCAGAGTTGATAATGCTCAAAAATATAAAAAGTTATAGACACTGAAGTGCCTTGAAAAAAATTGTACCACACTGATTTTTTTTTTATTTCATATAAAAATACATGAAATCAGTCCTGGAGCAATCTAGAAAAGTAATGGGTTGAAAGTCACATGTCTCATGAGTTTATATTTCAAATCTGAAGAAGATACCATGAAAACTGAGATTCCTGCAACCATTTTTCTGAGATTTTTCTAAAAAAGTTTTTTTTGTCCAAAAAGCCGATCGCTAAGTTACGCCCCCATCAGATGACAGGTGCGTCACAGCGTGCATCACGCGCCGTCACAAGAGCGTGCCAGAATTCAAATAAACAGTCTTCCGCATATCTTTCACTTTTTTTTGGATGGTCTCATTCTGTGTGTAACACTGTATGCTACAAAACAGTGTTGATTTTTTTACCACCAAGACGCTGTTTTTGAGCATAATTTATTCCATAACGGATGCAAACAATAACTCTCCTGAAGAAATGAAACATAAACAAATGAATAACCATCCAAATTACAACGTTATTGTTTCGTTGGACTAAAAGTGCTCGATGGAATGTTGTTCCGTGGACCCTTACCTCTCTAACTAAACGGGATTTACAGCAGTGGATACGTTTGTGACTCGTTATCAGGATGAATCTGGTATGTACTGCGTTTTTTTATACATGTTTTGATGTGTACTGCTTACACAAATTTAGCAAATACATTCCTTATAAGCTTTCCATCGAAAAACAGCGATCTATCGTTGATGCTTGAGGCTTAGACCTTCAGAATGATATATAGTTTGTCAAGATTAATTTTGTCCCATTTCATTTAATCTATTCATAAACAATGACATGTGCAAACAAAGAGAGTTCAGTGCGCTGGCGAGAGTTACACTAAATGCATTTAGTGTTTATTTACAAATCACGCAATCGTGCACATTTCTTCCCTCGTTATTCAGGCAGGTTTCATTTTTTGAAGAGCTTATCCTCGTCGTTCCGCTTTGTTCTTATGACTGCCTTTATCTCTGATATGGAAACACTATTTTGGATGTAGTCTGGAAAAACAAACAAACAAAAACTATCAGAAATTCTCAAGTTTCAGTTATACTTTTCACAACAGGCATATTTAGTATGCTTAAAATAGTAAATAGTATATAGTAAAAGTGTTTGTGAAAAGTATTCATACTACTCCCAGTTCATATCTTATGGCATATTGGTCTGCATTAACAATGTCTTTGAACACTCCAGGTAAAAGAAGTAAAAATGTTGGTTCACCCAAAAATTAAAATTTTGTCATCAATTACTTACCCTCATGTCGTTCCAAACCCGCAAGTCTTTCGTTTATCTTCAGAACACAAATGAAGATCTTTATAATGAAATCTCAGAGCTTTCTGTCCCTCCACTGATAGTCCATGCAACTACCCCTTGCACAATAACATGCATTTCTGAAAAAAAAAAGCATAGACACAATCATGTTTAAATACTGTACAGAGTCCTCCACAGTTATTTGCCCTCTTTATCATTTTGGTTAGATATTTGGTTTTCGTTAAAAATTCTAACCTTAAAGCTGAAGTCCCTAACTGTTTTTGGTTAAAAATGATCTGAAATCAATATTTGAGCAAGTACATAACCAGCCAGTATTCAAAACTATCGCCTTACTTTAGCCCGATTCACAATGGTAAGCTTATAATAATGTTTTCTAATTTGAGTGGTACGGTTAGGTTTTCGTGGGAAATTCGAGCATGGCACTGCATCATGACGTCACGTCTGTAAACATAAAGAAGTTGTACCAGCTAGTAGGCTATCGCATGTGAGGATCCTGCAGGTGTTGGCTCGTTTATAGCCTTTTCTCACAGCAGCTAGAATAATTAAATGTATAATTTTGATGGCGGATTGTAATCCAGAAAGGATTATGTGTTTAAGAAACACATGTGAATGAAATTAAATTATATTCCAGTTTTAAATGTGCTTCTGATTACAGATAGCCTTGGATTACACAATATTTGTATTTTAAAGAAAACCAGTTCGAAGGGAGCATAGTTTGCTTTTTGGGTTACTTAAGCTCAGGGGTGTTTTTTGGAATTTTCGCCTAAATTTTCACACTCAAATTCAACTGTTTACCCTACACACATACAATGGAGGAAATTAAAAATAAAGGAATCATTGCAAAGAAAACCCTTTGAACTATAACATATGGGTGTATTTTTTTATAAATAACATTATATGTGTTTTAAATATTACAATAAACACTAAAAAAAACATAGGCGGTTTTTGACTTTTTGTATTTTTTTTTTTTGAAAATCTGTAATTCAGGTTCTATTAGGGCTTGCTCTTTGCAACTTACTCTGCAAGCCACAGAGAAGTGCAGAGTTTTATATTATCAGAGCGGCTTCACCAGCGCACTGATGTGTTGGAGAGCATGTCTCAGGCTAAAAGACCGTCTGGAGCGCGTTTAAAACACACAATGATTTCTCAGCTTTGGAAGCACGCAGAAACGTGAAAATGGTCTTGTTTGAAAGAAGAGATCCTAATCTAAAAGATACTATAGAGTTTGTGGATGTTTGCGGCTAACTGAAGCAGTAGTAAGAGTAGGAAAATGACAAAAACAAAGTTTATGAAAACTGACAAATTTATTTGTTGATTTCTATTGAAGATCATTCGATCTGTGATTGTCACACAATGAAATATAGTATAGTGAGATATATATTTATATAGTCAGATTCCTGAGAATGAGAGCTTTCTTGTGATATATGACTTGACTGTATTGTGAAAAATATAAAAAATACACATTCTTAGGAAAAATTTCCTCTAAGCTTTCAAATGAGACCATATATGGGCTGATATCATATAAGGAAGGCTATGTAAATGAAGCATAAACACCCGTATACGGGTCCGCAGAGTCTAAGTTTAACCACTTAAGCACTGGGGCATTTTGGGGGATTTTCGCCTAAATTTGACATACTCAAATTCAAATGTTTACCCTACACACATACAAAGGAGAAAATTAAAAAAAAATGGTTTCATTGTAAAGGAAACCCTTTGAACTACAAAATATGAGTGTAATTCTTTATAAATAACATTATATATGTTTCAAATGTTACAAAAATATAGGCGCTTTTTGATTTTGATTTTTTTTTTATTCTGTTATTCAGGATCTATTTGGTCCTGCTCTCTGCAACTTACTTTGTTTGATGACACTAGATGCCAAAATGTACCAGAAAAAAAGATTTTTTTCAAATAACAGCTTCCAAACATGAGTTACTGCATCATAAATGAAGCAAGTGAAATTATCCTATTTTGCACCTACAAGTGTCATTTTGAGTTTCCTTTGCAAAAACAGGCAATATAAAACAAATTACACCCAGAATCCTATTTTACTATGTGTCATAAGCACTTTTTTTGATTATTGATTGAATTATGTGTCATTTTTATGTTTTTCTAAGTAGTAAAATACACAATTGCATAAGCGGACTGGAGCAAATTTCACATTTTGTGTTTAATATTATCAGTTTTATTCTTTCAGGAGACACAAGACTGTATAAATTATAAAATATATCTAGTCTATCACAATCTAAAATCGAATCCACATCCTCCAGCTTTATATCATTCCATTTATGTGCATTCTGTATTGGTATACTGTTTGGAGCATCACCTCACCTCTTCACCTGTGCCCTGCATCACCTGCCTCCATCACCTGATGCCTCCTGGACACAAGCTAGCAGCCGCCTGTCACTGCTCTCTGATCTTCAGAACGTGAAACAAACAAATTTATTTATTTAGTCATTTAGCAGACGCTTTTGTCCAAAGCGACTTAAAAATGAGGGCAATAGAAGCAATCAAAACCAACAAAAGAGCAACAACATGCAAGTGCTATGACAAGTCTTGGTTAGCCTAACGCAGTACACATAGCAAGGTTTTTTCTTTTTCTAAAGAAAACAAGTAGATAGAATATAGAAAAAATAAATCTATTTTTTTTTTTAAGAAACTAGTAGATAGAATATAAAAAAGAAAGCTAATGTTAGTTTTTCAAGAAAAGCTTGCAGTTACAGAATAAATATGCAGTTGATAGAGGGTCAAGTGTTTGTGTTTTTTTTAAATAAAAAAGTAAGGCAGAAAAGACAGATAGATAAAATAGAATTAGAATAGAGAGTGCTAGAGTTAGAGGGTCAAATAAAGATGGAATAGATGTGTTTTTAGCCGTTTCTTGAAGATGGCTAAGGATTCAGCTGCTCGGATTGAGTTGGTCAGGTCATTCCACCAGGTGGGAACAGTTAATGAAAAAGTCAGTGAAAGTAATTTTGTGCCTCAACAAATAGCTGTTCATCCATACAGCACTGTAATAATCCATGTATATTTAATGTATATTCACCGAAATGCATCCTGTACTGTACTACAGTATCTATTTATACTATCAATAAACAGTTCATCAGATTGTTAGCTGTGCTTTCACGTTTCAAAGTCAAGACTCTCTCAAAACTGGAGAAAAGCCCTCATAAACCCTCACCAGACATGCGTCCTCTCCTCTCCACGGCGCCACTGATCGTTCTTCATTATCTATAACTTTTATTTTCATAATCAAAGATCGCATTTATCCGTGACGCCGATGCGTTAGCCTTTCAGCGTCAAAACAATCATAAAAACTACAAATCCCAAGCACAACACAGCTTCAGCGCTCCCCCGAATCCACTCTCAGAAGCTACAGAAACGATTACTGTAAGGACTTTCCCAAATCAGAAACCGTGGGTGGACAGATCAATCCGTGATGCGGTTAACAAACGCACTGCCGCATACAACGAGGCTCTTTTGTCTGGGAATATGTGCGAGTTATGTCATATTCCCAGAGTGTTATGCTCTCAGACGAGCAGTAAGTGCCGCCAAACATCGCTACAAAGAGAGAATTGAGTCTCATTTCCAGCTCAATGACTCTCGACGCATGTGGCAGGGACTAAGGACCATCTGTGCCTTTGGAAACAAATCCTCCGCGGAGGTGAGTGCAGATCCGTCGCTGGCCGAAGAATTAAACACCTTCTACGGCCGCTTTGATTGCAACGGCGGCAGTGTGGCTCTGCCGAGCAGCGCGTCAGGAAGCAGCAGGCAGAGAAGCGAGAATCATGTGATCACCGTGACGGAGGACGAGGTTCGGAGGGCACTAAAGGGAGTGAACATCAGGAAAGCGGCTGGACCTGACGGGATCACAGGCCGGGTTCTGAGATCATGCGCTGATCAGCTTGCTGGGTTGTTTACTTCTATCTTCAACGAGTCCCTTGCTACCTCTGTGGTTCCCACCTCCTTTAAAAAATCCATCATCATCCCTGTGCCTAAGAACAATAAACCCTCTTGCCTGAATGACTATCGTCCAGTGGCCCTCACATCTATAGTCATGAAGGTTTTTGAGAGACTTGTTAAGAGCCACATTAGCTCCTCCATCCCTGTTACTTTGGACCCTCTCCAGTTTGCCTATCGCTCCAATAGATCAACTGATGATGCCATCTCTCACATACTCCACTCCTCCCTCACACACATTGACAGCAGCAATGGGAACTATGCAAGACTGCTATTCATAGACTATAGCTCAGCTTTTAACACCATAGTCCCCATCAAGCTGACTTCCAAACTCACAGGCCTTGGCCTAAACACTTCACTCTGCGACTGGATTCAAGATTTCCTCACCGGCAGACCTCAAGTGGTGAAGGTAGGCCAGTTCACCTCCAACTCCATCACCCTGAACGTAGGAGCCCCGCAGGGCTGCGTTCTGAGTCCCCTGCTATACTCTCTCTACACACATGACTGTGTGTCCTCTCACAGATCCACATCTATTATCAAATTTGCTGATGATACTGTGGTTCTGGGCCTCATTTCCAACAATGATGAGACCGCATACTTGGATGAGGTGGAGAGACTTACATCATGGTGCCAGGACAACTGTCTCTCTCTGAACGTGAGCAAAACCAAAGAGCTGATTGTGGACTTCAGAAAGAGACACCTGCTGCCCTACACTCCTCTTGTGATCAGCGGGACCCCTGTGGAGAGAGTTAGCAGCTTCAAGTACCTCGGTGTAAACATCTCCGAGGACCTGACTTGGACTACACACATCCAAACACAGGTTAAGAAAGCCAGGCAAAGACTGTACCATCTGCGACAGCTGAGGAAATTCAGGGTCTCACCAACAATCCTGAAAACTTTCTATGCAGGGACCATAGAAAGTGTATTGACTCAGTGCATCTCAGTGTGGTATGGAAACAGCTCCAGCCAAGATTGCAAGGCCCTGCAGAGAGTTGTGCGCTTAGCTGAGCGTATCTCAGGGTCTGCTCTCCCCTCTATGCAGGACATCTACCTCAAACGCTGCAGAGGCAGAGCTGTCAAAATCATCAAGGACTCAAATCACCCTGGAAACTGCCTCTTCACTATGCTGCCATCTGGTAAGCGCTTCCGCTGCCTGATGGCAAAAACCGAGAGACTTAGGAGGAGTTTCTTCCCCAAGGCCATCAGGCTCCTGAACTCAAAGTCAGCCTCCTAACATCATCTGACTTACTTCAAATCACTAATCACACATTCATTACTCTCTACCTCATAACTGTCAGTGTAATTTGCTCATTTGCACACTTGCACACTTGCACACAACACTTTCTGTGTCTTGTAACATATCTTATCTTATTTTTATATTTATTTTATTTTTTGTGATTGGCTGCTTCATGTCAACCATGTACAACCTGTTTGCACATTCCTCTCTGTACAGTCATGCTTATCTTAATATTTAATTCTACAGCTTACTGTCATGCACATTATTTTATATTTTATATTTTATACTTTATTCTTTATATCTTAATTTTTATTCATTTTATCTTATGTTTACTTCCCTTGTGTTGTTTTTTTCAATATTTGCACTGTCCATGGAGCGGACCCGACTCTCATTTCACTGCTGGTTATACAATCTCTGTATAGTCGTGTATGTGACAAATAAAACTTGAAACTGAACTGAAACTGAAACTCTCTACCCATCCGCTCACCCGCCCCTCTGCTGACCCAGAGGTGTCAAGTTTCACACCTCTGAATGGCCGCTGAGCTAGACAGACATGTAATCTAACCTACTGCAGCTCACTGAGCAGCACAGAGTTGTAGAACATAAGAGAAGCTGGCCGTTGCTCTTATGTTTTGGAGAGCGCGTGTTTTGGCAAGAAGTGTGTGTGTTTTCTGCTCTGGTGCACGTCTGCTACAAACAATGATTTCTCAACGATGCAAGCACACAGAAACGTGAAAATGGTCTTGTTTGAAAGAAGAGATCCTAATCTAAAAGATAATATAGATATTGTGGCTGTTTGCGGCTGACTGAAGTAGTAGTACGAGTAGGAATATGACAAAAAAAAAGAAGAGGTGAGAAATTTTACATCGCGATTCTATTGAAGATCATTCGATCTGTGATTGTCACACAATGAAATAATCAACATAGTCAAATTCCTGAGAATGAGAGCTTTCTTGTGATATTTGACTTGACTGTATTGTGAAAAATATAAAAAATACACATTCTTAGGAAAAATTGTTCACAATCGTTAGGCGGAAATTCGTGTGTGGGACGAATACATTTCTAAGCTTAATTTTACTGCTTTATGTATCATAAAACCAAAAGTGGTATTCCTTGTAAATAAGATAGACTAAGATTTCAAATGAGACCATACAGGTGCATCTCAATAAATTAAAATGTCGTGAAAAAGTTCATTTTTTCTTGTAACTTATTTCAAAAAGTGAAACTTTCATATATTTTAGATTCATTACATGTAAAGTAAAACATTTAAAAAAAATGTTTGATTTTGAGAATTAGAGCTTATAGCTCATGAAAGTCAAAAATCAGTATCTCAAAATATTAGAATATTTACATTTGAGTTTCAATTAATGACCATCCCTACAGTATAAATTCTGGGTATCTCTTGTTCTTTGAAACCACAATAATGGGGAAGACTGCTGACTTGGCAATGATCCAGAAGATGAACATTAACTCCCTCCACAAAGAGGGTAAGTCACAGAAAGTCATTACTGAAAGGTGTGGCTGTTTACAGAGTGCTGTATCAAAGCATATTAAATGCAAAGTTGACTGGAAGGAAGAATTTGGGTAGGAAAAGGTGCACAAGCAACAAGGATGACTGCAAGCTTGAGAATACAGTCAAGCGAAGCTGATTGAAACACTTGGGAGAGCTTCACAAGGAGTGGACTGAAGCTGGAGTCAGTGCATCAAGAGTCACCACGCTCAGACGCCTTCAGGAAAAGGGCTACCAAGCCACTTCTGAACCAGCGACAACATCAGAAGCATCTTACCTGGGCTGTGGAGAAAAAGAACTGGACTGTTGTTCAGTGGTCCAAAGTCCTCTTTTCAGAAGTAAATTCTGCATTTCATTTGGAAACCAAGGTCTCAGAGTCTGGAGGAAGAGTGGAGAGGCACAGAATCCATGTTGCTTGAAGTCCAGTATGAAGTTTCCACAGTCAGTGATGATTTGGGCTGCCATGTCATCTGCTGGTGTTGGTCCACTGTGTTTTCTGAAGTCCACAGTCAACGCAGCCATCTACCAGGAAATTTTAGAGCACTTCATGCTTCCTTCTGCTGACAAGCTTTATGGAGATGCTGATTTCATTTTCCAGCAGGACTTTGCACCTGCCCACACTGCCAAAGGTACCAAAAGCTGGTTCAATGACCATGGTGTTACTGTGCTTGATTGGCCAGCAAACTCGCCTGACCTGAACCTCATAGAGAATCTATGGGGTATTGTCAAGAGGAAGATGAGAGACACCAGACCCAACAATGCAGATGACCTGAAGGCCACTGTCAAAGAAACCTGGGCTTCCATACCACATCAGCAGTGCCACAAACTGATCACCTCCATGCCACGCCAAATTGAAGCAGTAATTAAAGCAAAAGGAGCCCCTAGTATTGAGTACATATACAGTAAATTAACATACTTTCCAGAAGGCCAACAATTCACTAAAAATATTTTTTTTATTGGTCTTATGAAGCATTCTAATTTGTTGAGATAGTGAATTGGTGGGTTTTTGTTAAATGTGAGCCTAAATCATCACAATTAAAAGAACCAAAGACTTAAACTACTTCAGTCTGTGTGCATTGAATTTATTTAATACACGAGTTTCACAATTTGAGTTGAATTACTGAAATAAATTAACTTTTCTAACCATGACATTCTAATTTATTGAGATGCACCTGTGGGCTGATACCATATAAGGAAGGCTATGTAAATGAAGCATAAACATTTTTAACACGATTTTGCAACATTTTGAGGATGTTTTGAGGATGTTTTAAGGATGTTGTTGAGGTAACAGTTTATACAATATTATCAATAAAACATTGGCTCAGTTTTTCAAGATAACAAAGGAAGAACATTCTTTCTGCCATGTTAGGGAAATGTTATATGGATATTATTGAGGCCCAAGCCTTTATGGGGCCCTAAGCAGAATTTTATTTGGGGGCCCCTCAGTGCCGCCAATATGACTGGTTATTGTCAAAGCTTGATTATTCACACACTATAAATCTAACACACCCATTATCAGTTTTGTTTGTTGTAGCTGTGTTGCTTACATCATACCATTGTCTGCCTGGCATGTTTTTACCCTTCTGTGATTTTTAATTGTAACAGTTGCAAACTTACAAGAGTGGTCAGGTGTTAATTTGCACTTTAACATTCATTAAATTCTTAAAGTATTAAATGGCATACTTAATGTGGTGTGCTGAAAAGTAGCTAAATAAACCAGCAGACAATGCATTTACAGAACAGAATGTTATTTTAACAACATAAATATTAATCGAAGTTGTACTTTTATTACAAGTCATACTTTTTAATAGTAAATATTAAACACAGCAGAAAGCATCTGTACATATAAAACAACTCTTAATCTATATCTAGCTAATTGAGGCATAATGAAATTGGAATATAATAGCAAAGACCCAAAATGTAGGCTAAGGTAAATAATGTTAAGCTGTTATCAGTTTATGAAACAGAAGCTTATTTGTATTACAAAAATATATACAAAGGAAAGTTATTTTTACGCAAAAGACAAAAACTTTAATCTAAAACTAAGGAAAATGTTATATTTATAATATATTAAGATGTCTATTTGCTGATGTTTTTTTTTTTTTTTTTGGGGGGGGGGGGGGTCTGATCTGATCAGGGGTGCGTTTCCCAAACAATGGTCGCAAGTTCTGTCTTTACCAATAGAGTTCAATGGAAATAACGACCATAGTTAGCTAACAATGGTTTTGAGAAACGCACCCCTGAAAACCCCTGATTGAATCTGTCCCCCCTCCACCCCCAAAACGCGATTGATTTTAACCCTTTGACGCGCCGCACTTTGGCTGGCGCTGAGCCAGAGAAAGACGAGCTCAGAAAAAGGAAAAATGCGCATAGTGCTTTTCATATTAAATAACTTTCAGTGTTTTCAACCAAATAAAGTTTATTTTAGGTTTCAGACATTTAAATACACGTCAATTAATTAAAAAATACATTTAGTTTGTTAAATAGGCTACACACTGATTTCTATAGAAAGCGGCAATAATAATCCTTTCAATTAATGGACTACGTGTTTTATTCCTATCAAATATACACATTGTGTAGGTTACTATAAAGTTTACTCTGTTTTTCTACCAGCTAACTGGCCAATTACTTTCATGTATTTCGGGAGAAATAGGTGAATTTACGTGATGTTAATCCGACAGATCCACACGGCAGCGTCCAGCGCATATGTTATCAACATGGTTGTGCCTGCATGACACGTCGCTATGGAAATAATTAAATTATGTGTGTAGATTATTTAATTATTTAATATTGCGCTTTCGTATAATTACCACTGTCCATTGACATAATATATCACAAATTAAAATAAAATAAAATAAACTGTAGGCTACTCTTGGGGGCCCTCTGGTGGCCACGGGGGCCCTAAGCAGCCGCTTAGTTCGCTTATGCCTTGGGCCGGCTCTGCCTGAGATAACAAAATGTTCTTTATAAAAGTTGCTTGTAATGTGACATGTTAATAAAGCTGGAACATTTTACCTGCAACATTTTGAGGATGTTTTGAGGATGTTTTTTGAGGTAACAGATTGTACAATGTTGTCAATAAAACATTGGCACAATGTTTCAAGATAACAAAGGAAGAGCATTATCTCAGCCACATTAGGAAAACGTTATTAGGACGTCATTGAGTCCTTAAGTGATGGAATGTTTTTTATAAAACGTTCTTGTAATGTGAAGTATTAACAAAGCTTGAACATTTTATCTGCAACATTTTGAGGATATTTTGAGGATGTTGTTGAGGTAACAGTTTATACAATATTGTCAATAAAACATTGGCACAATGTTTCAAGATAACAAAGGAAGAACATTCGCTCAGCCACGTTAGGAAAATGTTATATGGATATTACTGAGGCCTGAGATGGTGTAATTTTATTTTACAAAATGTTTGGGAATGTTCTTGTGTTTACAAAGCTACACTCTAAAATAGATGGTTCTCTAAAGGTTCTTTACAGGTAGAAACAGCTCTTTTTAGAACCATATCATCCTGAAGAACCTTTTAAATTCTGAGACAGTTCTTTGCTTAGAGTTTAGGGTTCTTTTTTCCCCGCCTTTTTGTTTTTCAAATCTGTAACTGTCAAAGCCATATAATTACTGGTTTTCTGGAGCTCAAGACAGATTTTCAACACACTCTTAAGAGGTAAATGATTAATTTCTTAAAATTTCTATAAATTTTGCATTTCAAATTGAAACTAGTTTCATGCCAATCATGTCTTTTTCTCTTTTTAGTGTAACAGAAAATGTATGTGACCAGCTCTGTTCAGTTAAAGATACTTATTACTTTCTCTTCACTATGTAAGTAGGCCTAACATAAATGTTTAAATAATGATCCATGATTCATTTATTTTTTTTATTACTTTATGCATAAACACCCAGTCATAAATAACATTCAAGTTATCCCAACACCTTATATCAAATTTTCTTTTAACATTATAAAGGGCTCACATTCGGTCCATTTTTTCTAATTGTTTTACATAAATAACTGGACACGTAATAACTCTAAACTCAACTATGTATTTCAGAAGCTGTCACATAATATCTACCATCATCATCAGCAAAGAGAAACAAAGATGGACAAAGACATTGTGAAGATATTTCACTTGAACTTGGTCTTCATTATTTCCATATCATGTTCAGTGTCAACTGATATTTATTAATGTTTTCAGCTAATAACAGTTGTTTGAGCACTGTCATTTTTCCTACACTTTTCCATGTCAATAATAAAAAAAGTACATAACTGACATATGCTCTTTGTTTATGTAAAACCTGAATAGAAGCCACAAAATATTATAAAATCAGGTAGACAGAGTGGTGAAAATTTATAATAATAAATAATATCTAAAAATAATTAATTTAAAGATATTTACTGATATTAATTGAAAATAAATTGTAACACCAGGTCCTATAAACTTGTCAAAGCACAGTTCTTTATGGAACCTTATTAAAAAAGGGTTCTATTTAGAACCAAAAAAGGTTCTGCTATTGTTAATAGTCGAAGAACCCAATTTGGTACAGTTTAGAATATTTTACTGGCAACATTGAGGATGTTGTTGAGAAAACAGATTATACAATGTTCCATAATAATAGAGGAAGAACATTTTTTCAGCCACATTAGGAAAATGTTATGAGGATATCACTGAGGCCTGAGATGACCAAATGTTCTTGAAAAAAAACATTTTGAGCATGTTTTTGTTACGGGGCGAACAAGACGTGAGACGTGCGGATCCATATGCAAGGCTTTATTCCAAAACATGGTCATAATACAGGCAGGGTCAATAAACAGCAAACAGGTATGGCAGGAGCAAGATACAGAGTAATCCTTAGGGCAAGCGTGGTTCGACAATCGGCGAACAATATCCAACAGGGGCAAGGCAAAGAGAGATAATCCAGGTAAACAGCAATAATCCAAATGAGGTGCAAACAGAGTCCAAAGGGCTAGGCTAAGGGTAAATCCAGGAAACACGGGCAGAAGTCAAACACGGGAAAACAAACAAGGCAAGACTATAATTACTGAGAGGGCTCCGTAAGGTAGCTATCGCTATGAGAGTGATAAACGCAATACAATACTCGGCAGAGAGCAAGAGGAAGTCCAAGGCTTATAAAGCGTGTGTGATTGGGTGATAGTGATTGTGTGAGAGTTCTCAGGTGTGAGCGTGATCAGTGCGAACAGCTGTGTCAGTGCAGTGGATGATGGGAAATGCAGTTCGATGGTGAATGGCAACAGTAATGTGGTGTAAGAGTCAATGTGGTGAACGAGTGACCTCTGGTGGTGAGTGAACGGAATTGCATGGACAGGATTCGTGACATAGCACGCCCCCCCCCCCAAGGAGCAGCTTCCAGACGCTCTTATACAATCCAGGATGGCGGTGGAGCGGAGGCGGAACAGGGGGAGGGACGGAGGGCCAGGTCCATGTGGAAGTGGAGAGACTGGGGGCTGAGGCAGAGCCGGCAGGCCAGAGCACCAGGGCGGAGCAGGCATGACAGGAGCCCCCCCAGGGCGGAGCAGGCGTGACAGGAGCCCACCAGGGCGGAGCAGGCGTGACAGGAGCCCACCAGGGCGGAGGAGACAGCGCAGAGGACCTCCACGGCGGAACCGACGGACCTGAAGACCACAGCAGGGACTGGGACCTAGGGAACACAGAGACACACGAGACAGACAGAGCATCCATGGCAGAGAACACTAAAAAGTCATCAATAAATTCTGGGCTCATAATAGGCGGGTTTAAGGATTCAAAACCGGTCTCTGTAGCTGTAACAAGACAGGACGAGAGTTCAGGGACAGCCCTATCAGCCGGCCCAGAGCGAAGCAAGGGTTCGCTGACGGCCTCCATAGCCGTGACAAGACAGGGCGAGAGTTCACAGACGGCCTTCTTAGCCGTGACAGGATAGGGCAAGAGTTCACAGACAGCCTTCTTAGCCGTGACAGGACAGGGCAAGGGTTCACAGACAGCCTCCTTAGCCGTGACAGGACAGGGCGAGAGTTCACAGACGGCCTCCTTAGCCGTGACAGGACAGGGCGAGAGCTGATAAGTGGATACCACTGACACCTCTGGAGGTTCTGCAGTGGATGCCGCCACCTCTAGAGGTTCTACAGCAGTACCATCTTGAGTTTCAACAGATGCAGAGAGTTCAGTAATGGTACCTTTGACCGTGACCTGACAGGCTGCGAGTGCATTACTGGGCGCCACCACCATGCAAGGAATTAAAGGGAGCACCGCTGCTTCAGTAGGTTCTGCAGCATCAGCCGCCACCTCTGGAGAAACTGCAGCGGGCGTCGCCTCGGGGAACACAGCAGCATGCACCACTACACCAGGAGGTTCTGCAGCGTCAGCCGCCACCTCTGGAGACATCTTAGTGGCCGCCGCCATCTCTAGAATTTCAGTGGTGGTGTATGCAGCCCAAATACACCATAAAGCGATCCCCATTGTGGGAAGCACTACAGGCAGGGTAATCAGTTCAGGGACAGGAGGGCTAAAGTGAGTGGGTTTGGGAATACCAGCTGCACGTGCAGACACCAGCGGTGCATCCCTCACGCTGGACACCAGACAGGGAACTCGAAGGACTGACCTTAAATCTCTGGGTGTGACAGACTCTGGCATTTCGGCGGAGACGTGAAGAGACTCTGGCTGAGGAGCTGAGACGTGAAGAGACTCTGGCTGAAGAGCTGAGACTGAGATGTGGTGTGACTCTGGCTGGTCAGCTGTGACGTGGTGTGACTCTGGCTGGTCAGCTGTGACGTGGTGTGACTCTGGCTGGTCAGCTGTGACGTGGTGTGACTCTGGCTGGTCAGCTGTGACGTGGTGTGACTCTGGCTGGTCAGCTGTGACGTGGATTGATTCATGACGATCAACTGTGGCTTGGCTTGACTCACGAAGATCAACTGCGGCTTGGATTGACTTGCGAAGATCAACTGTGGCTTGGCTTGGCTTGTTAACATCAACCGTGACTAGAATTGACTCATGACTGGCAGCAATGACATGCCGGGGTGTTGTTGTGGCCGCCATTTTGTGAATCGGCTCAGGTGCGTCCACCATTTCAGTCATAGATGCGGTGTCGCGATCCTCATCCGCGACACCCACAGTGAATAGTGAGCCAACAGTCAACAAAGCAAAATCCAAAAAACAACTCAGCGATGAACGCGGACCCTCGCGTCTGAGCTGAGATCGCAGAGGCTGATTAATGCCATCACAAAAAATCTCAATCAAAATAATTTCCGGTAAATCTGAATAATGAGCAAAGGCTAAAAACTCCCTAATATGGTTCTCCAGTGATCGTGGGCCTTGTTTAAGGGCAAACAATAGTCTTGTTGTATCCATACCTGAGAAATGTTGGTCTGAAAAGTTGCTGGATCCTTGTGTGGCCGAGTATTCTGTTACGGGGCGAACAAGACGTGAGACGTGCGGATCCATATGCAAGGCTTTATTCCAAAACATGGTCATAATACAGGCAGGGTCAATAAACAGCAAACAGGTATGGCAGGGGCAAGACACAGAGTAATCCTTAGGGCAAGCGTGGGTCGACGATCGGCGAACAATATCCAACAGGGGCAAGGCAAAGAGAGATAATCCAGGTAAACAGCAATAATACAAATGAGGTGCAAACAGAGTCCAAAGGGCTAGGCTAAGGGTAAATCCAGGAAACACAGGAAAACAAACAAGGCAAGACTATAATTACTGAGAGGGCTCCGTAAGGTAGCTATCGCTATGAGAGTGATAAACACAATACAATACTCGGCAGAGAGCAAGAGGAAGTCCAAGGCTTATAAAGCGTGTGTGATTGGGTGATAGTGATTGTGTGAGAGTTCTCAGGTGTGAGCGTGATCAGTGCGAACAGCTGTGTCAGTGCAGTGGATGATGGGAAATGCAGTTCGATGGTGAATGGCAACAGTAATGTGGTGTAAGAGTCAATGTGGTGAACGAGTGACCTCTGTTGGTGAGTGAACAGAATTGCATGGACAGGATTCGTGACAGTTTTGAGCATGTTGTTGAGATAAAAGATTGTACAATGATCATTTATAAATCTGTCAGCAGATAGACAAGGGACACAGAGGTAAGTGCAAACAACAGCAGGTTTATTAGGCAAAGGCGGGGGAGTGCAGCAAGGTGGAGAATCCAGGTGAGTGAGCAGGGAATGGCAATGTTTAATGGAGTCTTATTTTAGAGTAACTAGTCCTTTTTCCTTTTCCAGGTTATCCAGTGGGGTACAGAGCGAGGAGACGGTGGAGCACAGGAACGGTGGAGAACGGAGATCGGGAACAACTAGGAGATAGACAAAAGGTAGGTGAGTCAGGTAAGTAACACTTGCAATGTTTGAGACCAGACAGAGATTGCTTGGGAGGAATACATTGATATAGTGCTCTTGATGATTGTAGACAGGTGGCGGTGCTCAGTAATCAGGTGATTGTGATCTGGTGTATGTTGTTGGTGGTGACTGTGGTGACTGTGATTCTCTGACAAAAAGATTGGCACAATGTTCCATAATAACAAAGGAGGAACATTACCAAAGCAACATTCGTAAAATGTTTTGAGGACATTATGAGGACTAAGATGACTAAATGTTTTTAATAAAACTTTCCTGTTAAGTGATGTTTTAACAAAAGTAGAACATTTTGCCTGAAACATTTTGAGGATGTTTTAGGGATGTTGAACAATGTAGAATGATATTTTATACATCATTGGCACGATAACAATGGAGTCAAAACAACATTCATAAAATGTTTTGAGGATATTATTGCCTGAGATGACAAAATCTCATGATATGATGTGTTAACAAAAGCTCAAAATATTTTGAGGATATTTGGGGAATGTTGAAAAAATTTATACAAACCATCATAGTATTTTTAATGCTTTTACTGGTTATAATGGTAATTTGATTGGTTTTAATGGAAACTGTAATGGTTCATTTTGGTCTCTACTGGTAATTGGTTTTCTTCTATTGGTGGCTTGTTAAAACCAATAAATCCTAATGGAATGTATCCCAAAACACACTACAGAAAACCATTTTTTAATGGTTTTGATGGTTATTAGCTGATGGTTTGTAGTGGAAACCATTCAAATTTTCTGTGATGGCTTCTATTGTTGTTTTCTAAGCAGGGAATTGTTTAGGTAAGATTGTAGAACGTTCTTTAACCTATAAAATACTGGCACCATGTTCCATTATAAAGGAGGAACATTATCAAAACAACATTTGTAAAATGTTTTTTTTTTGTTATCAACATTTTTTTATTTATTTTCACACACAACATCACAACATAACATCCACTCAAAACAAACAAAACAAAACAACAGACACATACTCCATATTTTAAAGGTCCAATCAAAAGGGAGAGAGAGAGGGAAGGAAAATGTAACAACAAAACACGTCCTTCCTTTATATAATCACGTATGTTAGAAAAAAAACAAAAACAAAAAAAACCACTGCCAAGCATCAATAGTGAAAGGCTTGGCCCCATTGATTCGTGCCGTTGCACATTCACAAGTCACCACCTGCAGGAGGCTATGGATCCAATATGTTTTTCCACACATGTGCGGCGTATACCAGTTCTGTATCATTGTCCTCTTCGCAGCCGCAAAACCAGCAAACAACCTTCTCTTTTGTATTAAGCTTATAAAGAGACCAGAATCATCATTAAGAAGACACAAACTTGTATTAGCAAAGCAATCAGTTTGTAGTGAGGAGGATAAAACCAGGTTTACATGTGTCCATAGATCAATGACAACAGGACACTCCCAAAACATATGAAGAAAAGTACCTGATGATGTAGTGTTACATATCAGGGCACCAGAAATAGATTTACGGTGTAAATGTTCTAACACACAGATTCGTTTAACAGCAGAACTTAAGCCAGTCACATTCAGAGATAAAATATTTAGAGTTTGCATTAAATATTCATAATCCCAAAATTGTATTCAGTAAATGAAGAAAAGCAAAAGCACTCTCATTCTGTAAATGACATGTACGTTAGTGTGTGTTCTGATATCAAACCACCTAGATGAAAAATAATTTTAGAAATAAGGTAAAGTAAATAAAAGTATGAATATCTGTTGTAAAAAATAAAAGCAACACAGACAGAAATAACCAACAACTATAGACAGAAAACAACTCAGACCGCACGTTACCGAGAACATAGGTCTGATTGAGCAACAAAAATTGGTGATGATCCGTGACCGATCCACTTCAACGCAAAACGAGCCTCCCAAAAGGCTCACATAACCAAAAAATGATTGTAATTAAACCTACTCTCCATTAGTCCCCTCCAGAAAAAAAAAGAAAGAAGGGGGGGGGGGGTAGCCTTACCAGCAAAGAGACAATTGTAACGAATAAATATGAACAATATACCAGGAGGAGAGAGGAAAGAAGAAAGAAAAAAGAGATCTAGCAAGCATCCATATCCCTCCCGCCACCATCTTCTTCCGGGCAGCCGGCATCGCCTCTATCCCGGCCATCAAGCCCCTCCCGCCGGGCCGAAGAGATGGTGGCCGCCGCCTTCCCGTTGCCTTGTGGAGCCACAGCAAATGCCTTCTTCTGTGACAGGGAGCTGATAAAATCCTCCACTTTCCGAAGAGAGTCGAAACTTCTCTGCTCACCCCGTGCCGTAGTTTAATTACCGCCGGATAAGCGAGGAAGGGCTGGAGACCAAGCGCCATCATCGTCCTCAAAACCGGATCCAAGCTTTTTCTCCTGGCGGCTGTGGCTGGACTAAAGTCAAGAAAAATAGTAGCGTGACATTGTCCTGCGTGCATTTCACCGGATAAGCCTGCCGAGCACCTTTCAGGATCTCCGATCTGTCATGCCATCTTAGTACACGGAAGATGACAGTACGCGGCCGATCGGAGTTTTTCCTTCCGTCATACACGCGATGTGCCCGGTCAACCTCGATGTTACAACCTTTCAGGGAAGGGATCCACTTGGAAAGATTAACTCTGAGGAAACCAGCCATGTCGGAGCCCTCCGCCCCCTCTGGCAACCCCACCAGCCTCACGTTATTCCTCCTGCTCCTATCCTCAATATCCGTCATCTTCTCGGTGAGTCGCTCCAGCTGATTTCTTAAGTCCGTGACTGTCCTCCTATCCTCACGTGCAGCTGCTTGAACGGAATCGACCTGGTCACGTGTCTGCTTCGTCGCGCTAGCTAGCGCCTCAAGCTCCGCTCTCAGCTCTTTAACAGAATTGTTGGTCGCTTGTATGTCCGCACGCAGTTCACGCAATGCTGGAGTCAGCACGGAATCCACTGCATCTCTTACTGTCGAGGCCATAGCCGAATCCAAAGTGCTTTGCTGCTCTTTACGTGCTAGCTTGATACCGTTAGCGATAGCATCGTCGATATCCTCTCTGGAGATAGTGAAATCTTTTAATTTTTTCTTTATTGGCGATTGCCCAATCTCTCTTTTCCGATCGCCTTTGACTGTTGAAGTACTCATGATGGGTCCGATGCAAAGTGGTTCAAAATTTACTGACAGGATTACAAAATATTTGACAAAGTCAGCAGAGCAAAAGACTACACGTGCATCGAAGTCGAAGGGTCACGTGATCTCCTCAACATTTGTAAAATATTTTGAGGATATTATTCGAGATATCAATGAAGTTTGGGCCAAATCTGGGTTACATTTGGCACTTCTGGTTTGGTTCTGTCAACATGTGTTAAAACATGTGTGAACTCTGGTGTGAGTGGTCAGCCATAAGAAACAAAAGATGAAATTCATTATTTTGGCTAAAATGGCTTCTGCCTTGAATGGTCAGCAGAAGTCAGCTGAATTCCAGGGTCTCGATTACAAAAGGAAGAAAAAGTCTGGCATTTGGCTGCAGTTCTGAACTGTTGCAAATGTGTTTAGGGGAGACCAGGGAGTGTTGTAACACGGGGTTAGTTGAAACACTGTCAGTTTGACAAGTCAGAAAAGAGCTGTGGTGATGTCATCAATATCATACAGTCCATTCACATTTTTAATGTTGCAGGAGAAGTGGCATGTGAATGTCAACATGTCAGATTTTATGACAAAAAAAAACAGATTTTCAGGAAATAAAGTATTTTTTTTTTCATTGAGATTATTTTTTGCCTAGCAATCATTATGTTGTAGATACAATTAAAAAAGTGTTACTTTCATCCCCGGTCTCCCCTACAGGAGACGAGAAGCGCTAATTGGTCAATGGTAGATTGCCGTTTAAAATCACCAATCACTGCATACTTTTCTCATGATGTAAGAACATTTGAAATCGATGAACCGCGCAAACGGTTGTTGAAGAAATTGGTATAAAATGTTTGTGGTCGGGGTCGTCTTATCTGATGGAACTAAGTGAGTATGGACTTGGAGTCTTTCACATTCAAACGTGGCGGAATCGGATACAGAGGTGCTGGAGGATGTTTTACTCGCTGGTAAGTTACAGTGCGTGGCCCAAACAACAAACCTGTATTCTGGTCAGCGGAACTCTCCCTTACACAATAATTAATGGACTGTACTTTACGTATTTCTTTTTTATCCTTTACGTATTTACATATACGCTGGATCTTACTTTCTTGTAATTATATGACAGTTGCATTAATTTTGGGTGTAATACTGCTTTTGAATAACAGCTAGATTTGTTTTTATCCAGAACCCAAACTACCTGCTTGAAGATGAACACTGATGATGCAATAAAATGTCTCATTTTACAATAAAGGTACTGTAATCCATTTCTACTTTCTTGGTAATATTGGTAACACATTATTTTAGAGTTCAACTCTCACTTTTAACTAGTTGCTTATTAGCTTACATATTACTAGTTCATCGGTTGTTCATAAGTATTTAAAGCACATATTAATGCCTTATTCTGCATGACCTTATTGTAAGACTTTGGGGGAAGGTAGAACGCACACACACCTGAACATAATGGCGAGCACATCCCTGAGTTCCGATTTCCTGCCATAAAACCTCCTTATCTCAAGAGACTTTGTTAAACATCTTGAATGTGGTTTAAAACAGGACTTCACTTGGTTCTTATCACTTAACCATAACTCGACCGAAACAGGACGAAACATCTGCTTATGGTCCAACAACAAACGTCATGGATCCCCTGATCGTTAACGCATAATTCAATGATTTTTATCAACGAGAAAAGACGTTTTTACGACAGACGTTCCAGCTAAGAAAGACCAGATCTCCACAAACGTGACATTCTCATGACCTGGACAGCTGACTTTCCTGACCTCCCGTTTCTCTCACATTCCAAACTGAAACACCCCTCAATTTCTCTTCTTGAACAAAGAACATCCAAACTCTCATAAACTTTATACCAAAAGACAAATAATACCTGTTGCTGTTATCAAAAGCAATATATATAATATATTTACAATATATATAGTCAGGTTGCATTTCATGACATTAAATTAAGCTTTCTGTGTTATTGTAACCAATGATATCTTCTCAATCTGTGACATAACTTTTTCCTGTGTTTAATTCATATGCGTGGTGCGATTATTTAGAATTTAGCATAGTTTAATCTATGCCTTAACCCATGTAGTAGGTAAAAAGTAATATGGGCACTTTGTGTATGCCAAGTACCTGTTGTTTGGTCTTGAATAATAGCTGATTTCACAAACAACAAGTTGGTGTAAATGAAAGTTAACTTTTATTATAATAATGTATGATTACAACGCATACAGAATGTGTTAAGATATTTTCCTCATGAGATTAAAGCAACTAGGCGAGAGGATTTACTGCATGGAAAATGAGCCGTGTAGGCGGAGCTCCGCCTACAATAACTATTTCATTGGAAGAGCATCGAGTGGGAGGGACCGAAATCTCCGGTCTAAAATACTGACTCCCAGCTCTCGCTCGCTCTCTCTGCTCTCTGCTCGAAATCGCGCGTTTCTTTGAAACTTGGAGCTGCTCCAAACGAGCTCTTAGCCTTAACATCTGGCCGAGTTTGAACATTGAACCAACACAGTCAAATCTCTGAAGAAACCCTTGAAAGTCTGAAGCTACGCGAAAGGAACTCAAGGAAGAACTTCGAGCGTCAGTCAGCACCGAGCAAACCAACAGAAGGACATCCCCAGAGTGACGTCACGCAACGACGCGCGGAATTCCCTCAAGCCACACAGCGTCATTTCAACTTAAAAGCAAGTATCAAACTATAAATTCTCTATAAAGTGGCTGAATCGTGTGGTATTTTATCTCTAAGAGTAAGGATAATAGAGTTCTCCTCTTGATGATCGACACGGGTAAAATCGTGTGGAAATAGCAAAACAGTGCTATATTTTAATCATTCTCAATTGCAACAATTCATTGCCTGTGTGTATGTATTTTGTTTTATGTTATTTAGCTTAGTTCATGTATTTTAGTAAGATAGCAAATAAACTCTTGTTTGATTTATAGAGAAGTGTTCTGTGTTTTGTTGTGTAATATTCAAATCAAAACTTTGCCCAGATTACGTTACCTATGCTCATAACTGTCATAAGGTTATTTAAATAATTCTGTATTATTATATCGTGGCCACGAGAATAAACAGAATTTCTCAGATATACTGAAATCTAACGACTCGCTGGACGATTGTTAAATAAGGTATAAGTTGGACGTTTTGATTAATATCAATTGATCATATCAATATCAAATCGTAAGATTCCCTAAAGCTAAAATAAAGCTTAAACCAAAGAGCTAAATTAAACAATGTAAAAGGGGTAAAATCCTTTACAGGAATGGTGGAGAAAGACAGCGGGCATTGTTTGACTTGAAAATTCATAATCAGAAATACATATTGTTGTATTTTGCCTATTTCCTTCTAACCGGATGGAGAAATAGTGTAAATACAGAGAGACAGAGTTTGTTTGTGTTTGTGGTACTGTACGGCATGGCAATGCGTTTTGAATGAATGAAAGTGCAACATTAGTTGTTTAGAAGAAATTAACTGCAGTATATGAATTGTCTGTAAGACAAAAGTCGCTCTAAAAGTGCAAAAGAGACGAATGAGCGGATTCCTCATTCACGTCTTTTAAAAGGCCTCCCATAGTTTAATCTGCTAAAGTGCGTGTCCCACTTCTGATTGAACTATGCTATGTAAGTTATCTCCCGGTTTGAAAACATTAACTTAGCTACTTAATGATTTTTCTGTCATCTTTGTTTCACTAAAACACTGAATTTAAGACGCGGCTCTCGGAAAGAGTGGCCAAAACGCGTTCTGGGGAGAATAGTTATTGATCTTGATCAAAAATAAATCGTGTGATGATAAATCCACTGTGTTTTGTCTGTGAAGTTAGACAGACGTAACATACTAAGGCCCGCCGCGGTCAAAAAGTGTTGATAATTAATCTATGGATTCATTTATATCTCTCTGAACGAGTTGAGATTGTTAGTGCTATAAAGAAAGAATCTAAATAGCTGCTTTTTGATTGTAGTGTGAAAGACATTGTTTCACTGAGTACCCGGATCTGTGCATCTGAAGTGACAGGTTCCCTGACGTCACCATAGTGACGCGTAACTCAGGAAGACTGCAGGCTCCGTTCCCGCGCCATTTTGAGGCTGTTGTAAACAACAGCCTAGCAAGCTTAGCTAACTGAAGCCAATGAGTAGCATATTGGAGCTTAGGCAAAGCTAGTTGTATTGGAAGCATAGCGATTAGCACATAGCATTTTGTAGCCTGTGGGTTCAGACGCGTGTGTTTGCAGTGTGTTTTTGAAGTGTTGATACGGTTAACCCTTCACAGCTGAACTTTAACTCACACTAAACTGTTTACATCAGTTCCTTCTCTCTTTTGAATTCACTCATTCTCTCTTTGGCATTCACTGATTCTACCTATAACTTCTCATGTGAAAGGACTTTAATAATACAAATTTAAATAAACCTTTAATGTGCAAGGCAGCTGATTGTCATAGGAAATGAGACCAGCGATTTCACCGGTGGTTTTAATAAGCAGTTGTGTTTAGGTTGTTTTGTTTTGTTTCATATTTAGCAGGTATTAGTTTCATAACTATTGGGGTTTATTATAAATTAACGCTGGGTCTTAGCCTCATTGCTTTGATAGGAAGATAATTAATTTAATTATGATTGCGCTCATGATTTTAAGAATCTAATTGGATGAATTGCTATGAAATATTTGAAATTGATAATTTAATTCCATAACTAATCCCAGATGTGAAATTAAATTAATTTCATTAAAGTAATTTCAGTTTCTGATTCCACATAGACTGATTGAGATAATTATGTGTGCTCTGATAATTTAACAGTAACATTAAGATCTTAATTATTAACTATCAAAGCGTTTGATCGTCTGGCCCGGGAACATTTTTAAATTTCCTTTATAATTAAGACGATACGGATTAATTTGTTCTAATGATTTGAATAACACAAGGAATTAGTAATTGGTCAGGCTTTGGGATACGAAATTAGGGATGTGGAATTTGTAATTTAATTTCATAATTAATTACGAATTTGAAAATTCTAATTCAATTTAATAATTAATTACAGTTCCTGTTTCCATATGGCAACACTATTGGCTGATCAATGAAATGTAATCGCTTGTAATGTTAATGAACATCATTAAGATTTTAATCCATGACTGCCAATAATGCTCTAAAATTTTAATTTCATCTGCAACTCATTAGAGCTTGTATTACCCTGCTTCAATACTTACGGATTATTATAATCACAGGTGTCTTCTAATGTTAATGACGAACATCGTTAAGTTAGATCTGTAACTATCAATCATTGCTCTGAAATTTTAATTCCAGCATTGGCTAATAAGGATCTGAGCATCCCTACCTCAAGGATACCTTATTGATTAATTTAATCCTAATCAAGCCTATCAAATTTAAATGATAACATCATAAAATTTGAATTAGAAACTACCATTTCTAATTTGAAATTCTAATTTCAGTTGCAATTGAGTTTTGGTTCCAACCTGTTTGGTCTCTCTCCGTCTGTTATTAAATTAACTTTTATAGGTTTCCCTTTTCGTAGGCCTGATAGGAGATAGGGCTCCCCCTAGTGCTTGGTTAGTGAAGTGAAATTGCCTCCAGTGTGAGTTACAGCAAGCGGAGTCACCCGTTCCGACTGTACCTGGTGCAGGCTGGAGGGGAAACCCGAATACTTCCGTCCTAGTGTTGCAAAGTGACGGCCCGCAGCAGGCTAGCAATCGGGTATCGGAGGAGGAGTCAACGGCTGTCTGGGCGAAGGTGCGGATATACCACCCCGGCTAAACTATTGACGAAGTAAGTCGAACTTCGGGTTCGCTCTGACGTATAGATACTGGGATATAGCCCCGCCCCTCTTCAGGCCAGCAGTCGTTTGACATACCTCACCCGAGTCCCAGCCCGGTTGTGCCAAAAGCCACAGCTGTCTGAGAGGCTCACAGCAGTACGGTGGGGGCGGAGTGTTCGGCAAAACCCTTACAGGAGCTCACCTGGTGCGCTCGGGCGGTGGGCCTTGCTGCTGAACACCACTGGAGCAATTTACATTCCTCACAAAGCCTAGAGTATAAAACTTTCTAATTAGGAAAACCCTTCTAAGTAGCAAACCTCCAAAAGAAAAAAATTAAGGTTTTCTTAACGCTTAGGCAAGTGTGTTTATCCTACTAAAATTAGCAAAGCAAAACCCCTAGGTGCATCGACTCAACAGCGCCTCCGCGCTGCCACCTTAGTTACTAATCCTGACATTGGGAGTAAATCCCACTCATCTTTCTCTCTTTTCTTACTGCTGCTATCCTCTAATTTGACTACTGCTGCTGTTGCTGAGATTTTTGCCTGTGTGAAGATCACGAGTGGAGAACTTTAGCAATCAAAACAGGTATTTGTGGAACTTGAGAACATGTCAAAATTGTTTTCCATTTACCTTACTCTTTTGTGAAATCCTACCCCGCCAGGTTAAAGCAGGTCCACAGAAGAAAGGCGCCGGAAAACTTCAAGCACGTGCTTGTGGTGTCAATTTTGTCATTAACGGGACCAGTGCTGTCATTGTTATTGTTTTACTTCACCCCGGAGAAAACCAATTGCAATCACAGACTTACAAAAAAAATTGTCATTTACAAATCCTCTGATTAGAAGCAACCTTCTTCTTCTCTTTACCTGTTCTCTAGCTGTGCTACCTGTGTGTGTGCGCTCAATTTTTTCCCCCACAGAGGCTACAAATTAGAAGCACGCCCCCAGAGGATCACAGTCACAGAGAACCACACCCACCTGTTTTACACAGTCAACACTAGTACACATTCTATATTGCACATCTACACCCCTTGTTTGTTGATTTGTTCTGTTTTGGTTTGTTTGTTTTGTTTTGTTTTGTTTTTCTTTTCAAGGTCTGTGTCAGTCGCAGTTCGAGATCTCACTCACCACGCCCAAACATGTCTCACACAACAGGACATGTCGGTCACTGGGAGGATTTGGAAACATGGCTAAGCATTGCAACAGACAGTCTCCTCCCTAAGGCTGCTGAAACACTAAAACATCAGACACAATGCCAGCTGGATGACCACATAACAAGCCTCATGGCACAAGACCCAAGTCACAGCTACAATCACAAAGAATTAGCCAAGATCACCGGCTCCTTAAGCCACACACTCATTGCCACCCTCAAGTTGAGCGACAAGCACGCTGCACAACGCCAGCAGGAGCTGACACGCGAACAACGACGCATAGAGCAGCTGGAACTTGAAGCTCAGGAACAACAGGAAGGGTCGGATGAGGCGGAACAAGGTGCTGAGGAGGAGATCAACCGGCTAAAATAAACCCTAGCAGCTACTAGCCAAGAATTGGAAAAGGTCAAGGCAGACTACGATGATCGGTCCAAAAAGCTACAGTATGCTGAACAGCTTCTGGAGAAAGCAAAGGCCGACTTCAGAGATAAAAACGGCAGAATCAAAGCCCTTGAAGCTCATCTGGATGAGTCAAGAAACGAGGTTAGTCGTCTAACACGACAGCTTGACTACGTCAAAGAGGAATCTGACAGTTTCCAAGAGGAACTCAAGCACGCTTACGAACTGCGCCGTGAGCCACCAAGGACACGACGCGCACCGACCTCACCCCTGCCAAGCAGGACCGGGTCACCTGTTCCTGGACTGACACGTGAGAAAAAGATGGAGGGGGTGGTGTTGAAACATTCACCAACTCACTCTGGAGAACTTTACCTCACTTTACCTCAGCCAAAAGAATCTGCTGCAGCCAGTCACAGATCATCGCAAGGCTTGGACCTAAAAGACCTCGACAAGCTCGCCAGGAACATTGGCAAATTCACCCCGAGCGTGCCAAATAGCCCAAATGTACAAGCGTATCTCCAAGATATCGATTTCCATCTGGAAATGCGACCTAACGTTACGGACAAAGATAGACTATATTTACTTCGAACGACATCCAGTTCTGAAGTTTGCAGCTTCCTGGACAGGCAGCCTGCTCACACAAAGAATGACTACCAACTGCTCCGAGAAGCCCTCATTAAAGAGTTCTCCGACCCTGAGTCCGAACAAGGCCTCGTGGCTGCCCTGGAGACGAGACAAGGACGTCACGAACCTCCTCAAGCCTACTACAGCCGACTCAGACGGGCATACTTTGGAACTCGCAATGAACCTGACATGGAGGATGAACTGAACTTTAAAACTCTCTTCCTACGAAACCTTCATCCCGGCGTAAGCCACCATCTTGGCGTTCTCACATGTCCACGGATAATGAATGCTCAGCAGTTACGAGACTTGGCGCAGAAAGCCTACGGCAAACAAAAGATGGCCTCAGAAAAAAATGCCAAAACCCCAGCCGTTCTTGACTTCAACACTCAAAGTCAAGGGTTGGCGCTAGAGGGCGCTCAACGCCAAGACAATGCCAAGCCGCCACCCAGGGAGTGGAACGCACCCTCGTCCAACAAAGAACGATACTCCCATGCTGGTACCCGATCTAAACAGAGGTACGAACGCTGGGATGGACCGCGTGGACGTCAACGCTCACCTGGACGGCACTGGGAAAAGACATGGGACCAGTCAAGGCCCCACGAAAGTCATTGGGAGAGATTGTGGAACCAAAGCCAAGCTCATTTGGAAACTCAAGAGGGAAAAACTCATGGGAATCCAACGGAAACTCCAAGGGAAGACGACAAACTCACCCTGGAGCAACCAGCTCAAGGAATCAACGAAAGAATTCGCAAAGATTCCAAGCTGACCGAGCTCAAACTGAACCCACGCAGGAACAAGAGACACCACCGTGTTTCGACTCACAAGAACTGATGAAAATGATGATGAAAGAATTCTTCTAACAGAAGGAGGAATATCGGAAATGGGAAAAGAAAGAGAAACCAGATTCAGCCTGACTAACGGCCGGACGAGATGGCAGCGACCAGTTGACACAACCAGCCACGGCGAACAGCACTCCGTCACCTCACTCTCAGAGAACCGTAATCACACTAACTTCAGATGGACACGAAACCCCACCTGAAAACCCAGCAACAGAGTTAGACACTAACTCAACACCTAATGCTCCGAATTACAGCAGCATCCAACAAACACCTGCTGACGAAACCCCTCAAGTTCCTGAAAGTGCTGTCTTGGTCATCTGCCACTCCTCCGAAGAACGCCACATCAGCCCTGATATCCTAACTGTTTCCTCCCAAACTCCAGTCCCTCAACTCCTAGGCGATCTCATTGAGAAAGGTATAGCCAGAAAATTCTACCTCTCCATCATCATCGAACGACACATCAAAGTCGAAGCCCTCCTCGATACGGGAGCCGACATTACTCTAATGTCTACCGAACTCCTGGAGGAAGTCCAAGAAAGATCAAAGAGGACTAACAGAACCCTCAAACTCCAAAGGTGTGAACTAAACCTTCAAGCATACTCCCACAAGGGCCTACAACTAGAACATGTGGCCCCAATTCCCCTAATGGTGGGATCGATGGACCTCGTCCATCCCATATACGTTTCACCACTTAAAACGTATCCACTCCTCATTGGGAAAGATCTGCTTAATCGCTTCGAACCTCTAATAGACTTCAAGCACCTAAAGATGTGGACACAAGTCCGTGAACCTCTGCCTTGCCAGGCGTTAGACTCCGACGAGTCACAGTGTCAAGTCACTGACACCGTCCCTAAGTCACTGATCGATGATGCAGTAGCAAAGCCAGGATCTGGACCAAGCACAAACAGCAAGGACAAGGACCCTCTCCTCTGCTCACTGCAGGAGCCTGAATCAAACGCAGGCCCCCTTCGAATCATGACTGCAATAGATGTCCAAGGCACATCAGTGTCCGACATGGCACTAGCTCTGTGGGCAGAGAACTCAGCCATCAGCCTGAAGCTATTCAAAACATTGAAGCAAAGACATCAGTGTCTACCACATGTCGCTAAACACAGCCGTTTCCCTCTCAGTCCCTGGTCAACAACCATGGCCACCTCCAAGATCATCTGAGCTCTGGACATACGATGGAACCACAGACAGCTGACTCACTACTTCCTCGTTGTCTCAGACCTGCCGCATGACATCTACATTGGATCGGATATCCTGGTCCGGCTCAATGCTTGCATTGATACCGTAAACGACATCATATGGGCTCCCCTGTCACAACAACTGACGACGTCAGTCAACCTCAAGAACCTCCAATCCGGTCAAACCATGCCAGACGCATGTGCTATGATCACGGAGCAAGAAGCCACAATACCTGCCTACAGCAAGAGTGTCAGCGTCCGCCTCAACATGCGACCGGGCGAAATGCTCAACAGTAAGCTAGGCTTCTTCCAACCTTCCAGGACCTGCCTAAAACTCGGACTGACTCTGGAAGCCACACCTCTCATGGAAGTGTCATCTTGTGCTGTGTATGTGTTGTTCAACAACTGTACGGCCCAAGACATCCACGTTCCCAAAGCCAATCACCTGGGATGGCTCATCAGCCAGGCGTTCCACGACTTTGAACTGATGGTACCTGTCAAAGGCCCTATACCCACACAGCTAATGTCAGACGAATACGATGACACCGTAACGTTCACAAAACCCCATGAAGTCATTGCCATCACGTCCATTCTGCCGGTGTCCAGAGAAAGCGTCTGCCGGTCAGAACTAACAGATGACACTCATCTCGCTGTCTATGCTGTCTCAACACAGCCTGCGACAGAATCACCTACACAAGTGACCATCGGGGCCCAAAGCCCCTCAAATGACCTCACTGCAGAAGAACCCTACGCCGGGTTCAACGCACAAGTTCAACAGATCCTGAGTGAGGCAAATGCCCTCCACAATGCAGCGGATCGCCAAGGACTCAAAGAGGTTCTGCACAAATACAAGGACTCTTTCGCAAAGGATTCCCTGGATTGTGGACTGACAAACATCCACACTGTGCGCATCCCGACAAACCCAAATGCGCCACCCACATTTGTGCGACAGTACAAGATTCCAATAGCGTCATACGAGCCAGTGCAAGAGATTGTTGACTCCATGCTGGAAAAGGGGGTCATCCGGCCCTGTAACAGCACATACTCTGCCCCGATATGGCCAGTCCTAAAACCAAACGGCAAATGGCGGCCCACCATCGACTATCGCAAGTTGAATCAGCAAGTACCATTGTCACGATGGCCTATGACACAGTTGGATCAAGAAATTCCAAAAATCAAAGGCTCGACAATCCTTTCCACACTGGACGTCGCCTCCGGGTTCTGGACAATCCCTGTCCATCCCGATGACCAACACAAGCTGGCATTCACCTTCGGCAATCGACAGTACACCTTCACACGGTGTCCCTTCGGCTATGCCAACTCACCAGCAGAATTCAACATCTTCCTGAACAAAGCATGCCCTGACGCCAGAGCCAGAGGCAACCTTGTCTATGTAGATGACGTTTTGATGAAAAGCTCAAGTGTGGAAGACCACCTCAAAGAAATCAATCACGTCCTAAATCAGCTGACAACGGCAGGAGCCAAGATCGCCCTTCACAAAGGACAGTGGTGCAAAACCAAGGTGAACTATGTCGGATTGCTTGTCGGAAGAAACGGCATCGAGCCACAGTCTAACCGCACCCAAGCAATCCAAAGCATAAAGACGCCGACTAACATCTCTGAGCTGCGAAGCTTTCTGGGAGTGTGCAATTATTCACGACAGTTCATCGAAAACTACGCTGACATCGCACGACCACTAACTTCCCTCCTGAAAAAGGATGAACCCTTCGTTTGGACGGAAACACAGGACACCGCAATGGGCCAGCTCAAACAGCGCCTGTGCTCTGCTCCATGCCTTGCCTACCCAGACCCAGGAAAATAATTCTATCTGGACGCTGGATTCTCCAATCATTGCCTCAGCGCAGGCCTATACCAGCTCCATGACAAAGACAAACGAGTGGTCGCTTATGCCAGCAAAACGCTGCTTCCCCCAGAATGCAAGTACTCAAACTGCGAAAAGGCTTTGCTTTGCACTGTGTGGGCTATCCAGCGTTTCTCTAATTACATCGGTGCACAGAAAGTCATCATCGAGACTTGTCATCAGCCGGTCACCTTCCTAAACAGTCAACGCATCAGAGATGGCGTGGTGACAAACGCACGCATAGCTACCTGGCTAATGACACTCCAAGGACGGGACGTCGAGGCAAGATATGCCCAAAACTACAAATCCTCACTTGGAAACAGGCTAGCGGCCTGCCAAAACTGTTCAACGGACACGCTGCATACTCCAGCGGAACCTAAAGAACCGCCACAACCTCAACTAACAAATCACAGGTACTTCGAGGAGAATGTATGTGAAGGAATGCCCACAGCATATGTCGACGGCTGCTCCTACAACCACAAGGGCAATTTACAAGCTGGAGCGGGAGTGGTCTGGCTCAACAACGACCCCTGCCCAATGCAGCAATTCAACTTAGGCCCTCGCTCATCGCAATATGCTGAAATAGCAGCCATCCTCATCACACTTCAAATGGCGGCATCCCACAACATCAAAGAACTCCTCATCTGTACTGATTCGAACTACGCCCATCTAAGCTTCACATGCCATTTAGCTGGATGGAAACAGAACGGATTCAAGACAGCTAACAACAAGCCTGTCAAACACCAGGAACTCTTCCAAGCAGGCGATGCCATTGTCACTGAACATGACATTATCGTTTATTGGAAAAAGGTTCGAGGTCACTCACGTCAACCAGGACAAGACAAAGACTTCAATGACCAAACCGATGCCCTCGCCAAAGCAGGGGTATTACACGGAGAGTCCTGGACATTTCAAGCCCTCCCTCCCAACCCTTCAGTAGCGGCCATAACCCGCCGCCAACACGCCACTGGCGTACAAACCCCCACCTCCTCCCACATTGCCATTTCACCTCAGTTCGCTGCTAACGATCTCCTCACACTCCAAAATGCGGATCGAACACTGCGAACTATGGCAGCCCACATTTCCGACCCCTTAACTCATCCTATTTCCACCTCCGACCTAGCTGCTTCCTCCGAGCTCCGCACGCTCCACTCAATCAAGCACATGCTGCATCTGAGAGACGGTGTGCTCACGTATGTCCCTGAGCCCCTAACGACGCCAAAGCTCGTAGTCCCTCACGGCCAAAGGGGGATGATGCTGACACACGCCCACGATGCACCATGCGCAGGACACCACGGCGCCAAGGCCACCTATGAAACACTCAAGCAAGTAGCATACTGGCCTGGCATGCAGCAAGACGTGGCGGAATACGTAAAAGGATGCCTGGTGTGTTGCCAGTTTCAACCGGCAAACCCAAACCACCGAGCCCCACTGCAAAGGAAAGGAATGACTTTCCCCTGGTCGGACCTCCAAATAGACTGGGTAGGACCCCTGCCACGGTCAACGCGATGTAACAAATACTTCCTCACCGTGGTCTGCGAATTCACGAAGTGGATAGAGTGTCTCCCAGCTCCCAATAATACAGCAGAAACAACAGCTTGCCTGTTAATGAACCACATCTTCTCAAGATTTGGACTGCCTTTAAGGGTCAACTCTGACCACGGAACCCACTTCACCGCCGACATCATGCAGGAAGTGTGGAAACTCCTCGGTGTACAGGCCAAGCTCCATATAAGCCATCACCCTATTTCCTCGGGTCAAGTTGAACGGGCCAATAAAACAGTGGTCAGCATGTTGAAGAAGTATGTGTCCGCCAATCAAAAGGATTGGGATATTAAACTTCCGCTGGTACTGATGGCTGCTCGAGCCACCCCTCACCAGTCTACCGGCGTACCCCCATTCACATTGATGACAGGGAGAAACATGACGCTACCGCTACACCTGCTGTACCAACCTGGTGACCTGAACCTCGTCACCGCCTATACCACTCGCCAATACCTGGAAGAGTTGCATCAGCACCTGAGAACGACTTTCGCCTTTGCACAACAGCAACTACAACGAAGCGCGGAAGGGCGTAAAGCCTACTACGACCAAAAGGCCTCTCACCATGAGTTTAATGTCGGAGACAAAGTGTGGTACTACAGCTTTGCCCTACCAAAGCAGAACACTCCCCATCGCCTGTCAAAGAAGTTCCTACCTCACTGGACAGGACCCCACGAGATTGTAGACAAGCTCTCACCTGTCGCCTACCGAATCAAAATCAGACAAGGGCGCAGCGAGCCAGTCCTTCGATGGGTCCATCGAAACCAGATAAAGAGGCACCAGAGCTCCAGCTGACCGGGAAAGGGGGAAGATCAAACCCACTGACACAGACCGACAATCATATGCTCTACACCACACTAACATAATTTCTGTTGTTAGGAAAACATATAGCGACCTTGTTGAAACACAACACTTACACTCTCTCCTCAGCTGCACTTCTAGAGTCAACCTCTAGTAGAGAGGAGTTACTTCACACATGTGACACTCGTTTGCTGCCTAACCTCATTCGGTGTCCTTGTTCTCGTTTTGTTGTTTCCTTTCACCTGTGTCTCTCTTTGTTTTTTTGTTTTTTTCCTTCTTCCTCTCTCACTATAATTTCCTCTCCCCTCTAGTCCCCTCATCAGGGAACTCCCTTTACCAATTAGTTAAATCCAGGTCCCAAAATTAAGATTGACTCCCTTCAATAAAGTCGTTGTAACTCGTTGTGAGAACCGTTATCAACCGATCGAGGCGACCTGCCAAATCATGACCGACATGCTACGTGAAGTAAGTCCTCGATTGATAACTTAGCCATGGGTAGGATTCCACACTACTTGATACCTCTTAAACCTTGTCCAAAACATCCTAACTTCGGCCACCGTGGGCCCCGCTAGTCCCATCCAAACCCATCTCGTCTTTTCCTGGGGTAGCGCTATTCCCTTGTGCGTAGACCCGGAAGCAGGCGACTTGGCCTTTCTCCTCAGTTTGCCCATTATCGACTCTAATAGCATTTACCGGCTCAAAGACGTTGTGAATGTGGGATTTTGGCAAGGGAACACCTATGTCAAAATCCACACTCCTAAAGTCGTTGCGTATAACGATAACAATGAGCAGTTGTACTTGGCCCCAAACCTAAGGATGTGTACGCTCACTAAGGACATTCACTTCCTTTGCCCGAGTAAACCCTTCGTCCGCGATAATACTGAGGGCATCTGCGGCCTAGAATCCATTAGACCCGACACTAGCTGCCCCGCCGAAGCGACACCACGTTCTCAAGTTGAGGTAACGCAAGCCGAAATCATCGGAAACCGATGGCTGGTCAACACCCCAGCACGAACAGCTACCCTCACATACGATCAACACGACACAGCTACACGCATTATCTTGCCCAACCAAACTTTATGGATCACTGTCCCTAAGGGCTCGATCCTCCATATCGACGAGTTAGCATTGTATCACCTTACCGACGACGAGTATCAGGCTGAAATCAAAATCTCACCCTTCGTCAAACAGCACTCCTTCGTCCTCGATCCAGAATTGGAAGAAAGGATCAAGGAGGAAGGAACGCAACTTATTGACTTGACTCCTGTTGATACAGCTTTAGAAGCTATCGCTCGCCTTCCGCCCGCTGGCGCGCCTATTATTCGGTCTTGGTCTGCCGCTGACACAGCGCTTTGCATCTCTACTATTGTAGGGTACGTTGTGACATTGACACTGGCCTTCCTCCTACACAAGCGAGTGAACGCCGTTCAAGAGTCTTTCAACAAATGCACGTCAGGCGTCCCACGCATTTTCCGACGTGACCAAACCGACCAAGAACCCGAACCTGAGAACTCAACCAACCTGCTCGAGATCACGCCTATACCGCCTCGTCGAACCCCTGACAATTAAACCAATCGGAATGACTCAATTGCCAGTAATCTTAAAGAATGCACCCCTGCATCTTCTCAAGTTCCTAACCTGTTCTTTCCCAAATTACCCTGCACCAGGATTCAGTCGGTGATGGAGATGTTGTTTGTGTCTTGTGTGTGCCTGTTCTCCCTGCTTCTTGTTCCAGTGCCCGCCGACGTTCGCAATGGGAACCTCACCGAGCAAAAGGGGGATGTGTAAGACCTTGGGGGAAGGTAGAACGCAAACACACCTGAACATAATGGCGAGCACATCCCTGAGTTCCGATTTCCTGCCATAAAACCTCCTTATCTCAAGAGACTTTGTTAAACATCTTGAATGTGGTTTAAAACAGGACTTCACTTGGTTCTTATCACTTAACCATAACTCGACCGAAACAGGACGAAACATCTGCTTATGGTCCAACAACAAACGTCATGGATCCCCTGATCGTTAACGCATAATTCAATGATTTTTATCAACGAGAAAAGACGTTTTTACGACAGACGTTCCAGCTAAGAAAGACCAGATCTCCACAAACGTGACATTCTCATGACCTGGACAGCTGACTTTCCTGACCTCCCGTTTCTCTCACATTCCAAACTGAAACACCCCTCAATTTCTCTTCTTGAACAAAGAACATCCAAACTCTCATAAACTTTATACCAAAAGACAAATAATACCTGTTGCTGTTATCAAAAGCAATATATATAATATATTTACAATATATATAGTCAGGTTGCATTTTATGAAATGAAATTAAGCTTTCTGTGTTATTGTAACCAATGATATCTTCTCAATCTGTGACATAACTTTTTCCTGTGTTTAATTCATATGCGTGGTGCGATTATTTAGAATTTAGCATAGTTTAATCTATGCCTTAACCCGTGTAGTAGGTAAAAAGTAATATGGGCACTTTGTGTATGCCAAGTACCTGTTGTTTGGTCTTGAATAATAGCTGATTTCACAAACAACAAGTTGGTGTAAATGAAAGTTAACTTTTATTATAATAATGTATGATTACAACGCATACAGAATGTGTTAAGATATTTTCCTCATTAGATTAAAGCAACTAGGCGAGAGGATTTACTGCATGGAAAATGAGCCGTGTAGGCGGAGCTCCGCCTACAATAACTATTTCATTGGAAGAGCATCGAGTGGGAGGGACCGAAATCTCCGGTCTAAAATACTGACTCCCAGCTCTCGCTCGCTCTCTCTGTTCTCTGCTCGAAATCGCGCGTTTCTTTGAAACTTGGAGCTGCTCCAAACGAGCTCTTAGCCTTAACATCTGGCCGAGTTTGAACATTGAACCAACACAGTCAAATCTCTGAAGAAACCCTTGAAAGTCTGAAGCTACGAGAAAGGAACTCAAGGAAGAACTTCGAGCGTCAGTCAGCACCGAGCAAACCAACAGAAGGACATCCCCAGAGTGACGTCACGTAACGACGCGCGGAATTCCCTCAAGCCACACAGCGTCATTTCAACTTAAAAGCAAGTATCAAACAAAATCTCTATAAAGTGGCTGAATCGTGTGGTATTTTATCTCTAAGAGTAAGGATAATAGAGTTCTCCTCTTGATGATCGACACGGGTAAAATCGTGTGGAAATAGCAAAACAGTGTTATATTTTAATCATTCTCAATTGCAACAATTCATTGCCTGTGTTTATGTATTTTGTTTTATGTTATTTAGCTTAGTTCATGTATTTTAGTAAGATAGCAAATAAACTCTTGTTTGATTTATAGAGAAGTGTTCTGTGTTTTGTTGTGTAATATTCAAGTCAAAACTTTGCCCAGATTACATTACCTATGCTCATAACTGTCATAAGGTTATTTAAATAATTCTGTATTATTATATCGTGGCCACGAGAATAAACAGAATTTCTCAGATATACTGAAATCTAACGACTCGCTGGACGATTGTTAAATAAGGTATAAGTTGGACGTTTTGATTAATATCAATTGATCATATCAATATCAAATCGTAAGATTCCCTAAAGCTAAAATAAAGCTTAAACCAAAGAGCTAAATTAAACAATGTAAAAGGGGTAAAATCCTTTACATTATTCTACATCCCTAAATCCTACCCAATACCTAAATTTAAATGCTACAAAAACTACCTTACCATCTATTAATAAGCAGTAAATTAGGAGTTAATTAAGGAAAAAAGTTGTAGTTAATAGAGAATATGTTCCCTATACTGTAGCGCAGTGGTTTTCAAACCTGTCCTGGAGGACCTCCAGCCCTGCACATTTTGTATGTCTCCCTTATCAGACACACCCAATTTAGTTCTTGCAGTCTCTACTAACAAGATGATGAGTTGAATCAGGTGTGTTTGATGACAGAGACATACAAAATGTGCAGGGCAGGGGGTCCTCCAGGACAGGTTTGAAAGCTCCTGCTGTAGTGTTACTGTAATATTGTGTTCTATGCATATGAATACTGTACATTTCCTACTTAAGTGTTCATCTGATTATGTCTTTTGAACTTAAAAGTTAGTAATTTTTCAGTAATTCATAATGGGGTAATGGGAAATAAGCATTAAGTCTAAGACTAAGTGTTTTTGATTTGGTAGTCTAGCAAATATTGTATGTACTGGTAATAGCAGTCTTAGGTAAGGCTTTAAAGTATATCATTGTATATTGCATATTGTTAACATATTTAAACTTAATATTATTATTATTATTCTGAATAAAATCGTTTTTGTTTTTTGTTTTTTTGTTGTTTTTTTTACACACAAAAAGTATTCTTCTGAGACTGAATTTTTCAACTCTTAACTCCTCCTATAGAGCTTTAAAGGGATAGTTCACCCAAAAATTAAAATTCGGTCATTAATTACTCACTATAACGTCGTTCCAAACCCGTAAGACATTTGTTCGTCTTTAGAACACACGCGGAGGAGACGAATTGTTGAATAAAATCGTTTTTTATTTATTTTTATTTTTTTACACACAAAAAGTATTCTCAATGCTTCATAAAATTATGATTGAATCACTGATGTCACATGGACCATTTTAACGATGTCCTTACTATGTTTCTGTGCCCTGACCGTGGTGGTAGTACCGTTAGTGTCTATGGAGGGTCAGAGAGGTCTCGGATTTCATCGGTGGCCGTGGGTTAAAATTATTATTTTGAATTTATTACATTCAGCGCAAACAGCTGTTGTTGAGGCTTGCACTGCCTGACTGTTTGTGAGAGACATTCATGGAGAAATGAAATGTGTAACGGGACTCACAGAAACAAATTCACAGAAACATAGAAACATACTGAGGTAAAAATTCAACATGTTTAATTTATTTCTAACATAATATATTTAAGTAACATACCATGACAAGGGAGCTATTTTGCTGAATATTTTCACAAGTGCAAATATTACCTTGATTTTAGTTCAACAAACCAGTCAATTTTAGACACAATATTGACTGTTTTGTTCTGTTTCACCAATGAAAATAGTTCCAAAGAAAGATGACAGCAGAAGTATTTCACATTCTCCAAGCAACACATTGTTTCAGTACAGCGTTTTAAACCATCCAATCGGTTAAATGCATAAGCGAATTAACAGCATCTACTGGTGGTTTAGTGTATTTAAAAGTATGCTTTTTCCTCAGCATATCTTTTTTGTATAGGGCTATTCAAAATTTTATTGCAGTTGTAATTTTGCACTGTAAATTTAATTGGCAATAGCCCTGTAGTGTATTTTGATTTTTTTTCTTTTTTTGTTTTGTTAACTAATAATTTTACTTTAAAGATGATGCACACATTTATTAATGTTAAAAAAAAAATTGACCTTTATTAAGGTAAAAAACATCCTGGGGTAAATATAAAAAATAATAAGATTTAAGTACGCGTAAAAGCTGATAGAGCACTGATGAAAATATAACTTCTTATTATGTTTATACCACCAAAAATCTTGGTGATGCAGTGCTTTTGTGGGGATATTTTGTATGGGATATTGTCTGCTGATATGAAAAATTAATTGTATGGTAATAATGGATAGCATTTTGACAGTGATGATATCCTCCTGATAACCAGGGGAAAAAAGTTTTGGGAAATTAGGCTTTTATTGCCATTACATTACACTGTAGGGGACATTTTTATTTTTTGTTAAAATAAATAAATAAATAAATAAAATGACATGAAAAGACATGTATTGGCAAAAACAATTGAGTTTTTTTTTTCATTCACCAATCAATTTTTAGGTTTCAGGATTTTCGTTAACCATTTAACGAAACCATAACCAATTTGATATACAATTTTTTTATGCATTATGTGTGTAAAATAGCCATAAATAAAGGAAAAAAGAAGTGAGATAGTAGTAATAATGGGAGTAGTAATTGGCAACATTTTCATTAGAATATCTAATATTTATTGGGGATATTGATGTTTAATTTCTTTCCCTGTTCACTTGTTGTGTTTGCCTGATTTACATGATGTAAGTCTTGATGTCCACTACAGTGGACAAAATGCTATGCTTGGGTCTCAGGAGTATATTTTGTTTTCTTTTAACATTAAATGCATTAAATATCACACATGCATGTCAGTGGCGAACGGTGACTTTTTTAACCGGGTATGCTGAGTGCTTAGATTAACACCCCCCCCCCCCCCCCCCCTTCTCCCCCCCCTTCTCTCCTCTGCTAGTCGCTTTTAGGACACACTCAAAGAGGAAAACACCGTGGCGTGTGACGATTTAAAAGTATGCACATTCCTACCTTAGGCTAGGCTATTTAATAGAAATTCATCTCCAATCCTTCTTCTATCGTTTCAGGTTTCTCCATAGAGTTATTCGAATGCTAGAAAACAGCTGATTTTCCAAGTAAAAACCGCCAAATAATGTTTACACGTAGTTACGTTATGATATGTAATATTCTGAGCATGGGGAGATGGCGGATTCCCCCGGTCTATACGTCTCTGCATCAACTGAATGTTTTTTTGTTTTTTTTTCATTTATTTTTTATTCCCAGTGAATAGGAGTTAAAACTACCACCCGGATGACAATAATAGACCATGCAAAATACCCCCCAAAAATAATAATAAATAAATAAATAAAGTTAATAATATCTTTAAAATATTGCCAAGTAACATTGCAAACAACAATAAAATAACAGAAGGACTTTAACTGTAAGCGACAAAAGTATACGGAAAACAAAGGTATTGTTTCCTATTTTTTCCATGATGTTTGTTATTATTTCAAATTTTATATACATTTTTATAAACTTTTTTTTATTATTTACTACTTAGGCATGTTGAAAATAACGTCTTCAACACTGTCTATGACCAGATATGTTTTTAGTGGACTTTCAAAATTTGCTTTGCTTGAGAAAGTATGAAAATATACAGTTATGATGTTTTTTTTCATATGATTTCGTCGAGTTAGTTTTGCATCAAACACAATGTAATTTTCGGCAGTCGAGATCTGGCAGCAACAGCTAGCGCATTTTTATGCTTGGGCGAGCGCTTCGCGGACAGCTTACCTCGCTCATGAAATCACACGCATACCAGCAAATCACTAAGAACGCGCTACAATCCTGACGAGTCATAGCAACAGAGCGGAGGCGCCAAAGCTGCGGAGAATCCGCTCGCCCAGAAGCTTCCGTAACTGACGTAGATTTACAGAAAATTACCGCTGTTTTTCATAAATAATTTTACTTACTTATTCCCAATGCTTTTTTAAGCTTTAAGTCACATCTCAAATGAGAAGGTATCAACTTATAATCATGTTTATATTAATTAGCCCGTGAACTCATTCTCTCAGACGGCCTGGGTATGCGGTGCATTCGCAGCTTATATGGACGGAACACCACTGATGCATGTAATATAATTTTTATTTCCATCACAGGTTTAGTCTTAAATTTCACGAAATGTGGTATTAAAAAGGTCTGTAGACACCACTGATAAGCTACTACTAAATATATTGTAGAAACTTAATTTTCTGCAAAGCTGCTTTGCAACGATTTGTATCGTGAAAAGCGCTATACAAATAAACTTCAATTGAATTGAAAAAGTCACACTCATGCATTCAAATACAGTGCCAATTAATATCAGATTTAAAACAAGCAGAAATCTGTAAGAAATGTAATGATCCATAGATAATATAAATGATGAAAATTAGCTGTTATGTCGGAGCAATAGCCTTGTGACCCACGTTCTGACATATGCTACAGCTGTGCACAAGGTGACCAGAGTTCAAGTCTCGGCTGAAGGTTCACACATTTCAAGCCAATGTCAAAGTTTGTTCACAAATTTAGCCTCTAGTTGTGTTATTAAAGTATAATGGATTATGTAGCTGTGTTTTAAATTATAGAAACAATATAGAAACTCATAAGGTGACATATCTATACTCTCAATAAAATAGTCTTTACATAATTTCTGAATACTAATTAGGCTGGCTTATTTAGAAAGTTTTCAATGTCAGTATTGTTTGTGATCTTAAGATGTAATGTGTATTTGTATTCTTTCTGTTTACACTGTTGTATGCTCCTCTGTCATAGGCCATGAGGAAGAACTCTATCATGCACACAGAGAATAGAGCTCAGTGCTGCTAACTGGGAGAGCAGCTGGAAAACTGGAGGAGAAGAACAGTTGAACACCTATTAATTTATTTTTCTGCAAGAATCACAACAAGCAAAGACAATGATGAGTACTCTGAGCAAACAACAGTCAGATGCTTGATTATGCACTGCACTATACTGAGTTCTTCAACATGTGATGCTGAGCACTTACTGTATGTAAAACTACTAATTAATTTATGTGGTTGCCATTTATAAACCTCTTAGATTTTGATGCTTTAGTTTTGAGATCAATAAAATTGTATGTTTTAACAATGTAATTGTCACGGTACGTCGGAGCAAGGGAACGAGGAGACAAGGAGTTCTTCACAATAACATATATTTTAATCACAAACATCAGGGAATGTGGAGCACATGTAAGACAAACACTAAATGACAATTAAGACTGGACACAGAGGCAGGGAAGCACAGGACTAATAAATACTGGGGAAAACTAGATAATTAATGACACAAGGCTGGGGACTAATAAACTAATGACGAACAGGAAAAAACAAATATGGGCACGAGAGGAGGGGAAACACAAGACATGGGGAACACAGGTCTGACATTACTCCCAGGGGTGGGCGCTCTGGAGGCCTCAAGGGACACGGAGACAGGACAGGACAGGAGGCCTCCAGGGCGGCGCCCGTTCCGGGACCCACGGCAGAGCGGGGAGCTCGGGCGGCCATGGCGGTTTACTGCAACACAATAAACACACACACACAAAGGGACAGGCTGTGTCCGAGTGCTCCAACACAACAACAGCCTTGTCAACTGGACCCCCCACAGAGGAATTTCAATTTCATATATCTAATTATCACTGTCAGACTAAAGAACCCACAAAAAGCTGCCTTTTGTTCTGGTGTCCCATCTCCTGCATCTCACTCTAAATTAATTTTTGCAAACGGACATGACTAACAGTTCTACTACATTTGCAATGATGCCATAAATGGTAATTTTGGATAGCATTGTTAGGAGGTTCATATGAGCGCTTTTACCCATCAAGTTATGATATTACAACACAATGGGCCATGTGCAATTCAGGTGATGGTGTAAGCATGCAGATGAAATCACACAATCATTTCTGACTTTTTCACAGCTCATTTTATAGCCTTTACAATAGCCAAAGCTATTCCAGCCTTTGAAGAGGATGGCCTAATTCACTCACATCAGTCACTGAAATTGCTACTTTGTTCAGAGTGTCAATATTAGCATCATAATTACAGAGAGAAGAAAACAAGCAGCCTAATTCATATAGTTTTAGACAGGGTTCCTGCAGCTTTGTCTCTCAAAACAAAATGCTGCTCTCTTATATATTCTTCATCAGTACAGATGGAAACTTGACACTGTGAAAATATATTTAATAGAAATAATTTTTATCAATGTTGATTTTTGGTATAATAATAATAATAACTGAACTGTACTCATTGGAAATAAAGTAATATATAATGTACTAGTGGTTGTGTCATGTATTATGGGTTAAGATCAGCCTCCACTTATTATTTTAACCCTCCGGGGTGTTTTGGGGCCCCGGAGAAGTTTTGACATGGCCTGACATTCATGCTTTTTTCAGTTGCTTATAAGCACTTTAATGGCTAAAGTCTAAAACCACTATATTCAGCACAAACTGGGCTACAATAGTATGTGAGCAGCATGTATGTACGTGATTGTGTTTTTGAGAAAACAAAGTTTATGCGTGGTTAGTGAAAAACTAAAATGTTAAAGTCACTGAAATAAGGCCATAAAACACATACAGAACATTTGTTCACAAGACTTTTGAGAACTGGATCTTGTAGCCTAGCCACGAGAAAACACAAAACAGACGTGAGCAACACAATGAACGGACAAAGACAAAGCAAACATGGTGAAAATATGTACACTACCAGTCAAAAGTAAGATTTGTATATATATATATATATTTTTAAGAAGTGACTTCAGCTCACCAAGCCTGCATTTATTTGATCCAAAGTACAGCAAAAACAGTATATTATATTTATTATAATATAAATATATTGTGTTTTGCCCCTGTTTCTGTTCCTGTTTGTCCTTATTTGGTCCTGTTCCTGTCCTCGTTTAGTTTGATCATTAGTTGATTCCCCACACCTGTCTGTCCCTCGTTATCCTGTCTTTATAAGCCCCAGTCTGTTCAGTTTGTGTCACATACCTGACTGAGTGGCTCATTATGCGGGCCTTTTTCTTTTCAGGTGTGAATCACAGCATTATCCAGGATAGTTCAGTCCTCTCGCATAGACCCTTTTTACTCAAAAAGTGACTTAGAAAATTTAAATCAATATATTGTTTTCTGTGAGCAAGTAAACAAGATGATTTTCACATTATTTTGAAGCAAAAACTCTAGGCTACAAGATACAGTTTTCAAAAGTCTTGTGAACAAATATTCTGTGTGTTTTTTTTATGGCCTTGTCCTGGCATTGCCAGGTGTGATGTCATGCAGCCAAGCGACCTCTTGTGGTTGTATGAGGTAGAGCAAGAAATTAGAAAGTGACCTCATCAGTAAAAGACTATACAATTAGTGATGTCATCAAAAAGAGACTGAATCAGAGGCAGAGATCGTTCATGTTATGGACATTCATCAATCCAAAGACATTCTCCGTTCAAAGTTATTAATAAGGCATTCCCTGTAAGTCATTTTGTTTGTTATTATTCATAATTGCTTCAGTGCATTTTGTGTAGTTAAAGATGCGTATTTGATGTTATTTAGAATGGCATGTTTATGCTTGCCAATACGGTGTATATTTTCTCATCTGCCACATGTGATATTATTTTATAAGTTAATATCATATTTTTGAAAATATAGTGAATTCATTGGTTGAGTAGTCACTATAAGCATTGGTTATGCTCGTACGTAATATAGAAAATTGTTATAGAATATGCAACTTATCAGTGTATGTATTTGTATTTTCAGTTTCACACCATTCATGTGATAAAGTTACACTCTCAACATCACCTCGTGGTTCCGGGAGTTATTGCATGGAGGTGTTTAACTTGCTGGACAATTGAATGTGGGTTCAACGAGGCCAGTACAGTGAAAAGGGAGCTGTCAGCAAGAATCTGGATGTCCGTGCTGGATTGCGAGCGATGACACCCATGCAAGCATGACACCAACAGTAATGTTCCTTAGTTGAGGTGGGTACCTCATGCTCATCACACCTACCAGAGACTTTAAAGTCAGCCAATGAATATTGAGCATTCAGAGTTAGAAGTGCAGTCTGTTGCCTCCTGTTCAGCAAAGACTTCTCATTCAGCAAGGTCAAATCGCTCCACTAGGTCCTCCGCAATTTCAAACGTCAGTATGGTGGCAGCGAAGGTACGTGCGGAAGCTGAGGCTGCTTTGGCATGAGCTTCATTTTCAAATAAAGAAATATAAATCAAAACTGAGAAGGCCCGCTTAGAAGCCACTTTAAATGCATTGGAGAGAGAGAGAGAGAGAGAGAGAGAGAGAGAGGCAGAAGCTGCACTAGCCAAGGCGGTTGTGATGGAAGCTGCTGCTGCACAATTAGAGTCAGGAAGTAAACACAGCCTTCAGTTCCTCCCAGAGCAGAATACACGACAACGCACTCTCGACTATGTGAGTAAACACAGTGCTAGTAGTGGGAGCATGCAACTACCCAGAGACAATCATGAGTATAACGTTCGCATGCCACAAGCAGAGCCACCTAACTTATCTGTAGATAAGGGGAAAGAAAATAAGTCATCACCACAAATTCGTCTAAAGCCCACTGTTGCCACAGAGAGTACACATGCCAATCACACTAAGGGCTTCAACCACTCGTCAAGTAATGCTGTGCCTAGTTATGCTGGCATATCTTCTCAATCTAGTTACCACCCCATCCGTTCTGGTGATAACTCCTCAGCAGACTTGGCGAAATAATTAGCAAGAAGCCAACTAGTGTCATCAGTTCTAACAAGATTTGTTGATAGACCAGAAAATTATCTAACATGGAAATCATCATTCCTTAGTACTGTTAAAGCATTGGATCTTACGGCAGGGGAGGAGATGGATCTCCTAATTAAGTGGCTAGGTCCAGATTCAGCACAGCATGCTCGCCGTATTAAGTCAGTAAACGTGAGGAACCCCGCTTATGGGTTAGAGTTAATATGGCAGAGGCTAGAAGAAATGTACGGGTCACCAGAAGCCATAGAGGGAGCTCTGTTTGCAAAACTGGAAAAATTTCCCAAAATTGCTCCCAAAGAACACCAAAGGCTTATGGAATTAAGTGATTTGCTTTCTGAAATAGAATTTGCAAAGGAAGAAGGATACCTGCCGGGGCTGTCATATCTTGATACGGCTAGGGGAGTGAACCCCATAGTAGAGAAGCTTCCTTATGGACTCCAAGAGAAGTGGATGATGGAAGGCTCTCACTACAAGCAGGAACACAGAGTTGCCTTTCCGCCCTTTTCTTTCTTTGCAGAGTTTCTGCGCAGACAAGCTAAAGCTCACAACGACCCCAGTTTTCATATCACGTCATTCTCTCTGCAAGTATACAAAAGGGACAAGTATAGTGAGAGTCAAAGCCATGCTCGTAAAGCAATCTCTGTGCAAAAAACAGATGTCGCACTCACTCCTAAGTCTACTCCCATTGCTGAAGATCTGGATAATCAATGCCCTGTGCACCGCAAACCCCACCCTCTACAAAGGTGCAGAGGCTTTAGAGAAATGGCGATTGATGAGCGTAAAAGAATACTGAGGGCACACAATATCTGTTTCAAATGCTGTGCATCCAACACGCATGTGGCTCGACACTGTAAGGCAGTTGTACAGTGTTCCGAATGCCAAAGCGACAAACACCCTACAGCCCTTCATTCGGGTCAAGCACCATGGCTTTCCAAACCCTCTCTTCACCTTGAACAGCATGGCGGGGAGAAGGAAGAGATATCTCACACTGAGGTTTCACCCAAATGCACAGAGGTATGTGGTGGGGGCTTAAAAGGAAAATCTTGTTAAAAAATATGTTTAGTTAATGTGTACCCAGATGGTAATCCCAGCAAATACAGAAGAATGTACGCCATGCTAGATGACCAAAGTAATGGGTCGCTTGCACGATCAGAGTTCTTTGATATGTTTAACATACAAGGACTTACAGTTCCCTTTACGCTCAAGAATTGTTCTGGAGTAACTGAAACTGCTGGCAGATGAGCGGTTGGTTACACAATAGAGCCTGTTGATGGTACTTTGAGTCTTTCATTACCAACACTACTGGAATGCAATATGATTCCAGACAATAAGGATGAGATCCCTACCCCAGCAGTAGCAGCGTGTCACGTCACCTTAAGTCCATTGCTCACGAAATACCATCTCTTGATGAAAATGCTGAAATCTTGTTGCTGATTGGCAGAGACTTGTTAAGAGTTCACAAGGTCCGCAGACAGATCACTGGGCCACATGAAGCAGCATTTGCACAGAAGCTAGACCTGGGCTGGGTGATTGTCGGTGACGTGTGTCATCGGCCCATCGGACAAAGCTCATCGGCCTTCACAGGTCACTAGTATGAAAACGTACAATCTTGAAAGTGGCAGACCAAGTAATTTCCCCCCATGTGAAAGCTACGTGTCAGTCAAAGAAAAGTACATGTCTCCTTTGCAATACTCATCTCCTGGAAGTAGTCAGTATAATCTGAGAGAGGCCAACAAAGAAGACATAGGCCAATCGGTGTTTTGTCAGTCCGTGGATGACAATAAACTTGCTCCTTCTGTAGAAGATATCAAGTTTCTCAGGACCATGGAGAATGAATTCTTCCAAGATTCTACACACAGCTGGGTAGCCCCACTACCTTTTTGAAAGCCACGGCAGTGTTTGCCTAATAATAGGGCCTATGCCATGAGTAGGTTCAAGTCTCTGAGCCGCACACTTGAGAAACGTCCAGAAATGAAAACTCACTTCATGGAATTCATGCAGAAAATATTAGACAGCCACCACGCAGAGCTTGCTCCTCCAGTGCAAGAAGGTAAAGAATACTGGTATCTGCTCTTCTTTGGAGTGTACCACCCGCAAAAACACAATCAGATACGTGTGGTTTTCGACTCTAGTGCCAAGTTTAATGGTGTTTCACTTAATGACGTGCTACTTACTGGGCCAGACATGAACAACAGTCTGCTAGGTGTTCTTTTGAGATTTAGAAAGGAGCCAGTAGCAATTACAGCGGATATCCAGCAGATGTTCCACTGCTTCCTTGTCCGTGAGGACTGTAGAGATGTTCTTCATTTCGTCTGGTATAAAGACAATGATCCAGCAAAAGAGGTTGTTGATTACCGGATGAGGGTTCACGTGTTCGGAAACAGCCCTTCACCTGCAGTGGCCATTTATGGGCTACGTAAAGTGGCACAAGAGGGAAAAGATGAATTCGGCACAGATGTGCACCACTTTGTCGAAAGAGACTTTTACATGGATGATGCCCTGAAGTCATTCCCAACTGCTGAGGAAGCCATTGACATCCTCACAAGAACACAGACAATGTTAGCTGCTTCAAACCTTAAGCTCCACAAAGTGGCCACAAATAAAGCTGAGGTGCTGGATGCATTTCCAATGGAAGATCGAGCTAAAGACCTTCAGAATCTTAATCTATTTGTGGACGACCTACCAGATCAACGAAGTCTCGGAGTAAAATGGAGTATTATGACAGATGTCTTTTGACAGACATTTCACATTCCAAAAACGGAAAGGCCATATATGCGAAGAGGGGTGCTGTCCGTGGTTAACAGTCTGTTCGATCCTCTGGGTTTCCTGGCACCGATAACTATACAAGGACGGCTACTGCTTAGAGAGATGATGGTGCAAGGCAGTGATTGGGATTCAAGCCTCCCTGAGAGTTTCAAAGGAAGATGGATGGATTGGCAGAATTCTCTGCATAATCTCACTGAAATGCGCGTACCCCGCACATATTCACCAACGTCTCTCTCTGAAGCCCAGAGTGTGGACTTATGTGTCTTTTCAGACGCTTCGGTCAAAGCTATTTCTGCAGTCGCATATCTCCGAGTCGTAGCCAAAGACGGGCTTAGAGATGTGGGGTTTGTGCTAGGGAAGTCGAGACTTGCCCCGCGGCCTGATCTTACTGTTCCGAGGCTAGAGCTGTGTGCAGCGGTGATGGCCGTAGAGATTGCAGAAGTCATAAGTGAAGAAATAGAATTGGAACTCAATTCGATTAGCTTCTTTACCGACAGCAAAGTTGTCTTGGGTTATATTCACAACTTCTACATCTATGTGAATAACAGAGTGCAAAGAATTAAGCAGTTCACAAAACCTGAGCAGTGGCATTATGTGCCATCAGATGAAAACCCAGGTGATCACGGTTCACGCTCTGTTCCAGCTTCCAAGCTCCTCACTACCACATGGTTGATAGGACCTCCTTTCCTTCATGGTGAACTGTTTTGGGCTCCAGAGGAGCCAATCAGTTTTGAGCTAGTTCATCCAAATGATGACAAAGAAATTCGACCGGAGGTGAACACTTTGTCCACAAGTGTTTCGGAAAATAACCTGAGCTCAAACCGATGGGAACATTTTTCCAGATGGAAGTCCGCTGTCAAGGCTGTAGCGCGTCTCAGTCACATTGCTTACTGTTTCGCCCATCCAACAGAGGTTGGAGAATGTGCTGGTTGGCACATCGGCAAAAACTGTATTTCCGTGGATTCTCTGGAAAGAGCAGAAAGAGAAATTATTAGAAGTGTGCAGCAGAAAGTATATTCGGAGGAATTTAAGTGAATCCAAGCAAACCGCAACATTTCCAAAAAAAGCTCACTCATTAAGCTCAATCCCATCATTGACAGTGATGGTCTACTCCGAGTGGGTGGACGGATTCACCGTGCAGGATTTGAAGTGAAAGAGAAAAACCCTGTCATCATTCCTGGACTGGATCATATATCAACTCTTCTAATAAGACCACCATGAAAGGGTCCAACATCAGGGAAGGCATTTTACAGAGGGAGCAGTGAGATCTAGTGGTCTTTGGATAGTGGGAGGAAAGAGGCTCATCAGTAGAGTCCTTAATCAGTGTGTTACCTGTAGGAGACTTAGAGGGAAAGTAAAGGAGCAGCAGATGAGCGATCTGCCAGCAGAATGACTCCAAGTAGACCCTCCCTTCTCATATGTTGGAATGGATATGTTCGGGCCATGGGAGGTGACTGCGAGGCGCACAAGGGGAGGTCATGCATGCAGTAAGAGATGGGCAGTTCTGTTTACATGCTTATGCACGAGGGCAGTTCACATAGAAGTAGTGGAAGAACTGAGTTCCTCGAGCTTCATTAATGCTCTGAGATGCTTCTTTTCATTGCGTGGCCCAGCCAAACAGCTACGATCGGATTGTGGCACCAATTTTATTGGTGCATGTAATGAAATGGGAATAAGTGCTCCTGAAAAGGATGATGTGCAGGAGTTCTTACAAGACCAGAAGTGCACTTGGATCTTCAATCCTCCCCACTCTTCACACATGGGTGGAGTGTGGGAGCGCATGATTGGAGTAGCACTTCGCATTTTGGATGGCATGTTGTTGCAGGCAGGTAGAGCACGACTTACTCACGAAGTGTTAACTACACTCTTAGCTGAGGTCACAGCCATAATGAACGAACGTCCTTTGATACCCGTCTCCTCTGACCCTGAGAACCCTTACATTCTAACGCCGTCTATGCTGTTGACCCAGAAAACAGGCACACATTCCTCTCCTCTCAGTGACATCAACGCAGGAGATATGTTGAAATGCCAGTGGAAACGTGTTCAAGTGCTAGCTGATGAGTTCCGGTATAGATGGCACAGAGAGTATCTGAGCACTCTGCAATGTCGTAAAAAATGGCCACAAAAGGAACTTGACATCAAGGAGGGAGATGTCGTCCTTCTTAAAGAGAAACCAGCCAAACGAAATGAGTGGCCTATAGGCATCATAGTGAAAGCTGCTCCCAGCGAAGATGGAATGATAAGGAAAGCTGAAGTGAAGGTCGTTAAACAAGGCATGACAAAGATCTACTACAGGCCTATCTCAAAACTGGTCTTTCTAATGTCTCCAATCTGAAGGTTCATTATAGAGTGTGGTATCTCAAAGTTGCCAGGCGGGGAGTGTCCTGGCATTGCCAGGTGTGATGTCATGCAGCCAAGCGACCTCTTGTGGTTGTATGAGGTCGAGCAAGAAATTAGAAAGTGACCTCATCAGTAAAAGACTATACAATTAGTGATGTCATCAAAAAGAGACTGAATCAGAGGCAGAGATCGTTCATGTTATGGACATTCATCAATCCAAAGACATCCTCCGTTCAAAGTTATTAATAAGGCATTCCCTGTAAGTCATTTTGTTTGTTATTATTCATAATTGCTTCAGTGCATTTTTGTGTAGTTAAAGATGCGTATTTGATGTTATTTAGAATGGCATGTTTATGCTTGCCAATACGGTGTATATTTTCTCATCTGCCACATGTGATATTATTTTAGAAGTTAATATCATATTTTTGAAAATATAGTGAATTCATTGGTTGAGTTGAGTAGTCACTATAAGCATTGGTTATGCTCGTATGTAATATAGAAAATTGTCAAGGTCAAGGTAGGTTTATTTGTCACATACACAATCATACAGAGTACAATCAGCAGTGAAATGCAGGGATTTTTTGAAGAAAAATACAGCATAACATGAGGAAAGTGAGGAGAAAAAAAATAACCCCCAGACTATGCTCCTTGGGGAGTACAGTGTGAGAACAGGAAAAACACCTCAGCAACAAAAGCACATAATACACCATAGACACACGACTTTGCAACAGGGGAGGTAATCCAGCTCCAGCAAGCAGCCATCCGGTCCAGCAGCTAACCCAGCGGCGCTAGTCACAGACTCGCTTGTCAGGCTGGCGGTTCAAAGCGACGGAGGCGAGGGATCGGGGGGTGGGGAGGTGAATGCATATCTTTATATACTGTATGTGTGTATGTGTGTGTATGTGTAATAGTTTGTAATCAGCAGGTGTCCGTAGAATGGGGGAGGAATGCAAGAGCGTCTCACTGCAGTGCTCTTCCCAGGGTAGATTTTCCAGCAGCAGCCTTGGCCGAGGCCAGTGCTGGTTCAGGGGAGCCAAAAAAGATAAGATTGCGATTGTTTAGTCTAGGGGCGAGTAACCGCATTCCAATTCCACGGCTACTCTCTTTGTCCATTTTGATCTCCAACACCATCAATTTTCCTTTGCAAAGCCGTGAGCTTCTCCATGATAGAATCCATATTGCGGTTAAAAGTCTCAGTCTCAATGCTGACCGCTCTTCCCACTGCTTCAATCATGACGGGCAGCCTTGTGAGGCTTTTGACAGCTGTTCCCGTTTTCTGAATTCTTCGATAACCCAGGGCAAAGCCTAATCCAATCAGCAGAAGACCTGTTATCATGGTTCCGAATAGGTAGATATCTTCAATGTCCTCCACGGAAAGAGCCACCAAACACACGATTCGCCATCTCTCCCACGCGTCCATCGTGTAGCCAGCTGCGAACGTTCCGTCAGGGCAGTCAGGTTCCCCCGAACCCAAGCTTCTCGTCGAGAAGATGGTGTCAATTGCGTTGAGAGACCAGTTGATCAAATCCATAATTTTTCAGTTTGGAGAGCAGTGCAGAGAGAGTCTCTCAATAGATAAGACGAGACGAGACCAGAGAGCAAGTAGGGAAAATAAGGGCGAGGACGGGGAGTGAAAAATGCGACCGCCTCCGTTGAGTGCCAAAGAGGCGCAAAGAGAAAATTGTTATAGAATATGCAACTTATCAGTGTATGTATTTGTATTTTCAGTTTCACATCATTCATGTGATAAAGTTACACTCTCAACATCACCTCGTGGTTCCGGGAGTTATTGCATGGAGGTGTTTAACTTGCTGGACAATTGAATGTGGGTTCAACGAGGCCAGTACAGGTGATTCGAGGCCATTCACATTCAGTGAATTCAAAGTTTTCGTTTTTCACAAACCACGCATAAATGTTGCTTTCTCAAAAACACAATCATGTACATAAATGCTGCTAACATATTATTGTAGCCCAGTTTGTGCTGATTACGGTGTTATTAGACTTTGGCCATTTCTATGTTTATAAGCAACTGAAATAATCACAAATGTCAGGGCATGTCAAAACTTCTCCAGGCCCCCAAAACATCCTCAGACCCCAGAGGGTTAAGCCCAGAGAGGGCTCATTTTCCTGTGTTAAGCCCAGAGAGGGCTCATGTTCCTGAGTTAAGCACAGAGAGGGCTCCTGTCCCTGTGTTCAGCCTTGAAAGCCCAGAGGAGCACAAATGCCCGCCCTCCCACCCGCTCCTGCCTTCTCCTCCGCTGTCATCTGGCAGCCCCTCTGCTCGCCCTCAGCCCACTATCTATACGGTGCGAGCTCCGCGGGACTGCCATCCTCCAGAGTCGCCGGGGCTGAATTATCCCTTGACTCCGCCTCCAGCCTCCGAGGCCTGGACTCTGCCTCGGCCCATTGATCCGTCGGCTCCACCATGGCTCCTAGCTCCCTCCTCTCCGCCGTGGCCCGGCAGTCCACTAGCTCCGCCGGGCTCCCTCGTCCCTCCGGCTCCGCCTTGGTCTGGCGTCGACCATCCTGCACCTCGGGACTCCACTCCTCCGGCTTCGCCTCGTCCCTCCGGCTCCGTCAGGCTCCTTCATCCCCTCGGCTCCTCCTCAGTCCTCTGTCCCTCCAGCTCCACTGCGGCCTCCCGGATCCACTCCTCCGCGACGGTCGCCGGCACCATCTGCTCTGCCTAGGACCTCCCGCTCCTCCCCGTCACCCTGGCTCATTGGCTCTCCGTCTCCACCTCGGGCTCCTCCACCACCTGCTCTGCTGCCTTTGGTCGCCCCCCTGGAATCATTCCTCCTCCATGGCTCCTCCATCCGTCGGCTCCACCGTGGGTCGACAGTATGGCTGTGGCCTGGGTCTCACCTGGCTCCTCCCTCCTTCGTCGCTGTCCTGGACTCTGTCTGCTGGCCCCCTCCCGGGTGTCCATCCTCCTCTTGAGCCTCCTCTCAAGTTCCCATCCCTCCCTCTGTTGTAGCTAAGGTGCGAGGACCAGTGATGGGAATAACGGCGTTATAAATAAACGGCGTTACTAACGGCGTTACTAACGGCGTTATTGTTTTCAGCAACGAGTAATCAAACTAATTACTGTTTCCCCCGTTACAAAGCCGTTACCGTTACTGACAATAAAATGCGGCGTTACTATAATTTATTATAATATTATTATCATTTTATTTTTCAGTTCATCTGAATGGATGCGCAGTGTAGCTGTATTTGACGTACCATAAACTCTAGTGTGAAGCTCACGACTCGCCGTAGCTTTGTCTCTCACACACACACGCGCGCGAGAGAGAGTCTTTCATAACATGCAGAATTGACGCGCTACATGTAAACGATATTCTTTGTTGTGTTTTCCTGTCAAAATAACGGAGTTCCTTTGAAATTCTTCAGCTTTTAAGAACTGCTGGGTTCTCTGGTAGTGGGCGGAGCTAATGCGCAAATGACAATCTCATTGGCCGGCGCTCACCTATTATCATCCCTGTTTTGATCAATTCGAGCGAACCCATACAACGTGATTTAATATTCATGAACCCAGCAGCTCATTAATCCTTAGTGCGTTTTATATTGTTATTAGTGGTATAATTCGTAGTAGTTTTGTTATCTTATCAATTTTTTCCCCCTTTTTTTTATAGAAACACTAAATGACAAACAATATCTTAAGCACCACCACCAGTCCTAAGTTCAGTCAACATGATAAATATTAATTCATACTTAGTTATTCTAATTACTAAAGTTATATCATCATATAATGCTAAATTATCATAATATCATATTATAATGCTTGACTAACTGATGCTAAGTGTCAGTAGATAAATAGTGTTGATTAATGTACAATGTTTTATAATAATAATTTATTCTATTTAGTGTCTATTTCATTCATTTAACATATTTAATATTGGGGCATCCAAGTTATTTGACATTTGAACATTTAAAAAAAAAGTAATGCAATAGTTACTTTCCCTGGTAAATAGTTACTTTTATAATGATGTAACTCCGTTAATAACTCGGTTACTATTTGTGAGAAGTAACTAGTAACTATAACTAATAACTTTTTTAAAGTAACATGCCCAACACTGGCGAGGACACATCTTCTGTCTGTGTAGCGTTTAGTTTGATCATTAGTTGATTCCCCACACCTGTCTGTCCCTCGTTATCCTGTCTTCATAAGCCCCAGTCTGTTCAGTTTGTTTGTCGGGTCTACTAGTTATGTTTGTGTGTTTCCTGCCGTTGCTTTGTGGATGTACCCTGTGTTCTATGGATTAAAGACTATTGACTATACTTCACGTTTCACTCGTGTTCCTCCCAGCACAGATTGTGACAATATAAATATTTTTACTATTCAAAATAATGGTTTTCTATTTGCATATATATTATAAAATGTAATTTATTCATGTGATTTTCAAAGCTGAATTTTTAGCATCATTACTCGATTCTTCACAGTGTCACATTATCCTTCAGAAATCATTCTAATATTCTGATTTGCTGCTCAAAAGCATTATTATTTATTATTATTATTATTATTATTATTACTATTATTGTTATTATTGTTGAAAACAGCGGAGTATATTTTTCAGGTTTCTTTGATGAATAGAACATTCAGAAGAACAGCATTTATCTGAAATAGAAATCTTTTGTAACATTATAAATGTCTTTATCATCACTTTTGATCATTTTAAAGCATCCTTGCTAAATAAAGCACCCCCCCCCCACTAAGATTAATAAATAAATAAATTAGTGAGAATGTTTATGTTAATAGGCTTATCAGGAGCAACTATATTATTACATTAACAATCACCAATATTGCCCACGTGATTTTATATCATAGATGCACACATGCTTTGCATGTACAACCCCAAATCAGAAAAAGTTGGGACAGTATGGAAAACGCAAATAAAAAAAGAAAGTAGTGATTTCTAAATTTACTTTGACTTGTATTTCATTGCAGACAATATGAACACAAAATATTTCATGTTTTGTCTGGTCAACTTCATGTAATTTGTAAATATACATCCTTTCCTGTCATTCAGACCTGCAACACATTCCAAAAAAAGTTGGGACAGTAAAGCATTTACCACTTTGTAATGTTGCCATTCCTTTTCACAACACTTAAAAGACGTTTAGGGACTGAAGACACCAAGTGATGAAGTGTTTCAGGTGTAATTTTGTCCCATTCTTCCTGCAAACAAGTCTTAAGGTGGGCAACAGTACGGGGTCTTCGTTGTCGCATTTTGCGCTTCAAAATGCGCCACACATTCTCTATTGGAGACAGGTCGGGACTGCAGGCAGGCCAGTCAAGTACCCGTACCCTCTTCCTCCGCAGCCAGGACTTTGTAATGTGTGCAGAATGTGGTTTTGCATTGTCTTGTTGAAATATGCATGGACGTCCCTGGAAAAGATGTCTTCTTGAAGGCAGCATATTGTGCTCCAAAATCTCTATGTACTTTTCAGCATTAATGGTGCCATCACAGAAGTGCAAGTTACCTTTGCCAAGGGCACTGACACAACCCCATACCGTGACAGACCCTGGCTTTTGGACTTGTTGCTGGTAACAGTCTGGATGATCCTTTTCTTCTTTGGTCCGGAGCACACGGCGTCCATTCCTCCCAAAAAATACCTGAAATACTGATTCATCTGACCACAGTACACGTTTCCACTGTGTGATGGTCCATCCCAGATGCCTCCGAGCCCAGAGAAGTTGACGGCGCTTCTGGACACTGTTAACATAGGGCTTCCTTTTGGCACAGTACAGTTTTAACTGGCATTTGTGGATGTAACTACGTATTGTGGTACTTGACAAAGGTTTGCCAAAGTAGTCCTGAGCCCATGTGGTGATATCGCTTATAGATGAATGACGATTCTTGATGCAGTGCCGCCTGAGGGATCGGAGATCACGGTTGTTCAGCTTAGGCTTGCGCCCTTGTCCTTTACGCACTGAAATTCCTCCAGATTCCTTGAATCTTTTAATTATGTTATGCACTGTTGAAGGTGAAATATCCAAATCTCTTCCTATCTTTCTTTGAGGAACATTGTTTTTAAACATTTCAATAATTTTCTCACGTATTTGTTGGCAAACTGCCGATCCTCGGCCCATCTTTGCTCCTAAAGGACTAGACCTTTCTTGGATGCTGCTTTTGTACCAAATCATAATTACAATCACCTGTTGACATCAACTGTTTCAAATCACATAATTATTTAACCAATTTACCTCATTACTAGCCCTAAATTGCTCCTGTCCCAACTTTTTTTGGAATGTGTTGCAGGTCTGAATGACAGGAAAGGATGTATATTTACAAATGACATGAAGTTGACCAGACAAAACATGAAATATTTTGTTCATATTGTCTGCAATGAATACAAGTCAAAGTAAATTTAGAAATCACTACTTTCTTTTTTTATTTGCATTTTCCATACTGTCCCAACTTTTTCTGATTTGGGGTTGTATTATCATACAATACAAAAACGACATTTTATATCTGAGAAACTAAATTATTATTGTTAACCTCATTATAAACATGTTTGAGTAGGCTATTTCACAGTAAAGATTGGTCTAAACTTTCTTAGACATTTTTTTTATATCATTGTTTATAGAACATATAACCATCCTCACGTCGTGCAACATTTAAATGCAATGAAAGGTTGCCTATCATAGTTCAAAATGTTGCACTTGATTTCACACATTTTAGTCTGGAGTTATAGTTTGGGAAAAGTCCAACTAGTAAATACGTTCAAGTTTGTCACAACAACACATTATCTAATGTCAATAAGAAACATTACTTACTCGGTATAAAATATATCCTCCACTGGCTCCAGCTGCGTGTTCTGTTTGTGAGGTAAACAAAGCTTATTTCCCTCAGTGTGTCTTCATCTGAGGTAAATACAAGGCTTTTTCCTCTCAGTACGTCTTCTGAGGTAAATACAAGGCTTATTCCTCTCAGCGTCTTCTTCCAAAAACGAAAAGTATCCGAGATGAACATGTTGCTGCTTTGTTTACGGTAATGTGTGCGTTTACATGTTGCGCGTCTTGCGTGGAGATTTGTAATATCAATAGAGCGAGCAGCGCGTGGGCGTGACCTAATTAGAGATAATGAGATAAGACAGGAAAAACTGGACCTGTCGTTGGTTTCATACAGATTACTTTATCACAGAATATTTGTTTTCGGTAAGACTTACTTCATTTAAGAGTAGACATGTCAAGCTTTCTATAGATATATTTCCCTGTGTAAAGTATTCGCTGAGTTTCGGTTCATTTTAGTGACGCATTTCAAAAAGCAGTTCACAGAGAGAGTGAAGACTGAGAAAGCACCCTGTTTGTTTTCTTTATTTTTCAAAAGCACAAAGTTTAGTTGTTATTATGAGTGTATACAAATAAAAGTAGACCCCTTTCAGATTCGAATGGTGTATTACTCTTATCTGTACGATCAAAAATGGCAGAGTAATTCAAGCTCTTTTTGGCCTTATCAGGAAAATCTGCCACAAAGCGCGCTACGGGCGTCAACCCCAGAGGGTTAAGTGCACTCATATCACTCAGACTTCAGTGTTTACCAACTTTTTTGTAAGACAAAGTGCATACCAACTAGCGACATTTTGGATAAACCTTAGCTTTTATTCAGTAGGATAATATCACTGGTTTCGCCCCGCAAGCACGATGTTTTGCCTTCCCGACGCAGGTCGTCTTTCTCGACCGGCAGACTTAGCATCACATTCAACAGACCGAACCGCAGCAGAACAACCAAAATGCCTATTACCGCCACGTGTACCACCGCCGCAGGGCCACTGCGTTAACTGCAAGTCAGTTGCGTGTTAAAGTCATTCACGAAACTACCGCCAGGTGGCGCAAAGGGACAGATGTTAAATGCAAACTGACTGTAATTACGAAATATGAAAAATAAAACAAAATTATTTTGTTTTGTAACAATGTTCAAATAATGAAATAAAACAACAATAACATTATAATATAACATTATAACATCCTTGAATTTACAGTGAGTGTTAATTTCAAAATGTGGGATCGTTGTAGACTACAACCTACGCATACATTTTTAAAACGGCTCTTTGCATTTTATGGTTATTAAACAGCAATTATGAAAACCATTCAATTTACACAATTTCCTTATGTTGTAATATTATTATTAAGTATCTTTCATTTCAATCTACAGGCTAATGAAAGTTTTAGAACGAAAAATCCTGACCTTGGCCGTTGGCTGCACGTTCATGAGACTATTCGAGTTGCAATTTACTCTGCCTCTTATTTTAAAAAAATAAAAAAATAAACTTGAACAAAATATGTGAGAAATCAAGATTAATGGGCTAAAACTGCGACATGAAAAACACCTAGGAATACTACAAAAAGTAGGATATTAACTTGGAATGTTTAGATTACGTTTAAGGAGGTGTGCATTATGGCATAAAAAATAAAACTATTGAAAAGGTGGCTTATTGTTGAGTGTTATAGGCTAGCTAGGCCAACACATATTTTGGCACTCAAATGTCACAATGAAAGGCTTGAAACTTACATTTAATAATTCTCTGATGTATTTCAGCAGGGATAGATACTTATTCATTATCTGGCCTTTTTTAACACATTTATTCCAGTATACAGAGCCCATGACATGCCAAAAAATATGGACATGAATTAAGAAATTGATCACTTTCTATGATTCATTCCTTTGTATTAATTAAAACGTGTTTAGGTTTCGTATTTTGGCATGTGTGAGATTCGGTGAATTGGTAAAATGTAAAAAAAAAATACAAATGAATTAGACAACACAGTACAACTTAAGAATTTTGACATTTAGTTAAAAAACAACCCCTGATTCACAACATTCGTTTCCAAACGCAGAAATCAGGTAGAGCCTTGCACGGGCCTCAAATCTAGTTTGATGTGAGTCCTTCTCAAATCATCACAACTTGCTTAAAATAAAATCAATGGATATAAAACACTGCAAGCATATTACAATGTTAGTTTAAACATTTAGATAAAAGTGCGCTGTTAGGCGTAGGATCTAAGCGGAGAGTGGAAGCTGAAGCGCGCTTAATGCATGGAGGCGCCAGCACCATCACTTGCATTTTGTTCTTCAGTAGAAACAACTTGAAGTACGCTTCCATTTTTGCTCATACAGATAAGACTAATACTTCATTCGGAACTGTAAATGGTCTACCCTTATTTCTGTGTGTAGTCATAATATCAACAAAACTTTGTGCTTTCTAAAATAGAGAAAACAAACAGGACGCGCTTTTTGCCGTCTCGCTCTGCGTGAAAAGGGGAGATAGTGCTGAAATGCAAGGCTCTAAAATCAGCTGCAGTTTAGCTTTGCCGTGTCTGAAACTGATGGTTTATATTCACAATAAGCTACAGAATAAGACTGAATCCATGAAGGGCTAATGAGGACAATAATACGTTAATAATGTATGATCGCGCTTTGGTTCATATTTAAGAAACGACTTTTAAAAAGTCATTATTATTACAGCAAAAATTTGTTTTTGTTCCATTAATAATTTTATGTGAGGCTGAAAAATAAACGGTGCTTATCATCGGTGCTATAGTTTTGCTGTAGGCTATTAATCAAAAGCAGCATCAAAAAGCGTGCTCACTGGCAGTCCAGTTCATTATGAAATATTATGGGAAATATATATATTAGTGCTGTCAACCTATAAAAAAAATATTAACCGCACATTTTTTCTGAAATTAATCGCGATTAATCCTACCTAACATTAACGTTTTTAAATATACTTTTATTTTGCAATAATTTCAGTCAGTCTTCAAATTAATGTACAAACATATTTTTAATATTTATTTAATGGCATCTTTTTTATGACTGAAGGCCAGTACCACTGATACCAAGTAATACTGATTTTACTATAAAAAAAAAATCCCCTAATATTTAACCATTGACTATAGCCATTAAACATTCCATTATAATTAAGAGCTATCAATTTTAACATTTATTAGACTTTAAACAATTACTTCTAATTTAAGTGAACTTAAAACAATCTTCACATAAACCCATTATAATAAATGTTATATTTAGCTTGGCTACTTGTGCCCCTCAGCAGAAATATACAGAAATTGAATAAAGTTATCAAACACTAAATTCTAAACCAAATACAGATAAATACTTACAGCTATATAAAAGGTATTGATTTCCTCTTTTTTTCTTTTATTCTTGATGAACAGACTTCACAGCAGCTGGTTATTAGGTTGTTTTTGGCTGCTATTTCTTTAAGAGATGTCGCTGCTGAACGTGATGCGGATCTGACAAGCATCGTATTTTCTCTCAACTCTCATCACCTTTTCTGACCCACTTCAGGTCGGATCCATTTTAGTCTCTTCTAATGAGCTGACGAGTTGAATCGAGAGTGTTAGATGAGGGAGACAGTGCTGGGATGCTCCAGGACAGTTTGGAAAACCATTTCAGAGACATGTTATTAATGTAACTCATAAATAACAAATTACATGCATGCACAGTTTTAAGGCAGCTTTTAATCGCCTTTTTGGTAACTTCATGCTTTAACTGACCACGACATTGCATGCATGTAGTTTATTTCGCGCTTTGATAAGAATTGATAAAGGCTATGCGCGCGTCAGTTTCCGCGCTTGTTTGAACCGCGCCTGCCGCTGAAGTGAAGCTGGAGCGCACGTCTGAAACGTCTGCGGATTGATGTGATCGTAAAGACGTTCTGCAACTGAATAAATGCACTTCTTTTCAAGAAAAAAACAGACAGAAACAGCATTTATGAGTGGGGTGGCCAACCCTAGGCTCCGCCCCTGCGTTAACGGCGTTAAATTATTTTAAGGCGTTAAACTGAAAAAATGAATTGCCTGCGTTAACATGCTAATTTTGACAGCATTAATAAAAATGTGTTTTCTTTACCAAGAAAGTGGCAAGACGAAAACCACTATTTTCTGTTTCAAACTTTCACATAGCATTTTTAGGTTATAATATCATTAAAAATTCAAATCCAGATTTAGATTCTCAAAGATTTATAAAAAAAAAATCCCCAAAAATGCAATAAATCCATTGAATCAATATAAAAGTTATTTTTCATATTGAAACTGTTGAAAATACACAACAAAGTTGATCCACATATGACAGCCTCTGAACTTGTTCAATAGCCTACTAATCTTATCCTACAGGCACTGGACTAAAAATAGGTAGGCTACATTCAATCAGTCATCGCTCCCAAAATGTCTACCTCAAATGTCTACCTCAAACGTAAAGTTGTTTTTGCACATTTGGAAAAAAATCTCTCACATAGGCCTCTTCCTCACATAACCTCTAAGACCCTCTTGAATTAATTTAAGTGCTCTGAGGTGAAAGATTTGTGGACTGCAGAAACACATGCTCAGAGGTGATCTAGAATTCTGAAACTCTGGCCCCTGAATCGGGAGCCCCTAGGCTACCTTACTGTACCGAATTTCGAGGTCCTGTGACCTTTTGACCCCTGTGTATCCAAAATCCCACTTGCAACTTATGCAATGGAAACTTCACAGGTGGTTCGCGGTCAAGGGGATCTGCCAATCGAGCAGATACGGACATGGAACTCCGGACGCTGCCCTGGGGGACCGTGATGGGACGTATATGTCAATTTCGAGGTGATCGGCCACTGTCCACAAAGCACCTATAAAAAATGAATGGAATAAGTTGCACATGTCACCGGCCCCCCCCTTCAGCCCCTGGGGGTCCGAGGGGCCCCAAACTTCACAGAATACGGTGTCATGTGGCCCCTGACAACATACCAAGAGGGCAAATTCTAGCTATGCGAAACAACGCTTCCTCTCCGCTGTTCACGAAACACCTATGAAAATGCATGGGATAAGTTGCACATGGGATGCTCTGCCGTTTGGCCCCCAGGGCCGTTTCAGCCCCAAACTTGGCCTGCTGGTAGTTACTGGGGCCCAGAAAGACTCTCTTAGATGGAGAAAGCTGAATCATGTATGGATCATGCCGAACCGCTGAAACGCACACTTAGGAATGATGTAGAGCTTTGAAACTCTGGGTTGCACCTTGGGGCCCCCTCGGCTACCCTAGTATTGAATTTCGAGGTCCTGCGACCTTTCGAAACCGATTTAGAGATACCTCTCGCTGTGACAAAAAAAAAACAGGTGTTTAGGGGGCATGAAAGGCACCTTGTGGTCGTGCCCGTACTGTCGACTGGGCATGATAGTCACTCGGTGTATGTGATGAAGAGTACGATGGAGTACAGGTGGGTAGGGGCCACAGTAGGTATTTGGCGGTCATGAGGAAGACTATGGTGAAATTTAGGTGTTTAGGGGTCACAATAGGCACTCCGCGGGCATGAGGAAGTCTATGGTGAAGTTTAGGTGGTTAGGGGTCAAAATAGGTACTCTGTGGACAATGAGGAAGACTATGGTGAAGCTTAGGTGTTTAGTGGTCACAATAGGCACTCCGCAGGCACGAGGAAGACTATGGTGAAGTCTAGGTGGTTAGGCGTCAAAATAGGCGCTATGTGGCACTGAGGAAGACTATGGTGAAGAATAGGGGGTCAGGGGCTCATAAAGCTCTTCGTGGGGATCCAACACAGTGATTGGGCACCCCCAGAGGTGTCTGTACACAGCCTATGGCCGATTTCAGCGCCTTAACAGGCTTTTCGCAAAACGTCCATGTCACCATTAGAATAAGTGGCTTGTGTCGTCCATAAAGTGAGCGCGAGCCCGTGCCCCACCTTCAAATGGAAACTTATTTGAATTGAAAAATTCCCACGAACCACCTGAATGGCCTTACGGTAATTGGCCCCTAAAAATAAGAATTCTAACGGATACAATAGGTGCCAACGCACCTTCAGTGCTTGGTCCCTAATAAGAATTCTAACGAAAACAATAGGTGCCATCGCACCTTTGGTGCTTGGCCACTGATAAACATGGCTGCAAGCAGCAATTACGGGGCCAAGCACTCCAGCAGCAAAATGAGGAGCTAAGTATAGAATGGAGCATCAAACCAAATACAACGAGTACTAAAAGCAATTTTAGGATGATTTCAATTGAAATGGCTGAAAAAAAAATCATAAATACAACCTCTAGTAATATGATTAAATGGCTTGTCACTTTTGACTAACAGGTGGCGCTGCAATCAAATCATTTTGGTGTGTTCTGTGTGAGGTGACAATGGCACACACAAAGTTTGTTGTCATTATGTCAAAGCTTTGCAGAGATATAGCCTCAGAGTCATTTTGGCACAATGCCAAAAATTTGTAGTGGCACTGTACAAAAACGGTTTTGTCTATCTACACGAAATCCATAACTTTTTGTCATCACAGTCTGAAGATGATCTGACTCAATTTTGGTGAAAATCGGACAAACGGTTGAGGAGGATTTCGTAAAAGTAGGTTTTCAACATAAATTAAAATGGCAGACAGGAAGTTCAGCGGACTATGGCAACATTGGTATCACTGTTCTTAGCATGTCCCAAGGAATCTATTAATACCAGTCTCATTACAATAGGCAAAATTCACAGAACGCTATTAGCATTTATTTGAAATTACATTATAACTTTTGACCAAAATGTGGCACTGTTTGAAAACTTTTTGAGTACTTTCAGGTCATGGTCTCGATGGTACATACAAAGTTTTGTAATGGTACACCAATGCATTCGTAAAATACATCATTTTATATCATAATACTCTATTGTAGTTAATGGCAATTTCATGTTTTGTTCAATTATAGCGCCACCAAGAGGAAAAATCTCACCAAACTTTTTGTGTCCTTAGAGTGTGCCCATACATATGTTTGTCAAATTTGGTGAAAATATTTCATTTTGTTTTGGAGTTATAGACATATTTGTATATGAGTAGATAAAAAATGACTGCCGACTTTGTTTGCATTTTTGTGCCACTTACTATAACAATTTTGGCAATTGGGCAGTAGTTTATAGCCGGGATGCTATGTTTTCGAATTTCCTACGGTAGTTTCGTGTCAATCAGAGTAGCGGTTTCTAAGATATTCGCAAATGTTTTTTTAAGCGCTAAAATGCAACATTTCACAAACCATAAGCCAAAATCTGGCAAGTTTGGTATCGTTGGACTCGACAAGGATTCAGGAGTCTAAAAAGGTAACTACCGTGAAAATAAGTCAACCCCACACAAAGTTATAAGTATGTGAATATTTGATTTTATCACTAGGTGGCGCTGCCTCGAAACTTCTCAGGTTCCTTCAGGCCATCGTGCTGATGACCCATACCGAGTTTCATAACAATACGTCAATTTGTTCATAAAATATAGCATTTTGGCGCTAGAGAGTTTGAGTTAGAGACTCCAAACTGGCTATGGTTAATGTTGGCACTGTCCTCTATCGGTGTGCCAAATTTTTTAAGTTAAGTTTTAAAGTTTTACGAACAGTTGAAGATAGCGAAAAAACTAAACCTTGCGATTTTTGAATTGTGGACTTGATTCGACTCAGCTTGATTCAGAGGAAAAAATAATTTTCATTTTGTGGCTTACGGTTCAAAAGTTATTAGCATTTCAAAATTGAATTTTTGGACAAGTGGTGGCGCTAGGGAGTTTGAGTTAGAGACTCCAAATTTGGTGTGCTTACTATTCACAGTATCATCTATCAGTGTGCCAAATTGTATAACTTTCCCGCAATCGGTTCTATGGGCTGCCATTGACTTTCCGGCGGAAGAAGAAGAATAATAAGAACGCTAACGGATCTAATAGGTGCCTCCGCACCTTCGGTGCTTGGCCCCTAATAATGCCAACAAACACAATAGGTGCCTCCGCACCTTCGTGCTTGGCCCCTAAATATAGCTGCAAGCAGCAATTACAGGGCCAAGCACTACAGAAGCAAGCATCAGACCAACTGCAGAAATGAGTAATTGAAGCCATTTTAGGATGTTTTTAGTCTAAACGGCTGAAAAATCATATATAAACCTCAAGTAATATGATATATTGGCTTTTCACGTTTCACCAGTAGGTGGCGCTGTTATCAAATCAATGTGGTGTGTTCTGTGTGAGTTGACAATGGCACACACAAAGTTTGGTGTCAATATGCCAAAGCATTGCAGATATATAGCCTTAAGTGTCACTTTGGCATCATGTCTGAAAATGATGCCATGTTAAAGAATGGTTTACTACTCTTGACCAATAGGTGGCGCTATCACCAAACTGACGTGGCGTAATCAGTGTGAGGTGTCAATGTCACATACAAAATTTGGTGTGAATATGTCAAAGTTTCGCTGAGATACAGCCTCAGATGCAGTTTGGCATCTTTCCAGCAAATTCGTTGATGCGCTAAAGGAAAATCGTTTCGTATATCGACACGAAATCCATAACTTTTTGCCAGCATGGTCTGAAGATGCTGCGAGTCAAATTTGGTGAAAATCGGACTAACGGTCTTGGAGGAGTTCGAAAAAGTAGGTTTTCAACATGAATCAAAATGGCGGACAGGAAGTTCAGCCAATTATGGCAAAATTGGTATCGATGTTCTCGACATGAACCAAGGAATCTATCAACACCAGTTTGATTACAATAGGCTAATGTAAGCAAAAGTTGTTAGCATTTTTAGAAATTTCAATATAACTTTGACGCTGTCCCCAACCTATTTGAGTACCATCAGGGCATGGTGCTGAAGAAGCATACCGAGTTTCGTAACGATGCGTCAATGCGTTTGTAAAATATAGCATTTTACGACAAAATTAAAAATGGCTGAAGCCCAAAATGGCTGATATGGGAAAATTGGATATGGTTCGACTTGGCATGATGCACCGAATCTAAAGAGACCAGTTTTGTGATTTTTTTTTGCCAAACCATTGAGAAGTTATAAGCAAAAATAGCCATTTTTTATATCTCCTGACCACTAGGTGGCACAGCGCCGAAACACTGCACTTAGTCTCAGGTCATGCTTGTTATAACACACACCAAGTTTGGTCTGAATACGCCAAACCCTTGCAGAGATATAGCCTCAGATCCATTTTTGCGTTCTTTTCGGCTAATTCGTTAGTGAGTTTTTCGAGAACGCTTGGACGAATCGACTTGAATTCCATAACTTTTTGCCAACATGGTCTGTAGATGATCTGAGCCAATTTTGGTGACAATCGGATGTACCGTCTAGGACGAGTTCGAAAAAGTAGGTTTTACGAACAACTGAAAATAGCAAAAAAAACTAAGCCTTACGATTTTTAAATTTTGGACTTCATTCGACTCGGCTTGAGCAAAGGATTCGGAGGAAAATTAATTTAAATTTTCTGCCTTACGGTTCAAAAGTTATTACCATAAACATGAGTGAAACTTTGGACAAGTGGTGGTGCTAGAGAGTTTGAGATAGAGACTCCAAATTTGCTGTGGTTAGTACTGACACTATCCTCTATTAGTGTGCCAAATTTTTCAACTTTCCCGCAAGCGGTTCTATGGGCTGCCATTGACTTTCAAGCAGAAGAAACGGAAGAAGAAGAAGAAGAAGAAGAAGAACGCCTACGCATACAATAGGTGCCATCGCACCTTCGGTGCTTGGCCCCTAAATATAGCTGCAAGCAGCAATTATGGGGCCAAGCACTCCAGCGACAAAGTGAGGAGCATAGCATGGAGCATCAGACCAAATGCAACAATGAGTACTACAAGCAATTTTAAGATGATTTCAAATGAAATGACTGAAAAATCATAAATACAACCTTTAGTAATATGATTAAAAGGCTTATCACATTTGATTATCAGGTGGCGCTGCAATCAGATAATTTTGGTGTGTTCTGTGTGAGGTGACAATGGCACACACAAAGTTTGGTGTCATTATGTCAAAGCTTTGCAGAGATATAGCCTCAGAGTCATTTTGGCACCATGCCTAAAATTTGTAGTGGCACTGTGAGAAAACGGTTTTGTCTATAGACACAAAATCCATAACTTTTTACCAGTATGGTCTGAAGATGGTCAGACCATACTGGTCTGAAGATCAGTATGGTGATCATACTGGTCTTTTTACCAGTATGGTCTGAAGAATGTTCCAAGATGGCGCCGAGCATGGCAGCCGTGTTGCGAGCTCCGAGAAAACTCTGCAGTTTTTCGTATGTTTTATTTGTTATTTTGTTGTTTTACGTGTTGGATGTTGTTAGTATAACTGTCTACGATAGACACACGCTTTTGAACATTGGTTCCTTCGTCGCGCAACGCAAACCGGACTTTGAGTTCTTGAACGCCGGCGCTTTGTTTACGGACACCGCATCAGAGCCCTTTGTCTGGGCCGCACGGTCACGGCCGAGGAAACGCCGCCGAAAAAGGGGAAAGAGAGCCGGAGTCCTTGTCAGACTCAGACGCCCTCCCCTCCGACCTCCTCTCCCAACCATTTTGTTGGCTAACGTTCAGTCACTGGACAACAAACTCTGCAAATTGCGGGCGCGCATCTCATACCAATGAGAAACAAGGGACTGCTGCATTATTTGCCTCACAGAAACATGGATGTCTGCAGTGGTTCCAGACTCAGCCATCGAGCTTACGGGGTTCTCTGTGCACCGCTCGGACAGAACGAAAGAGCTCACAGGGAAAAGCAGAGGTGGGGGCGTTTGTTTCTTTGTCAACAACTCGTGGTGTGATGAAAGGAATCTGCACTCTATTAAATCCTTCTGCTCCCCTGATCTGGAATTTCATATGCTTCTGTGTCGGCCATTCTGGCTACCGAGGGAATTTACAGCGATAATAATCACAGCTGTTTACATTCCCCCTCAAGCCAACACAGACCAGGCACTCAAGGAACTGTATGGGAATATAAGCGAGCAGGAAACCGCGTACCCAGATGCAGCGTTTATTGTTACGGGGGACTTTAACAAAGCCAACTTCAGAACAATAGCTTCAAAATACTTTCAACACATCACCATCAACACGCGTGGTGATCGTGTACTTGACCACTGCTACTCTCCTTTCCGGGATGCCTACATATCGCTCCCCCGCCCACCTTTCGGCAAATCGGATCATTTTTCCGTTCTGCTCCTGCCTGCTTATAGGCAGAAACTGAAACGAGAAGCACCCGCCCTCAGGACAATTCAATGCTGGTTGGACCAATCGGACGCTATACTGCAGGACTGTTTTGATCACGTGGACTGGGACATGTTCCGGGCAGCGTCTGATGATGACATAGAGGCGTACTCAGATTCTGTAATGTGTTTCATCAGGAAGTATCTACTCCAACCAAAAACCGTGGATTAACAGCGATGTTCGAGCAGCCTTGACAGCGCGGACATCTGCCTTTAAATCCGGGAACTTTGACGATCGAAAACAAGCCAGTTACGATCTCAGGAAATCCATCAAAGCCGCCAAACGACAGTATAAAAACAAAGTTGAAGAACAATTCAACACCAACAACGCAAGAAGCATGTGGCAGGGCATCAATAACATCACAGATTTTAAAGGGAATAAACCAGCTACAGTGAACATTGCCGCCTTTCTACCGGACGAGCTTAATCTTTTTTATGCTCGTTTCGAGGCTCACAACACCGCCCACACAGAGAGCGCTCCAGCGGCTGTTGAAGAGGAGGTGAGTGCAATCTCCATTTCTGTCGCGGATGTAACACAATCCTTCAAACGGGTGAATATCCACAAGGCTGTGGGTCCTGATGGCATCCCAGGCCGTGTGCTCCGAGCATGTGCATTCCAGCTAGCCGGGGTTTTCACAGACATTTTCAACTTCTCCCTCTCTCTGTCTGTGGTTCCCTTATGCTTAAAAAAATCCACCATTGTGCCCATACCAAAGAAAAATAAAATCACATGCTTGAATGACTGGAGGCCCGTTGCTCTGACACTCATCTTCAGCAAGTGTTTTGAGAAACTCATCAGAGACTACATCTGCTCTGTGCTGCCTGCCTCACTGGATCCGCTGCAATTTGCATATCGCAGCAACCGTTCCACAGACGATGATATTGCCTTCAACCTGCATACTGCTCTCTCCCACCTGGAAAAAAGAACGCCTATGAAAGTGAAAGTGAAAGTGACGTGACATACGGCCAAGTATGGTGACCCATACTCTGAATTTGTGCTCTGCAATTAACCCATCCAAAGTGCACACACACAGCAGTGAACACACACACACACCGTGAACACACACCCGGAGCAGGTGAGGATGCTGTTTGTGGACTACAGCTCCGCATTCGATACCATAGTGCCTGCCACACTGGTTGCGAAGCTCCAGACTCTAGGACTAAACAGATCTCTGTGCAGCTGGATCCTGGACTTTCTGAAAGGCAGAAGTCAGGTGGTCAGAATGGGCAACAACACTTCATCTCCACTGACCCTCAACACTGGTGCTCCGCAGGGCTGCGTTCTCAGCCCACTCCTGTACTCCCTGTACACACATGACTGTACAGCCACACACAGCTCCAACATCATTGTCAAATTCACAGTCGACACAACGGTGATAGGCCTGATCACTGACAACGATGAGACGGCCTACAGAGTGGAGGTGAGTACCCTGACTAAATGGTGACCCACTTTACGATATGCCACGCACTGCACTTTAACTCCACAGTTCAAACTGGACTGCACGTACACACTGCACTAATACAACAATCTATCTGCTACCACTGGATACTATCCAATGCACATCCATGACATTTGCATATCCAGCTTATGTACAATCTACTGCACCTTTGCATATTACTGTGTATGTATATATGTGTACATAATGTAGAATGTGTGCATACGGTGTATAATGTGTATTGATAACTGTAAGTATGTCTAACAGTACACTGTGTGTACTGAGTATATCTATGTGTATATTACACATTGTCATCTGTATAAGTCTGTAAGTAATGTTACTGTCTATATGTTAATTGTTTCTGCACTGTATGGAGCACGCTCTCAAGAATTTCACTCATCAAGGCACATGTGCTGTGATGATGTGACAATAAAAGTGATTTGATTTTGATTTGATTTTTAGTAAGCATTTTATAAATACAGCTATAAATGTTTTGTTCTTGAGCATATATAATGTTTAATAATTGTATTTTCATACTTTATTAAAAAATCAATTTACATTTATCAGGCGCTTTTATCCAAAGCAACTTCAGGATATACATTTTTTTTTTATCAGTATGTGTGTTGAACCCACGACCTTTTGTGCTGCTAATGCAATGCTCTACCACTGAGCCACAGGAACTTTTAACATTTCTAAATTATTACATTATTTACAAACCAGTTATTTAGGAGTTGTCAGTGGTTCATAAGATCATTTAGAAAGTGTAAGTAAATGATTAATAAACTATTTAAATTTACATTTATAAATCTTATTATTTAGACACATCATAATAATTGCTCAGTGTGTTAATAAATGCTTTATTAACACATATTCCTGCTGTAATTCATGATTAACAGGTCAGACTCTGAGGCTGGACCAATGATGAGGATTCAAATCTGATGGTCTGGTACGGGTTTTGATAATAAGTGTATGTTTTGGTTGGTTGAGTGTTGTTAGGCTTCCTCTCATTTAGGAGAGTCATTCTTTGAAGCCTCCGCTCCCTAGAGCTCTGCTTAAAGGGTCATGAAACCCCAGACCTCTTTTGCTGAGATTTTAGTAGAGGTGTTTGTGTTGCACATCATAGAAGACAATGTTAGCATCCATTAATTTTAATTGTTGAAGAAAACTGGTTCATTTTAAGCTTTTTGCGCTATTTTCATCTTCCGGGTTTAAAATCTACATCGTGTTGACATCACAATTTGTGACGTGGCAAAGGACTATAGTACATCGATAACACATCGGTATCTTTTAAATTATTAATGAGACTGCATGTTCTTATCCTATGAGAAGACGCTTCGCCTAATTATTCACAACAGCATGTGTTGATTTGCTATGACAGACGCCTCAGATTGCGTACATTAACTGAGAGAAACATTCATGGATCGAAGGAGAGTGTTTGTTTTTGCTTTGTAATAAGTGTTCGGCACAAACACGATTCAGTGAGTGTAACCATTTTTTACAGCTCCTTGATACAACCCTTCCGCAATCACTGCAGAATAAGCCTTAAAGGAAAACGCCACCGTTTTTCCATATTCCAATATGTTCTTCCCTCAACTTAGACGAGTTGATACGTACCTCTCCCGTCTCAGTCCATGCACTTAATCGCTCTAGCGCGCGGCACCACTATGCTAGCGTTTAGCTTAGCACCATTCATTTCTTAGGATCCAAACTGGGATGAATTTAGAAGCCACCAAACACTTCCATGTTTTCCCTATTTAAAGACAGTTACATGAGTAGTTACACGAGGGAGAGTTTTCAGGAGTGATGATATTACTGCGCCGAGGTCGAAGTGCTGCGACGTGCTCTTCCGCCACACATTATAGTTATCATTTTTATCCGCTTAGAAAATCGCCACGTTTTATTTTGTCGCCATACTTACTCGTGTAACTACTCATGTAAACGTCTTTAAATAGGGAAAACATGGAAGTGTTTGGTGGCTTCTAAATTCATCCCAGTTTGGATCCTATGGAATGAATGGTGCTAAGCTAAACGCTAGCATAGTGGTGCCGCGCGCTAGAGCGATTAAGTGCACGGACTGAGACGGGAGAGGTACATATCAACTCGTCTAAGTTGAGGGAAGAACATATTGGAATATGGAAAAACGGTGGCGTTTTCCTTTATAAGTTATTAGAGGTGCAACAACGCATTCATATATATGCTTTTGATGCATAGTGCAAATGGCTGTGCATTTATTTGTGTTTTTAACTTGATGTGAGCTAAATGAAACTGTCTGAAACGAAGTTGTCTGTGTTGTCTATCTCCCCTCTTCCCCCTCTGCTCCGCAGTGCACCACGCCCACTTTTTTAGCGTTTTTTTTTTTAACTGTGGTGAGAACTAACCAGTGCTGAATCAGGGGTTTCATGGCCCTTTAAGCAGTACTACTAGTATGTAGGCTCTTTCTTTCTGAGCCTCACTAACTGTTTCTGACATTGAGTGTAGCCAGGTCTCCTCTCATTTTAGAGAATCGTTAGGCTGAGACCTCCACACTTTAGAGCTCCTTAATTAGGATTGAGTGTTGTTAGGCTTCCTCTCATTTAATTATCTGCTAATCAGAAGACAGAGGGTGAGTAGCTGACCGAGAGGGCCCGTGAAGCCTCCGACTGGAGATCAAGACTCCGGACGTCGGACGAGAGGGTCCTATCGGCTTGGCAGGTAAAAAGAGTTTGGGACGTCCGGCAAGGAGGACTCTAGCAACATCCGACGGGAGCTCATGGCATCGGATGGATAAGTCTCGCTTGCGGGCGGCAAGTATAGAAGCCCAGCCGGGAGTACTCTCACCGTAATCTGACCGGAGATCAAGACTCACTGCATCAGACAGGTAAGCCTCGCTGGGCGGGTAGAGAGAAAAGGAAAACCCGACTGGGAGGGCTCTCACAGCATCTGATGGGAGATCGAGACTCAGGACATCGAACGGGTAAGCCTCGCCAGGCGGGGGAGAAAGATGTGAGGTTTGGCTGAGAGGGTTCGGACAGCATTTGGTGGGAGGTCGAGACCCATGGCATTGGACGGGTAAGCCTCGCCAACCGTAGGATGGAAAAGGTAAGGTTGTCTGGCTGGGAGGCTCTCGCTGGCATCCGATGGGAGATCAAGACTCACGGCATCGGATGGGTAAGCCACGCCAAACGTAGGAAAGAAAAGGTAAGGATGTATGGCTTGGAGGCTCTCGCCGGCATCTGACGGGAGATCAAGACTCATGGCGTCGGACGTTTAAGCCTGGCCGAACGTAAGATGGAAGGGTAAAGTTGTGTGGTCGGGAGGCTCTTGCCGACATCTGACGGGAGATCAATACTCACAGCGTCGGACGGGTAAGCCTTGCTGACCGTAGGATGGAAAAGGTAAGGTTGTCTGGCCGGGAGGCTTTGCGGCGTCTGACGGGAGTTTGATTCTCACGGCATCAGACGGGTAAGCCTCGCCTGTAATTGGATGGATTTGAGCGTGAATTGTGATGTGGATATGGGATACTGCTGCGGTGGTGATTACGTTAGATGGTTTATTGACCAATGAGGGTCTGGAGGGCTACTTTGATGTGAAACGGGTTAGTTCTGATGTAGCTTTGGAAAGCTTCTGAAGACCATATTCCTAGAGTTTGGATCTGCTGCTTGGAGAGGCCTTTTTGGACTGGTGATGTTGCTGCCCCGATGCGAAAAGAGTGGCTAGAGAATTTTTTAGCTGGGATGCCTGATGATTGCAGGATGGATCTGAGGTGTTTTTGGAACCAGAAACGAGTGACGGGTTTTTTGGAGTCGTCTAAAAATAGAGGTTCGAGGGGGGATTTGGCCTGAGAATTCCTAAGGCGGAGGTACTTGAGAGCGGACTGGTATGGTTGGATTGGAGAAGAGAGGTTGAAAATGTAGATGAAATTACTTTTCTTAGCTTGGTCTGTCTTGCTTTGTTTGATTAAGAATGAAATGGTTTCGCTATCTAGTACTGTTAAATCTGAGATGGTGGCGTTTACATTTGGATCAAATTTAGACAAGATGGTGAGCTTTGAGCATCTCAGAATCCTGAAAAAGGCTAAAATAAACATGGCGTCGAGTGCACGGGCGGTACTGAAAGGCTGGTAACTTGTGCGGAGGGAGTGGATACATTTGGTGAGAATGTCTAACGTTATGGGTAGTCTGGAATCGGGACGAGTAGGCCAGGATCGTTGGATTCCCCTGATCAGAAGGGAGGTTTGTGAATTACTTATTTCGGGCGAGGGAGCGCCATACATCAGCTTGTGGAAAAATTGAATGCCGCTCAGGTAACCTTGTGTGACCCGACTTGGAGGCCATTGACGCTGTTGAGGAAAGAGATAAATGAGGTGATTGAGAGTAGGGAAAAATCGGGGAACGGTATGTTGTATGAGAGGTGAAATGACTTGAAATATCTCCATGCTGTCATGTATGACTAGGGGGTTCTGGGAGAAACTGCTTGGAGGTTAGTTTCGAGCGACGTGTCGAGGAGGGGTTTTAACGGGTGAGTTACGGGAATATTAATTCTGAATAGTGAGGTACTGGATTTGGGGATTGGTCCACCTCTGGAGCCAGCGTCCTGAATTTCTGAAACAGAAAGCGAGACAGAGAGTCAGCAATTTGGTTTTCTGAACCTGGAACGTGTTTGGCAATTTTTATGAATTCGTTGCATGCTGAGATCCATATTAAGCATCTTAGGAGAGGCGTGAGGGCGGGAGAATGAGAATGGCCTTTATTAATACACTGAGCAACTGCTTCATTGTTGCATTGCACTAAGATACTTTTAGAAGCCCATTCATTCCCCCATAAGAAGGCTGCCACCACGAGGGGGTAAAGCTCAAAAAAGGCTGGGGACTGAGGTGAGCCCTGCAGCTGGGGGGCCATGGAGACGCGAACCAACGTCCTTGGTAAAAAACCTCCAAAGCCGATTGAGGGAGCTGCGTCTGTAAATAGTTGGATGTCGACGGGAGACGAAACGAGGTTGTTATACAAAAGGGAAAGGCCGTTCCATTGTTTAAGGAACATTATACATAACCTAAGTTCGTCGCAGCATGCGTGAGATAAAGAAATGAGGTCCTCGAGCGTGTGAACCAAAGAAGCATGTAAGAGGAGATGCGAGATGAAAGGGTGGCCTTGGGGAATGATGTGCATGGCGAAGTTTAAATGCCCAAGCAGAGAAAGGAGTTTGTGTTTGGAACAGCTAGAGCTGGCGAGGAGGGTAGAGGAGACGAGGATTATTCTATTGATCTTCTCCTTAGGCAGGGAGACCTGGAATTTAGCTGAGTCAAAGTTGATGCCAAGGAACTCGATGGATGTACCGGGACCCATGGTTTTTCCCTGAGCGATGGGGATCCCAAGCTCGGAAAAAGCTTTTTGGACTGTGAGGATGTGGGCGGCTGGGATGACATCGGGGAATGAAATGACTAGAAAATCATCTAGCAGGTGGAAGAGATGGGGAATTGCGTAATTGTTTGACAAAATCCAGCAAACAGCTTCTGATAGCATGTCCAACATTTTGGGGCTGCTTTTGCATCCGAAAGTTAAGCGGACGGCGAAATAGAATTTTCCGAGCCATTGAATCCCGAATAAATGCTATGAATCCGGATGGACAGGCATCCCTTTGAAGGCAGAAGTGATGTCTATTTTTGTGAGCCAGGCTCCTCGACCCGCGATTTTAATCAATTAGACTGCCTGGTCTATGTCGTGGTACCTGAGAGAAAATTTGTCGAGGGGGATCAAGCTATTGATGCTTGGGACTGTGGAATTATGAGGTGATGACAGATCGATAATTAGGCGTTTTTTACCCGAAAATGTCCTTGTAGCCACTCCAATGGGGCTGACACGAAACACTTCGAAGGGGGGTTTGTCGAAAGGCCCGATCATGAAGCCTGACTTGACTTCTTTTTTGATTAGGTCGTCTATGACGTCGGGCTCAGCATGGGCGGATTGGAGGATATTACTAATGAAATTTTGGGAAAGCGCGCATTCAACGCCGGAGTTAAAACCGTGACTGAGGCCAGACAGAAGATAATTATAGAATTCTTTGTCTGGAAGGTGGGCGAGTTCGATGGTCAGATGAGAAATGTTCATGGGAGTCGATAGGTAGTTTTTAGATTTTTTATTTACAGCTTTGTACACTGGACAAACAATGTGAGCATGAGCTCCGCCGCAAAAGCTACAGATATGAATATAGCGGCAGCGCTGTCTGATGCATCTCCCAGAATTAAACGCGATGCATGGCTGCCTGTTATCCGCTGCAGATGTTGCTGTTTGCTCCGGGTCTGAGTTTGCGGTAGTTGCGGATCTTGGGATGTAGCTGGAGGATTTCACGGAGATGGGCTCTGGGCATGGGGTTATTGAGGGATTGATTTGTGGGCAAGTCATGGTGGAGTGAGCGACCGACTTGCAAACCACACACGAAATGTTCCTGCAGCCTAGGAACACCCTTCTGTGGAGATCTGGATCGAGTCCGCCCCAGTAAGGGCATTGATTCCATTGGCTATGATTGCAGGTAGTCATTGAGTTAGTGTCGCCTGTGAGGGAAGGCTGAACAAATGATCTCCGTGAATCGGCTGAAAGCAATAGAGAACTCAGAAAAAGAATGTAGTCGAGATGAAAGGGGGTTTGGGTTCTTTAATATGACTGAGAAATTCCCTCAGTCTATCTGTCGGTTTGAGTCGGAAGTGGGCTGGAGAGAAAGAAGTGAGGAGAGATCAACGTCCGCACCTGCTAATGTCTGCACTCTGATGTTGTGAGCCACTTGGGGAGGTTCCGAGGTGATGGCGTTTGGTGTGACGGGCATTGGTGTTGCAGTGAAGAGCGAGTATTGTGGTTTCGCTTGGAGGAGAGAGCTGTAGGGGGCTGGGGGCAGGGCTGTGTTTGACAGCTTGCTTGGGTTGCGAGCACCGAGCTGAAAGGGGCGGGCCGCGGGGCTGTGTGAGCCGGACATTGCGGCCAAGCACTTGCTTGGGCTGTGAGCTCCGTGCTAAAAGGGGCGGGCGGCGGGGATGAGATTAGTGGCGGAGACGGCCAAGCGCCCGTTTGAGCTGCGGCCCCCGGTGTCGCTGAAGGAGGAGCCGCGGCGAAAGGCTGGGCTGCGGCCGAAGCCACGTAGGGAATTTGGGGCGCGCCCAGGCTTGCTGACGGCCTGGCGTCACGGTTTGGTGCCCTGCGCCAAGAGCTGGGTCTTGCGCAGGAGGAAGGCGGAGGAGTCCGGCGAGGCGTGACCGAAGGTTTGTCTTGCCTATTAGCCGCCTTTGGGGCTGGGGTTGCCTTGGGAGAAAGGTTAGTTGGTTGCAGATTTTTGTACAAGTCATATAACTCTGCTTTTTTTAACTTGCGTGAAGGCTGGACATCAGAGTTGGTCAGCGCTTGCCTCAGACTCGACACAGTCCACTTCCCTATGGGCGGAATCGTTGGCCCGGTTGAACGGTAGGAGGACGCCGGGGAGTCGGCTGGGGTTCTCACCGGAGGTGGCGAGTGTAGGCCTAGGCGTCTTGGGAGGCGAGTGGCTACTCGAGCCGAAGATCGCCCACGAGATGGAGCCTGGGGCTCAATTACATTGCTATGCAGGGAAGGAGTGGACCTGGGGCCGGCTGGCTGCGGCAATGGGACCAGAGGAGAGTTGGAATCATCTCCAGATGAGGTGGTTTGTCTTTGCGACATTGTAGTAGACGGGCGAACCAAATGCTGATTGACTGTCAAAGGATAGAGGTATGTCAGCTGTATTTATTAGGCGTTATTAGCCTCTTGTGTTGATTAGGCTAAGTATCTGACGGGCGTCAGTATCCTCCCGAACTTTGTTAATAAAACATCATTAATATTAGTGTGTAGGCTCGTTCTTTTTGAGCCTCACTAACTGTCTCTAGCATTGAGTGTAGCTAGGTCTGCTCTCATTTTAGAGTCATTATGATAAGACCTCCACACTTAAGAGCTCCCCAACCAGAATTGAGTGTTGTTAGGCTTCCTCTCGTTTAACCCTCTGGGGTCTGAGGGTGTTTTGAGGCCCTGGAGAAGTTTTGACATGCCCTGACATTTGTCTTTTTCAGTATCTTAAAAAGATTAATGGCTAAAGTCTGATAACACTGTATTCAGCACAAACTGGGCTACAATAATATGTGAGCAGCATGAAAGTACATGTTTGTGGTTTTGAGAAAACAATGTTTATGCGTGGTTAGTGAAAAACTAAAAAAAATTAAATCACTGAAATAAGGCCATAAAACACATACAGAATATTTGTTCACAAGACATTTGAGAACTGGATGAGGTAGACTAGAGTTTTTGCTACAAAATGATGAGAAAATTATCCTGTTCACTGCAAAACAGGATTTCTGATAGAATGCCCGTATGCGAGGGAGTGACAATGGCCATGAATATTTAGTGATTCACACCTGAGAGACAAAGGGCCTCCCATAATGAGCCATTAATAGGAATGTGACTGAGGCAGGTAAGAAAGAGTGTGAGGAGAGTAAAAGAGGGGAGGGGGGGCAAGGTCGGGAGGGAGTTCAGCTTCCTGACAGCCTGATGGATGAAGCTGCCATCAGAGAGGAGACTGTGGAGTCTCCAGGCCAGGACCAGCAGACTGAAGAAGCTGTGCGTCGGGTGGGTGGGATTACATGCAATGCAGAGGGCTTTGCAGGTGAGACGGGTGCTGTAAATGCCCTGGAGGGAGGGTAGAGAGACACCAACGATCTTCTCAGCTGCTCTCACTATGCGTTGAAGTGACTTGCGGCAGGATGCGTTGCAGTCGCCATACCACACAGTGATGCAGCTAGTTAGAATGCTCTCGATGGTGCCTCTGTAGAAGGTGCACATGATGGAGGCCGGGGCTCTGGCTCTTCTCAGTTTGCGGAGGAAGTAGAGACGCTGCTGTGCTTTCTTGGCCAGTGCCGCAGTGTTGTTAGTCCAGGAGAGGTCCTCTGTGATGTGCACACCCAGAAACTTGGTGCTGCTCACTCTCTCCACAGTCGCACCGTTGATGGTCAGAGGAGCATGCTGAGTGTGCACTCTCCTGAAGTCAACAACAATCCCCTTCGTCTTCTCCACATTCAGAGAGAGATTGTTGTCACTGCATCACCTGGCCAGGCGGCTCACCTCGCTCCTGTAGTTTGTCTCATCTCTGTTGCTAATGAGACCCACCACAGTCGTGTCATCCGCAAACTTAATGAAAAGGTTAGAGTTGTGTGACGGTGTGCAGTCGTGGGTCAGCAGAGTGAAGAAGAGGGGGCTCAGCACACATCCTTGTTGAAAATGTCTGTGAAGAAGGGGGATCACGTGACCCTTTGACAGCGATGCACGCGTAGTCTTTCACTCTGCTCACTTTGTCAAATATTGTATTATCCTGTCAGTAAATCTTGAACCACTCTGCGTTGGACTCATCATGTGTGCTTCGGCAGGCAAAGGCAATCGGAAAAGAGATATTGAGCAATCGCCAATGAAGAAAAAATTAAAAGATCCCACCATTTACAGAGAGGACCTCGACGATGCTATTGCTAACGGCATTAAGCTAGCACTTAAAGAGCAGCAAAGCACTGTGGATTTGGTTGTGGCCTCAGCAGTAAGAGATGCGGTAGACACTGTGCTGATCCCAGTGTTGCATGACCTGCGTGCGGAAATACAAGCGACCAACAATTCTGTTAAAGAGCTAAGAGAGGAGCTTGGGGCACTGGCTAGCGCGGCGAAGCAGACACGTGACCGGGTCGATTCCGTTCAAGCAGCTGCACGTGAGGATATGAAGACAGTCACAGACTTTAGAAATCAGCTGGAGCAACTCACCGAGAAGATGACGGATATGGAGGATAGGAGCAGAAGAAATAATGTACGGCTGGTGGGGTTGCCAGAGGGGGCGGAGGGCTAGTCAGTGGATGTTCAGCAGACAGTCAACAGACAGTTAGTACCGACACTGACAAGTATTTGATTTAAGATTAAGAAAACAATAACACCACAGTGCAAGTACATATCTGCCAAATGGGAAATAAATAACAGAATCATCAGTTTGTCCAACCAACTGCTTTTAATGAACTGCTGTCAAGCAGAAAAAAAAACAGAACATTGTTAGCTGAAAAACAATCAAACTAAAGTGAATACCTCAATGACAAAGATATCCCCCAACCAATTTCAGAATCAGAATCAGCTTTATTCGCCAAGTGTGTGCAAACACACAAGGAATTTGTTGTGGTTTTTAAGAAGCTCTTGGTACATACACGCATGCATACATACATACATACATACATACATATAAACATACATATCTGACATGAGAACAGAACATTTAAATAAGCCTTAACAATAATAATAATAATAATGTGTCTGAATCTGGAACAGAAGATTAAATTTACTAAAATAATACAGGGCCATATGTTCCATTGTTTTTTATAAAACGTTTTTAAGCCAAATTAATTTTAACAGTCAAGAACATTTAGCCTTCCTTCAAATAATTTATTGATGAGGATATTTTTATTAATTTTGTGTGGTTTATTTTTCCAGACTAGTTAAAAAGTGGGGTACTAAGAGAAGTAAAAAGTATGCTGCTCTTGAGACCATCTGCTTAACCAAACTCTTCCTTGTACAGAAAGATTTCTGACTTTTGTTCTGACAGGAAACCTGTTAGTACTTGTCAGTGTACTAATGCATAACCTAGTGAGTTCAATCACTCTGAACATATGAATGAATTCCGTCCTGGAAGTCTTTATTATCTGTATTATCATTTCATTTTCGATTGTCTGGATATAGAAGAATCATATCTGCATTGCAAAATAATAATAATAATAAATAATAATAATAATAAATACATTTATTAATTTATTATATATATATATATATATATATATATATATATATATATATATATATATATATATATATATACACACACACACACATACATACACACACTATATTACCAAAAGTATTGGAACACCCCCTTCTAATGAACAGGTTTGTCTACTATAGTAGTTTCTATGAGTACAAATCTTAATGTTTCAACATATAATGATATTCTAGGGAATTGTGTGCTTCTAATTTTATAGCAACGGTTTGGACAGGACCCTTTTCTATTCTAACATGACAATGCCTCGGTGTATAAGACAAGGTTCTAAAAGAAATGATTGATTCAGTCAGTGTGAAAACACTTGACTGGTCTGCAGAAAGCAGCTGAACGCCTGTGGTGTGACTTTAAATGGAGACCTTGAGCTAAAAACTCTTTAACAAAAACCAATGACTTGTATATACACTATATGGACAAAAGTATTGGGACACTCCCTTCTTTAGAACAGAAAAATGCACTTCCAAAACTGTGGCAACAAAGATTGAGATATAATTCATGTGTTTAAAAATTGTATTTCCATCTCTGTTGCAAAAGATTTGGAAGTTTCAAGTGAAAGCAAGGTTACATTGTGATACATTGTGTACACAGAGATCTGATATTCTATTTGTCGTATCTCTGTTTTGCATAAAACTGAAGAATATTCAGTACATCCTATACTGTATTCTAAAATGATCTGATATTAACTTCTTCATGGATTTTATTGAAAGCAAAGCAATTCAACAAGCAAAGCAATTCAACATTACATGAAATAAAATATTTGGGCAACAGGTTATCACAAATGTTTTATGTTCATTGAACACGGTGTGTCTGTGAAACATTGAGGTACCATCATAGTAGTTTTGTGTGTGTGTGTGTGTGTGTGTGAGAGCGTCATGGCAACGTACAACACAAAGTACCTCACGCGAGAAGCACTTAACGTAACGCGTAAATGCGCGTAACTAATGTAAATCAAGCAAGCTAGTACGCACAGGCCATTAAGTGTTGGTGAAATAACACATTAGCCGGACCGGAATAATATGGAATTTTTGCACAATATAATTTCAAGCACTTTCAAGGACCTGTATCTATGTATGTTTATTTTTTTTTAAAAAAACTTTCTTTCCAGGGCCTTGACATTTTTTAAGATTCACAAACTTTCAAGGATTTCAAGGACCAGTGGGAACCCTGTTTGAACTTTGTCTTATACACAGAGGCATTGTCATGTTAGAATAGAAAAGAGTCCTGTCCAAACTGTTGCTATAAAATTAGAAGTACACAATTCCCTAGAATATCATTATATGCTTTAATATTAAGATTTGTACTCATGGAAATTACTAAAGTAGACAAACCTGTTCATTAGAAGGGGTGTCCCAATACCTTTGGCAATATAGTGTGTGTGTGTGTGTGTATATATATATATATATATATATATATATATATATATACACACACACACAGTATCTCACAGAAGTGAGTACAGCCCTCACATTTTTGTAAATATTTTATTATATCTTTTCATGTGACAACACTGAAGAAATGACACTTTGCTATAATGTAAAGTAGTGAGTATACAGCTTGTATAACAGTGTAAATTTGCTGTCCCCTCAAAATAACTCAACACACAGCCATTAATGTCTAACCTGTTACCGCACCCCCCATGGCCCTGAAAATGACAAAACTTAAAATGTAACAGCTCCTGACTTCAGTACACCCAATTGTGGTGTCTAAAGAAGACCCTGGCCTTTAAAATGTTGATGATGCCAAATTGGACACTGAAGTGCCTTGATAAAAATTGTACAATTAATTTTTTTTTATTTCATATAAAAATACATTTTCTCCAGAAAAGTAATGGGTTGAAAGTCCATGTCTGGTTTATATTTCAAATCTGAAGAAGATCATGTGACTCGTTAGTGTTACAAAACTATTTAGTCATTATACATGTCTCAATTATAAAACTGGTGTGAATAGGGAGCAATAATAATAAAAAAAAATAACTTAATTACATACTGATTTCCTGTGTGTTAAATTTAATCACATGGTCATTCATACAGTTATCGCTCTCACTCTTTTATATAGACTCATACTGATATCTGTCACTAATTACATGGAAGTTCAACATGGCACTTCACAAAACACGCAAACATGGCAAAGAACTAAAAAGATCTAAGTTACTGAGGATCTGCGCCGTCGCGAAAAAAATAATTGTTGCTTTTTTTTTTTTTGGATGATTTCTTCTGTTTGGGACACAAAGTGCTGTTTTTTTACCACCAAGACGCTGGCTTAGGCTATAAGAAGATTGCCAAGACCCTGGAACTGAGCTGCAGTTTTGGTGTACACACAAATTTAGCAAATACATTCCGTGCTTTCTATCGCCATCTGTCGTCGAGACCATTTACAAGATTCTTTTGTCCTGTTTTACATTTAAAACAATGCGTGTGCAAACAAAGAGCTTTGCGCCCGCGTCCTGGTGCAGCAGACGCTTTTATCCAAAGCGACTTACATTGGTGTGAATAGGGAGCATTCAAGTTACAGTTTTACATTTTATCAGCTATAAGAAGATTGCTTGCTTTCATTTATGCATTTAGCAGACGCTTTTATCCAAAGGACTTACATTGCAAAGTCGTTTTAATTTTATCCCTTGCTTTCCCTGGGAATCGAACCCATGATCTTGGCGTTGCTAGCGCCATGCTCTACCATTTGAGCTACAGGAAAGCTACATACAAAGACCATACAGCGGTTAAACAGGACAGGTTCCACTCAGAACAGGCCTCGCCATTGTCGACCAAAGAAGTTGAGTGCACGTGCTCAGCGTCATATCCAGAGGTTGTGTTTGGGAAATAGACATATGAGTGCTGCCAGCATTGCTGCAGAGGTTGAAGGGGTGGGGGGTCAGCCTGTCAGTGCTCAGACCATACGCCGCACACTGCATCAAATTGGTCTGCATGGCTGTCGTCCCAGAAGGAAGCCTCTTCTAAAGATGACGCACAAGAAAACCCGCAAACAGTTTGCTGAAGACAATCAGACTAAGGACATGGATTACTGGAACCATGTCATGTGGTCTGATGAGACCAAGATAAACTTATTTGGTTCAGATGGCGTCAAGCGTGTGTGGCGGCAACCAGGTGAGGAGTACAAAGACAAGTGTGTCTTGCCTACAGTCAAGCATGGTGGTGGGAGCGTCATGGTCTGGGGCTGCATGAGTGCTGCCGGCACTGGGGAGCTACAGTTCATTGAGGGAACCATGAATGCCAACATGTACTGTGACATACTGAAGCAGAGACTGGGCCGCAGGGCAGTATTCCAACATGATAACGACCCCAAACACACCTCCAAGATGACCACTGCCTTGCTAAAGAAGCTGAGTGTAAAGGTGATGGACTGGCCAAGCATGTCTCCAGACCTAAACTCTATTGAGCATCTGTGGGGCATCCTCAAATGGAAGGTGGAGCGCAAGGTCTCTAACATCCACCAGCTCTGTGATGTCATCATGGAGGAGTGGAAGAGGACTCCAGTGGCAACCTGTGAAGCTCTGGTGAACTCCATGCCCAAGAGGGTTAAGGCAGTGCTGGAAAATAATGGTGGCCACACAAAATATTTTCACTTAGGGGACATTTTCACTTAGGGGTGTACTCACTTTTGTGGCCAGCGGTTTAGACATTAATGGCTGTGTGTTGAGTTATTTTGAGGGAACAGCAAATTTACACTGTTATACAAGCTGTACACTCACTACTTTACATTGTAGCAAAGTGTCATTTCTTCAGTGTTGTCACATGAAAAGATATAATAAAATATTTACAAAAATGTGAGGGGTGTACTCACTTCTGTGAGATACTGTGTGTATATATATATATACTACACAATTTTGATTTCCTTTTACTATCATTGCATGATACATAAAATGAAATTAAGGTGTACTATCCAAAACAGTGCTCAAAGTATGCTTTAAGAATCCAAATATGAAAACCACTAACATCTAATATCTAATATTTACATTTACTCATTTATCCAAAGCGACTTACAAATGAGGACAATAGAAGCAATTAAATCCAACAAAAGATATATTAATATATAATATATAACATGTATAACGGAAGTCAAAAGTTTACATGCACCTTGCAGAATCTGCAAAATATTAATTTACCAAAATAAGAGGGATCATACAAAAATGCATGTTATTTTTTATTTAGTACTGACCTGAATAAGATATTTCACATAAAATACATTTACATATAGTCCACAAGAGAAAATAATAGTTGAATTCATAAAACTGACCCCAATCAAAAGTTTACATACACTTGATTCTTAATACTGTGTTGTTACCTGAATGATCCACAGCTGTGTTTTTTTGTTTAGTGATAGTTGTTCATGAGTCCCTTTTTTTGCCCTGAACAGTTAAACTGCCTGCTGTTCTTCAGAAAAATCCTTCAGCTCCCACAAATTCATTTTTTGTGTATTTGAACCCTTTCCAACAATCACTGTATGGTTTTTAGATCCATCTTTTCACACTGAGGACAACTGAGGGACTCATATGCGGGTGAGGGGTGAAAACTTTTGAACAGAATGAAGATGTGTAAATTTTTCTTATTTTGCCTAAATATCTTCTTTTTTTTTCATTTAGTACTGCTCTTCAGAAGCTACAGCAGATATTTACATGTTTCCCAGAAGACAAAATAAGTTAAATTTACCCTGATCTTCAAATTCAAAACGTTTTCACCCTCCGGGTGAACAACTATCACTAAACAACAACAACAACAAAAAGAACAATGTGGATCAGCCAGCTGTGGTAACAACACAGTATTAAGAATAATGTAAACTTTTGAACAGGGTCATTATTATAAATTCAACTATTATTTTCTCTTGCGGACTATGTAAAGGTATTTTATGTGAAATATCTCATTCAGGTCAGTACAAAATAACAAATAACATGCATTTTGTATGATTCCTCTCATTTTGGTCAAATAATTAACATTTTGCAGATTCTGCTAAGTGTATGTAAACTTTTGACTTCAACTGTATTTAATATAATACAGTATATAAAATATATGTATTAATATAAACATTATACAGAAAATATGTTGAGTTGTTTCTTTGCTGTGCTGAAAGCTCCACTACTTGCTGCCGAAGCTCGCTGTTCAAGGCTTCCAACTCATTCACTTTATTTTGTAATACTTCTGCCTTGTTTTGCCACATCAGTATTTCTTGCTTTTTTGGCTTCATTGTTTTAACTGGAGCTAAAACAACAACAAAAACACAGTGACAGTTATATTTCACCGTTGCATGCAGTGTTATCACATTTATATGGTGTTATACACAGAGTTAGCTCAGAGTTAGCACAGATTATACACACATACACACACACACACACACACACACACACGTATGTATATATATGCAAATACCAACTCTTACTAAATAAACTAGTGTGTAGTAAGTGTAAGAAAACTGCTGTTTGCTAAATGATTACTATTTGGCTTACCTTCACCCTCTACACTTTCTAAGTTGCGCTTTTTGCGGGTGTTGTAATGTGACATCTAATAATCAAAAAAGAAAATGTATTTAAAAATCATGTCACAATGCATGCTTCCAATCAATGTAGCAATTGATTTCAGAGAGTGGCAAAATGTTCAAGACCATGGGCCAGTCGTGGACTGTCTTAAGAACTTGTCTGACCAACTAGCAGTTAGTTACTTTTTGGTCTTAAATTTGACAAAAGTTTTTATGCAATTGACTTAAAGTTATGACCAGTCTTAAAAAAATAAAAATAAATAAAGGTGACTAACTTTTAATACTATTCTAAGCAGTTTATGCAACAGGCCCCAGTCTTCCTGACTGATGATGATCAAATGAACATTTTTAATTTCCCCCCTAAGTTATACTTCTGCTGATGTGCATTTATAAACAAATAATTATGCTTGCAACGTATGCATTAAAAAAGAAAAGAAAACATATCAAACAAACAAAAAACTTTACTTTTCTTGGTGATCTGTTCATGTGTGACAAAAACAAAACAAAAAACAAAAAAAAAACAAAAAAAAATCTAGTTTACAAGTGACTACAATATAAGCTGAAATGGACATACCACACTAATATACATATTCTGTTTTATAGAAACGGTCAATAAAGCTAATCAATATTCATTTTTTTTAAACAGGACTTCATAAACACTGAGTCGAATGACATGACACGTTAGCTGTAAAAAACTTAATAAAATACCTTTTTTTCCACAGCTGAATTACGTCTGGAGCGGACTGTAGGTCAAAATGGCCTTTCTGCCATTAAGGAAGATCCACTGCACTGGGCCGCAAATCCATTAAGCATCTTTTAAATAATCTTCCTCAAGAGGGCGCTTGAGAAATACGCCATTGGTGCAGTCGGGACAGAAAACTAATAAATAATGATACAAATAAACTTTACTATAATTTAATAGTAATTACATATTATAAAAACAAACTGTATATTTAAATAATATTTATTCCCAAAACATCTGGGCCATCCAAGTCCTGCCCATTTCCGGATTTGTCTTTTTGTGCCTAGAAGAATTGTAAACAGAAATCGCGCCAACAGAGCTCATTTAAAAAAAAAAAAAAAAAAAAAGCAGCAAAACTAACAACCATCCGATGAGGTTCCGGTAGTAGGGAAGAAATCAAACTTAGAAAATAAGAGAATAGTTTTTCATTCAATCAACTGTGTAAATGAGCACTTTATTAAGAGCACTCACTGAGAAAGTTTATGTTAGGGAAACGAACAAGTCACGTCTGAAATTAATAAAGTGGATGCAAAGAAAAGGATTACTCCATGGTAAAATGAAATGCAGGCGATGCAAGAAACGCATGAAAATTGTGACATCTTCTTGTAAAGATGGTTACATCTGGTAAGTATTTGATTGATTGATTGATTGATTTATCAGACATGTTATATATATATATATATATATATAGAGAGAGAGAGAGAGAGAGAGAGAGAGTGAGAGAGATATTAGTACATACAAATTGAGAGACATCATTACAGAATGTTTAATAAGAAGACAATTTCAGAAAATGATAATGCTTCTGGTTCATTTATACAGAATTCACATTCATTGGTCATTTTTTATATAATTTTATCAGGATAAATTATTTAAATAATTTTGTAATTTAATCTTATTGTTGTTGTTTTTGTTAAATTGTTGTGTCCATGTGCAATAAATCCATACCATGCAGTGTAACCAATTCACTAACAAATGAGTCCACTGAGCTATTTTTTAAAACATTCATATTTGACAAGGTATATTGACTTACCACCCACTTCAAGTACTAAGACAGTCTAGGTTTATTTTTTTTATTTTTTTTAAGATATGCCAGCAGGAATGTATTTTACATGATGCATGCTATACTCATTTGCAGGCAGTACAAGAAATCATGTGGACGAAACAGGAAAAGCATAAGGACCAAGTCCATTTTTTCCCATTCCCATGCAAGCCTTTTTAGTTGGATGAAGTATATTCACAGGTAAGTTTATATTGTTTGTGATCTCTAGTACCATTTCCTCCATAACTGTCTGTACATTCGATTTTTAGTTCTGTCCTTTTACTGCAATATTGCATTGCATTGTGTTTAGATTTTCACAGGGTCTCCATATGCGACAGGTGGATATGATTTTAGATGACATCTCAAATAGCAGTGCGACCCTGTCCAAGATGTCCATGAAATTGTGAAGTGTATGTGTGAGAAGTATGCGGAGGCTCAGGAAAAAAAAAGGACAAAAAGTTGGTGGGCTCAACATACGTGTACACATTGACGAAAGCAAGTTTCGCCACAGACGAAAAGTAAGCCATGATCTCTGAAAACGTATCTATTCTCTTCAAATGTGAATGTGTACACTGTAAAATAATCACAACTTTACGAAAAATAACTGTGATTTTTTTCAGTTTATTTTCTTTTATTTTTTATTGTAGTCTAAACTCTGTAAAATTATCTCTCAAGTGATTACTTGGCTGCTGATTTAGCTGGCTGCTGAAAACACCTTCACTGTAAAATAAATTAAAAATAAATAAACTCAAAAACGTCACATGACTGGCAGCAACAGCACATTAAACCCTAACAGATCTCTCTAGATCTCAGCATCTTCATTCATAACAATCCAGTCTGACTTTATTTCTTTCATACAAAACTTTGTATTAAGAGTTACCAGAGGTTCCGTTTACTGGTTTAGTTAGGTTTAGTTTGACTTTTTAACATCAGTTTTTCTCTGGCTGCTGTAACTCTTTCTAAAACACATTTGTTATAACAAAAATTGCGAGAGAAAATCTCAGAAGAAGTTGCTTATTTATGGATGATGATTCAATCATCATATTGTGGCCTGATTCACTGATTTCATCCAGAGTCATGCATTATTTACAGTAGTCTTGTGATGTTATGACAGGCAGGAATTCTTATTTTTTTTTTTTTTTTTTTTTTTTTTATTATTCATTATTTATAAATTGATTTGAGCTGTCATTTTGATGGTCACAAACATCAAGAATCAGGGCATGAATTTCAACAATTGGTAACATTCAGCAAAAAGCTTTTTTTGTGACTTTAGCTTGTTGTGATGTTCAGAGTTGATCTGTTTAACTGAATATTTTATTGACTGTCACCATTGTTGAGGTTTATATGCAGACTCTTGATGTCTGTGTGAGTCTACATGATCATGTCCAAATAACGTATGCACTTCCAACTTCACCTAATCAGATTTTTTTTCTCTCAATTTCTGTTATAACAAATGTGTTGTAGAAACAGTTACATCAGTCAGAGAAGATCTAGTATTAAAATGCAAAGAGTCAGGAGCCCAACTAAAGCAAATTATTTTCTCCACAACGGTGACTTCAAACTTTATTATATTCAATAAACATCAACATCTAAACCTCAGTTAATTCTCAATAAGAAGTTTTGTATGAAAGCAGTAAAGTCAGACTGGTTTGTAATAAGTGAATTGGCTGAGATCTAGAGAGATCTAGTGTTTGTGTTTAATGTTCTTTTGGGATTTAAAGTGTTTCTACCATTGTGCTGAAGAGTAGAGTCTGTGCTTCAGTCCAGGAGAAGAGCAAGAAACATTGATGTTATGCTGCATGCTGCTTTATTTAAAGGCAGTAACTGTGTAGTTGCTGATGCAGTGATTAGTTTACTGACATTAGTTCACACATGTGTGCTGTTGCTAGCTAATGGTTAACTGCAAAAGATTTACAATTTACAGAGAATGTTTCACAATAATAATCCAATAAATATCTGTAAAGTAACAATGTTTTTGTAAAACATAAAGAAAAAATTGGATATTTTAGTTTAATTTTATTTTTTGTTGGGCAGCAGCTTCTACCAGTCATCTTTATTAATGGCAGATGTTTGGCACCCTTTTTTAAAAAAGGTTTATTTGTTTTTATTTATTTTTAAACAGTGTAGACAAGACAAAATCTTGTTACATTGTTCCAATAAAAGAAATTGAGATTTCTTTAAATCCTTTTTGTAAGACTAATAACATTTGGATTATTAGTAGGCCTGTCAGTTGACCTTAAAATTGTTATTTTGAGGCTGGTGCTTTTGACTTTTAGAAAATATGAGTGTGTGAAATAAATTTCATTTATTCTTTTTTCAGTATGCCAGAGGGCGTTTTGGAGGTGCATGGAGAAGGAAAAGCTGGGTATTCGGCATGGTTGAGATTTTGCCCTCCCGGAAACCAGTATTGCGGATGGTGGACAAAAGGGACAAGACAACTCTTTTACCAATCATTGAAAAACATGTAAAAAGAGGCAGCATCATTCATAGTGATGAGTGGCGGGCATACTCAGCTCTTTCAGAGAGAGGATACCAACACCACACAGTGAACCATAGCATTAATTTTGTTAATCCATCGACAGGGGTACATACACAAAACATTGAAAGGGCATGGGCAAACTTCAAAAGGGAAGTGTGGAGGTTGCGTGCAAACCGGTCAGAGAAGGCTCTCAAAAACCATCTAATATATATAGAATGGACTTACTGGTTAGGCAGGAGATACAGACAGGGGATTATCGGAAGGCTTTTGCATGACATCTATCAGTTCTATAACTGACTCATTTATTTATTTATTTTTTTAGTTCATGTTTCTAACCTTGTTGTGTTAACTTGTCCATACAAAATTCTCATGTGTTTTCATATATATATATATATATATATATATATATATATATTTATTTTTCTTTTTTCGTCACAGATTCACACATATCTTGCAATGTAAAAAAGGAGGCTATGTTGTCCATAGTAGTGTTTATTGAACTGTTTGACAGCAGTTCATTAAAAGCAGTTGGTTGGACAAACTGATGATTCTGTTATTTATTTCCCATTTGGCAGATATGTACTTGCACTGTGGTGTTATTGTTTTCTTAATCTTAAATCAAATACTTGTCAGTGTCGGTACTAACTGTCTGTTGACTGTCTGCTGAACATCCACTGACTAGTAGCCGTGATGTTGGCCCGTAAGAGTCATTCAACAGCATTTCTTAGATTTTCACTTCATTTTGATGGGCCTAATGTGACAACAGATGAGTAGATGAATGTACCTCAAAGTAAAATGACTGTCTACTGAAAGGTAATTTATATGCAACAAACAGTTAGTAGAGCACTCTTAAAAATACTTTCAAAAGCAAAAGATCAGGAGTAAGTCACCTTATATATGTTTAGAGTTCATTTAAAATGATCTTGTGTTGCTACTTAAAGACAACTGAATGTGTTCTGAAAGTCTGTTGATACACTGTTTAACAGCTACATGCTAAGGGAAGTTGTGGCCTAATGGTTAGAGAGTTGGACTCGTAATCCAAAGGTTGTGGGTTCGAATCTCGGGTCCGGCAGGGATTGTTGGTAGGGGAGTGAATAACCAGCGCTCTCTCCTCCTTCAATTCCATGACTGAGGTGTCCTTGAGCAAGGCACCGAACCCCCAACTGCTCCCCGGGCGCTGTAACATGGCTTCCCACTGCTCCGGTTGTGTGTTCACTTAGGATGGGTTAAATGCAGAGAATACATTTCACTGCTGGTTATATACTCTCTATATAATCGTGTATGTGACAAATAAAAAAAAAACGACTGAGGTGTCCTTGAGCAAGGCACCAAACTAATAGTAATTAATTAGTAATTAATACTAATTATATCTACTGCACGGTTAAGGCATAGATTAAACAGATAACTCTATTAAGCAGAGAACTCTATTATCGTTACTCTTGAAGATTAGTTCGACCAGTTCCAGCGAAATAGAGATTTTGTTTGATACTTGCTTTAAGTTCAGATGATCGCAAATCTTGTTGTTTCGTTTCCTTTCCTGGTTTGAAGGAATCCCGCGTGTCGTCGTCGCGTGACGTCACTCTGGGGATGCCCTTCGTGGTTGGTGGGCTGCTCTGGGCTGTGATGATGCTCGAAGGAAGTCTGTTTCGAGTTCTTACGGCTTCAGATGTTGAAGTTCCTTTGGGTCAGAACTTGGAGACCTGTGAATCCTCGAGCCAGATGGTGTATGGCTGAGGGGCGCTTCGTAGCGCTATCAGGGAGCCGAAAGTCAAAGTTTGTTAAGCAGCGCGCCAGCAAGCAGAGAGAGCATTGTGAGCTGGGAGTCCGTATTAGACGGGAGATTTCGGTCCCTCCCACTCGATGCTCTTCCAATGAAATGGTTCCTATAGGGCGGAGCCCCGCCCCACACGGCTTCTTTCTGTGCATACATTATCCGCCTATTTATTTTGTCACATGGAGAAAATACCCTGGCAGACTTTTATACGTGTTATAATCATACCTTATGCTGCTAAACGTTAATTTTCATTCACACCAACTTATTGTTTATGAAATCAGCTATTATTCAACGTCAAACAACAGGTATTTGGCATACACAAAGTCCATATACTAATTCTATCTACTGCACGGTTAAGGCATAGATTAACCTGTTAACATGCACAAGGACGCCGGTGCACTGAAAGCTCTTTGTTTGCTCTTTGTTTGCACATGTCATTGTTTTCATAGATAAAATGAAACAGGACAAAATAATCTTGCAAACATATATCTTTTGAGGTCTAAGCCTCAAATGGCTGTTTGAATGAGATCATCCAAAAAAAAAAAACTCATCCAAACAGAATGAATCTCAAAAAAAAAAGAGTCAAAGATTTTGTTTATTTGAATTCTGGCGCTCCCTCGTGACGGCACGTGACGCGCGCTGTGACGCACCTCTTGATGGGGGTGTAACTTCGCGATCTTTTTTGACAAATTTTTTTTTTTTTTTTTTTTTTTTTTTTACATTTTTCATATATGTTTGCGTGTTTTGTGGGGAATTGCCTGTATCTGTATAAACTCATGAGACATGTGACTTTCAACTATATAAAAGGCCATTACTTTTCTGGATTGCTTCAGGACTGATTTCATGTATTTTTATATGAAATAAAAAAAAAAATTCAGTGTGGTACAATTTTTATCAAGGCACTTCAGTGTCTATAACTTTTTAACCCATATTTTTGAGCATTATCAGTGTGGTACTTTTTATCAAGGCACTTCAGGATGATTATCAACTCTGGATAGTAAAGTCCAAAGGGTCTTCTTTCCAAAGACACCAAAATTGTGTGTGTGGCACACTGAAGTCTGGAACTGTTACCATTTTAAGTTAGTTAGTCATTTTCAGCTGTGATTCCAAATATAACAGGTTAAACTATAAATTCTAAATAATCATGAATTATTATGTCACAGATTCATTGTTACAATAATTAATTTCATTTCATAACATAGCACAATAGCAGCAATGATTATTATTAATTGTCTTCTGGAGCACTTTATAAAAGTTTTGAGTCCTTTTAGCAAAGTCCATGACATTTTGCGCGTTCTTTGTATGCACGTGAACGAGAGAGAGAGAGAGAGAATTCCCTTGGAATGCAAGTCAAACAGAGCGGGAGGTAGAGGGGTCATAAAGTCACTCTGTGTGTGCATCTGCAAAACTTCAGCGCTCGTAAAAGTCTCTCCTTGTTGATAAAATCGTTGAAGTACTACGTTAAGCGATCAGGGGATATCTGGGAGGGTCTGTTCTGGGGTATCTGTGGTTAAGCAGTTCTTTGTTCTTCAGATTGTTATTTATGCCAAAGTTAGTCAGGGACCACACTGGAATTCTGTTCCTTAAGTGCGTGCAGCTGAAAGGAGTCAGTTATTGCTGTCTTGGTGCTTGCAGATCCAGGATTGGTTCTATAAATCTCCCTCTTCCTGTGTCCTTGTGGAGATAAGCAGATTGTCTTCTAGACAGGGAGGCATCAGTAGACTTGGTCAATTGCTGACTCGAAGGAAAGGGAATCGTCTAAGTTTTCTCTTTGGTATGCAATATTCTACAACCCCAAATCAGAAAAAGTTGGGACAGTATGGAAAACGCAAATAAAAAAAGAAAGTAGTGATTTCTAAATTTACTTTGACTTGTATTTCATTGCAGACAATATGAACACAAAATATTTCATGTTTTGTCTGGTCAACTTCATGTCATTTGTAAATATACATCCTTTCCTGTCATTCAGACATGCAACACATTCCAAAAAAAGTTGGGACAGGAGCAATTTAGGGCTAGTAATTAGGTAAATTGGTTAAATAATGATGTGATTTGAAACAGTTGATGTCAACAGGTGATTGTAATTATGATTTGGTACAAAAGCAGCATCCAAGAAAGGTCTAGTCCTTTAGGAGCAAAGATGGGCAGAGGATCGCCAGTTTGCCAACAAATACGTGAGAAAATTATTGAAATGTTTAAAAACAATGTTCCTCAAAGAAAGATAGGAAGAGATTTGGATATTTCACATTTAACAGTGCATAACATAATTAAAAGATTCAAGGAATCTGGAGGAATTTCAGTGCGTAAAGGACAAGGGCGCAAGCCTAAGCTGAACAACCGTGATCTCCGATCCCTCAGGCGGCACTGCATCAAGAATCGTCATTCATCTATAAGCGATATCACCACATGGGCTCAGGACTACTTTGGCAAACCTTTGTCAAGTACCACAATACGTAGTAACATCCACAAATGCCAGTTAAAACTGTACTGTGCCAAAAGGAAGCCCTATGTTAACAGTGTCCAGAAGCGCCGTCGACTTCTCTGGGCTCGGAGGCATCTGCGATGGACCATCACACAGTGGAAACGTGTACTGTGGTCAGATGAATCAGTATTTCAGGTATTTTTTGGGAGGAATGGACGCCGTGTGCTCCGGACCAAAGAATAAAAGGATCATCCAGACTGTTACCAGCAACAAGTCCAAAAGCCAGGGTCTGTCATGGTATGGGGTTGTGTCAGTGCCCTTGGCAAAGGTAACTTGCACTTCTGTGATGGCACCATTAATGCTGAAAAGTACATAGAGATTTTGGAGCACAATATGCTGCCTTCAAGAAGACATCTTTTCCAGGGACGTCCATGCATATTTCAACAAGACAATGCAAAACCACATTCTGCACACATTACAAAGTCCTGGCTGCGGAGGAAGAGGGTACGGGTACTTGACTGGCCTGCCTGCAGTCCCGACCTGTCTCCAATAGAGAATGTGTGGCGCATTTTGAAGCGCAAAATGCGACAACGAAGACCCCGTACTGTTGCCCACCTTAAGACTTGTTTGCAGGAAGAATGGGACAAAATTACACCTGAAACACTTCATCACTTGGTGTCTTCAGTCCCTAAACGTCTTTTAAGTGTTGTGAAAAGGAATGGCAACATTACAAAGTGGTAAATGCTTTACTGTCCCAACTTTTTTTGGAATGTGTTGCAGGTCTGAATGACAGGAAAGGATGTATATTTACAAATGACATGAAGTTGACCAGACAAAACATGAAATATTTTGTGTTCATATTGTCTGCAATGAAATACAAGTCAAAGTAAATTTAGAAATCACTACTTTCTTTTTTATTTGCGTTTTCCATACTGTCCCAACTTTTTCTGATTTGGGGTTGTATAATTGTTTGGTCTTTGTTCAATGAGGTTCTACACATCCCCCTTTGCTCGGTGAGGTTCCCATTGTGAACGTCGGCGGGCACTGGAACAAGAGGCAGAGAGAACATGCACACACAAGACACAAACAACATCTCCATCATTGACTGAATCCTGGTGCAGGGTAATTTGGGAAGGAACAGGTTAGGAACTTGAGAAGATGTAGGGGTGCATTCTTTAGGATTACTGGCAATTGAGTCATTCCGATTGGTTTAATTGCCAGGGGTTCGACGAGGTTGATTGAGTTCTCAGGTTCGGGTTCTTGGTCGGTTTTATCACGTCGGAAAATGCGCGGGACGCCTGACGTGCATTTGTTGAAAGACTCTTGAACGGCGTTCACTCGCTTGTGTAGGAGGAAGGCCAGTGTCAATGTCACAACGTACCCTACAATAGTAGAGATGCAAAGCGCTGTGTCAGCGGCAGACCAAGACCAAATAATAGGCGCGCCAGCGGGCGGAAGGCGAGCGATAGCTTCTAAAGCTGTATCAACAGGAGTCAAGTCAATAAGTTGCATTCCTTCCTCCTTGATCCTTTCTTCCAATTCTGGATCGAGGACGAAGGAGTGCTGTTTGAAGAAGGGTGAGATTTCAATTTCAGCCTGATACTCGTCGTCAGTAAGGTGATACAATGCTAAGTCGTCAATATGGAGGATCGAGCCCTTAGGGACAGTGATCCATAAAGTTTGGTTGGGCAGGATAATGTGTGTGGCTGTGTTGTGTTGATCGTATGTGAGGGTAGCTGTTCGTGCTGGGGTGTTGACCAGCCATCGGTTTCCGATGATTTCGGCTTGCATTACCTCAACTTGAGAACGTGGTGTCGCTTCGGTGGGGCAGCTAGTGTCGGGTCTAATGGATTCTAGGCCGCAGATGCCCTCAGTATTATCGCGGACAAAGGGTTTACTCGGGCAAAGGAAGTGAGTGTCCTTAGTGAGCGTACACATCCTTAGGTTTGGTGCCAAGTACAACTGCTCGTTGTTATCGTGATACGCAACGACTTCAGGAGTGTGGATTTTGACATAGGTGTTCCCTTGCCAAAATCCCACATTCACAACGTCTTTGAGCCGGTAAATGTTATTAGAGTCGATAATGGGCAAACTGAGGAGAAAGGCCAAGTCGCCTGCTTCCGGGTCTACGTACAAGGGAATAGCGCTACCCAGGGATAAAGCGAGATGGGTTTGGATGGGACTAGCAGGGCCCGCGGTGGCCGAAGTTAGGATGTTTTGGAAAAGGCTAAGAGGTATCAAGTAGTGTGGAATCCTACCCATGGCTAAGTTATCAATCGAGGAACTTACTTCAATAGCATGTCGGTCATGATTTGGCGGGTCGCCTCAATCGGTTGACAACGGTTCTCACAACGAGTTACAACGACTTTACTGAAGGGAGTCAATCTTAATTTCGGGACCTGGATTTAAATAATTGGTAAAGGGGGTTCCCTGATGAGGGAACTAGAGGGGAGAGGAAAGTAGTGAGAGAGGAAGAAGAAAAAACACAAAGAGAGACACAGGTGAAAGGAAACAACAAAACGAAAAACGGAGGCACAGGGACACCGAATGAGGTAAGGCAGCAAACGAGTGTCATGTGTGAAGTAACTCCTCTCTACTACAGGTTGACTCTAGCAGTGCAGCTGAGGAGAGAGTGTAAGTGTTGTGTTTCAACAAGGATTCAATATGTTTCCCTAAACAACAGAAATTATGTTAGTGTGGTGTAGAGCGTATGATTGTCGGTCTGTGTCAGTGGGTTTGATCTTCCCCCTTTCCCGGTCAGCTGGAGCTCTGGTGCCTCTTTATCTGGTTTCGATGGACCCATCGAAGGACTGGCTCGCTGCGCCCTTGTCTGATTTTGATTCGGTAGGCGACAGGTGAGAGCTTGTCTACAATCTCGTGGGGTCCTGTCCAGTGAGGTAGGAACTTCTTTGACAGGCGATGGGGAGTGTTCTGCTTTGGTTGGGCAAAGCTGTAGTACCACACTTTGTCTCCGACATTGAACTCATGGTGAGAGGCCTTTTGGTCGTAGTAGGCTTTACGACCTTCCGCGCTTCGTTGTAGTTGATGTTGCGCGAAGGCGAAAGTCGTTCTCAGGTGCTGATGCAACTCTTCCAGGTATTGGTGAGTGGTATAGGCAGTGACGAGGTTCAGGTCACCAGGTTGGTACAGCAGGTGTAGCGGTAGCGTTATGTTTCTCCCTGTCATCAATGTGAACGGGGGTACGCCGGTAGACTGGTGAGGGGTGGCTCGAGCAGCCATCAGTACCAGCGGAAGTTTAATATCCCAATCCTTTTGATTGGCGGACACATACTTCTTCAACATGCTGACCACTGTTTTATTGGCCCGTTCAACTTGACCCGAGGAAATTGGGTGATGGCTTATATGGAGCTTGGCCTGTACACCGAGGAGTTTCCACACTTCCTGCATGATGTTGGCGGTGAAGTGGGTTCTGCGGTCAGAGTTGACCCTTAAAGGCAGTCCAAATCTTGAGAAGATGTGGTTCATTAACAGGCAGGCTGTTGTTTCTGCTGTATCATTGGGAGCTGGGAGACACTCTATCCACTTCGTGAATTCGCAGACCACGGTGAGGAAGTATTTGTTACCTCGCGTTGACCGGGTCCTACCCAGTCTATTTGTAGGGGTCCTACCCAGGGGTAGGAGGTCCTACCCAGTCTATTTGGAGGTCCGACCATGAGAAAGTCATTCCTTTCCTTTGCAATGGGGCTCGGTGGTTTGGGTTTGCCGGTTGAAACTGGCAACACACCAGGCATCCTTTTACGTATTCCGCCACATCTTGCTGCATGCCAGGCCAGTATGCTACTTGCTTGAGTGTTTCATAGGTGGCCTTGGCGCCGTGGTGTCCTGCGCATGGTGCATCGTGGGCGTGTGTCAGCATCATCCCCCTTTGGCCGTGAGGGACTACGAGCTTTGGCGTAGTTAGGGGCTCAGGGACATACGTGAGCACACCGTCTCTCAGATGCAGCATGTGCTTGATTGAGTGGAGCGTGCGGAGCTCGGAGGAAGTGGCTAGGTCGGAGGTGGAAATAGGATGAGTTAATGGGTCGGAAATGTGAGTTGCCATAGTTCGCAGTGTTCGATCCGCATGTTGGAGTGTGAGGAGATCGTTAGTAGCGAACTGAGGTGAAATGGGAGGAGGAGGTGGGGGTTTGTATGCCAGTGGCGTGTTGGCGGCGGGTTATGGCCGCTACTGAAGGGTTGGGAGGGAGGGAGGGCTTGAAATGTCCAGGACTCTCCGTGTAATGCACCTGCTTTGGCGAGGGCATCGGTTTGGTCATTGAAGTCTTTGTCTTGACCTGGTTGACGTGAATGACCTCAAACCTTTTTCCAATAAACGATAATGTCATGTTCAGTGACAATGGCATCGCCTGCTTGGAAGAGTTCCTGGTGTTTGACAGGCTTGTTGTTAGCTGTCTTGAATCCATTCTCTTTCCATCCAGCTAAATGGCATGTGAAGCTTAGACGGGCGTAGTTCGAATCGGTACAGATGAGGAGTTCTTTGATGTTGTGGGATGCAGCCACTTGTAGTGTAATCAGGATGGCTGCTATTTCAGCATATTGCGATGAGCGAGGGCCTAAGTTGAATTGTCGGGGTGGACAAGGATCGTTGTTGAGCCAGACCACTCCCGCTCCAGCTTGTAAATTTCCCTTGTGGTTGTAGGAGCAGCCATCGACATATGCTGTGGGCATTCCTTCACACACATTGTCCTCGAAGTATCTGTGATTCTTCAGTTGAGGTTGTGGCGGATCTTTGGGTTCCAATGGAGTGTGCAGCGTGTCCATTGAACAGTTTTGGCAGGCCGCTAGACCGTTTCCAAGCGAGGATTTGTAGTTTTGGGCATATCTTGCCTCGACGTCCCATCCTTGGAGTGTCATTAGCCAGGTAGCTATGCGTGCGTTGGTCACCACGCCATCTCTGATGCGTTGATTGTTTAGGAAGGTGACCGGCTGATGACAAGTCTCGATGATGACTTTCTGTGCACCGATGTAATTAGAGAAACGCTGGATAGCCCACACAGTGCAAAACAAAGCCTTTTCGCAGTTTGAGTACTTGCATTCTGGGGGAAGCAGCGTTTTGCTGGCATAACGACCACTCGCTTGTCTTTGTCATGGAGCTGGCATAGGCCTGCGCTGAGGCAATGATTGGAGAATCCAGCATCCAGATAGAATTATTTTCCTGGGTCTGGGTAGGCAAGGCACGGAGCAGAGCACAGGCGCTGTTTGAGCTGGCCCATTGCTGTGTCCTGTGTTTCTGTCCAAACGAAGGGTTCATCCTTTTTCAGGAGGGAAGTTAGTGGTTGTGCGATGTCAGCGTAGTTTTCGATGAACTGTCGTGAGTAATTGCACACTCCCAGAAAGCTTCGCAGCTCAGAGATGTTAGTCGGCGTCTTTATGCTTTGGATTGCTTGGGTGCGGTTAGACTGTGGCTTGATGCCGTTTCTTCCGACAAGCAATCCGACATAGTTCACCTTGGTTTTGCACCACTGTCCTTTGTGAAGGGCGATCTTGGCTCCTGCCGTTGTCAGTTGGTTTAGGACGTGATTGATCTCTTTGAGGTGGTCTTCCACACTTGAGCTTTTCATCAAAACGTCATCTACATAGACAAGGTTGCCTCTGGCTCTGGCGTCAGGGCATGCTTTGTTCAGGAAGATGTTGAATTCTGCTGGTGAGTTGGCATAGCCAAAGGGACACCGTGTGAAGGTGTACTGTCGATTGCCAAAGGTGAATGCCAGCTTGTGTTTGTCATCGGGATGGACAGGGATTTTCCAGAACCCGGAGGCGACGTCCAGTGTGGAAAGGATCATCGAGCCTTTGATTTTTGGAATTTCTTGATCCAACTGGGTCATAGGCCATCGTGACAATGGTACTTGCTGATTCAACTTGCGATAGTCGATGGTGGGCCGCCATTTGCCGTTGGGTTTTAGGACTGGCCATATCGGGGCAGAGTATGTGCTGTTACAGGGCCGGATGACCCCCTTTTCCAGCATGGAGTCAACTATCTCTTGCACTGGCTCGTATGACGCTATTGGAATCTTGTACTGTCGCACAAATGTGGGTGGCGCATTTGGGTTTGTCGGGATGCGCACAGTGTGGATGTTGGTCAGTCCGCAATCCAGGGAATCCTTTGCGAAGGAGTTCTTGTACTTGTGCAGAACCTCTTTGAGTCCTTGGCGATCCGCTTCATTGTGGAGGGCATCCGCTTCACTCAGGATCTGTTGAACTTGTGCATTGAACCCGGCGTAGGGTTCTTCTGCAGTGAAGTCATTTGAGGGGCTTTGGGCCCCGATGGTCACCAGTGTAGGTGATTCTGTCGCAGGCTGTGTTGAGACAGCATAGACAGCGAGATGAGTGTCATCTGTTAGTTCTGACCGGCAGACACTTTCTCTGGACACCGGAAGAATGGACGTGATGGCAATGATTTCATGGGGTTTTGTGAACGTTACGGTGCCGTCGTATTCGTCTGACATTAGCTGTGTGGGTATAGGGCCCATGACAGGTACCATCAGTTCAAAGTCGTGGAACGCCTGGCTGATGAGCCATCCCAGGTGATTGGCTTTGGGAACGTGGATGTCTTGGGCCGTACAGTTGTTGAACAACACATACACAGCACGAGATGACACTTCCATGAGAGGTGTGGCTTCCAGAGTCAGTCCGAGTTTTAGGCAGGTCCTGGAAGGTTGGAAGAAGCCTAGCTTACTGTTGAGAGCTTGGCCAGGTCGCATGTTGAGGCGGACGCTGACACTCTTGCTGTAGGCAGGTATTGTGGCTTCTTGCTCTGTGATCATAGCACATGCGTCTGGCATGGTTTGACCGGATTGGAGGTTCTTGAGGTTGACTGACGTTGTCAGTTGGTGTGACAGGGGAGCCCATATGATGTCGTTTACGGTATCAATTCAAGCATTGAGCCGGACCAGGATATCTGCTCCAATGTAGATGTCATGCGGCAGGTCTGAGACAACGAGGAAGTAGTGAGTCAGCTGTCTGTTGTTCCATCGTATGTCCAGAGCGCAGATGATCTTGGAGGTGGCCATGGTTGTCGACCAGGGACTGAGAGGGAAGCGGCTGTGCTTAGTGACATTTGGTAGACACTGATGTCTTTGCTTCAATGTTTTGAATAGCTTCAGGCTGATGGCTGAGTTCTCTGCCCACAGGTCTAGTGCCGTGTCGGACACTGATGTGCCTTGGACATCTATTGCAGTCATGATTCGAAGGGGGCCTGCGTTTGATTCAGGCTCCTGCAGTGAGCAGAGGAGAGGGTCCTTGTCCTTGCTGTTTGTGCTTGGTCCAGATCCTGGCTTTGCTACTGCATCATCGATCGGTGACTTAGGGGCGGTGTCAGTGACTTGACACTGCGACACGTTGGAGTCTAACGCCTGGCAAGGCAGAGGTTCATGGACTTGTGTCCACATCTTTAGGTGCTTGAAGTCTATTAGAGGTTCGAAGCATTTAAGCAAATCTTTCCCAATGAGAAGTGGATACGTTTTAAGTGGTGAAACGTATACGGGATGGACGAGGTCCATCGATCCCACCGTTAGGTGAATTGGGGCCACATGTTTTAGTTGTATGCTTGAAGGTTTAGTTCACACCTTTGGAGTTTGAGGGTTCTGTTAGTCCTCTTTGATCTCTCTTGGACTTCCTCCAGGAGTTCGGTAGACATTAGAGTAATGTCGGCTCCCGTATCGAGGAGGGCTTCGACTCTGATGTGTCGTTCGATGATGATGGAGAGGTCGAATTTTCTGGCTATGCCTTTCTCAATGAGATCGCCTAGGAGTTGAGGGACTGGAGTTTGGGAGGAAACAGTTAGATATCAGGGCTGAGTGGCGTTCTTCGGAGGAGTGGCAACGACAAAACAGCACTTACAGGAACTTGAGGGGTTTCGTCAGCAGGTGTTTGTTGGACGCTGCTGTAATTCGGAGCATTAGGTGTTGAGTTAGTGTCTAACCTGTTGCTGGGTTTTCATGGGGTTCGTGACATCTGAAGTTAGTGTGATTACGGTTCTCTGAAGGAGGTAAGGAGTGCTGTTCTCTGTGGCTGGTTGTGTCAACTGGTCGCTGCCATCTCGTCCGGCCGCTAGTCAGGCTGAATCTGGTTTCTCTTTCTTTTCCCATTTCCGATTTCCTCCTTCCGTTGGAAGAATTCTTTCATCATCATTTTCATCAGTCTTGTGAGTCGAAACATGGTGGTGTCTTTTGTTCCTGTGTGGGTTCAGTTTGAGTCGGTCAGCTTGGAATCTTTGCGAATTCTTTCGTCGATTCCTTGGGCTGGTTGCTCCAGGGTGAGTTTGTCATTTTCCCTGTTTCCGTTGGATTCCCATGAGTTTGCCCTCTTGAGTTTCCAAATGAGCTTGGCTGGTTCCACTCTCTCCCAATGACTGATTGACTGGTCCCGTGTCTTTTCCCAGTGCTGTCCAGGTGAGCGTTGACGTCCACGTGGTCCATCCCAGCGTTCGTATCTGTTTAGATCGGGTACCAGCGTGGAAGTCTCGTTCTTTGTTGGAGTGGTGCATTCCACTCTCTGGGTGGCGGCGTGGCAGTCTTGGCGTTGGGCGCCCTCCAGTCAAATTTTTGGCACTTTTTTCTGAGGCCACCTTTTGTTTGCCATAGCTTTCTGCGCCAGCTCGCAACTGCTGAGCATTCATTGTCCGTGGAATGCGAAACGCCAGAGGTGGCTTACGCCGGGATGAGGTTTCGTAGGAGAGAGTTTTAAAGTTCAGTTCATTCCATGTCAGGTTCTCGAGTTCCAATGCCCGTCTGAGTCGGCTGTATTAGGAGGTTCGTGACGTCCTTGTCTCGTCTCCACAAAGGTGTTCGCAGTGGAAAATGAGGGCTTCTTGGAGGTTGGTAATCGCTGTTGAGTCGATGCACCAGAACTAGGGAAGTTTGTCTATCTTTGCTAACGTTGCTAATGGAAATTTCTTGGAATAGGATTTGGGCTAACGCTCGGGGTGAATTTTCAATGTTCCTGGTGACTGGCTTTTAGGTCCAAGCCGTGCGAAGTGTTAAGATTCTTTTGGCTGAAAAGTGAGGTAAAGTTCCCAGAGTGAGTTGGTGAATGTTTCATCACCACCCCCTACCTTTTTCTCACATGTCAGTCCAGGAACAGGTGACCCGGTTGCTCGGCAGGGGTGTGGTCTGCGCGTCGTGTCCTTGAGACGGCGCAGTTCATAAGGTTTTCCTCTTGGAAACTTAGATTCCTCTTTGACGTAGTTTTTTAGACGACTAACTCTTTCTTGACTCATCCAGGCTTCAAGGGCTTTGAGGATCTCTGAAGTGTTTGCTTTCTCCAAATTTCAGCTCTGTAGCAGTGGCTCCTGTGGCGTTGTGCAGCGTGCTTGTCGCTCAACTTGAGGGTGGCAAGGTGTGGCTTAAGGAGCCACTTGGCGTGATTGTAGCTGTGACTTGGGTCGAGCTTGTTATGTTGTCGTCCACTTTCAGGTGAGCTTTAGGGAGGAGGCTGTCTGTAAGGCCATGTTTCCAAATTCCCAGTGACCGAACTGTTGTGTGAGACTGTTTGGGCGTGGTGAGTGAGATCTCGAACCGTGACTGACACAGCCGGGAGAAAAACAAAACAAACCAAAACAAACAACCTGGATTTCACAAAAGAGGAAGGTAAAAGGAAAACAATTTTGACATGGTTCTCAAGTTCCAAAATACCTGTTTCAATTGTATTCTCCACTCGTCTTCCCAAAAAAATGACTGCTGTCAAATTAGAAGATAGCAGCAGGAAGAAAAGAGAGAAAGAAGAGTGAACTCCCAATGAGGGTAACAAAGGTGGCGGGGAGGCGCTAGATCCCTAGGTTTGGCTTTGCTATTTTAATAGGATAAACTGGCCTATGTTAAGAAAACCTTAATATTACCTTTTGGAGGTTTGCAGCCTAATTAGAAAGTTCAAACCGTGAGGAATGTAAATTGCGTGGCGTTCAAGCAAGGCCCACCGCCCGAGCGCACCAGGTTCGAAGGGTCTTGCCGAACACTAAGGTTCAAGGTTCGTCTTGTTTATTTGTCATACACAATCATACAGTTTAGTAGTGAAATGTACCGCCCCCACCGGGTGGTCTCATACAGCCGGGCTCCGCACTGCTGTTGCCCATCTATCCGACAGCCGTTGATTCCTCCTCCGATACCCGATTGCTAACCTGCTGCGGGCCGTCACTTTGCAACACTAGGATGGAAGTGTTCGGGTTTCCCCTCCAGCCTGCACCAGGTCCAGTCGGAACGGGTGACTCAGCTTGCTGTAACTCACACTGGAGGCAATTTCACTTCACTAACCAAGCACTAGGGGGGAGCCCTATCTCCTATCAGGCCTAAGAAAAGGGAAAAACCTATACAAATTTTTTAGCTGAGTTAATTAAATAACAGACAGAGATAGACCAAACAGGTTGGAACCAAAACTCAATTGCAACTGAAATTAGAATTTCAAATTAGAAATGGTAGTTTCTAATTCAAATTTTATGATGTTATCATTTAAATTCGATAGACTTGATTAGGATTAAATTAATCAATAAGGTATCCTTGAGGTCGGGACGCTCAGACCCTTATTAGCCAATGCTGGAATTAAAATTTCTGAGCAATGATTGATAGTTAAAGATCTAACTTAAGGATGTTTGTCATTAACATTAGAAGAACACCTGTGATTATAATAATCCGTAAGTATTGAAGCAGGGTAATACAAGCTCTAATGGGTTGCAGATGAATCTCAGAGCATTATTGGCAGTAATGGATTAAAATCTTAATGATGTTTTTCATTAACATTACAAGCGATTACATTTCATTGATCAGCCAATAGTGTTGCCATATGGAAACAGGAACTGTAATTAATTATTAAATTGATTTAGAATTTTCAAATTCGTAATTAATTATGAAATTAGCTTACAAATTCCACATCCCTAATTTCGTATCCCTAAGCCTGACCAATTACTAATTCCTTGTGTTATTCAAATCATTAGAACAAATTAATCCGTACCGTCTCAATTATAAAGGAAATTTTAAAATTTTCCCGGGCCAGACGATCAAACACTTTGATAGTTAATAATTAAGATCTTAATGTTATTGTTAAATTATCAGAGCACACATAATTATCTCAATCAGTCTATGTGGAATCAGGAACTGAAATGATTTTAATGAAATTAATTTAATTTCACATCTGGGATAAGTTATGGAATTAAATGATCAATTTCAAATATTTCATAGCAATTCACCCGCTGATCTCCTTAAAATCATGAGTGCAATCATAATTAAATTAATTATCTTCCTACCAAATCAATTAGGCTAAGGCCCATCATTAATTTATAATAAATCCCAATAGCTGTGGCAGTTTTTAGCTAAAAAGGGAAGAGGCCAATCTTAAATAAATGCTTTATCAAAACCACCTGTGAGCTCGCTGGTCTAATTTCCTATGAAAATCACCTGCCTTGCATAGCAATGGTTTATTTAAGTTTACATTTGTCAAAGTTCTTTTAAAAGGGAAGAGAGGGAAATGCATAAGTAAATGCAAAAGAGAGAAGGAAATGACGTGAACAATCTTAGTGTAAGTTAAGCTCAGCTGGAAATGGTTAAGTCACATCAATACTCCAAACACTGCAACATACACCGCATTCAAACCCACAGGCTACAAAATGCTATGTGCTAATCGCTATGCTATTTGTTTACAAAAGCTCAAAGATGGCGCTCGCAGGCTGCGCTTGCACACTGAGATGGGTTACGCGTCACTATGGTGACGTAAGGGAACCTGTCAGTTTGGACCCAGACAGATTCGGGTAATCAGTGAACAGCCTTTCACACTACCATCAAAAAGCAACTATTTAGATTATTATCTTTTATAGCGCTGTCGATCTCAACTTTAGAGCGAGATAAATTAGTCTTCAGATTAATTATTAAAATAACAAGTCCTTGAGGCCTCGGCGGACTTCAGTAGGCTACTTTTCTGTCTAACTTCACAGACAAAACACAGTGGATTTATATCACACAATTTATTTTTGATCAAGATCAATCTCCCATAGAACGCGTTTTGGCAGCTCTTTCTGAGCGCTGCGTCTAATTTCACTCTTTTAGTGACTCAAAGATGGCAGAAAAATCATTAAGTAGCTAAGTTAATGTTTTCAAACCGGGAGATGGCATGGTTATTTCTCAAATTGGAACACGCAATATGAGATAACCAGCACTAGGCCTAAAAAGAGACGTAAGTGAGGAATCCGCTCACTTCTCTCTAAGTGCGCCTTTTGAGCGATTTATCTTGTCTTAACGGACAATCTATTTACTGCAGTTCATTTCTTCTAAACAACTAAAGTTGCTATTTCATTCATTCAAAATGCATTGCCAGAAGTATACAGTACCACAAACACACAAACAAACTCTGTCTCTCTGTATCTAACTATTTCTTTCCGGTTAAGAAAATAGAAAAAACACACAAATTGACTATTATGAATGTGCTATAAATTTACAAATCAAACTAATGCCAGCTTTTTTCCTCCACCATTCCTGTAATGCATTTTTGAGCTATTACTTTAATTTTAGTTTTTGAAATCTAGTCGTATGGATTCGAAATTAATATGATTAATTTATATTAATCAAAACGTCCAACTTATACCTTATTTAACAATTGTCCAGCGAGTCGTTAAGTTTCAGTATATCTGAGAAATTCTGTTTATTTTCGTGGCCACGATATAATAATACAGAATTATTTGAGTAACTTTATGACAGTTATGAGCATAGGTAACGCGATGTTGGCAAATAGTTTATGACTAGAAAATCACATAGCACCAGACAACAGATTTCTTAATAAATCAAACTACAGTTTATTATGCTATTCTACTCAAGATACATGAAACTAAGCTAAATAACACAAAACAGAATACATACACACACACACGCACAGGCAATGAATTGTTGCAATTTGGAGACCGTTAAAATATAGCACTGTTTGCTATTTCCACACGATTTTACCCGTGCAGATCATAAAGCAGATAACTCTATTATCGTTACTCTTAAAGATATTATTAGTTCGACCAGTTCCAGCGAAATAGAGATTTTGTTTGATACTTGCTTTAAGTTCAGATGATCGCAAATCTTGTTGTTTCGTTTCCTTTCCTGGTTTGAAGGAATCCCGCGCGTCGTCGTCACGTGACGTCACTCTGGGGATGCCCTTCGTGGTTGGTGGGCTGCTCTGGGCTGTGATGATGCTCGAAGGAAGTCTGTTTCGAGTTCTTACGGCTTCAGATGTTGAAGTTCCTTTGGGTCAGAACTTGGAGACCTGTGAATCCTCGAGCCAGATGGTATATGGCTGAGGGGCACTTCGTAGCGCTATCAGGGAGCCGAAAGTCAAAGTTTGTTAAGCAGCGCGCCAGCAAGCAGAGAGAGCATTGTGAGCTGGGAGTCCGTATTAGATGGGAGATTTCGGTCCCTCCCACTCGATGCTCTTCCAATGAAATGGTTCCTGTAGGGCCGAGCCCCGCCCCACACGGCTTCTTTCTGTGCATACATTATCCGCCTATTTATTTTGTCACATGGAGAAAATACCCTGGCAGACTTTTATACGTGTTACAATCATACCTTATGCTGCTAAAGGTTAATTTTCATTCACACCAACTTATTGTTTATGAAATCAGCTATTATTCAACATCAAACAGCAGGTATTTGGCATACACAAAGTCCATATACTAATTCTATCTACTGCATGGTTAAGGCATAGATTAAACTATGCTAAATTCTAAATAGCAGCAATGATTATTATTAATTGTCTTTTGGAGCACTTTGTAAAAGTTTTGAGTCCTTTTAGCAAAGTCCATGACATTTTGCGCGTTCTTTGTATGCACGCGAACGAGAGAGAGAGAGAGCGCGCATTCCCTTGGAATGCGAGTCGAACAGAGCGGGAGGTAGAGGGGTCATAAAGTCACTCTGTGTGTGCATCTGCAAAACTTCAGCACTCGTAAAAGTCTCTCCTTGTTGATAAAATCGTTGAATTACTACGTTAAGCGATCAGGGGATATCTGGGAGGGTCTGTGCTGGGGTATCTGCGGATAAGCAGTTCTTTGTTCTTCAGATTGTTATTTATGCCAAAGTTAGTCAGGGACCACACTGGAATTCTGTTCCTTAAGTGTGCGCAGCTGAAAGGAGTCAGTTATTGCTGTCTTGGTGCTTGCATATCCAGGATTGGTTCTATAAATCTCCCTCTTCCTGTGTCCTTGTGGAGATAAGCAGATTGTCCTCTAGACAGGGAGGCATCAGTAGACTTGGTCAATTGCTGACTCGAAGGGAAGGGAATCGTCTAAGTTTTCTCTTTGGTATGCAATATTCTATAATTGTTCGGTCTTTGTTCAATGAGGTTCTACAGTGGTTTGGTATCTAAAATGCACATCAGCGTTTACATGTTACTTACAGAATGGAAGTGCTTTTGCTTTTCTTCATTTACTGAATACAATTTTGGGATTATGAATATTCAATGCATACTCTAAATATTTTATCACTGAATGTGAATGGCTTAAATTCTGCTGTTAAACGAACCCATGTGTTAGAATATTTACAACGTAAATCGATTTCCTGTGCCCTGATACAAGAGACACATCTAAAACAATCTGACGTGGCACGTTTCCAGAATAAGTATTACAAACTGGCAGCCTTTTCCTGCGCTCTCAATAAAACTAAGGGGGTGCTTATCCTTGTTAACCGGAAGTTAAATTTAACAATTGAACACCTTGGAAGTGATGAGGAGGGTAGATTTGTTTTTATCCAATGCAAAATATATGATAATAGGTTAGCATTGGTCTCTATTTATGGTCCGAATGAGACAGACAGTGCATTCCTTACACAGATTTCCAAAACTCTACTTGAGCAGATTGATTGCCCTCTAGTGGTGGGTGGTGATTTTAATGCTGTCGTAAATCCTGCTTTAGATAAATCTCAATCTGATACAACAGCCAATCCATCCTCTAAATTACTGAATAAATGTATCACTGAGCTCAACTTAATCGATCTTTGGAGAATTCAGAATACTAAATCTAAGGAATGTAAAAAAGAAAAATCCAACGCACTCTTCTTCAAAATTATTTAAAAAGCCTTTATTTTACTGACTATTTCATGATAGAAAATTTAAAAGACATGGGAAGAAGCAACCCACGCGTAGCAGCGCAAAACGCCTTCTTCAGGATGTGACTAAATCTAAATCTAAGGACTTCACTTTTTTTTCTAACAGACATAAGACTTTCTCTAGGATAGACTACATATTTCTCAGCCCACTTTTAATTTCGTCTAATTCCTCAATCTCTGTATTGCCAATTTTATTATCTGATCATTCTGCTGTGTTGTGCGGTGTTCCTCTTTCCGATATTAAAGCCAAATCCCCTAGATGACGCTTTAACATATCATTATTAAGTAATCAGACTTTCATTACTTCTCTAAAAGAACATATTAAGGAATTTCTTGAAATTAATATGCCCTCTGATGTGGATCCTCAAATATTGTGGGAAACGACTAAGTGTGTTATACTAGGTTTCTGTATATCTTTCTCTTCTACTCTTGCCAAAGCGAAAATTCACCAGTTTACACAATTAGAAAATAAAATCCAATCATTACAAAACCTACAAAAACAACATTTTACTGAGCAACAGACTACCCAGCTGTCCTCGTTAAAAGAAGAATATGATTTACTTTCACACTCAAAGGTGGAATTTATCTTACATAGGTCTTGGCAAAAATATTATTTCGAATCAGAGAGACCTAGTCACCTATTGGCCCTTATGCTGAAAGAATGCTAGTCTAAGGCATATATTAGCGCAATAAAATCATCGGATGATCAGGTCACCACGAACCCTGTGGCAATTAATGACATATTTAAAGGTTTTTACACAAATCTGTATAAAGCCAAAACAGATTTTGATGAACCAATTTGTAAGCAGTATTTAGATAACTTGGAACTGCCTCGGATCTCACAGATGGATAAAGAATCTTTGGAGGCCCCATTAAGTTTGGAGGAGCTCCACGTCTCTCTAAAAAGCCTTCAAAAGGGCAAATCGCCAGGTTTAGATGGTCTCCCCCCTGAATTATATTTAGAAATTTGGGATTTGGTAGGGACACTTATGCTTAATTCATTTAATTTTGCAATTGAACTTGGGGTATTTCATAGAGATCAAAAACATCATTGATATCATTACTTCTTAAAAAAGGGAAAGATCCACTAGATTGTTCCATCTACAGACCGATTTCGCTTATCCCATGTGATCTAAAAATCTATGCTAAAGTTTTTGCTTCTTGTTTGGAGAAGGTAATTCATAGTTTGATCAAGGAGGACCAAACCGGTTTCATCAAGGGGCGCAATGCGTCTGACAATATGCGTCAACTCTTTTTATATTCTTGACTTTGCGGACTCCCACCCCACCCCTTTTGAAAAAGAAAAAGCCTTTGACAGGCTAGAGTGGGATTATATGTGGGCAGTTCTGCAATGTTTCGGCTTCGGTGAACACTTCATTTCTGTGATTAAGACATTATACCATTCACCTGAAGCATCAGTCATAACTGGTAATATTATTTCCCCCCCGTTCCCTTTACAGCGGGGAACGAGGCAGGGATGTCCGCTTTCCCCCTTATTGTTTTGTCTATCTCTTGAACCCTTAGCACAAGCCATCAGGAAATCTGAAGTATCGATTAAAATTCATGATCATAATCATAGTATTTCATTATACGCTGCTGATATTATTTTATATTTAGACCACTTTGATGTTTCAGTATAATTAAGGAATTTGATAATTTTAGTAGCTTATCAGGATATAAAATAAATTGGAGCGAATCTGCTTTAATGCCAATTAACAATGTTAAAGTTAATTCTTCTATTCCCTCATTTATCCCTATTAAGGAATCTTTCACCTATTTGGGCATTGCCATATATAAAAACATTCATAAGATTGCCAGAGACAATTTTAATAATATTTTAGTTAAGGTCAAAAATGACATTCAACGATGGAAGAATCTTAAAGGGGTGGTTGACTGGTTTTTTTCTAGGCTTGATTGTGTTTATGGGGTGCAGTCTAGCATGTGTTCATGCTTGTTTTTTTTAAAAACGCATTATTTTTCACATAATTTACCTTTATTCCACACCTCTCTGTCCCTTCTCTGACAAACGCCTCGATTTATTTCCTGGTTTTATAAAGCTCCTCCTTCAGAAATACGCGATGGGCTCAGATTGGTTAGCTGGCTCAGTGTGTTGTGATTCGCTAAACCGCCTCTACTGCACGTCTGAACGTCCCGCCCCTCTCCTCAGTGGCATGTGCTCCGGTTGAATTGTAAACTGTGGCGTTGTCTATAATGCTTATCAATTTGAGCCCGATTGAGACCCAGAGGATATTAGTGAAGAGGATCGTGCAGAACCTGTGCAAGCACGGCTCTTAATGGTATGTTTGGTTGTTGTTGTCTCATACTTTTAAATACGCTGCTATTTGTAAGTGCAGAAACTTTTTGAACTGAACTGAGCTGGACGATGCCATCACTGAATTCAATAATGAAATGCCTTTAACTGAAAATTGAGTGTTTAATCTTGTCATTTTACATTATTGACACTATTTTCCCATTTTGATATTGTGCAGTTGCTTTGTCACAATTTGTATTGTTAAAAGCGCTATATAAATAAATAAAGGTGACTTGCTACTGCTTCTGTTAGCTTTTAATATACGGGTTTATCCTGATTAAAGCTTCAATACAGCACAGCAACCGCACGCGTGTCCATTTATAATGCTTCTCATTGCTGTGTGAAAATAAGTGTATAATTGGAACAGTTTGTTGGAGCTTATCTGACGATCTGAATGAGAGAGAGAGAGAGAGAGAGAGAGATGCAGAGCAGGGCGACAGAGTAACAGTATTAAGAACTGCTGCTTTAATGATTTTGAAACTTGAGAATCCATTAGAATCGTTAGAAGACAGAATCGCGATTCATATGAATAGATTTTTACGTGCATGCATCCCTAGTTTTCTCTTCCTCTTCTCTAAAACAGCGCAGCATGGCCTCGCCCCCTTTGCTGCGTGTTCCCGGGGGCGGGGTTTATCTGGGCTTGTGACGTATCAGACCCAGGAAGTAACTCGTTGTAGTCCCTTACCTGTCGTTTTTGTAGGCATTAAACTGCCAGAATTTTAAAAGACGATATCTCCGTTTGCATTGAACTTTCAGCGCCGCAACTCTGCAGATATTGTTTATGCTCAAACAGCAACATTACACACTAACTAATGTTAAAAAAGTGAAATCGCAATCAACCACCCCTTTAAAGTCTCTCTCCAAGGAAGAATTTCCACTGTTAAGATGAATTTGTTACCTCAATTTAACTTTCTTTTCTCTATGCTACCACTTTCTCCCCCTCCAGGTTACTTTAAGGAGATCAACTCCATAATTTCTAAGTTTATCTGGAATGATAAACGCCCCAGAATTAAACTTACCACATTACAACATCCTAATCGCGCAGGAGGACTGACTGTACCAAATTTTGAATTGTATTTTTGGTCGTTCCAGCTTAAGGCTCCTCATAATTGGGTTGATCCTCAATCTACAGTTTCATGGAGAGTGATTGAAGCTGACAAGGTTAAACCAAACAGACTCCAAGATATCTTATTTACTGGCACAGGAAAAAAAGGTGATAATTAAAAATTTGGTCCAGTTGTGGCTAACTCTATTAAAATCTGGAAAACGGTTGAACGTCTGATAGGAGGACCCTTCAAAGTTTGTAACAGTACACCTTTATGACACAATTTTAATTTTTTATGCGGAAATCGTCCATTTGTCCAACCCTCTTGGTCTTCTTCTGATAACCAGGGCCTCTGTTCATTTCAGACATTAAGAACCAAATTTTGTCTACCAGTATCCGCATATTTTGTCTTTCTTCAATTGCATTCTGCTCTCAAAGCGTATGGCGTTCCTTGGTCTTCTCCCATTTCCTCTCATCCTATGCGGGACTGGATTGCACCATCTGCTGGTCGGCCATCTGTTTCCTTAATATATAATACAATTATTGATTGCATTACAAAACCTATTTCTATTAAAACTATTTGGAATTGGGAATTATCTGACCTTAATTTATCTGTCGACTGGGAGAGAGTATGGTCTAACCTCAGCTTAACATCTAAAAATTTGGCTCATCATCTTATTCACTTCAAAGTCATTCATAGAGCTTAAATAACTCCTTACAAAAGATTCAAAATGAAACTACAACCAAATTTGAACTGCCATATATGTAATACTGCATCATCAGGTACCTTTCTTCATATGTTTTAGGAATGTCCTATCGTCATTAGTCTATGGACACATGTAAACCTGGTTTTATCATCCTTACTACAAATTGATTGGCTTGCTAACCTAAGTTTGTGTCTTCTTAATGATGATTCTGGTCTCTGTATAAGTTCAATACAAAAGAGAATGTTGTTTGCTGGTTTTACAGCTGCGAAGAAGACAATAATACAGAACTGGTTTACACGACACATGTACACAAAGAAAAACATATTGGATCCATAGCCTCCTGCAAATAGTGACTTGTGAATGTACAACATCACGAATTAATGGGGCTAAGCCTTCTACCGTTGATGCTTGGCAGTGTTTTTTCTTTAACATACGTGATCATATAAAGGAATGACTTGTTCTGTGTTTTCCTTGTCCTTCCCTCTCTCCCTCCCTTTTGACTGGACTTTTGGGATATTGAGTATATGTCTGTTGTTGTTTTTTTGGTTTTTTAATGGATGTTGTGTTGTGATGTTGTATATGAAAATAAATAAAAATGTTGATAACAAAAAAAAGAAAATGTCTGTGAAGACATCGGTGAGTTCCACTGCACAGTCTCTCAGTACACGCCCAGGAATGTTGTCAGGACCCGGGGCTTTGCGTGCATTGATCCTGCTGAGGGATCTCCTCACGCTGTCTGGGGACAGCGTCATCACCTGATCGCCGGGAGGAGGTGGAGTCTTCTGTGCAGTGGTGCTGTTTTGTGCCTCAAAGCGAGCGAAGAAGGCATTCAGCTCGTTCAGCAGGGGGATGGTGCTGTCACAGGTCTGTGGTGGGGGATTGTAGTCCGTAATGGTCTGAATCCCCTGCCACAGGCTCCGAGTGTCTCTGCTGTCGCTGAAACGATGGGCTATCCTCCTGGAGTACTGTCTCTTAGCCTCTCTGATGCCGTGTGATAGATTGGCCCTAGCTGTCTTTAGGCCCACCTCATCTCCAGCTCTAAAGGCAGCGTTCCGAGCCTTCAGGAGTCTGTAGACCTCCCCTGTCAGCCACGGCTTCTGGTTGGCCTGGACAGTGATGGTCTTTTTGACTGTTACATCATCAATGCACTTGGTGATGTAGGCAGTGACAGTCTCTGTCTACTCTTGGAGGTCTGTGGTGTTGTTGTATGTGGCAGCCTGCTTAAACGTGCCTGGTATGGTGACTTTAACGATCGGTCTGTATTCAGGAATTAGCATGACAATGACGTGGTCTGTGGTGTGTGGCGAGTATCCCGATCCCAGATCAGTGTTGCCCTGGAAACGCCGCTTCCGCACTGATCACACAACGACAACACCTGTGCGTGATGAGTGGCGCATCTGGAGCTCGTTCCCGGCCAGCCATAAAAGCCTGGAGAACTAATGCTCCAGGCGGAACTAATGCTTGTTTCTCCTTCTTCCTCACAGAGTCTGACTGCACCCCAGGAGAGTGATACTCAACACGACACTCCACCCCACAAGCACCGAGTGGATTTCTGCACCGAGCACCATTCTCCTAAGCACGTGTGATCAGTGTGTGTGTTAATAAATCACCCACTTGGGAACTTCCAGCATTTCGGAGTCTTTGTTCTCATTCACCCCGCGACATTTGGTGGAGAATGTGGGCATGACAGGTGAATTGAGACACAGACTATTAACACCAGGTTTTTGCTAACTGTCTCTGTGTTTCACCTAGGAGAACCGCTCTCTCTCCAAGAAAAAAAATGGAAGAGATCATCCAGGTGACAGGTGCCAAGATGGGGGAGGGGTAGGGCCTTGTAAGCTCCTCTCTGGGTGGTGTAAACAAAGTCCAGAGTGTTGTTTCCTCGCATTGGAAAGTCAACATGTTGGTGTATTTTTGGGAACACACTCTTTATGTCTGCGTGATTAAAGTCTCCAGCCAAGATGAGAAAAGCATCTGGGTGGGCTGTCTGCTGCTCACTGATGTGCTGGTACAGTTCATTCAGTGCCTCACTCCTGTTGTTGTTGGAGTTGGGAGGGATGTATACAGCAGCGAGCATTATGGCTGTATATTCTCTCAGTAGATAGAACGGCCAGCACTTAATCATAAACTCCACCAGAGGTGAGCAGTGTTTGCAGACCACAACAGTGTCGCGGCACCATGAGTCATTTATGTAAACACAAAGCCGCCACCGCGGGTCTTACCTCCCTCGATGAGAACTCTGTCCGCTCGATAGCATGATAGCTGGTCGAGCTGAATGGTGCAGTCCGGCACGCTGTTGCTGAGCCACGTTTCCGTGAAAACAAAAACACAACAACCTCTTACAGTCCTCTGAGTTGAGCGTAGTAGTCGGATGTAGTCCAGTTTATTGTCCAAAGAGCGTAGGTTGGCCAGTACGATGATGGGGATAGCTGGCTTGTGTGGGTTAGCCGCTAGCCTAGCCCGGATACCTCCGCGCTTACCTCTCTTCTGCTTCCTCTCGTGCCGCTTGTGGCGCCTCCGCTGTGGGCGAGATGCAGTAGTGCGGGTCGGTGATGTTGTAGGCCTCCGGAGCAGACCGAGGTCCCGCAGCTCTTCGGCGTGCGCGAAGTTTAACCTGTTAACATGCACCAGGACGCCGGCGCACTGAAAGCTCTTTGTTTGCACATGTCATTGTTTTCAAACAGATAAAGTAAAACAGGACAAAATTAATCTTGACAAACTATATATCATTTTGAAGGTCTAAGCCTCAAGCATCGACGACAGATCGCTGTTTCTCAATAGAAAGCTTATAAAGGAATGTATTTGCTAAATGTGTGTAAGCAGTACACATCAAAACATGTATAAAAAAACCGCAGTACATACCAGATTCATCCTGATAACGACTCTCAAACGTATCCACTGCTGTAAATCCCGGTTTCATTTGAGAGATAAGGGTCCACTGAACAACATTCCATCGAGCACTTTTAGTCCAAAGAAACAACAACGTTGTAATTTGGATCGTTATTCATTTGTTTACGTCTCATCTCTTGAGGGAGAGTTATTGTTTGTGTCCGTTATGGAACAAATTATGCTCAAAAACAGCGTCTTGGTGGTGAAAAACAGCATGATTTTGTAGCAGGCAATGTCCCAAACAGAATGAGATCATCCCCCCCAAAAAAAGTCAAAGATACACGGAAGATTGTTTATTTGAATTCTGGCGCTCCCTCACGACAGCGCGTGACGCACGCTGTGACGCACCTGTCATCTGATGGGGGCGTAACTTAGCGGTCTTTTTAGCACAAATAAACATTTCTTTTTTTTCTTCTTCAGCAGTTTTCATATATGTTTGCGTGTTTTGTGGAGAATGTGCCTGTATCTGTATGATTAACATCTCTATGGCTGATAATCAGCATGTAATTACTGACTGTTCACAGATATCAGTGTGAATGCAGTCTATATAAAAGGCCATTATAATGTGATTATTGACTATATTGGGCGGCCATCTGTATGATTAGCATCTGTATGAATGATCGTCAGCATGTGATTACTAATGTATGAGCAGGAGCATCTGTATGTCAGGAAATCAGTATGTACTTAAGTTATTTTTTTTATTATTATTGTTTTTTTTTTTCATCACTCAAAAATTATTATTATTGTATTTTTCTAGTGCTCAAATAAATCACTTATACGATGTCTAAGATTCTGTCTACTGTTTTATAATTGAAAAACTGCAGTGGCATGTATAATGACTAAATAGTTTGTAGTAGAACCCTTCAATAATTTGGTAAATATTTTTCCTCAAACAGAGGGACTAGAAAAATGGCTGCAGGAATCTCATTCTTCAAGGTATCTTCTTCAGATTTGAAATATAAACTCATGAGACATGTGACTTTCAACCCATTACTTTTCTGGATTGCTTCAGGACTGATTTCATGTATTTTTATATGAAATTAAAAAAAAAATTCAGTGTGGTACAATTTTTATCAAGGCACTTCAGTGTCTATAACTTTCTATATTTTTGAGCATTATCAACTCTGGATGATGGATAGTAAAGCCCAAAGGGTCTTCTTTCCAAAGACACCAAAATTGTGTGTGTGGCACACTGAAGTCAGGAGCTATTACCATTTAAAGTTAGTTAGTCATTTTCAGCTGTGATTCCCAATATGGGGGGTGCTGGTTAACAGGTTAACTCTAAAAATGTGGTTCTGCCGATGTCGAGCAGAAACTCACGACTGTATGCACGCTTTAAAACAGATAGATGCGACAAAGACGTACAAAAACACTGTGACTCACAAGATAAGAAACACGAAAACACTGTTCTGTCGGGAGAGAGAGAAGCCGCAACATGTGCACGCGCCGCCATCTTGTAACACATTTAAAAATATATATCCAACCTTGGAAATATATCCAACCTTGGAAAAAATATATCCAACCTTGCACATAGGCATGAGCCCATGTGAATTGCCTTTGAGTACCATAAAAAAATCTCCAAACATCAACAATATCATGCGATTTCAATAATTGAATAAGACATTTTGTGAAGGCATATGCAGTTTAACATGATTTCTATCTAGAATGTGCTCAGTGCAATTTAAGTCCCCAACTAGAAATAATAAATCTTCGGTAAAATGTAAATGTAAAACAATTACATAAAACATTACTCAAAGCATCTAGAAAAAGCATTATTTCCAGTGCATTGGTTGGAACATACATATAAAAACCAAAGAACAATTTTCAAACTGAGCTATAACTTTTAAAAGTCTATCTTCTATAACGTCCTCAACCTGATAAGAACGGGGAGCAAAATTATTTGAAAATAAAATGGCAAATCCACCACTTGATGAGGTCAAATGACTCAAAATAGATAAACCATTAAATTCTCTTGCCTAATCAAAGGTACTTAGTTGGTGGATATCAGAGCGAATCAAACAATTTAAGAATTGATCAGATTGGTGTTAGAATGACCAAAAGAGCAAATTCCATAAAGAGGCCCCGGAACAAGACAGCGTCACAAATCTGTCCAGTGTCCACGATACCCTGGCCCCATGCTTCTGAAGCAAGCCTAAAGAACAAGCCTCTTTCACAGAACAGATAACAACATTGACACAAAGAACACTTATTGATAATTCCAACTCAGGAAGGAGATTGTCAAATTTGGGGCAAATAACCTAGATTTATGGTCAAAGACACAGTACATCACGACCATCACATGAGGGAAATCATTAGTAGAGACTTCGTTGGGTGGGTTCCCCCCAACCAAGACAAAGACCAGACTGAAATTCCTTCTAAACCCTTTCTGACCTGTGTTCCTCAGAACACATTCTCACTTCCACAGAATGGCAGAGAAACTGTCTTTTATGCATCTAAAATCATCTTAAAAGGACTTATGAGCAACTAATCATTTCTACACTCTAAACCCGGATTTTGTTTTAAATAAATGTTTTTAGTCATCATTAATTCTTCTTTCTTGTTTTAGTAAAACACGTTGCCATTACTAAATATAATTAGTTGTTTGAAGTATTCAGTCGAAATATTGAATGCAATGATTATGTTAACTAGAGATAGCTTAATGTGTTAAGTTTTTGTAAGGGGGAGGAGCCCAATTCGAACACGTCTTTGTGAGCGCGCAATGTTTGAAGAGACCTGAGACCGGTTGATGATGCACGCGATGGATTTGGAAAGCATCATGAAATGGTGAGTGTTTAAATTAGCTTATTTCTCTTTATCTTTCTGGGACAATTGATTATCCAAAAGACCAGTCCGATGACAGCATTATTGTAGTTAAAGGTAAAGTAGTCTTGTACTGATCGATGGTTTTTCCCCTGTCGGTTCACAGCTATAATGCTAATATTTAAATTTGTGTTTCTTTTGGTTCACAGTTAAAGGGATACTCCACCCCAAAATGAAAATTTTGTCGTTTTTCACTTACCCCCATGTCGTTCCGAACCCGTAAAAGCTTCGTTAGTCTTCAGAACACAATTTAAGATATTTTGGATGAAAACCGGGAGGCTTGTGACTGTCCCATTGACTGCCAAGTAAATTGCATGGTCAAGGTCCATAAAAGTATGAAAAGCATCGCCAGAATACTCCATCTGCCATCAGTGGTTCAATCATAATGTTATGAAGCGACGAGAATACTTTTTGTACGGAAATAAAACAAAAATAACGACTTTATTCAAAAATTAGGCACAGTAACGTCTCCTCTGCGTCTCAGTCTTCTGTATCAGCCTCGACACAGGGATGCATCTTCTTCGTCGATTTACGCTCTGATTTGAATGCAAACAGCGCATCCTTGTGGCCCGGCTGATACAGAAGAGTGTATGCATTTTGCGTCCAGGGGATAATCTCCAAAATGGCGCTACGCTGACACAGAGGAGACGTTACGGTGCCTAATTGTTGAATAAATTGTAGGGAAGTATTCTTCAGCTCAAACTTTAATTGCATTTTTTTGTCACTTTAAGAAAGGACTTTATATCATCCACAGTGTAAACCTGGCTGGAGAATCCACTCTGAGGTAAACTACATGAAACGCTTAATTTTAGGAATATCGCTTTCACTTTCTGTATTAGTCTGACTCTGACTCATTTCAAAGTTTTCCATTCCTTTTGCCTGTTTGCTCATATGGTGTTGCTTTAATCTTCTCTCTCTTGAGGCGTTTTGAAAACACAGTCTTCTGAATCCGTGACAGAACACTGATTCTGCTCTATATTAGCTGAATAAGGTTGCTCAGCAACCACAGCAGGGCCATCACTATTTCTCGACTCATTCACCTGACTCGCTAACTGAACACTCACCGTGGATGCTCTATCCCATTGCGCATCAGTGTCAACCATGTTCTCCCCTTCCGCAGGCTTATCTGACGGCATGACTTCTGTAATTCTGTCAGCATCTATTGGTACAGATTTTTGCCCCAGACTTGTTACAGGCACCTTAACAACAGTAGGCAAGGCAGCGCTAGCATTCTCCTCATCACGCATAACAACATTTCTCTCACCGTCAGCTGGTGGATGACTATTATCTAGCTTATTCAATTTGCTTGGACGAGTTTGGATTAGATGCCCTGTTTCACCACATCCAAACCACTTCATGCTATTTGTCATAGCAAAAATTATTATTATTAGTATTATTATTATTTAGTCTTTTATCAGATGCTTTTGTCCAAAGCGACTTAAAAATGAGGACAATAGAAGCAATCAAAACCAACAAAAGAGCAACAACATGCAAGTGCTATGACAAGTCTTGGTTAGCCTAACGCAGTACACATAGCAAGGTGTTTTTTTTTAAGAAAACAAGTAGATAGAATATAGAAATAAGAAATCTAGTGTTTTTTTGTTTTGTTTTGTTTTTAAGAAACAAGTACATAGAATAGAAAAAAGAAAGCTAGTGTTAGTTTTTCAAGAAAAGCTTGCAGTTACAGAATAAATATGCAGTTGATAGAGGGTCAAGTGTGTGTGTTTTTTTTAAATAAAAAGAAGACAGATAGATAAAATATCTAGACGATATCTATATCAGTAAGATCAATTCCATGCAATATAATTAAATCTAGCGTGTGATTATAACGCTGAGTGTTTGGACTTTGGAGTCAAGCAAAACGTCACCGGGCCCACTCATCGTAATAATCACACGCTAGATTTAATTATATCACATGGAATTGATCTTACTGATATAGATATCGTACCTCAAAGTGATGATGTTACTGACCATTTCCTTATATCGTGCATGCTGCGTATTACCAGTGTTGGGGAGTAACTAGTTACATGTAACGGAATTACGTAATTTAATTACAAAATAAAAGTAATTGTAATCAGTTACAGTTACTGAGATTTTTTTTTAAATTAAATTACAGTTACTTATGAAAATGTTAAGGATTACAAAGGGGGTTACATCTGATTTTTTTCACACACACTCCCACATACATTTAATTGATTTCTTTCATAAATTGCAGTGACTGCTCTAAAATATGAAACACCAATGTTTCAGAAGTTTATAAAATGCTTATCCGATAACTCTTATATTTCCCATATGGGTTTTTGTATATGCTTTATTTTTTAAGATTAACTATTTTTTTCTAAGGCATTGTTAGATCCAGTGTTTCCTGTCATAGCTATGCAAAGATTTGATTTCAAAAACAGTATCATAGCTATTTTTTATTTCTTGTTTCTTATTATTTCTGATTTTACAACCCCAAATCAGAAAAAGTTGGGACAGTATGGAAAACGCAAATAAAAAAAAGAAAGTAGTGATTTCTAAATTTACTTTGACTTGTATTTCATTGCAGACAATATGAACACAAAATATTTCATGTTTTGTCTGGTCAACTTCATGTCATTTGTAAATATACATCCTTTCCTGTCATTCAGACCTGCAACACATTCCAAAAAAAGTTGGGACAGTAAAGCATTTACCACTTTGTAATGTTGCCATTCCTTTTCACAACACTTAAAAGACGTTTAGGGACTGAAGACACCAAGTGATGAAGTGTTTCAGGTGTAATTTTGTCCCATTCTTCCTGCAAACAAGTCTTAAGGTGGGCAACAGTACGGGGTCGTCGTTGTCGCATTTTGCGCTTCAAAATGCGCCACACATTCTCTATTGGAGACAGGTCAGGACTGCAGGCAGGCCAGTCAAGTACCCGTACCCTCTTCCTCCGCAGCCAGGACTTTGTAATGTGTGCAGAATGTGGTTTTGCATCGTCTTGTTGAAATATGCATGGACGTCCCTGGAAAAGATGTCTTCTTGAAGGCAGCATATTGTGCTCCAAAATCTCTATGTACTTTTCAGCATTAATGGTGCCATCACAGAAGTGCAAGTTACCTTTGCCAAGGGCACTGACACAACCCCATACCATGACAGACCCTGGCTTTTGGACTTGTTGCTGGTAACAGTCTGTATGATCCTTTTCTTCTTTGGTCCGGAGCACACGGCGTCCATTCCTCCCAAAAAATACCTGCAATACTGATTCATCTGACCACAGTACACGTTTCCACTGTGTGATGGTCCATCCCAGATGCCTCCGAGCCCAGAGAAGTCAACGGCGCTTCTGGACACTGTTAACATAGGGCTTCCTTTTGGCACAGTACAGTTTTAACCCTTATAAGTACTTTGGGGTCAATATGACCCCAATCAACTTCTCCTTAGTTAAAAAAAATGGTTCCCTTCATCTCAGTGGAATAAGATTTTGTGACTTTTCTACATTATCTATCTATATTCATATAAAAAAACTGGGCTTGATTCGGTCGTTCTGAAGGTATGTATTTTTTTTTTTTACAAATGTGTCTTTTGGGGTCAATATGACCCCAATTGAAAATGAATGGGAAATGCGAAAAAATACTTTTTTTTTTTTTATTTGTCAAAAAAAAATCAATAAATCCAGAATAAATCTGGAAATTTCCACACAGAAAGAAAGGCCTGGTACTAGAGCACAAATGCAATGTAGAAAAGACATGCTCACTCACACACACACACACACACACACACACACACACACACACACACAGAGATATGACTGACACAGAGAGCATTTTTTATAGAATTTGGCAAAAAAAAATCAGCCACAGATGCAGAACAAAGATGTAAAGGGTTGGGACCTATTGCACGCACACAGGCACACTCACACACATGGGCACACACACACACACACACACACACACACACACACACACACACACACACACACACACACACACACACACACACACACACACACACACACACACACAAAGACACACACACACACACACACACACACACACACACACAAACACACACATTCATGCACAATGCATGCACGCACACACACACACACCTAATTCATGCACATGCATGCACACACACACACACACACACACACACACACACACTAATTACAACTACAACTACAATCTGGCTCTTAAGTCTTGTCCTTTAGGTGTGTCTTATGTTGCATTTTTCTGTCAAATTTCTGTGGCATTTTGTAAAAACAGACATTTCAAAATGCATCAAAAACTACAAACAAATTCTACTATTTGAAATAATATTTATTTTTAATGTCTTTTCTAATGATTATATATACATAAATTCACAAAATGTATCACTAAAGTAGTGATATGAGCAGTTGGCCACATCCAGTCAAATGAATGGCTCTCTATGGCCCTCTGCTGGTCAAAATGATTTCTTTCCTAAACTGCAATCCTTGCAGGTTTATCTCTAACCAGCAGATGGCAGAATTCCACACCTAACATCTAGATCAATATCCAGAAACCACTTAAATCAAATTTAGATCATCATTTATGTGATTTTTTCATAAAAATGTGATATTTTACACACAAGCTAATGGTGTGGTTGAGGAATTTTGTGGTAAACAGGTACAAAAGTACTTCATATCTCCCAAAACACAGCATTAATGTATAGATGGGAAGTAAACAAAAAAATGATATATTATTTGTATCATTAAAAATGTATATATTTTTTACAATTATTCTATCAATTCCTGGGGTCATATTGACCCCAAAAGTCCTTAGTGTAAACAGGAAAATCAGTGCTTATAAGGGTTAACTGGCATTTGTGGATGTAACTACGTATTGTGGTACTTGACAAAGGTTTGCCAAAGTAGTCCTGAGCCCATGTGGTGATATCGCTTATAGATGAATGACGATTCTTGATGCAGTGCTGCCTGAGGGATCGGAGATCACGGTTGTTCAGCTTAGGCTTGCGCCCTTGTCCTTTACGCACTAAAATTCCTCCAGATTCCTTGAATCTTTTAATTATGTTATGCACTGTTGAAGGTGAAATATCCAAATCTCTTCCTATCTTTCTTTGAGGAACATTGTTTTTAAACATTTCAATAATTTTCTCACGTATTTGTTGGCAAACTGGCGATCCTCGGCCCATCTTTGCTCCTAAAGGACTAGACCTTTCTTGGATGCTGCTTTTGTACCAAATCATAATTACAATCACCTGTTGACATCAACTGTTTCAAATCACATCATTATTTAACCAATTTACCTCATTACTAGCCCTAAATTGCTCCTGTCCCAACTTTTTTTGGAATGTGTTGCAGGTCTGAATGACAGGAAAGGATGTATATTTACAAATGACATGAAGTTGACCAGACAAAACATGAAATATTTTGTGTTCATATTGTCTGCAATGAAATACAAGTTAAAGTAAATTTAGAAATCACTACTTTCTTTTTTTATTTGCGTTTTCCATACTGTCCCAACTTTTTCTGATTTGGGGTTGTACAAGGTGGTATGATTCATAGGGTCTTCTTGAAATGGTCTCAGTGGTCGTGTAAAACAACACCCTTTTTACCTTGTCAAAAACAGCTCTGTTCAGAGTGACTCGATTCGGTGCATATCTCTTTACATGCTAATGAGCACTGCTCACCCCGGCCCTCTCTTCTGTGGAAGTGATCCATCCTTGAGTTTTAACTTTTTAACAAAACCTGCCTTGAATTGTCCCTCATTCAGAAAATAGTCTGGAGTAAAATGATTTGCGCATAAACACATTTAGTGAAAGAGAAGTGAAGTGAGGCCAAGTATGGTGATCCATACTCAGAATTTGTGCTCTGTATTTAACCCATCCAAGTGCACACACACACAGTAGTGAACACACACCCGAAGCAGTGGGCAGCCATATTGCTGCGGCGCCTGGGGAGCAGTTGGGGGTTTGGTGTCTTGCTCAAGGGTCTCACCTCAGTCATGGTATTGAAGGTGGAAGAGAGTGCTGGTTATTCACTCCAAAATCAAAATGGCTTGATAATTGAGACTGTTTAGGTTTTGGGGGGATTAAAAAAAGGAGTTAATTTCTATCATTGTAGGGTGGTTGTGTCTACAAACTGCTAAGACACATTTATATGCAAATAAATATATTTTTCATCCAATGTCTCCTTTAAAATTAAAATATTATAATCTTAATTCAAGTGATGAAAGATTTCGAAAGTCTGACAGTAATCAGTGTTGAGCACTACTGTAAGGTTAACCCTGCCTGGTTAACATGTTTGAAAATGATTAACAGTTGAAAACATTAGAAATTTAGAAAAGTAATCAAAAAGTAATCAAATGTAATCAGTTACATTACTTTAATAAAGTAATTGAAAAGTTACACTACTTATTACATTTTAAGTAGGGTAACTTGTAATCTGTAACCTATTACATTTCCAAAGTAACCTTCCCAACACTGCGTATTACTAATATTAACTGTAGGGCCCCACGTTATCGTCCGGGCAGAACTATTGTTCCAGCCACTAAAGACAGATTCACAAATAACCTGCCTGATTTATCTCAGCTGCTCTGTGTACCCATAAATACAAATTAACTAGACAAAATGACTAGCAACATGGGCACTATCCTCTCTAATACGTTAGAAACTGTTGCCCCCATCAAATTAAAAAAGGTTAGAGAAAAACGTGCTGCGCCATGGTACAGCAGTTATACCCATTCTCTCAAGAAAGAAACTCGTAATCTTGAGCGCAAATGGAGAAAAACTAACTTGGAAGTTTTTAGAATTGCGTGGAAAAACAGAATGTCCAGCTATAGACAGGCTCTAAAAGCTGCCAGGACCGAGCATATCCGCAAACTCATAGATAATAACCAAAATAATACAAGGTTTTTATTTAGCACAGTGGCTAGATTAACAAATAACCAGACGTCACCCGATCTAAATATTCCCTCACAGTTTAATAGTAATGACTTTATGAATTTCTTCACTGATAAAATAGATAACATCAGAAATACAATAACTAATGTAGATTCTACGGTGTCTAGTAATTCAGCTTCATTCACCGCACCCAAAGAAAAACTGCTGTGCTTTACAACTATAGGACAGGAAGACCTAAATAAACTTATCACCGCATCTAAACCAACAACATGTCTATTAGATCCTGTACCCACTAAATTACTGAAAGAGTTACCTGTAGCAGAAGAACCGCTTCTCAATATTATTAACTCATCGTTATCATTAGGTCACATCCCAAAACCATTAAAGCTGGCAGTTATTAAGCCTCTTATTAAGAAGCCACAAGTAGATACTAGTGAACTGGCAAATTACAGACCCATCTCAAATCGTCCGTTTATGTCTAAAATTTTAGAAAAAGTTGTGTCTGCTCAATTGTGCTCATTCTTGCAAAAAAATTATCTCTGTGATGAATTTCCAACCTGATCTCACAGAATTCCGTGTAATGACCACGGACCCTTAACTCCGAATCTGTGGTGGCATCACGGAATCGCCGAAAATTCCATGATGGGCTCACAGAAGTGATACCAATGTAAGTCAGTGACAGGCATCAGCCGTGGTCCACGCACGGATCCACTGGTTCAACACCAGCGCTGCCTTAATTGACATGTGTGGACCACGTAAAAAGAGTGACTCCGGTGCAGTTATATTTGTATATAAATGTATACTTTCACTGGAGCACCTAACCCACCCCTACCCTAAATCTACCCACCTCTGAACAATATAAAACACGTAACAGGCAAAGATAAGTGCAGTCACAGGTATTTATTGCAAAAACTGACCATAAACAAGCAGTATAAAAGCATTACAAACAAGTCGTGTTGTATTCCAAGTCTTCTGAAGCCATACGAAGTCTTTATGCAAAGAAGAGAGTAAAACACAAGGTTTTAATCGCTGAAAATGATCCCGCTCCGTTAACACGCTCACATCTCATTCAAAAAGATACTCCCGTCCCGTAGCATGACGCAATTGGTCACGAGACATACAAGAGCCAATAGACTGTCACAACAGCATGACGCAATTGATCACGAGACACACAAGAGCCAATGGCATTTCACAACCAAAGCTGACGTAAGGCTTCTTCTGGCGGCATTTTTGGAATTTACGCACAGAGACTGCAGCACATAGGAAGAGCTTTTACAGAGGACGGAGATGGCAATCGCGTCTATTCCTCTCACAAATCAATCGTTTTGCCTCGGAAGGCTTGGAACATTAAAGGGGTGGTTGACTGGTTTTTTTCTAGGCTTGATTGTGTTTATGGGGTGCAGTCTAGCATGTGTTCATGCTTGTTTTTTTTAAAAACGCATTATTTTTCACATAATTTACCTTTATTCCACACCTCTCTGTCCCTTCTCTGACAAACGCCTCGATTTATTTCCTGGTTTTATGAAGCTCCTCCTTCAGAAATACGCGATGGGCTCAGATTGGTTAGCTGGCTCAGTGTGTTGTGATTCGCTAAACCGCCTCTACTGCACGTCTGAACGTCCCGCCCCTCTCCTCAGTGGCATGTGCTCGGTTGAACTGTAAACAGTGGCGTTGTCTATAATGCTTATCAATTTGAGCCCGATTGAGACCCAGAGGATATCAGTGAAGAGGATCGTGCAGAACCTGTGCAAGCACGGCTCTTAATGGTATGTTTGGTGGTTGTTGTCTCATACTTTTAAATACGCTGCTATTTGTAAGTGCTACTGCTTCTGTTAGCTTTTAATATATGGTTTTATCCTGATTAAAGCTTTAATACAGCACAGCAACTGCACGCGTCCCATTTATAATGCTTCTCATTGCTGTGTGAAAATAAGTGTATAATTGGAACAGTTTGTTGGAGCTTATCTGACGATCTGAATGAGAGAGAGAGAGAGAGAGAGAGAGAGAGCAGAGCACAGGGCAGAGTAACCGTATTAAGAACTGCTGCTTTAATGATTTTGAAACTTGAGAATCCATTAGAATCGTTAGAAGACAGAATCGCGATTCAGATATGAATACCTTTTTACGTACATCCCTAGTTTCTCTTCCTTTCTCTAAGCTCTTCGCAGCATGCAGCCCTCGCCCCCTTTGCTGCGTGTTCCCGGGGGCGGGGTTTATCTGGGTCTGTGACGTATCAGACCCGGGAAGTAACTCGTTGTAGTCCCTTATCTGTCGTTTTTGTAGGCACTAAACTGCCAGAATTTTAAAAGACGATATCTCCGTTTGCATTGAACTTTCAGCGCCGCAACTCTGCAGATATTGTTTATGCTCAAACAGCAACATTACACACTAACTAATGTTAAAAAAGTGAAAATCGCAATCAACCACCCCTTTAATACTTTTTGAATAAATTATGACGGTAGTTGTGTCTGTCTGTTATATCTTCTGTTTTATTGACAAATGGTAGGTTTAGGGGCAGGGGTTGGGTTACGTGCTCATAAATGTGTAATGTAATATAAATAAAACTGTTGTGGCTGTTTACATAGAAAAATCACACCCCAACATATATGCAATAATGGCAATGTTGATACCCAATATATAATTTAATTATGACAATACAATTCCCAGTATCGCGTTGGTGACAACCAGTGGATCCGTGCATGGACCACGGCTGATGCCTGTCACTGACTTGCATTGGTATCACTTCTGTGAGCCCATCACGGAATTTTCGGCGATTCCGTGATGCCACCACAGATTCGGAGTTAAGGGTCAGTGGTCATTACACGGAATTCTGTGAGACCAGGTTGAGAATTTCAGGTCAGGTTTCAGGCCCTGCCATAGCATAGAAACTGCACTTGTTAAGATTGCAAATGACTTGCTTCTTGCGTCAGACCAAGGCTGCATCTCATTGCTAGTTTTACTTGATCTTAGTGCTGCGTTCGACACTATAGATCATGACATACTCGTTGATCGATTACAAAACTATACGGGTATTCAAGGGCAGGCTTTAAGATGGTTTAGATCCTACCATTTCCGATCGCTACCACTTTGTTTATTTAAACGGGGAGTCATCTCAATTATCACCAGTAAAGTATGGAGTACCACAAGGATCTGTCCTAGGTCCTCTGCTATTTTCAATATACATGTTGCCCCTTGGTAATATTATTAGAAAATACGGAATTAGTTTCCATTGCTATGCTGATGATACTCAACTATATATCTCAACAAGACCAGATGAAACTTCTAAATTATCTAAGTTAACTGAGTGTGTTAAAAATGTAAAAGATTGGATGACCAATAATTTTCTCCTATTAAATTCAGATAAGACAGAGATATTACTTATTGGACCAAATAACAGTACACAGAATCTCTTGGATTACAATTTTGCAACTAGACGGATGTCCTGTTACTTCCTCTACAGTCAAAAATCTGGGTGTTATATTAGACAGCAACTTGTCTTTTGAAAAACATATTTCCAATGTTACAAAAACAGCATTCTTCCATCTTAGAAACATTGCCAAGCTATGGAACATGTTACCTGTTTCTGATGCAGAAAAGCTAGTTCATGCATTCATGACCTCTAGACTGGACTATTGTAATGCATTGCTAGGTGGTTGTCCTGCATCTTCAATAAACAAGCTACAGGTAGTCCAAAATGCAGCGGCTAGAGTCCTTACCAGGTCAAGAAAATATGATCATATTACCCCAATTTTACAGTCTCTGCACTGGCTACCTATTAAGTACCGTATCAGTTACAAAATATTATTACTTGCCTATAAGGCCCTAAATGGTTTAGCTCCTGCATACCTAACTAGTCTTCTATCTCGCTACAATCCATCACGCTCCCTAAGGTCGCAAAACTCTGGACTCTTGGTAGTACCTAGAATAGCAAAGTCCACTAAAGGAGGTAGAGCTTTTTCATATTTGGCTCCCAAACTCTGGAATAGCCTTCCTGATAACATTCGGGGTTCAGACACACTCTCTCTGTTTAAATCTAGATTAAAGACACATCTCTTTAGCCAAGCATTCACATAATGCATTCATATAATGCATCTCATAATCTTGTACTGCAGTTATATCTGATCAAACGCACATTATTATTCTTTAGCTTGGGTTGAACAAATAATTTTTGCTTGGATGGAACAACAGCTACGCTAATTATGTCTCTTTGTTTCTCTGTTTCTGCCATGGGATTAACATCCCGTGGTAACTAGGAATTACACAAGCTTCAGTCTGGATCCAGCCCTTAGATGATCTGAGATGACCAAACACCTGAGAAGAGATGATGCCAACCCCTCAGAGGACCTCAGAAGATGCCAACCTCTGATCCCCCAACAACATGCAGAATTAACAAATTTTGCCATAAGTTAATATATTAAGTTTCTACAATGTATAAATATATTGTAGAAACTTAATTTCCTGTAAAGCGCTTTGCAACAATTGTATCGTAAAAAGCGCTATACAAATAAACTTGAATTGAATAAAATGTTTTTAGCCTTTCTTGAAGATGGGTAAGGATTCAGCTGCTCGGATTGAGTTGGACAGGTCATTCCACCAGGTGGGAACAGTTAATGAAAAAGTCTGTGAAAGTGATTTTGTGCCTCTTTGGGATGGCACAATAATGCGTCGTTCACATGCAGAATGCAAGCTTCTAGAGGGCATATAGGTCTGAAGTACTGAATTTAGGTAAAGAGGTGCAGAGCCAGAGGTGGTTTTGTAGGCAAACATTAATGCCTTGAATTTTATGCGAGCAGCTATTGGTAGCCAGTGCAAATTGATGAACAGAGGTGTGACATGCGTTCTTTTCGGCTCATTAAAGATTAACCTTGCAGCAGCATTTTGGATTAATTGTAGAGGTTTGATGGAATTGGCTGGAAGACCTGCCAAGAGAGCATTGCAATAGTCAAGTCTGGACAGAACAAGAGCTTGAACAAGGAGTTGTGTTGCATGTTCCGAAAGAAAGGGCCTGATCTTCCTAATATTGTATAATGCAAATCTGCAGGACCGGGCAGTTTTAGCAATGTGGTCTGAGAAATTCAGCTTATCATCAATCACAACTCCAAGGTTTCTTGCAGTTTTTGAAGAAGTTATGGTAGATGAGCCTAACTGGAAGGTGAAATTGTGATGAAGTGATGGGTTTGCTGAAACTACAAGTAGTTCTGTCTTAGCTAGGTTGAGTTGAAGGTGATGGTCCTTCATCCAGCAAGAAATGTCTGTTAGACATGCTGAGATGCGAGTAGCTATCGTCGGATCATCAGGATGGAATGAGAGTTGAGTGTCATCAGCATAGCAGTGATATGAAAAGCCATGTTTCTGAATGACAGAACCTAGTGATGCCATGTAGACAGAGAAAAGAAGTGGGCCAAGAACTGAGCCCTGAGGCACCCCAGTAGCTAGATGTTGCGACTTGGATACCTCACCTCTCCAAGATACCTTGAAGGACCTATCTGAGAGGTAAGACTCAAACCACTGGAATGCGGTTCCTGAGATGCCCTTTCTCAATAGGGTTGACAGGAGGATCTGGTGGTTGACCTATCAAAAGCAGCGGACAGATCCAGCAAAATAAGTAATGAAGACTTGGAAGCCGCTCTTGCAAGTCTTAGGGCTTCAACAACTTAGAGCAAGGCAGTTTCGGTCGAATGTCCACTTCTGAAGCCAGATTGGTTGCTGTCCAAGAGGTTGTTCTGTGTGAGAAAGGCAGAGACTTGGTTGAACACAACTCGTTCAAGTGTTTTTGCAATGAAAGGTAGAAGGGAAACCGGTCTATAGTTCCTTCTTCTTTGGCTCTCAACGGATGCGGTCGCATTTTTTCACGCTCCCCGTCCTCTCCCTTTTTTCCCTCCTGCCTGCTCTCTTGTCTCGTATCGTGTAATACTTGAGAGACTCTCTCTGCATTGCTCCTCAAAACCTCAAAACTCAAAAATCATGGATTTGATCAACTGGTCTCTCAACGCAATTGACACCATCTTCTCGACGAGAAGCACAGGTTCGGGGGAACCAAACTGCCCTGACGGAACGTACCCCGCTGGCTACACGATGGACGCGTGGGACAGATGGCGTGTCGTGTGTTTAGCAGCTCTTTCCGTGGAGGACATCGAAGATATCTATCTATTCGGAACCATGATAACAGGTCTTCTGCTGATTGGATTAGGCTTTGCCCTGGGTTATCGAAGAATTAAGAAAACGGGAACAGCTGTTCAAAGCCTCACAAGGCTGCCCGTCATGATTGAAGCAGTGGGAAGAGCGGTCAGCATTGAGACTGAGACTATTAACCGCAATATGGATTCTATCATGGAAAAGCTCACGGCTTTGCAAAGAAAAATTGACGGAGACCAGAACGGACAATAAGAGTAGCTGTGGAATTGGAATGCGGTTACTCGCCCTAAGACTAAACAAGCACAATCTTATCTTTTCCGGCCCCCCTCTACCAGCACTGGCCTTGGTCAAGGCCGCTGTCGGGAAATCAACCCTGAGAAGCACCGCAGGAAGACGCTCTCTGCGTTCCTCCCCCATTCCTCAGACACCTGCTGATTACACATACACACACATACACACATACTGATTACAAACTATTACACATACACACACACATATGCATTCACTTCCCCAATCCCGATCCCACGCCTCCGTCGCTTTGAACCGCCAGCCTGACAAGCGGGTCTGTGACTAGCGCTGCTGGGTTAGCTGCTGGACCGGATGGCTGCTTACCAGAGCTGGATTACCCTACCCTGTTGCAAAGTCGTGTGTCTATGTTGTATTATGTGCTTTTTGCTGGGGTGTTTTTTCTGTTCTCACACTGTACTCCCCCAATATGGAGTATAGTATGGGGATTATTTTTTTTTCCTCCCCTCTCTCCTCTTGTTTTTTGCTGTATTTTTTCTTCGAAAAATCCCTGCATTTCACTGCTGATTGTACTCTGTATGATTGTGTATGTGACAAATAAACCTACCTTGACCTTGACCTTGACCCTAAAAGAGTTGGGTTAAGAGTGGGTTTCTTAAGAAGTGGGGTTATACAAGCCTGTTTAAATGCTAAGGGAAAAACTCCAGTGTGAAGGGATGAGTTAAGGATGTGAGTGAGTGCAGGTACAACTGCAGGAGAAATGGCTTGAAAGAGATGAGATGGAATAGGATCAAGCAGACAAGTAGTAGGATGACTGAAAAGGATGCGTTTAGAGACTTCTGCCTCAGAGAGTGGAGAGAAGGATGTGAACGAGTGTATGTTTGCTGGTAAGATGTGTTTGACGGTTTGTGGTGTGGAGAATTGTGCAGTGAGGTTTGTAATTTTATTAATGAAGAATGTGGCAAAGTCGTCAGCTGTTAGAGTTGATGAAGGAGGGGGAGGAGGAGGACAAAGGAGGGAGGAAAATGTTTTAAAGAGTATGCGAGAGTTAGGTGAATTGTTAATTTTGTTGTGATAGTATGTCCTTTTAGCAATGGAGACATTAGCAGAGAAGTCAGAGAGGAGTGATCGATATAAATTAAGGTCAGTAGGATTTTGTGATTTGCGCCATACCCTTTCTGCAGCCCTGAGCTTAGAACGATGTTCGCGGAGAACGTCAGATAGCCAAGGGGCAGAAGGGGTGGTATGGGTTGGCCTGGAAGATAAGGGGCAGAAAGTATCTAAACAAGACATCAGAGTGGAACAGAAAGTATCAGTAGCACTGTTAGCATCAAGAGATGATAACTATTTAGGGGGAGGAGGCGAAGATGAAACCATAGCAGATAGCCGGGAGGGTGAGAGTGAGCGTAAGTTATGTCGAAAAGTGACATGTGGAGGGAATCATGTTGAGGTTAAGAGTGAGGAGGAAGTGATCCGAGGTGTGCAGTGGAGTAACCAGCACATGTTCAGTGGAGCAGTGTCTTGTGTAAATAAGGTCCAGTTGGTTGCCTGATTTGTGAGTAGCCATAGTTAACACTCTCTTGAGATCAAAAGAGGCAAGTAGCGTATGGAAGTCTGCAGCCTGGGGTTTATCTAGGTGGATGTTGAAGTCTCCAAGTATAACTAAGGGAGTACCATCCTCAGGAAAGGTTGAGAGCAAGACATCTAATTCTTCCACAAAGTTACCTTTGTTCCTTTGTTGTTTAACGTGTTCCTGTGGCTCAGTGGTAGAGCATTGCGTTAGCAGCGCAAAAGGTCGTGGGTTCAATTCCCAGGGAGCACACGTACTGATAAAAATAAAATGTATAGCCTGAATGCACTGTAAGTCGCTTTGGATAAAAGCGTCTGCTAAATGCATAAATGTTACCTAGTGGTCCTGGTGGTCGATAAACAACTACAAAATTATTTTTTAGAGGGTAGGTAATAGTAACCGAATGTGATTCAAAGGAGCTGTTGATACTCAGAGATGGTAAAGGAGTAAATTTCCAATTATAAGAAATGAGCAGACCAGTACCTCCACCTCTTCCAGTCAAACGGGGGGTGTGGGAAAAGGAGAAATTATTGGAGAGTGTTGCAGGTGTAGCATTGTCCTCTGGTTTGATCCAGGTCTCTGTCAGGGCCATGAGGTTTAGTCTTGAATGACTAGTAATGGAAGTAATGAAATCAGCTTTGTTGACAGCAGACTGACAATTCCAGAGACAATAGAAAAAGAAAATAGTGTATTAGCAGACATAGGCAAAGTGCGCAGGTTGTTAGGATTGTGCGGCCTACAGTGTGTGATGCATGGTTTGCGAGTGGTAGTGATAGTAGTGATCTGAAAACACATAGTAAGAATTGGTTATAAAAACTAAAACTTAAGTGAAACAAGTAGTAGGAAAGAGGATGAATCAAAAGCGATACTTATATCCCCTGCCGGTATCCCTGCCCGGTGGAGTCGCACGGTAGAGTCGATGGTCTTACACACTTCGGTCTTCACACGACGGCTGCCACGACCGCTGCCACGGTATAATAACCTTTTTTATACCCGTCTAACAAATCACTAATTGAATTCAGCTGGACACACTTTCCATTTATCACAACAAATGGCCAAGCAAGCGCAGACACTGACAAGACACGCAATACAGTACGAGACCAAACGCGATTTCAGCAAGTCTCAATTTCAAAGTCTCAAAAATGACATAATTAAACTCGTCATGGTGAAAGTTTAAATACAAATCATATTCTTCCAGGTTGTCTTGTTGAATTATGTAAACATAGTGCCTAAATGACATGAGATGCTTCAAAAGCAGAGACTTGCACCCAATTGGAATCATCTAAATCATAGAAACCAATTTACCATAACGAGAGAGCATTCTAGTCAGAATTTCATTTGAAATACAAGGTGGCACATTGGATAGAGTCACTTTTTACGAAGGAGTAGAAATGAGGGAGTACAGGAGTGAAAATATCATTAACCACTACCCCACTCTCTACAACCTGGTTCGCAAAATAAACTGTCTTCACAAACACAACAATAGCACTGTTCATGAGAGACGCAGTCAGATTATTCTCAGGCCCAATCACTTCTCCTACAGCCTGGCTGCATTATGGCTGCATTATTCTACACTTACAGGTGAGTCCATCTTTACACCATGACGCCGTGTCAAGAAATCAAAACTCCTTCTACCTGAGGCAGCCATGCTTCCACTACAAAACTGGGAGCAGACACCCTGGTATAATAAGCACCTCCATACACTTCCCAACTAGTCTCACAAAACAAATTAATTAAGATCACCCAGAGAATTATACAAAAAAGGGAGAAAGTTAGAAGTAGAACACTCATACCTGGCACACACACCAAACACTCACACTTAGAGAGAGAGAGAGAGATTTAGATTTTGAAAAAAAAAAAAACCTTTATTTACAAATAACCACAATACATTATTTCACAAAATCACACCACAATTTGTTTAAAAAACAATAAAATTAAAAACAAAAATATAATTCTTCATCAGCAATTGTACACAAAACATCATGACGACACCATTTCAAATCAAAAGCAGAAAGATCACTCATAGCTTTATAAAATCTAAAGTCAATCCAAATTCTTGCCTTAAGTAAATACTTAAAGACGACAATAACATCATCATTGTCCCTTTGCTCCATTTAAATTTTCCTACTCATGTAGATTGCCAGTTTGGCTTGCCCAAGAAAAAAAATCAATAATTGAAACTTAACACGCTTTTTTTTTTTTTGCACATATTTAAAACAAAAAATAAATGTTTCAGGATAAAAATATTTCTTCAAACTTGTTACACATTCCTTGCACCATTGCAAACAAAGGTTTAAGCCTGAAACATTGCATAAAAGCATGAAACACAGTTTCTTTTTGAGAACAAAAATGCCAACCTGACATTCTTAGAATCTAAAAATTGAGACAAAAGAATTCACCGCAATAGCTCCGTGAAGGATTCTCCAAATGAGAAAAAATCAACCGATGACAACTTTCTTTGTTGAAAAAAAACAACCCAAACACTCTTCAAAGTTTGGTTGAATTAACAAACAAGGAAAAGGATCTTCACTGTCAGGGACACTAATCCCTAAAAAGAAATCCTCCAAAATCATCATCTGTGAATACTTCTTTTAATCTAGTCAAAAAACGAGTAACTGAACGAACAGATCTGAAACCCAGTTTTTCAGTAACAGCTTCAACATTCTTAAAATGAGGCCCAGTTAAGCACAATAATTGACTTAAAACAAAAACTCCTGAGTTTTGTAGTGTCTCGCTAAATCCTTGTAAAAAACTGGATGAAGAAATATCCAGTCTTACCTTAAAAATCAAAGGTTCATTCAACAGCCAAAATAATTTAATGACATTTTTCAGACCTTTGAATATGAAAAAAACTCTTAAAAAGATGCTGATAAAAAGGCGACAGCTTTGAAAGATCCAGGCACTTAGGGTCCATTAAAAAAAGAGATTTATCCATTCTGAGGTTTCCAACAGTCCTAAGCAACACATCAAGAAGTCTTTGTAAAAAAATGCAGCTGAAATGCTGCAATCCTGCTCTGCAGATGAATCAATCCCTGGCCCCCTTCCTCTTTGGGTAAAAATAAAACACGCATGTCCCAAAAAAAAGTCAACAAAAAACGCTTGAATCTCGACCATCAATTTCAAAGGAGCGTCAATACAAACCAGCCTGTGTCATAAAAGTGAAGCGACCAAATTATTTACAATAAGCGTTCTACCCCTATAAGATAGGTTGGGTAGAATCCACTTCCATTTGTCTAAACGACCTTTAACTATTTGTAATAATCCATCCCAATTTTTTTGTAAAACATTATCATCTCCTAAGAAAACCCCAAGATATTTCAAACCCCACCTGTTCCAACACAAACCTTCAGGAAGAATTGGTTTCCCTTCATTCCAATCCCCCAATAAAAAGGCCTCAATTTTTTTCCAATTTACTTTTGCTGATGACCACTTTTCAAAATCTTCTATCAAATTAGATAAAACATGTATGTCACTTTGTTCATTAATCATTATTATAAGGTCATCAGCATAAGCTGATAAACAAAAATTAACATCACAAAGTGGTACCCTAAAACCATCCAAATTCTTCCAGATTGCTTGGAGAAGTGGTTCGATAACAAGAGAATACAACATTCCTGACAATGAACATCCTTGTCTGATACCTCTACTGACCTTGAATGGAGCACATAAGCCACCATTAATCTTAATTACTCTCTCAATGTCACTATAAAGAATTTTAATCATGTTTGAAAACTTCCCATTAAAACCAAAAGCTTCTAGAACATTCCATAGATAAGCATGTTCAACTCGATCAAAAGCTTTCTCTTGGTCTAGTGACAACAAACCACAATCAATATTAACTAATTTAGAAACCTGTATAATATCTCTAATTAAAGAAATATTGCCAAAAATGTACCTACTGGGTACGCAATAAGATTGATCTGAATGGATCACCTGTCCTATTACTTTAGTCAATCTGTTAGCCAAAGTTTTAGAAAGTAATTTATTGTCACTGGCCTCCAATTATTGATCTCAGTGAGATCTCCTTTTTTTGGAAGAAGAGTAACCAGCTGACACAGAAGAGTGTATGCATTTTGCGTCCAGGGGATAATCTCCAAAATGGCCCTACGCTGATGCAGAGGAGACGTTATGGTGCCTAATTGTTGAATAAAGTCGTTATTTTTGTTTTATTTCCATACAAAAAGTTTTCTTGTCGCTTCATAACATTACGATTGAACCACTGATGGCAGATGGAGCATTCTGGCGATGTGTTTTTATACTTTTCTGGACCTTGACAGTGTAATTTACTCGGCAGTCAATGGGACAGTCACAAGCCTCCCAGTTTTCATCCAAAATATCTTAAATTGTGTTCCGAAGACGAACAAAGCTTTTACGGGTTCGGAACGACATGGGGGTAAGTGATTAATGACAACATTTTCATTTTGGGGTGGAGTATCCCTTTAAGGTTTCGAGGCTGATGTTTGCCAACTCGAACCTTCAGCTCCCTCCATAGATATTCTATGGGATTAAGGTCTGGAGACTGGCTAGGCCACTCCAGGTCCACTGCATGAAAAGAGGTGTATCTGTACTAGGAAACTCCTGTATACACCACTGATTTTCGGAAGTATCTAGTAGTACCACTGAGTGTATACGTCAAATTCCACCAAGTTAGGATACTTCCGTAATGATACCAATCCGGATGTATCTTGCTGAGGTATCCTACCATGGTACATCCATTTGTTGCCATGACACTTAATCCACTCAAAGATTTTGTCAGGGAGACATTTTCACACCTCAAGAGCCACACCTTTGCACAACTCTGTCCCCTATTGTTTTTTTTATCTCAACATTGATTGGTTGTTTAAAAATAAAACATCCAAATCCCTGGCAACTATTGGAGCATTACCCAGTCACTTTCCTGTTGATATTATTTGATAGGTCAAACTTGTTATTCATCCCAACCTAATACCTCATAGCTTAGTGACTTGATTGGTTATTGGCCAGCTATGTAGCTAGACCCTAACCATTCCCCACACCCTCAAAAAATGAGAATAGAACAGATTTTTTTTTAAATGAGTTTTATTAAAATGAAACCAACACTTTTAAGCAATGTGAAAATATATAATATATGAAACTGTACAAATGGTTTAATCAAACATAACAGTTCCCAAAGCAATAAAAAGTTAAAAGAAAAACAATTATAGAATATGAAACTGTACAAAAAAAAGCAAATAAAGAAAAGGAAAACAATGGAAAAATTGACAAATGTGCAATTATATTAAAAGCAACATTAAAACACATAGGCAGTGCTTGTTAAAGTAACAAAAAAGAGTGTCCTTCTGGCTCAGTTCCATCAGCTCTTATCCGCCTCCAATCTGTGCTGAAGCTGCTGGCAAAGATCGGACAACTGTTGATTCCTGTGAGGTGGAGACCTCACAACCCACACCGGCCTTTCATCAACAATGGCATCCTCCTCATCAGACATCAGTTCCAGTGTTGCAGTCTGCCACAGTTCTCTCTCTGCATCCGTTTTTATGACCCTTGACTTGGACTCCAGCAACTGCAAAACACACCATATGTTAACCTCGAAAAACACAGTGATGTACCAAACTTAATACATAGATTAATTTCTACAGAAGAGTATTTCCTCCGCAATGTCTCGTAGTAAGTCCTGCAACATGCTAAATAAAAAAAAATATTCAAATAAGTGACAGAAACAATGCAAATTAAAATAGTGATAGAAAAAATGAGGTACATAAAATAATTCAGTTCAACAATGTCGTTTGCACCGCGCTCCTCCTTACTTGGTCTATTTATTTTGGTGCGTCAATCTGTTAAGTTACTTTGTAAAAAATTATGATCCGCACTCACAAGAACAGTCTTCTTTTTACGTTTTATTTAACACATCACCCATGGGAGAAAAAAAAGAGACACAAACGTTTCGGCTACCAAGCCTTCCTCAGTGTGTAAAGCAATTACATCCCTCCACCCACTTTTCTAATCACCGATTATGTCGACGTCATCACTCATTAGCCAATGTTAACACCACAATCAATAAAACATTTCCTTTTAACTACTAGACAATTTTCACAACACAAAACATCATATTCACCAGTACATCACACCACAACTCCGTGACTAAGGCAAGAATCATCCAAGACCATTATTATACAAACCTACAGTTTAAATGAACAATCAACAATATTTACTCCACCAATTGACTTTAAATTGTATAACAGTGGAAAATTCAGTAATTAGAAACATCAGAAATACATCGTCATAAGCAATTATGGTTTTCACACTCTAAATACTCAATTTATTGTATAACATCTTAAGGATGAATAAAACCAATTATAGCACATTAAAGAAAAACAGAAAGTTCTAGTTCTTCATTCAAGCCATTTGGCGTCAGTGATTTAAGTTTATGAATCCAAAATGCTTCCCGTTTCAATAGTTCTTTATTTATATTACCTCCTCGACGTGACCCAAAGACCTCTTCTATTCCTATACATTCCAATTGCTTGATATCATGTCCCATTTCATTAAAATGTCTAGCTACCGAAGAGGTTATATCTTGTCGTCGTATACTCGATTTATGTTCGTTAATTCGTAATTTCAACTGACGTGATGATTTTCCTATATAGATCTTTTGACAGGGACATTTTAACATATAGATCACATTACGAGTTGAACAGGTAAGACAAGATGTAATTTTAAAACATTTCTGTGTTACTGGACTCATAAACATTTACACTTCACCAAATTCCAGCATGTGGCACAGTTTCTGCACGGAAAACAGCCTTGTATATATGCAGTTGGTTAAATAATGCATTGGATAAGGTGAACAAATTGAATAGACATGATCTTTTGAAAATAAATAAACCCAATAAAAAACAAATAAATCTTTCAGTAAATTGTTCATTGACATACAATGAACACAGTAATACAATAAAATCGATTATTTATAAATATTGGCACATATTATCATCTGATGAATCTTTAAATGATAAATTTAAATACATTTACATTTACATTTAGTCATTTGGCAGACGCTTTTATCCAAAGCGACTTACAATTGGGGAATACATAAAGCGATTCATCTTGAAGAGGCAATCAGACAGAGGAAGTGCTCGTAACACCAAGTCTCAGTCATTGTTCAAATAAGTACAAGCTAGCAAGGGAAGGAGAGAAAGATAAAGGGAAAGGTTAAGATTTGTTTTTTTCTTTGTTTTTTTAGGATGAAGTCAAGTAGTGCCGAAAGAGATATAGTGCCGAAAGAGAAATATCGCCCATTGTTCACTTTTAAAAGATCACGGAATCTATCAGATATGCTGGTAAATTCAGATGTAGTAAGGAGAAAAAAGACTGCATATATACAAGGCTGTTTTCCGTGCAGAAACTATGCCACATGCCGGAATTTGGTGAAGTGTAAAGAGTTTATGAGTCCAGTAACACAGAAATGTTTTAAAATTACATCTTGTATTACCTGTTCAACTCGTAATATGATCTATATGTTAAAATGTCCCTGTCAAAAGATCTATATAGGAAAATAATTGCGTCAGTTGAAATTACGAATTAATGAACATAAATCGAGTATACGACGACAAGATATAACCTCTTCGGTAGCTAGACATTTTAATGAAATGGGACACGATATCAAGCAATTGGAATGTATAGGAATAGAAGAGGTCTTTGGGTCACGTCGAGGAGGTAATATAAATAAAGAACTATTGAAACGGGAAGCATTTTGGATTCATAAACTTAAATCACTGACGCCAAATGGCTTGAATGAAGAACTAGAACTTTCTGTTTTTCTTTAATGTGCTATAATTGGTTTTATTCATCCTTAAGATGTTATACAACCCCAAATCAGAAAAAGTTGGGACAGTATGGAAAACGCAAATAAAAAAAGAAAGTAGTGATTTCTAAATTTACTTTGACTTGTATTTCATTGCAGACAATATGAACACAAAATATTTCATGTTTTGTCTGGTCAACTTCATGTCATTTGTAAATATACATCCTTTCCTGTCATTCAGACCTGCAACACATTCCAAAAAAAGTTGGGACAGTAAAGCATTTACCACTTTGTAATGTTGCCATTCCTTTTCACAACACTTAAAAGACGTTTAGGGACTGAAGACACCAAGTGATGAAGTGTTTCAGGTGTAATTTTGTCCCATTCTTCCTGCAAACAAGTCTTAAGGTGGGCAACAGTACGGGGTCTTCGTTGTCGCATTTTGCGCTTCAAAATGCGCCACACATTCTCTATTGGAGACAGGTCGGGACTGCAGGCAGGCCAGTCAAGTACCCGTACCCACTTCCTCCGCAGCCAGGACTTTGTAATGTGTGCAGAATGTGGTTTTGCATTGTCTTGTTGAAATATGCATGGACGTCCCTGGAAAAGATGTCCTCTTGAAGGCAACATATTGTGCTCCAAAATCTCTATGTACTTTTCAGCATTAATGGTGCCATCACAGAAGTGCAAGTTACCTTTGCCAAGGGCACTGACACAACCCCACACCATGACAGACCCTGGCTTTTGGACTTGTTGCTGGTAACAGTCTGGATGATCCTTTTCTTCTTTGGTCCAGAGCACACGGCGTCCATTCCTCCCAAAAAATACCTGAAATACTGATTCATCTGACCACAGTACACGTTTCCACTGTGTGATGGTCCATCCCAGATGCCTCCGAGCCCAGAGAAGTCGACGGCGCTTCTGGACACTGTTAACATAGGGTTTCCTTTTAGCACAGTACAGTTTTAACTGGCATTTGTGGATGTAACTACGTATTGTGGTACTTGACAAAGGTTTGCCAAAGTAGTCCTGATCCCATGTGGTGATATCGCTTATAGATGAATGACGATTCTTGATGCAGTGCCGCTGAGGGATCACGGAGATCACGGTTGTACAGCTTAGGCTTGCGCCCTTGTCCTTTACGCACTGAAATTCCTCCAGATTCCTTGAATCTTTTAATTATGTTATGCACTGTTGAAGGTGAAATATCCAAATCTCTTCCCATCCTTCTTTGAGGAACATTGTTTTTAAACATTTCAATAATTTTCTCACGTATTTGTTGGCAAACTGGCGATCCACGGCCCATCTTTGCTCCTAAAGGACTAGACCTTTCTTGGATGCTGCTTTTGTACCAAATCATAATTACAATCACCTGTTGACATCAACTGTTTCAAATCACATCATTATTTAACCAATTTACCTCATTACTAGCCCTAAATTGCTCCTGTCCCAACTTTTTTTGGAATGTGTTGCAGGTCTGAATGACAGGAAAGGATGTATATTTACAAATGACATGAAGTTGACCAGACAAAACATGAAATATTTTGTGTTCATATTGTCTGCAATGAAATACAAGTCAAAGTAAATTTAGAAATCACTACTTTCTTTTTTTATTTGCGTTTTCCATACTGTTCCAACTTTTTCTGATTTGGGGTTGTACAATAAATTGAGTATTTACAGTGTGAAAACCATAATTGCTTATGACGATGTATTTCTGATGTTTCTAATTACTGAATTTTCCACTGTTATACAATTTAAAGTCAATTGGTGGAGTAAATATTGTTGATTGTTCATTTAAACTGTAGGTTTGTATAATAATGGTCTTGGATGATTCTTGCCTTAGTCACGGAGTTGTGGTGTGATGTACTGGTGAATATGATGTTTTGTGTTGTGAAAATTGTCTAGTAATTAAAAGGAAATGTTTTATTGATTGTGGTGTTAACATTGGCTAATGAGTGATGACGTCGACATAATCGGTGATTAGAAAAGTGGGTGGAGGGATGTAATTGCTTTACACACTGAGGAAGGCTTGGTAGCCGAAACGTTTGTGTCTCTTTTTTTTCCCCCATAGGTGATGTGTTAAATAAAACGTAAAAAGAAGACTGTTCTTGTGAGTGCGGATCATAATTTTTTACAAACGGACATAAAATAATTACAATAACATTTTTATGATTATCTTTTATACACTCAGGGTCTGCATCTTCAAAAGTTGTCCTTAATTCCTGCAGCAGATAAGTCATCACTGCCTGATTATGAGGTGAATTTATTCTGTGTTGAAAGAGTCGTGTGTCATTAATTACATTTAAATGAATTCACAAAACCCAATAAATTGCATGTAAGAAAACCCCAGTCTTACCCAGTTTGTGGATCGAACTTGTGTGTGTTGTTTTCTGAATTGTGGAGGCGCCTTACAGCTTCCTGTAACGTTGAATTAAAAACGCTTTAATACATACACACATACATACATAGGAAACAAAGAGTTTTCAAACAACATCATATATTACGGACGTTACAAACTGTTAAATAGTTGTGTAGCCAAGCGCTAACTTGGCGAGGTATTATTTACACCTATATGGTCGGCTAATATAAAACTCAACTTACCGCAATGCCTACGTTACGCGCCCTCTTAACTCTTTTATGCACATGGCCTGGCTCTTCCCTTGATCTTTCCTCATCGAACTTGTGCTTCAAAGCTTCAAGACACTGGATAGTCTCTTCAAGACGAGCAGTGTGTGCAGCCTGCCTCTCCATCAAACCCTCAAGCTGACGAGACAAAGCGCTCTGACCAGAGATCAGCTGTTTCATCAAGTCGTTTAAACTCAGTGGGCTTGATGCTGGTTGCTGACCCTTTGTCACAGGAGTACAAAAACTTAGGTTCCTCTTGCACGCCATCACAAACAATATTTCTTCCTTGCACCAAGTTGACATTCGTAAGTATAACTTCCGTTATACCGACTATTTACGTTGTCGCGCGAATGAAAAGACACCGTAATATCATTGGTTGCACCCACATTACGTCACCGACATAATGCGCGGAACTCTGTTTTGAGTGGATACTTTACAAATACAACCTTTGCCATTGGATGCTTTCCGCGACACCCCGCCCACCACTGCCAATAATGTTTGTATTTATATCTGTGGGAAAATATGATTCTGGACTTGTTGCCTGTCATGATGGAAGGGCACTTGAGGTCGCCTTCGCCTTCGGATCTATTGAGAAGAAAGAGAGCCCGGCGATTTTGTGATCACTGCAACGATATGGTATCACATGCCCATTTTTATCGTCACAAAAAAACTTTTTTTCGTAATGGAGTTTGGATCAAAGATGCTACAACCCAAGACAACTCAAGTGTGGAAATAAATGCAGAATTAGACGATTGTGCACGTGATGAAAGCCTTGATCCATCAGAAGTGAAAAATGTCTTGGATGTCCCCTTAGGTAAGTTATTGAATTTATTCTATAAAGTAAAAATCTATGTCAGCAAACAAAATGATATATAAAGGAATTATAGCATATGAAATTAGTTATTTGTTTAAACTTGTATTTTTTTTTTTACTTAGGATATAGCTGCTGTTATGATCTTGCCAATTTGACAATGTCAGCATAGTCGCGGGTCAAAACACCGCTCTTACATTCCGATCAGAACATCAAACATGTTCTCCCCACTCAGTGACACACCCACTGAGAAACCTGGTGAAAGTGCTCTAGTTATTGGCGATTATATTGTACGGAACGTGAAAATAGAGACACCAGCCACCATAGTCCATTGTTTACCGGGAGCCAGAGCGCCTGACATCTTGGCAAATTTAAAAGTGCTGGCTAATGCTAAACGTAAATTCAGTAAGATTGTTATCCACGCCAGCGCTAATGATGTTCGACTTCGCCAGTCGGAGATCACTAAAAATAATGCTAAAGAGGTGTGTGAACTTGCAAGTACGATGTCAGACACTGTAATATGCTCTGGCCCCCTCCCTGCTTACCGGGGTGATGAGATTCATAGCAGACTGTCATCACTAAATGGCTGGATGTCTAAGTGGTGCCCGCAAAACAACATAGGTTTTATAGACAATTGGACGAGTTTTTGGGGCAGACCTGACCTGTTGAAAAGAGATGGTGTTCATCCCTCCTGGGGTGGTGCCGCTCTTCTCTCTAGAAATATGGCACATAGTCTTAGAGTTCATACTTGACTAACTGGAGCCCAGGTCAGGAAGCAGACAGACTGGCTAAACCGAACCGTCTGCTAGCCGTCTCACGTCACAGAAGTCAGTTAATTCTCAGCACATAGAGACTCCTTCACCTAGATATCACACTATAGAGACTGTGTCTGTTCCCCGAACTAGAAAATACAGAAAACGTCAAAAACAATTTATGAGTAACCATTTAATTGATGTTCAACAAATATTTTTTTTTTACAATACACAGAAACAATTGATACAACTTGGCTTACTGAATATCAGGTCCCTTTCTACAAAAGCACTTTTTGTAAATGATTTGATTAATGATCATGAACCTAGATTTGCTCTGTTTGACAGAAACATGGCTAAAACCAGATGAATACATTATTTTAAATGAGTCAACCCCCCAAGATTACTGTTACAAAAATGAGCCACGTCCAAAAGGCAAAGGGGGAGGTGTTGCTACAATTTATAACAATATTCTCAGTATTTATCAGAAGACAGGCTTTAAGTATAACTCCTTTGAAGTAATGGTGCTTCATATAAAATTATCTAGAGAAAAAAGTATTAATGATAAATCCCCCGTGATGTTTGTACTGGCTACTGTATACAGGCCACCAGGGCACCATACAGACTTTATTAAAGAATTTGCTGATTTTCTATCAGAGTTAGTGCTGGCTGCAGATAGAGTCCTAATTGTGGGTGATTTTAATATCCATGTTGATAATGAAAAAGATGCATTAGGATCAGCATTCATAGACATTCTGAACTCTATTGGGGTTAGACAACACGTTTCAGGACCTACTCATAGTCGAAATCATACTCTAGATTTAATACTGTCACATGGAATTGATGTTAATGGTGTTGAAATTCTGCAGCAAAGCGATGATATATCAGATCATTATCTAGTCTTGTGTAAACTCCATATAGTTAAAGCTGTAAATTCAACTCCTTCTTACAAATATGGTAGAACCACCACTTCTACCACAAAAGACTGCTTTGTAAGTAATCTTCCTGATTTATCTCAATTCCTCAGCATATCCAACAGCTCAGAACAACTTGATGATGTAACAGAAACTATGAACTCTCTCTTTTCTAGCACTTTAGATACAGTTGTTCCTTTATGCTTAAGGAAGATTAAGGAAAAGAGTCCAACACCGCGGTATAATGAGCACACTCGCACTCTAAAGAGAGCAGCCCGGAAAATGGAGCGAAGCTGGAGGAAAACAAAACTAGAGGTATTTCGTTTAGCTTGGCGGGAAAGTACCCTATCCTACAGAAAAGCTTTAAAAACTGCTAGATCTGATTACTTTTCGTCTCTTTTAGAACAAAACAAACATAACCCCAGGTATTTATTCAATACAGTGGCAAAATTAACAAAAAATAAAGCATCAACAGGTGTTGACATTTCCCAACAGCACAGCAGTAATGACTTTATGAACTATTTTACTTCCAAATGATACTATTAGAGATCAAATTGTAACCATGCAGCCGTCAGCTATATTATCACATCAAATAGTGCACTATAGATCCCCTGAGGAACAATTCCACTCATTCTCTACTATAGGAGAGGAAGAATTGTATAAACGTGTTAAATCATCTAAACCAACAACATGTATGTTAGACCCTATTCCATCTAAACTACTAAAAGAGGTTCTTCCAGAAGTCATAGATCCTATTTTGGCTATTATTAATTCGTCATTGTCATTAGGATATGTCCCCAAAAACTTTAAATTGGCTGTTATTAAGCCTCTCATTAAAAAACCACAACTTGACCCCAAAGATCTAGTTAATTACAGACCGATCTCGAATCTCCCTTTTCTGTCAAATATATTAGAAAAGGTTGTATCCTCACAATTATATTCCTTCTTAGAGAAAAATTATATCTGTGAGGATTTCCAGTCAGGATTCAGACCGTATCATAGTACTGAGACTGCTCTCATTAGAGTTACAAATGACCTGCTCTTATCATCTGATCGCGGTTGTATCTCTCTATTAGCTCTATTGGATCTTAGCGCTGCGTTCGACACTATCGATCACAACATTCTTTTGAATAGACTAGAAAACTTTGTTGGCATTAGTGGAAGTGCATTAGCATGGTTCAAATCATACGTATCTGACCGCCATCAATTCGTAGCAGTGAATGAAGAGGTATCATATCGATCACAAGTGCAGTATGGAGTTCCTCAAGGCTTAGTACTAGGGCCGTTACTTTTCACGCTTTATATGTTACCCTTGGGAAATATCATTAGGAAACACGGGGTTAGCTTTCACTGTTATGCTGATGATACTCAGCTCTATATTTCTTCACGGCCTGGTGAAACACACCAAATTGAGAAACTTATGGAATGCATAGTCGATATAAAAAACTGGATGACGAGTAATTTCTTACTGCTAAATTCTGAAAAAACAGAGATGTTAATTATCGGACCTAAAACCCCCACAAGTAATAACCTAGAACACTGTCTAACACTTGATGGCTGCTCTATCGATTCTTCGTCATCAGTCAGGAACCTAGGTGTGCTATTTGATAGCAAGCTCTCCTTTGACAGCCACGTTTCTAGCATTTGTAAAACTGAATTTTTTCATCTTAAAAATATATCTAAACTGAGACCTATGCTCTCAATGTCAAATGCAGAAATATTAATTCATGCGTTTATGACCTCAAGGTTAGATTATTGTAATGCTTTATTGGGTGGTTGTTCTGCACGCTTAATAAACAAATTACAGATGGTTCAAAATGCAGCAGCTAGAGTTCTTACTAGAACCAGGAAGTATGACCACATTAGCCCGGTTCTGTCAACACTGCACTGGCTCCCTACTAAACATCGTATAGATTTTAAAATCTTGTTAATTACTTATAAAGCCCTGAATGGTTTAGCTCCTCAGTACTTGAGCGAGCTCTTATCGCATTATAGTCCTTCACGTCCACTGCGTTCTCAAAACTCTGGCCATTTGATAATACCTAGAATATCAAAATCAACTGCGGGCGGCAGATCTTTTCTCTATTTAGCGCCCAAACTCTGGAACAATCTACCAAACACTGTTCGGGAGGCAGACACACTCTGTCAGTTTAAATCTAGATTAAAGACCCATCTCTTTAACCTGGCTTACACATAACACACTAATACACTTCTATTATTCAAATCCGTTAAAGGATTGTTAGGCTGCATTAATTAGATCAACCGGAACCGGTAACACTTCCCATAACACACGATGTACTTGTTACATCGTAAAAAGATTGACATCTACACTAATATTAGTCTGTTTCTTTCTTGTTCCGAGGTCACTGCAGTCACCAGATCAGATGGTGGATCAGCACCTAGAGACGACCTCTACAGCCCTGAACGTCAGCGGAGACCAGGACACCTAGATGAGCCCCAGAGACAGACCCCCAGTGAGGACCCCGTCACCTAGACAGCCATCAGGACAAGACCTCGGGAACCAGTTGAGCCCTTACAATCTGACTTTGCAGCAGTTGGAATTGAACTGCTGTGTCGTCTGGCCAGAGGAGAAATGCCCCCCCGACTGAGCCTGGTTTCTCCCAAGGTTTTTTCTCCGTTCTGTCACCGATGGAGTTTTGGTTCCTTGCCGCTGTCGCCTCTGGCTTGCTTAGTTGGGGACACTTCATTTCCAGCAATATCGTCAACTTGATTTAACAGAAACTTTTTGAACTGAACTGAGCTGGACGATGCCATCACTGAATTCAATAATGAAATGCCTTTAACTGAAAATTGAGTGTTTAATCTTGTCATTTTACATTATTGACACTATTTTCCCATTTTGATATTGTGCAGTTGCTTTGAAACAATTTGTATTGTTAAAAGCGCTATATAAATAAAGGTGACTTGACTTGACTTGACAATGTACAAAAGAACTATATAAAGTGCACAATAGTGTTTTGAAGAAAATATTCTTGTTAAGATTCAGTGATAATCTGTTTCTATGTTGTTTTGCTAATGTGGCCATTGGTTTAATGACTTTTGACCACATAGCTTTAGTTACTGTTATTAATGGTCCATCTGCACATATACATATGATAATGCAGTGATGAAGTGTGGGGTGTTTACAAGATGATTTAAGTGAAAGCCTGTTAACAGTAACCTATGATGATCATTGACATGTATGACCATATTACCATGGTTTTGTGATTATAATGGTATTGTGGTCTTTAAATGTTTGGGTTGATTAGCTTGTAAACATAAATAATCTTTTTACAGAGAACTTTGGCAGCATAGAATATGGAAATCTGTGCATGCTTGAGGTAGACATGCATTTCAATGAAAATCCAGATTCACCGGAAGGACTGCTTGATTTACCATCAGTTTCTGATGGTATGTATATATAGTGTGTTATTACATAATGTATATACATCATTGTTTGTTCTGTGCTTACAAATAATGTTTCTCTTTTTGTCATTTTAATAAGAAGACAGCAATGAGCTCAGGCTTTTCCTGGAGCCCAGTGAAACAGAGTCTTCAGATGATGACATTGACAGTGAAGAGGCAATCTTTACAGATGAGCAGTACCATGAAGATTTTGATTTTGCAGAAGATGCTGACTCTGAAGCAGATAAAACCAATGGTGATGACTCTGGGCAGTTACTTGTAAAGCTACTAGCATTCATGCTTTTAACCTGGCAAGCTGTGTTCAACATATCAGACAACGCCATCACTTCATTGCTGCTATGCCTCAGACACTTTATGTGGCTCATTGGAAATATTATCTCTTCTGATGTACTTAGCAGTTTTGCTGACATGATTCCCAAGACTTTACATTCACTAAGGAAATTGACCAGTATTCACAGAGACAACTTCTGCAAATATGCTGTCTGTCCCAAGTGTAAGACGACATATACACTTGCTGAGTTTTATCAAATCAGTAGGAATGGTTCTGTTACCAGTAAAACATGTGGATATATTCCGTTTTACAAGCATCCACACAAGACATCTGCCCTGAGAAAGAAATGTGGCTCTCTCTTAATGACCAAAGTTACACGTTTTAATGGCACAGAAAGCCTTTACCCAAAACAAACCTATTGTTATAAGAAAGTAATTCAGTCGTTGGAAACTTTGATTAGAAGACCTGGATTTTTGGAAAAGTGTGAGAAGTGGAGACAAAGACAAATTCCTGACTCTGTAATGGCAGATGCATATGATGGACAGATTTGGGCAGACTTTCAGTATGTTAATGGACAGCCATTTTTAGCAGAGCCAAACAATTTTGCTCTCATGATGAATGTTGATTGGTATCAACCCTTCAAGAATTCCCCATATTCAGTAGGGGTCATATATCTGGCCATTTTGAATTTGCCACGAGAGGAGTGCTTTAAGCAGGAGAATATCATTTTAGTTGGAGTTATACCAAGACCTAAAGAACCAAAGAACAATATTAACACTTATCTTGACCCTTTGGTGGATGAACTTCGTGAGCTGTGGGATGGAGTTCCCATATTTGATTCTTCATTTTTGGGGTGCCAAGTCTACAGAGCTGCTCTTCTGTGTCTTTCATCAGACATTCCAGCTTCACGCAAGTGTGGTGGATTTGTGGGCCATGGAGCTTTAAGAGGTTAGTTTTCTACTATTGTGCCATTACATTTGTTGTTTAAACTTAAAAGTACATCTGTTTTTAAGAGACATCATCCATTCACTGTTGTATTTGTGTTGTATAGGATGTCACAAATGCCTGAAAACATTCAAGAAGACATCCTTTGGGGGGAAAACAGACTTTTCTGGCTTTGACCGTTCATCCTGGGTCCCACACACTTCAGAAGAGCACAAGCGGTATGCAAAAATGACTGAGAAGGCAACTACAAACGCAGCCCAAAAAAGACTGGAAGCTCAATATGGGGCCAGGTGGTCTGAACTTTTTCATCTCAAGTATTATGATGCCATAAGGTTTGTTGTCATTGACCCAATGCATAATCTACTTCTCGGAACAGCCAAGCACATATTCAGATTATGGACTGAGCTTGGTGTTTTAAGCACCAATAAGCTTGATGAAATACACAGAAGAATAGACTCTTTAAAGGTGCCTCATGATGTGGGAAGGATTCCTCTGAAAATTGCCTCTGGGTTTAGTGGATTTACTGCTTATCAGTGGAAAAATTGGACTACTATATTTTCTCTTTTTTGTTTGAAGGGATTGATTGGTGACAAACATTATGATATGTGGTTTGACTTTGTACAAGCATGCATTATCATATGCTCAAGAGTTATCGCCACAGATAGACTGGAAGTAGCTGACAGGTATCTGCAGACATTTTTATCTAAGGTTGTCAGTCTGTATGGGCCACTAAACTGCACACCCAACATGCATCTGCATTTACATTTGTAAGACTGCATTTTAGATTATGGACCTGTCTATTCATTCTGGTGCTTCTCTTTTGAAAGATTTAATGTAATGTTAGTGCAGTATCATAATAACCGCCGAAACATTGAAGTTCAAATCATGAGACATTTTCAACAGAACCAACAACTTTATATGCCATTGCCTTGTGAATATGGTACTGAATTTATCAACATCCTAGCAAGCAAGAAATGTGATACTTTGTCTCTTTATGGAGCCACTGACATGATGTTTTTGAAACAAAATTCCCAGATCTCATCTGAAACGCTTCTTTTATGGGATGTAGCCAGTATTGAGCCACTGCCCCAATTTCAGGATGTTGTTCTAGATGAATCTGACAGAGAACATCTTTTATTAATGTACAATAAAATATATCCTGACAGCTGTGTCTTACAGGTAGCTCGTTTGGCAAAGACTTGCTCTAAAGTTAAGAATCTTGGAGTAACTCTGTCAGTTAATAGTTGCAGAACTGAAAGGTCTGCTTGTGTTTTGACTAAATGGTGTGCTGGTAATTCCAGTTTTGAGGAACCAGTCCTAGTGTCATGGTGCACACAGCAGGGAGGATACAGGAACACGCAGACGAGGACGTAAACTCAAATAATAGTCTTTAATGCAGACAAGGCAAGACAAGGGTGGGCTTGGGATAGCCACAGCCGGTGGCAGATATCTCCCGCGATCGGCTGGCATGAGGGCTCGTGGCCAGCGGACTCTCTTGCCGCGAGAGACAAAACACAGGAACAAAATAAAAACCAGAAAAAACGAACAAAACAAGACGAGGTGAAGGGGCGCCACTTACGGTTAGGTCTTGTCTTTTGTCATGGTGCACACAGCAGGGAGGATACAGGAACACGCAGACGAGGACGTAAACTCAAATAATAGTCTTTAATGCAGACAAGGCAAGACAAGGCAGACAGGAAACACCGGGAGTAACGAGTAGACCAGACGAAATCAAACTCAAAAGACAGGAACTAAATACACAGGGTAATTAACACATAATCACATAAACACAGCTGGACACGAACTAACTAATGATCACACTAACAAGGACAGGAAACAAACCAAATATGGACACAAGAGGCAGGAACACATGACACACACAACAGTAACCCTGACACCTAGATCCAAATGCAGATGTCTGCGCTGGAATTATTAAAAGGTTTCTGATAGTTACTTTAAAATCTAAGGCATGTACTTTTCAGCATATTGTTGCAAAGGTAACATGGTTGCACCGTCATCCAGACAGACGTTTCTTTGGGAGTCCTGTAGAAGTATGGAGTTTGCAGGGCACACATACTGATGCTGCTTCAGCATTTCTCCCTGTTGAGCGCATTGCAGGCAGGTGTGTACTTAGTACTTCAACTGTGCAGTTAAGTCACACTAAAGAGAAGGTCCCGGTCGTTATTCCACTGTGCACAGTGGTTGAGATTTAGGCCAATATAATTACAAAAGATTATTGGTCACATTGTTATTGAACAATTTCATTCTTTTTTGTCATCATCTGTAAATGTAAACCTTTACAATAAATTTTATATTTATATTTAATTTTATAATGCAATGTTTGTTGCATTCCTCTTGACTACTATGATCACGAAGAGTCAGAAACATAACAAAAAGTAATTTTCACACATTAATAAGGGTAATTATGTCTATTGAATTTCAGTTATTAAAAAAAATATAAAATATACAAACTAAATTCTATTAATAATAAACATATTTAGTAAACACATGTTGTACAGACAGGGTGTTTTATACAGTTTTGATGTACAAAAAAAGTATGTGCTGTCCTTTCGAAGGCACACCATGGCTAATCCCTCCCACCTGGCTATGATAACAAAGACAGCACCTCTAACTGCTAGTCATTAACATACGAAAGGCATTCACACCTCACAGCCATCACACCTCACAGCCATTCCTAGGAACTTCCACCGATTCCTGTATACATCCACATACATGAGATATCTGGTTGTATCACGAAATTTACTTTTGTGTGCTACCTTTCCAAGCACTCTGCCTTAAACATCTTCTATACGTGAAGTTTAACTGGGATTTCCCATGCCCATATTTGTCCGGATACAGCTCTTTTCATGCAGTGGTCCTTAATGTGCTTCTTCTTGAGCCACTCCTTTGTTGCCTTGGCCGTGTGTTTTGGGTCATTGTCATGCTGGAATACCCATCCACGACCCATTTTCAATGCTCTGGCCCTGACGGTATATGGCCCCGTCCATCATGCCTTTGATGCGGTGCAGTTGTCCTGTCCCCTTAGCAGAAAAACACCCCCAAAGCATAATGTTTCCACCTCCATATTTGACTGTGGGGATGGTGTTCTTGGGGTCATAGGCAGCATTCCTCCTCCTCCAAACACGGCGAGTTGAGTTGAAGCCAAAGAGCTCGATTTTGGTCTCATCTGACCACAACACTTTCACACAGTTCTCCTCTGAATCATTGGCAAACTTCAGACGGGCCTGTACATGTGCTTTCTTGAGCAGGGGGACCTTGCGGGTGCTGCAGGATTTCAGTCTTTCACTGCGTAGTGTTACCACTGGTGTCAAAAGTATTCACATTCATTACTCAGGTAGAAGTATAGATACTAGGGTTTAAAAAGACTTCTGTGGAAGTTGAAGTATCAACTCAAGCTTTTTACTCAAGTAAAAGTGTAAAAGTACTGGTTTCAAAACTACTTAAAGTATAAAAGTAAAAGTAATGTAAGGAAAAAAATGCCATTAAGGACAAAAGCTTAGGCCACGCCACAGGGTCCTATTGTGCACTACCCCACCTCCTCAAAAAAACATTTTTCTGAAGGCCATAATGACTATATCCCACATAGCAATTTTTCTCTGGCCCAGCTCCGGCCCACACAATCAGCTTTCGCTTGGCCCACATAACGCAATGACTTACGGTCCTAGTGTGGACCAGGTCTGGATTCCAGACAAGGTCCACACATGGGCCATAACTGGCCCAATTCAGGGCCAGTTATGGGTAATTAAATTGGCTGAGACTTGGGCCAGTTATGGTTTCTCTTGGGCCAGAGTTTCTCTTGGGCCAGAGAACAATTGCTATGTGGGATGGAACCAAACCACAACCTTAAGTAAACCGTATCAACACCAGTCTTTAACCAGAAAGCCCAGAATTGAGCCACACCTTATCTGATCAGGTGAACTAAACCTGGCAGCCAAAATATGGGCCAAGACAGATCCATATCTCAGCCACCTGTATGACCATAGCTGGCCCTATTCTGGTCCTATACGCTGGGCCAGATGGGTTCCACATGTCATCCTCAACAAAACCATAACCAAGCCACTTGATACACACCCCTCCCAGATGAATAGTCACAACAACGACAATATTCTGAACAAATATTTAATGTTTAATCAGCAAACAAAGTTGAATGAATCTCACACCTAACATACAACATTATGGTCATTTCACACTTCCACAAAAACTATATAAAAAAAACCAAAAAAAAAAAACGAAAAACTTCCTTATTTGTTTTTCTTGGTCAGTGTGTTCATCCTGTTGGGGTATGGCAGTGTGAATTGGCTTTTAGGTGCTTTGGAAAACAAACAAAAACAAAAAAACACATATATATATATATATACAGTATATATTTTTTAATGTTTACGCAAATAACATAAAATTCTTAAATAAGGTACTTTCTCTATTTTTGCAATATTCAAGTGTTCATGTCCCTGAATAATATCTGCATGCACCTAAGTCTGAAGAGTACACATAATATCTAGTAGACAGCAATCCTTGTGAGTGAGAAGTCTGGTGTGGAGGCTGGATCTGGATCTGACTTCTGTCGAGGTTATATTTGTCTTCACGAACTGCCCTGAAATACAATTCAAACAAACAATGTAGTGTGAGGCTCTTACATTCACAATGCTCATTTTGATCTTGGTGGTGAAGTGTGCAGAAAATTCTGCTAGACTAAAATGTAGTCTTTGGTGAACAGTCTTCAAGAGTGCAAATAAGATTTTAAGTTTTAAGTACTTTTCAGGCTCGCGTGAGGTTTCCACAAACAACAAAGCCTACTTGAACAAAAACTTCACTACATTTAAAGTTTAGAATATAATATACTGTACATAAAGACCGTTACAGTTTGAAGTGAGGTGCGTTCACACAGTACTCTGGTTCTGTCTTACCGTTATTCATTTTAATTTCAAATAACTTTTTTATTATCAACTTTTTTCGAATTATGATGGACCCCTCTGTAGGTTGTTGTGTATGAAGTGTTCTCAGTGCAGAGTTAAACAAGATGGCCTTGTAGGACATACAGGAAATATTTTATATTTATTTGATTTTTTTTATATTTGATAAACTTTTGAATGTTTGAGGTTTTACTTACTAGTCAGATGGTTCATGGCGCTTTGGAGATGTTCTTCAACAGGAGATCCGTTCCAGCTCTGCAGCACGGCCATCAGCATGGAAGAATATAGGAACAATATGTCACATAGCCAACAAAATGTAGTATACAATGCAAGTATTATTAGAAATAAACAAACTACAGCAGAGGTGAAATGCAGAAAAGAGAAATAATAATAATAATAATAATAATATACAAAACATACAAAAAATCTTAAGATACCACAATTAATATTTTTAGGTTTTACAGATGCATGATGATATAGTTAATATATTGTGAAAAATGTTATTTAATAAGATTTCTCAGATCACCTGTGTTTCCTGTATCTCTGTCGGCAGCTCCCATTACAAACTTCCCGTTTTAGGTTTTTTTTTTTGACGCTCCTGAAAATCACAGTACAATTGTTTGCAATGAAAGTTAAAAACGTGTTTGAAATAGTTTCATTTTAGCCCATGTATGTGACGTCACCGATTGACCCCACAGTGCAGACTTTTAGGTTAAATTAATTAGCTCAGTGACTACCATTTATCTATTGACAAAGTGCCAGCAAAACATTTACAAAAACTATCAAAACTCCGGTTTCGCTGTCTACACATAAAATGTGCTCAAACAGTTCATTAATAAGAGCTCAAATCTGTTAGCTTACCTCTGGCAGGAGTAGTTAGCCTCTGTAGATAAATGTTGGTTTCAGTGACCTGGTGCTAACGAGTCTTGCGTGAGGACGAACTGCCAAACCATTCATGTAAAAAGCTGCGGTTTTGAAAGATTCAACCGTTGGTGTGGACAGGGCCAATGGGCGCGCGCGTTGAGCATTCAAATCACATTTAAACTGAAAGTGTCAGGAACGGTTGTATGTATCCATTTGGTAACGGCGTCAACTAAACTCAGCTGAAAGCAAGTGAAAACAGCAGAGAGTCTGTCTCTCTGCTGTTTTCACTGCTGTTCAGCTGAGTGAGTTGACGCCTAAAGTTACCAAATGGTAACAACTCCTCCGCTCCAGTTTAAATGTGATTTGAATGCTCAACGCGCGCGCCCATTGGCCCTGTCCACACCAACGTTATTTTCAAAACCGCAGCTTTTTACATGGAATGGTTTAGTTCGTCCTTCACGCAAACTCTGCACCGTTAGGTCACTGAAACCGTTATCTACAGAGGCTAAACTATGCCAGGGTAAGCTAAGATTTGAGCTCTTATTAATGAACGTTTGAGCACATTATGTGTAGATGAGCGGTTTTTGGCTTGTGACATCGGAGCCTGCGCTGTTATCTCCGCCTACTGGAAACTTTTTCAGGCGTCTGATTGGCCAACATGGTCTAAAACACATCAAAGTTATGCATTTACATAAATAGTACATAAAAGTCAAATAAAATGTCCTGAAACTTCATCATGTATTGTTTAAGTGGATAGTAGGCCTACATCAAACTGTAAATTGAATGAGAATGTGAATGCAAAACATTGTTTGAGGTCAGTTGTATATAAATATATATAAAACAACAGGATATATAAGATAAATAAGATATTGTATCTTATATCATATAATACCATATGAGGCATGAATATAATTTCACATCTAAACACACAATATGAGCTTTATGTTATGCATTTTAAAAATATATTTCAATATATTTAACAGTGTTTCACATATATGTGAATATATTACTTTTCTGTATGGGAAAACATTGGGATTTTAGTCAAAAATATTTGAAATGGATTTTAAATGTGGGTCAAGATCGGCAATACTTATGTGGCCCACATATCTACATTTGACATCTGGGCCAAATACTACATTTGACATCTGGCCCATGTCTTGTGTGCCGTCTTAAACCCGGTACCACCTCTGCCAAACCCGGGCCATGTTTGGCCCACATGCTGTATGCCAGTCCCGGATGAATGCCAGCTGTGCCAGATGCATGCCAAATCTGGGCCAAATTTGTTTGCTGACTGGGATGTTATATTAAAATGTTAATGTTGAAAAAATTGGGATGCACTAGGCTACCTGTTTCAGCCGCATATACTGTATGCCCAATGAAAATGAACGCATTTTAGTACAATGCAAATACATTAAAAAAAACATATGTGTACTACTGAGTATTAACGTGTTTCATGGAGCGGAAGATATGATGACTAGTTGCCTATAAGTATTGTAATGGTGCAAAAAGGCAAACTTCAGAGGCATGTCATCAATAACCTTTATTGGAATGTAAATGTACATCCAAGCTTAGCTGCAGGAAACTGTGAGGGCAACGGACAAGAAAATTGGTGTACCCAGGGCAGGCTTAGTAACAATTACCCTTGTATGGTTGTCTATATACAATAAACATTAGTGCTGTCAAAATGAATGATTAACCCAAGTGATTAATCAAAAAATAAAAATAAAAAATAACTCATAATCCTCGAGTTCTCTTCTTGAGTCTCTGCCACGGACATCTTCATACTTGGCTACATACGTCTGCTATGTCCAGTGTTGGGGGTAACGAGTTACAAAGTTAGTATAGCCTACTTATCACAACATTGTCAATCGCGTTCAGGGGCGCCGCTACGGATTCTGGGCCCCATGGACAGCATATTCACTCGGGCCCTCCTGCGTTCCGGGTGGGGGGGATTTGTATACTGAGGGATATCCCCCTCGGTAGAAATCGTGATTGCGTTCCGAGCCCGTCTTTTTTTTCCCTTCTCCCAAATCAGATTATACTGTTTCAGCTATTAAAATTGTTCAGTTTTGTATGTAATGGCAAAGTGATAATTTGTTTTGGTTTTTTATAGAGTTAATTTAGAAAAACGTTTGGAGCATTTTTTTTGTTAGTTAAATAAGTTTTTTTTTTTTTGATACAACATTTGATTAATCAATGCATGCTGATGAACTTTTATCATAGTTTATAGTTATATGGTAACGAAAGTGTTCAACATTCAACCCGTTCTTTTTCATCAGTATTATTTGTGCTTTAAATTTTGTGACAGGAATTCCTTTTTTTGCTTTCACTTTCAAATTCACGATCTTGGTGTCACCCTTTACAAGAAAAGATAATGGTCTGTTTTGCTTATATCTATACACCTTTCACTTTTTAAGACTAAAACAAAAGATGGATTCATTGGTATTCTTAATTAAAAGGCACAACAACAATAAAACAGTAGGTTACAATAACAAACTAGCATAACATTTATTAACCAAAACGAATAAGATGAGGCATGGCATAGGGCACATCACATGCTGTAGGCTATTATACCGACTAATACATAACAGAATGTTTAGCAAACACTGAGGAATCAAATAATAATAATATAGAAAAAAATAAGGAAAGCCTCCATAGTGTAACATGAGGTAAACAGCAAAGATAACAAACTTTTCAAAACGAAAACAAAAAGTAAAACTAAACTGGCTGCCGCTGACAGGACTTGCATGTTTTCTCTACAAGAATACCAACATGTTCACCTTCTCTGGTTTAAGAAGCGGTCTTTTACTTTAGTTTGAAAACCAAATCCTCCGTTGCGCTCGTCCGCTGCGCGCACCTTCGCGCTCGTGCTGACGCAGCAAGTCAAAGCACAATGTGCGCGCGCTGCTCCCGCTCTGCATACGCGTGTGGTGTGAAACCAGGCTCTACGGAATCTGAATCTGGCTTGCACCTGATCAGTGAAATCTTTCTCCTGCTACAATGTGCTGCGGCTGTGCGCGCTTTGGAGCAGCGCAGACCATGCACTCGCACAAGTGCGACCACGTCAAATTTTTACTTGCACACTCTCAAAAAATGGTCGCAGTCTAGAGCCCTGAATATATAAAATAATTTTATAAAATAAAGAAAACAATGATGTGCCGTCTTGTCTTGAACAGGAGCACTTCACAAAAATGAACCGAAAGTCAGCGAATACATGCCTCACAGACATGATAAATATATCTATAGAAAGCTTTAAATTACTACTTAATGAAATAAATCAAATCGAAAACAAAAACTCTTTCATTATAATCCGTGAAGATGCACTTCTCTCTAAAGGCACGTCTAATGAGGAGATGGCGAGTCAGGATCATCATCTGATTTCTCATTTCTGCGACACTGACACAGAAAACACTAGTTTATTAGTAAATAATTCAAATATCTCCTTACTATTTCCCCCTGACACATTCATGGTAATTACTTTTGCTGGGGCTTTATGGCAAGCTTTATTGCGTGTATTTGAACACAGAACTCTTCAGCTGCGCTGACGGCTCTCTGCTGCTGCAGGACACTAAACACCGATCCGCTCTTCACAGTCGCGACACGGTCTCGTGTTGTTTCCACCAGCGAGTGTTTGATAAATGAGCCAGTAGTGGAGAAATAATAACTTTTAAGAAATAATCTTTTTTGAGTAACGACCCCAACACTGGCTATGTCCTTGCTGGAGTGTGACGTGATTTGTGTCATGTGCAGTTGCGATGGATCGCGTACAAACCAATAGGGGGTCGGAATGGTGTTTATTCTTCTCATCCAACCACAATCAAATTCACTCTGGATGGCGCGATTTATCTGGATAGGTTTTTTTTTTTTTTTTTTTTTACGATGACAAGCCAAAATGAAAACAAGCCGAAATGAAATGGGAGTAACGAGGCTATTTTTAAAATGTAAGGAGTAGAAAGTACAGATAATTGCGTGAAAATGTAAGGAGTAGAAGTAAAAAGTCGGCTGAAAAATAATTACTACAGTAAAGTATAGATACCCCAAATTTCTACTTAAGTAAGGTAACAAAGTATTTGTACTTCGTTACTTGACACCTCTGAGTGTTACCAATTGTTTTCTTGGTGACTATGGTCCCAGCTGCCTTGAGATCATTAACAAGATCCTCCCGTGTAGTTCTGGGCTGATTCCTCACCATTCTCATGATCATTGAAACTTCACAAAGTGAGATCTTGCATGGAGCCCCAGTCCGAGGGAGATTGACAGTTATTTTGTGTTTCTTCCATTTGTGAATAATCGGACCAACTGTTGTCACCTTCTCACCAAGCTGTTTGGCGATGGTCTTGTAGCCCATTCCAGCCTTGTGTAGGTCTGCAATCTTGTCCATGACATCCTTGGGCAGCTCTTTGGTCTTGGCCATGGTGGATAGTTTGGAATCTGATTGATTGATTGCTTCTGTGGACAGGTTGTCTTTTATACAGGTAACAAACTGAGATTAGGATCACTCCCTTTAAGAGAGTGATCCTAATCTCAGCTCCTTACCTGTATAAAAGACACCTGGGAGCCAGAAATCTTGCTGATTGATAGGGGATCAAATACTTATTTGACTCATTAAAATGTAAATCAATTTATAACTTTTTTGAAATGCGTTTTTCTGGATTATTTGTTGTTATTCTGTCTCGCACTGTTCAAATAAACCTACCATTAAAATTATAGACTGATCATTTCTTTGTCAGTGGGCAAACGTACAAAATCAGCAGGGGATCAAATAATTTTTCCCCACTGTACTTCATTCGTAACAAAACAAAAAAAGAAAGTACAATTCTCCACATAAAATTTTTCTTTTTTCTTTTTCTTATAATACAGCATCTGTATTTAGGGTGCTGTTTACGTTCCTCATGATTTTCTTCAACCTGTACACTTCTTTGTTGGTGAAAGCTAGCCATCAAATTTTTTGCTTGATCAACAAATTGCTTCAAGTCAGGAAAATATTTGTGCACTCTTACACCTCTTTTATTTTTTGTTAACCTGAGGAACAATTTTATGTCCTCAAGACCATAATTGCGAGCAGTAGGTTCACCTTGCAAAAAACTCACACTGCTTTCAGATGAGTCACTGTCACTTTCTGTATCTTGTGTTGTCTCATTTTGTAGTTCAACTGTCTTACTCATTTTAGCTTCCAACAACTTGCTTTTCATCTTTCTTTTTTGAGGAGTCTTAAAACAGAGCTGCTCTTGCTCTGATGTTAACCATGCTTCTTCATCCATTACATTAAATTGACTCTTTTCACCGTTTGCACCTTCCTTTTTACCTTCTAAAGGGGAAACCAACATGTCAGAGACACTTAAATCAGTAATTGTAGGTAAACATTAGAATTTGACTCAACTTGCTCAGTCCGAGATGAAGCTGACTCAGCCTCAACTTCTACAGAACGGTCTACAACATTCTTTATCACAGCTGAGACTACTTCCTGAACTTCCACCTCATACTCCTTCCCATCGTTACCTTCACTCCCCTGTTTGACTATTCCATTCTTGTTTCCTTCCTCTCCCTCAATATTTTTATTCGGACAATTCCGAATTAAATGCCCCATATTTCCACATCCAAAACATTTGACTTTTCCAGTGGTGATGAAAATAGCATAGCTAAAATCCTCAATTCGAAACACTAGATCAGCGTTTCCCAATCCTAGTCCTCACGCCCCCCCGCTCTGCATATTTCAAATGTATCTCTTATCACGTACAACGTTTGTTCTATTTGACCATAAGTGCCCTGCAAAGTGGACATCACCGGATATTCCGCCATGATTCCAGTTCGAAGGACTGGGATTGGAAACCGCTGCACTAGAGTGTCCAACCACCTCCCCAACTGCCAAACAACATACCTCGACACTCACCGCAGACGCCACCTTGATCGCATGGCGTCTCATGAGTGAACTCAAACCCTGTGCTCGCTGGGCCGACATGCTTCCAAATAACGGATAGCATGTGGTCCTCAAAATAAACTAACAAAAAAAGTGAACCAGCAAAGAGAGAAAAAGTACAGAAAAAATAAAAAACTTAACTCACACCACTCTGCACCATGCTCACACCGCTCCACACACCAGCACTCAACAATCGCACAGAGAGAGAGAGAGAGAGAGAGAGACTAAAATACTGTTACACATGTACATAATGTAACAATTATAAGTCCAGAAGTTGCTACATGACTTCTGTATTATGTTTTTCTTTTCTTTTTTTCCACTATACTTATCTGTGTGTATATATGACATTTCCATTTTAGTTATATGTAACATTAGTTATAATATTTGAATAAATGTTAAAATGTTATAATGTAAATGTTCAGATGTTCCAAACCATTTTCTTTGTTGTCTCAATGCTTTGGCAATACACAATGTATTTTTGTCATGCCAATAAAGATATTTGAATTTAATTGAGAGAGAGAGAGAGAGAGAGAGAGAGAGAGAGAGAGTGAGAGTAAAGCATTCCTCTTAAAAGACACATTTAATTATTCAATTAATTAGAGAGAGAAAATGTTTTAATTAAAAGTAAATCATCTGAGTATAAAGAGAACTTTTAAAATCAAGAGTATTCAACAGTCCAGGTGTTCATCTTCACTCATCAAGTGCTCTCATCAGCCTTGAATGCTATTCGGCTTGACTTATATCCAACATATATGCTTTGATTTAATTTTAATATATGATCAAATTAAATTTGTGTTAGACAAACAAACATGAAGCATCTGGCAGAGTTACTGTGCCAAACTTAAGGTATTGAGAGGAAATTTATTACCTTTATTTGCTATGCCTGAAACTTCTCTGTCTTCAAAAAAGAAAGAAGTTTTTCTTCAGAGCTTTTCTATGGTTTGGCATATGGACAGTCTTGAAGTTAATACTAATATACAGCATTGAGACGCTTTTGCTTTTTTGAATATGTTTCCACAGATCTGAATACGATTCTTTCATGTCTTTCTTTTGTCATTCAAAATAACCTGATCTTGAAAAAGCAGTGTGAATTAACAAAATAATCTTTCAATCTGAAGTTCTAGTCATGGAATTCCTCTGTACTTCAAGTTGCCACATTATGAAACACACACATATTGACATTAGCATATCTACAATCAAATGTGAACAACTGACACAATGAGTAAAAGGATGAAGAGAAAAGTATTAGCATTCGATGTATAAATAGCTAGGGACAAGGACTGTTGAGTGTGAAATTAACATGTAAACAGTTTGGGAAACACCCCAACCACCTCCCCCAATCTCCCCATCCCCCTTCCCCTTTCTCTCATAAAACACACACATACACACACTCCCCTGCCTCATTCAAACCCCAACATTTTCTTGACAAATATACATAAAGCCTTACACAAAGCCCTTGCTGTTCTGGTAATGGGCAAGCTCCTAATTGAGATATATTTCCAGGATTATATAAGCATTCAATTGCAAATTCTGAGTTTTAATACTCTCTTTGTCTATGAATAAGAGCATCCTTTGAATGCTTCCGACACCTGGTGCCGTGGGTTTGAGATGTGTGGGGGCTCAGTACAGACCCGTTCGCTTTGCCAGCACAGCTTTTTTCCAACACTTTCTTTCAGCTAATGAAGAAAAAGGACAACAGGAAAATAACTTCCTTATCATTGAGTTTGAGTTTAGAATTTCAGAAGTATAATTCAAACACTTTAATTTTTTAAGTGTTTGCTAAATACTGCTGAGGGGCTTTGCTTTGGCCATTTGTAAAGACCCTTTTGTGGATTTATTGCACTAGCCCTATCATTGAGGGGATCCATATTCATCTCACCTCTATGAAACATACAACCCTGGACATTTATTCACCACAAATTCAGCACATTTAAATATACAATATAGGCCTAAAGTTTTTTTTTTAAAAATCTTTCTTTCTTTCTTATTTTTATTTCTTTAATATATATATATATATATATATATATATATATAAAGTGTCTGCTTTTGTGAGTGAGAATGATACAGGAACATGGAGGGGAAGTCAGAAGGGAGCATGAAGGACTTTAACCCTCAAGCATCCGTCGGGACAGATCATATTGTTTTGTTTTAAAAAAAAATAGTTTCCTTAATCTGAGTGGTATGAGACTTGGCTACTTTTCCTAAATTTGCCACCTGAACACACTTTTTTTTTTGACTCGATTCAAAAAAGTGGTTAAAAAAAATAATAATAAAAAATAAACTCCTTAATTTGTCATTCGTGGACAGAAACGGGCACCCGTAGGAAATGAACGGGAAATACTAAAATTAAGAGCATTTTTTTATTTGTCCAATAAAAATCAATAAATCCAACAGAATGCAGATCATATATATATATATACTGTACATAAATGAAGGGTTGAGCCTATACAACATTCTCAATGTGGCAAACACTCACACTCACACACACAGAGCTAGGATTACACATAACAAATTTAAATAAAACAAAATTATGCAAATGAAGAGACTTGTCAACAAGGGTGGCGCCAGAAAATTTTGAACGCAGGTGCTGAGGGGGTGTTAGATCAAAGACAGGGGGAGCGGGGCAATTAATAGTAAATAGCCCCTCTCCCATCCATCCTGGACATTTTCCTTGCACGATGCTCCAGCAAAACCAACAGCATCGTGAAGGACCCCACCCATCCCTCCCACAGTCTCTTCCAGCTCCTGCCATCAGGAAGACGGTACTGGAGCCTCAGAGCTCGCTCCGCCAGACTGCTCAACAGCTTTTTCCCCCAGGCTGTGAGAGCCCTGAACTCAAATCACCCCGCCCCCCTCTGAAACCCCATGCAAACCCCTACCTCCTGAAACATGGACCACCCCCCCTCTCCAAACACCCCTCAAATTTACCACACCAAAGAAAAAAACTGTATGAAACTTTTTTTGTGCAATTCAAAGTGTGCTACACACAGGTGAGTGGGCCTATACAAACCACCTGTAGTAACACACTCTCCTCTATGCGTATTAGACACTTTTCACACACTGCTGTGTGTGCACAATCCCACAAAAGACTCAGCAATATATGTATGTTTACATGCTCATGCACTACAAATCATCCTGCACTGTTCCCCAGCCAGCTGCTTGACTCACAATGTTTCTCTCTGCACATGTACAGTATTTATGTGAAGCATTCGTATAGTTTGTATTTTTTTTTTTTATCTTTTTTTTTTTTTTTGTATAGGGTAAACATTTATGTATAGTATACTTATAGCCAAAATCTGTCAGTAGGTTAGTTGTGTATAGGTTTATAGTGTTTTACTTCATTGTTGTATGTCTGTATTTATGTAGCACCGTGTTCCTGTGAGGCACGACATTTCGTTCCACTGTATGTCCCCACATGTAGCGGAATGACAAGAAAGCTCAACTTGACTTGACTTGAAATATGACCAAAACAGGTTATTATTATTATTATTTTTATATTAATAATAAAATCGCTATATAAGCGCATTTCAAGTGTTTATAAGGAGTGTTGGAGTATTATCGTGCTTACTGTATGACATGGGGCGCTCGCGCAATCTTTTTTTTTTTTTTTTTTCCTGTGGAAAGAACTTAAAATACTCTGTCATTTTTGTATGTGCTTTCTGCCGTCTCTCATGCAGCCTCCGTGAATGGAGCGTGTCATGTCATGAACCGGCTCACAGACATAAGAAATAAATCTATAGAAAGCTTGAAATGTCTACTATTAAATGAACCAATGCTCTAATTATGTAGCCCGTGTGAAAAGGTGCATTTCTCTATTAAAGGCATGTCCATTACTGTGGAGATGGAGAGTCAGCGCCAGTGTTTGCAGCCGACACTGACTGAGAAAGCACTAGTTTATTAACAAATAATTAAAATGTCTTCTTTATCCACGACGCATTCATAATCATTACTTTTGCCGGTGTTTTGCGGTAAGCTTTATGTGCGCGCTCAAGCGCGGAATATAAGGCTATAATATGCCTAAATGCATATTAACCCTTAAATGCATGAATGTTTCGGCAATCATTATTACATATTCGTGTCTTTATTGACCCGGACCTATATATCCAGCATGGATGGATCTCTAACTACTGCAATAGCAAAAAAACTCTCTTGATATTTTAAGAACAATTACAGAAGAATACAATAAAGCATAATTCGTTACCTTATGAAATGTAGAAGGGTTCAATTTGAGCAGATGATTTTACCATCGCTGTCATCATCAGAGCGCACTTCCACAGTACATTCAGCATCAGGCTCATATTCGCGATCTCGACCATATTCTCTATCTCATATTCTCGACCTTATTCTCATTGAAAACTATCGTTTTCAATGACTTCAAAATCAGTATTTTGATCACTGGCAGCTTATTCACCACATTCTCTTTGGCACTCAACGGAGGCGGTCGCATTTTTCACTCCCCGTCCTCGCCCTTATTTTCCCTGCCTGCTCTCTTGTCTCGTCTCGTAATACTTGAGAGACTCTCTCTGCACTGCTCTCCAAAACTGGAAAAAATCATGGATTTGATCAACTGGTCTCTCAACGCAATTGACACCATATTCTCGACGAGAAGCTTGGGTTCGGGGGAACCTGACTGCCCTGACGGAACGTTCGCAGCTGGCTACACGATGGACGCGTGGGATAGGTGGCGGATCGTGTGTTTGGCGGCTCTTTCCGTGGAGGACATTGAAGATATCTACCTATTCGGAACCATGATAACAGGTCTTCTGCTGATTGGATTAGGCTTTGCCCTGGGTTATCGAAGAATTCAGAAAACGGGAACAGCTGTCCAAAGCCTCACAAGGCTGCCCGTCATGTTTGAAGCAGTGGGCAGAGCGGTCAGCATTGAGACTGAGACTATTAACCGCAATATGGATTCCATCACGGAGAAGCTCACGGCTTTGCAAAGGAAAATTGACCTTGGAGATCAGAATGGACAAAGAGAGTAGCCGTGGAATTGGAATGCGGTTACTCGCCCCAAGACAAAACAAATCGCAATCTTATCTTTTTCGGCTCCCCTCTACCAGCACTGGCCTTGGCCATGGCCGCTGTTGGAAAATCAACCCTGGGAAGAGCACTGCAGTGAGACGCTCTGGCGTTCCTCCCCCATTCTACAGACACCTGCTGATTACACATACACACACATATATATGCATTCACCTCCCCACCCCACCCCCGATCCCTCGCCTCCGTCGCTTTGAACCGCCAGCCTGACAAGCGGGTCTGTGACTAGCGCCGCTGGGTTAGCTGCTGGACCGGATGGCTGCATGCTGGAGCTGGATTACCTCCCCTGTTGCAAAGTCGTGTGTCTATGGTGTATTATGTGCTTTTGTTGCTGAGGTGTTTTTCCTGTTCTCACACTGTACTCCCCAAGGAGCATAGTCTGGGGGTTATTTTTTTTCTCCTCACTTTCCTCATGTTATGCTGTATTTTTCTTCAAAAATCCCTGCATTTCACTGCTGATTGTACTCTGTATGATTGTGTATGTGACAAATAAACCTACCTTGACCTTGACCTTGACATCCACCATTGAATGACAGTGACATTTATATTTCATTGTGTACAGTAATTTCTCTGCAGTAAAGCCATTCAAACCAGTTAAATTTTTGCTGATGTTATTCTTTTGTTTTATGCCTGCGGTAATTATGAGTGAAACATCACATCATCATTGTGTATCAAACGGTGCCACCTTGAGGAATATAGATGCATTGCACGTATTGAGTCATCAGATATGTAAATATAGTTGCGCAGGAAAAAAATACTTACACATTTACATACCTCGGGTCTCGAAAAAAATAATAAGAAAACAGGCATTATTGTATATTTTATATATTTTTTCTTGTTATATTGTTTATAATGAATAGATTGAGGAATACTAAGAAATTTGATATCTAACTTTTAAAAAATTAAGTAGGGAGAGGGTAGTGAATGATGTCCCGGGTCACTAAAGACCCGAGGTATGCCTTTACAGGTTATTTTTTTTTAGTAGGTTATTATATTAATCGATTTAATATAAACATGCGACTAGTTGACTAGAAAAATCCTTAGTCGGGGCAGGCCTACTTGGCAAAAGGAACCGATCCATGTTTAAAATAAAATGCTATGACATTACGAAATGTGTGACTGCAAATTAGAGGGTGACACGGAAGTGGATTTTCAAACCTCTCCCGTCCCACTCCCACAGAAAAAAATCTCGTCCCGTCCCAATCCCACGAAAAAACTGGGGGAAAATCCCGTCCCATTCCACTCCCGGAAGAATGACTCCCATTCCTTCCCACTCTTTTTTTTTTTTGGCCGAAATCTGTCAGTTACAGTAAAAATATAGTACAGATCACAGTGTGCCCACCTTAGTTGAATAAAAACCCAAAATGTAGTTTTTTGTTATTATATTGAACTGAAAGCCAGCTTATGCACAGTGTTGCACACATTAAATTTCATGTAAATCATCCATGCTAACACACACGTTTTCTATTTGGATTTTTTTTTTCATTTGAAAGTAGACATTTCACTCTCTATAGATATTTTTTTTAAAAGACGGAGTTTCGAAGTTTCTAGCTCAAGTTCACAGAGACCTAAAACACATCCTGTTTGCTTTAAAGCGCAACGTTTCGTTGTTATTCTGAGTGCACACAAATAAACGTAGAGTCTTTACAGATTCTAAAGATGTATTAGGCTACTTTTATCTGTATGACCAAAAATTTTACGGAGATTTTAAGAGCAAGTGAGCGCACTGGTGCCTGTCCTGCAGCGAGCGCGCTATTCAGCTTCCACTCTCCACACACTTCAATAGCGCACATTTCTCTAGGTTAACATCATATTGAGCGGCCATGTAATGTTGCTACTACATCTTTCAGATGAAAAGCCATATTTGAGGTCGATGAATGATAGGTGAACATTTGGATACCACATAGACCAGCCGTTAACAACCTGTCCGTCACAGAATGCGTCATTCACTTAATCAGCCACACCAAAGCAAACAGGAGGAGAGCATAAAGAGACAGGGCAACTACAATTGAGTTCAGAATTAAAATATACAGTTTATAGTTTATTTATATAAAAGGTATATTTGTGTATAAATTTGGGTATATCATTACTATTCCCGGTCCCGCCCACTCCCGCTGGCATTTTTTCCTGTCCCGTCCCAATCACGTGATTCATAGCGATTTTGTTTCCCATCCCGCGGGATTCCCGTGAAAAAATGTCAGCCTCTACTGCAAATCACGTCACATTGTATTGCATTGCACAAGTTATGCATGTGTAACGAGCAGTGTTGGGCACGTTACTTTAAAGAAGTAATTAGTTATAGTTACTAGTTACTTCTGACAAATAGTAACTGAGTTAGTAACTGAGTTACACCATTATAAAAGTAACTAATTACCAGGAAAAGTAACTATTGCGTTACTTTAAAAAAAAAAAAAATTCAAATGTCAAATAACTTGGATGCCCCCAATATTAAATATGTTAAACGAATGAAATGGACACTAAATAGAATAAATTATTAGCTTATTATAAAACATTGTACATTAATCTACACTATTTATCTACTTACACTTAGCATCAGTCAGTCAAGCATTATAATATGATATTATGATAATTTTATGATTGTATGATGATAGAACTTTAGTAATTAGAATAACCAAGTATGAATGCATATTTGTCATGTTGACTGAACTTAGGACTGGTGGTGGTGCTTAAGATATTGTTTGTCATTTTTGTCACTATAAAAAAGGGGGGGAAATTGATAAGATATCAAAACTACTACGAATTCTACAACTAATAACAATATAAACGCACTAAGTATTAATGAGCTGCTGGGTTCATGAATATTAATCAGGTTGTGTGCGTTCGCTCGAATTGATTTGCTGAAATCAAAACAGGGACGATAATAGGTGAGCGCCAGCCAATGAGATTGTCGTTTGTGCATTAGCTCCGCCCACTACCAGAGAACCTGGCAGTTCTTAAAAGCTGAAGAAATCCAAAGGAACTCCGTTATTTTGACAGGAAAATACAACAAAGTATATTGTTTACATGTAGTGCGTCAATTCTGCATGTTATGAAAGACTCTCTTGCTCTGTATCTTTCTTTGCGCGTGTGAGACAAAGCGTCAAATACAGCTACACTACGCAGCCATTCAGATGAACTGAAAAATAAAATTCTAATAATATTATAATAAATTATAGTAACGCCGCATTTTATTGTCAGTAACGGTAACGGCGTTGTAACGGGGGAAACAGTAATTCGTTTGATTACTCGTTACTTAAAAAAATAACGCCACCCATGCTTGTCAAATATTTGCTGTTAAAAGGCACTGCTGATCGGTGAATGTTTTATATACATTTGCAATGATAGAGAAAATCCTGAGTATATTGACAGAGGCTCAGAGTTTTATTGGACTTGTTTTGTTTAATATTTGCTTTAATGATCAATGTGGTGATATGTGGACCTAAAAAAAACAAGCGAGCACAAACACACACATAGCACTGTTTACATTAATCTCTCATTTCATGCAGCGAGAAACTGAAAATTCCTGAGCTGGAGAGTGTGTTAGCCATTAATCACTGGCTCTAACGGTCGAGAGCATTCAGCCTAAATCCGATTATTGCTCATAAATAAGTACAACAGCCCTGTGCACTCTAGAAGACTATTAGCATATGATGGCCAATCGTCAAAGTAGCTATCATATTAAATTGGGGTAACCCCCCTAACATTGCATGTTAATGTATGCAGGGATGTTTAGTATAGATCTATTTCCAATAGACTACACATGGGACTAGAATCAGAGAACAACTTTTTACGGGAAAGCATAGAAAAAAACAGCAAGGCACCAATGACTCCAGTTAGACAGATATGGTTAAATTTGTGTATGGAGCTGACAGTTGGATGGGGTCAAAAGGGAGCAAACTGTGAGCTCTTGCTTTTCTAGTGGACTGTTCAGACACGCTGTGTGAGATTTCAATTTACAGACACCCTTCTGCTGCTCAGTTCACTGTGCACGCACCACAATTAGCAGCAAACAATTGCGGTCTAAGTCCCTCTATGCCAGCCGAGCCCATCTAACTCTCCTTGCCCTAGTGAGGCATGGCCACTTCTGTCAGAACGGCCACTGGACTGAGCATACTTTATCCTATATTAGAGAACTTTTGGTTATGATTGTTCACACTTCTTTATGCAGCGCATATATGGAACATGGAATAAACACCTTTCACACTTTGCGCTGTTCTTATACGGATCAGTTCGACAGCATGTCCACCAATTAAATTACTTCCCATATGACTACCATTAGTACCAACCTTGAAAACATCAAGTCACCACGTGTCCGCACATACACACACACACACTGAACAGATATTTGTCTTTAATTTCTGTGTTGTTTGGCCAAACAAACTGATGGTACTCAGAACAAGGTGGATGTAAGGTGTAATTTACATTGGGAAGGGTGCAGAGGGATCCCACCTAACGCAAATTAAAACTTCACACACGTAACCTCTAACTGTCTGTGATTTTATATCACCAATTAAGGCTCTCTTGACAGTTGTGTGAACAGTTTCATTAGAGGAGATAATAATGCAAAGTGAAATGATAAGCAATCATTATTATAAATCCGCAGACATTACAAGCCATGTTAATGAGGTGTAAATGATCTCATTATTTTTTGAAAGAGTAGAGATTAGATGAAAGGAGAATGGACATGATTCTGTCATGTTCAGAAAACTCAATGCTAATTAGGAACCAATCTTCTGCGGCCAATGAGGCATAATGCTTTGGTAAACAATTTCAATGTTATCGCTCTCAGAGGAAAAAAAAAAAAAGAAAAAAAATCCAGAAAATAAATAACTATTTATTGACAATGAAATGCTATATTTATTAGGGTTGTGTGACATTCTAAATTGAATTGACATTTCACATTTCAGTTCACATTTAAAAGCTGAATTTGAATTATTTTAAATTAGGTAACAAACAAAATGCAGAATTAAAATATAATTCAAATAATTTTATTAAACTGCTATAAGTGTCATATTTAATAAGTCATATTTCATCTAATGACATCAAATAATAATTATACACATTTATATATGTATAAAATTGTATGAAAATGCAAGGAAAATTTAGTAAGAACTAAAGGTTAAAAGTCTAATATAAAACTATTTAAAATTAATATTGATTGATGTATTTAATACAATATATATATATATATATATATATATATATAACTTTTTCACATGTCTGTACATTGTACATTATTTGTTTGTTTGTTTGTTTGTTTGCTTGTTTGTTTGTTTAGAGTACTTAGGAGTCGCCAGTTAACAATTTACTGAATAGTTCATGTCTGACTTTAAATCAGACAAAAACTGGGAGTGGTGTCATGAAATATAAGTTACTAATGCTAGAGTTACCAATGCCTTTTTTTTTTACATTTACATTTACATTTATTCAGTTGGCAGATGCTTTTATCCAAAGCGACTTGTAATTGAGAAATGCATTTTAAGGAAATACATGAATGAATCATATTTAGGTCATCACTGTCAGTTATTTGCAAAATAAATTCCCTGTAAAAAGGGCGAGTTGTTTAAGCCCATTGTATGAAAGGCCTGAATGTGCATGTCTTTATTTGTGTGTCACATCGACATGGCAGTTTTAAATCATATAAAATGTCTTAGGTTATAAATGTAACCTGGTTTCCTAAAATGGGAACAAGGCATTGTGTCATTGCATTGATGCTATGATACCAATGCCAAGGGAAAGTGCCTGGCCACTTGGCCAGTCAAGTTTAATCTGGCCACAGCACAAGTTACCATCTCAAGCAGTTTCTCAAATGCGGCACACTAAAAAAAAGACTGCTCTGCAGAAGCACCTGCCTGCATTCAAATCCTAATCCAGGTACAGACAGCGTGAGGATCTGGAAAAAAATTAAAAAAATAAAAATTCACAGAGTGAGCTTCGAGATCTAAAATAGGGTCCTCCGAATCTGTGGAGAGGGCTCTGCTCGTCTCAAGCCCAGCTGCTGCATGGGACCTGAGCAACGAGTTACAAATGCTTGACTCTCATCCCTCAGGAAAAGAGCCAATTGGAACTAAAGCTTGTGAACAGTAAATTTTTCCCAATGCACGCAGTCAGCCCCTCAAGGACTGACTGTGCATGCTCTTCACCCATGCATGCCACACACACATCATGCGAGTTATCCCCTGTAATGAATCAGAGACATGGTGTCACACATATACTATATTTAATTTATAGACTAACTCTTGTCGAATTCACAAACACACAGACAGTGCTTCAAATGTGCACTCAAAAAATATGAAGCTCCTGAGGAAAAAAAGAAGCATTTCTGTTGTATATTTATGGTCTTTGTGATGTGCTGTACTATGTCACCATGCCATATGATCAGTCAATCGAGAATGGCGTGTGTACAAATGTGCTTTAGAAACTGGCTTACCTGGAAGCATTCTCATAGTGTCAACGCCTTGACACAGCATCAATGTTCCACTTACAAAGAGCTAGTAGTTTTTGTTATAAAATAAAACATTTGGGTAACACTTTAGATTACAACCCCCAAAGAACTACGTATGTATACTGAATTTACATTGTACGTTTCTGTAATTATAGTGTACCTAAAAAGAATGGTCATGTAGGTATAAGGGAACAATGTGTTACGTTTGGGTAATAAGGGGGTAACAACCAGATATGCAACCTGCAAAGAACTGTGCAAGTAAACTGAAGTTAAAGCGTAACTTTTTTGTAATTATAGTGTACCTATTCAGTATCTCCGTGTAAGTATAGGGGAATAATATGCGACGTTTGGGGAATAAAGGGGTAACAACCTGTAAAATTACAAATCATTTATATCGTAAGTATTTTGAAACTAAGGGGTACCTATTCTAATATTATGTGGTACGTATGGCTATGTTTGGGAGTGATTTAGAAAGACGATATACTTTTTATAATTTTATATTGGTATTTTATTATAGGCCTAGGTATTTTTTTTTAATTCTATTATTAAAGGATACGTGATGGAGATTACTGAACAACAAAACTGGACATCTAGTGAAATGAGTTAATGAGTTTCTGCTATGATTTATAATTCATGAGTCTACTTACCATATGAAAACTTATTCGTGGATCTCAGCTGAGTCACACCAGCAACTTACCAACACCACTATCACCAAATAGCTTTGCATGATATACCATCAAGGTTCAATGCAGCTTAAAACAAGCTTACCTCTTTCCAGCTGTTCGCAGAAAAAATGCATGACACATTTGTATTTCAGTGGATGTATACTGTGATGTTTTTATAGCCAATAAATAAATAAAAGTAGAGGGTTTTATTTGGCCATCAAACAATTAAATTAAATCTAGTGCAGTGTTTTTCTCTGTAATTACTGTGCAAATATACACTTGTTCTGTGTTTGTCCAACTTGTTCCTCCCTTGTTCCATGTAATTACAGTGTAAATACAACAGTTGCGGGCTGTAAATTAAAATGGTGCTTGTTCCCCCCTTGTTCCATGTAGTTACAGGGTAAATACAACAGTTGCGGGCTGTAAATTAAACTGGTGCTTGTTACCTCCTTGTTCCATGTAGTTACAGGGTAAATACAACATTTGCAGGCTGTAATTTAAAGTGGTGCTTGTTCCCCCCTTATTCCATGTAGTTACAGGGTAAGTGGCTACAACAAATTGCTCTGAAATTATTGTTTATACAGTAGGTCACACATACATACATTATATATCAGGTAATATATAAATAAACATTGTTTAAAATTTACTATAGGCCTACTGCTGGGTTAAATGAACCCAAAATGGGTTTTTAAATTAAAATCACACACAATATGACAACAGTAACAACACAGGCAACAGGTGATAAAAGATAAAAATGTATTACACCAGTTCAGAAAAAAGCAAAGCAACTCCATACTTATGCAGCTTATACAGTTAAACCAAATTCTTTTGAAAAGGTTGTTCAAGAACAAATTTAAGATTTTGTTCAATTTGTTCATGTTGTTTACCTACTGACGAAGTTAAACTATTATGGCCAAACCATCATGCCAATTAACACACAGTAATAAACACTAAAAGTCAAGATTAAACTGTGTATTATAGCGAACTGACAGTCTTTGATTTTACCGTTTTGATCCACGTCCTCAAGCACCATTTTGACTAGTTCAGTTCCCGGTTCCTGTATTAAGAACTGCAAAACGGAGGGAGGTCACGTGACACTTCGACGGCGATGCACACGTAGTCGTAAACTCTGTCAAATATTTTATAATCCTGTCAGTAAATTTCAAACCATTCTGCATTGGACCCATCATGAGTACTTCAACAGTCAAAGGCAATCGGAAAAGAGAGATTGGGCAATCGCCAATAAAGAAAAAATTCAAAGATTCCACCATCTCCAGAGAGGATCTCGATTGTGCTATCGCTAATGGTATCAAGCTAGCACTTAAAGAGCAGTAAAGCACTTTGGATTCGGTGGTGGCATCGAAAGTAAGAGATGCGGTGGACTCTGTGCTGATCCCAGCATTGCGTGAACTGCGTGCGGACATACAAGCGACCAACAATTCTGTTAAAGAGCTAAGAGCGGAGCTTGAGGCACTAGCTAGCGCGGCGAAGCAGACACGTGACCGGGTCGATTCCGTTCAAGCAGCTGCACGTGAGGATAGGAGGACAGTCACGGACTTAAGAAATCAGCTGGAGCAACTCACCGAGAAGATGACGGATATTGAGGATAGGAGCAGGAGGAATAACGTGCGGCTGGTGGGGTTGCCAGAGGGGGCGGAGGGCTCCGACACGGCTGGTTTCCTCAGAGTTAATCTTTCCAAGTGGATCCCTTCCCTGAGGGACCGTGGCATCTAGATTGACCGGGCACATCGCGTGTATGACGGAAGGAAAAACTCAGATCGGCCGCGTACTCTCATCTTCCGTGTACTAAGATGGCATGACAGATCGGAGATCCTGAAAGGTGCTCAGCAGGCTTATCTGGTGAAATGCATGCAGGACAATGTCACGCTACTATTTTTTCCCGACTTTAGTCCAGCCACAGCCGCCAGGAGAAAGACCTTTAATCCGGTTTTGAAAAAGATGACAGCGATTGGTCTCCAGCCCTTCCTCACCTATCCGGCGGTAATTAAACTACGGCACAAGGGTGAGCAGAGAAGTTTCGACTCTCCTCAGAAAGCGGAGGATTTTATCAGCTCCCTGTCACAGAAGAAAACATATACTTTGGCTCCACAAGGCAACGGGAGAACGGCGGCCACCATCTCTTCGGCCCGGCGGGAGGGGCGTGATGGCCGGGATGGAGGTGATTGCTGCTGCCTGGGAGAAGATGGTGGCAGGGTGGACGTGGATACCTGTTGAATCTCTTTTTTTTTTTTTTTTTTTTCTCTCTCCTCCTGGGATGTTATTCCTATTTGCCCGGCGCAACTATCTCTTTACTGGTGAGACTAACTCCCCCCTTTTTTTTCAGGAGGGGACTAATGGAGAGTGGGCTTGATTGTAGTGTTTTTTTTTTTGGGCTATGTGGGCCTTTTGGGAGGTTCGTCTTGCGTTGGGGTGGATCGGTCACGGATCATCAATATTTTTTGTTGCTCAATCAGACCTACGTTCTTAGTAATGTGCGGCCTGAGCTGTTTATTGTTTATAGTTGTCCTTGTTCCAGTCGCTGTGTTATTTTATTTTTTACAACAGACATTCATACTTTTATTTACTTTACCTTATTTTTAAAAGGATTTTTCATCTAGGTGGTTTGGTACCTAGAATGCACACCGGCGGTTGCATGTCGTTTGCAGAATGGGAGTGTTTTTGCTTTTCTTCATTTACTGAATACAATTTTGGGTTTGTGAATATTCAATGCATACTCTAGATATTTTATCACTAAATGTGAATGGTTTAGATTCTGCCGTTGAACGAGCCCGTGTGTTGGAATATTTGCACCGTGGATCTATTTCCTGTGCCCTGATACAAGAGGCATATTTAATATGCGGGATTGGATTGCGCCATCTTCTGGAATGACTTGTTTTGGTCTTTCTTTTTCTCTCCCTCTCTCTATTCCTTTTGACTGGGCTTTTAAAATATTGAGTATGTGTCTGTTGTTTTGTTTTGTTTGTTTGAGTGGATGTTATGTTGTGATGATGTGTGTAAAAAGAAATAAAAAACTGTTGATAACAAAAAAGAACTGCAAAACGGATTGACCGCGTAAAACTAATATGTGTGTGTAGAAAAAAAGGCGCAACTGTCTAAATGACTTCTTGTGTGCGTAGGGCAAAATGTTCCCCAAATAAACCGATGTGTACTTCTGCATTTGCGCTTGCAGTTTTGGCACGATTCTCTCACTGATTTCAGATTTGCAAGTGCGAGTGGAAGGCGGGACCTTCTTCTTGCAGCCAATCAAATGAGGCTCTCGCTGACTCTCGATTTACTCTTATCTGATTGGTTCAATAAACACTCCAGACATGAGAACACATCTTTATCTTCATTTGACTCAGCATCATTCTTATTGCTGGAATGATATTTTTAATGCACACGTACATATAAAAAAATATGTACTGCATGCAAATAACTCTTTATTGTGATGGTCTCCCAACAGACATTCTACTGACTCTAAGTAACTTTGCAAGTACATGTCAACTTATTCTACCCCTAACCTTACCAGTCTACTAATACTCTACTAACACTCTAATGAGAGTTCAAAATTACTTACAGTCAACAGAATGTGTTAAAGGGACCATCAAAATAAAGTGTAACTAATATTTTTGACCAATATTTCCTGAATGAGAAAGTGGATTGGACCTTGTGCAATATCTCTTACAAATGATTATACAGTATGTTCTAATAGGAATCACATGTGTGTGTGTGTGTGTGTGATCCTTGTGCAAGATTGCAGTTGTGTTTGATAAATGCAGAACATGTTGAAACCCAGTACATCAATATTTTCCCAGCCACTGAAGGTGACCCTTGGCTTTAGTGTTTAGAGTTTGTGCACGGATGGCTTTGATGGTAAATTTGTTGAGTTGGTTACGTGGAGAGGCTATTATGGATTTACTATCTGAGCCTGAGGTGCTGGCTGCTGATTATGTGATTAAATCAATAATAATTTCTGTTTGGACTCCTTTGCTTCTCTGCTTCAAGCCTCTTTTTTTCTGTGTAGCTGAGCGGAACACAGAGAAGACAAAAGTGCATACACACAAATTATAAAAAATAAAAAAAAATCTTGATTATTTCTATATCAAGATCAAGATCATCTGGAAATTAAAGGAACAAATAAAAAGCAGTAGCCAGTGGAAAAAAAAATGTAGTGATGGCAAAATACATGTTATGTAATTTTGTCCACTGTGGCAGGAAATTAAGACTGACGTGCATGGCTGCAGTGAAAGGAAGTTCATTAGGTGATTCACAATAGCAATAATAAACATAGCTTCAAGCGGACAGGGATGCGTTATACTAATGGCCAACATGGGCTGCAGCCCAGGGCCCCGAACACTAGGGGGCCCATGAGACAATTCTCTTTTGCATTTTAAATAAGGTTGCCAACCATTCCGTATAATACAAAAATTGTAAGGCATCAGTTTGTCCCGTATTTGCAGGCATACAGCATATGACCACCTAGACCATACAAATAGCAAATTAATTATTATTTTTTCAAATCATTGTTTGAATTGAGAAAATAGCCGCTCCAGGAAGGCTGTAAGACCAAGCGGAATCCTCTGCCACCTAGTTGCTCCCACTTCACAGCAAGTGGGACTTGTATTTTGATGGGCCAAAGCTGTGTTAGCCCAGGGCCTCACAAAGGCTTAATGCGGGACTGCAAGCAGAAATTAATGGGGTTCAAGCATTTTAAGACCTTCATGCCATCTATACTGTGGGTCTAGGCTGACCCAAAATATGGGTCTGACAACCTGACACCATAAAATATCCATGATGGAGACTAAGCTAAAACACATACACAAAAGAATGAAAGGCTTAAACAATAAAACTTAATGCACACTAAGCATGATTACACACATGCACACACATTTTAATGTAGATATAGATATTTGAAATAAATAATAGGTAGCAAATTGCTTACCACAAATCTCATCTGTATAACACCATTTTCAGGTTTCACAATAATCATGATGTGGCAAAATTGTCAAAACCAAAAGCTCAGTACAAATGAAAAGATACACTTTGACAAAATATGATTTTAAGTGTTATAATAGTGATTTCATAATAGTGAGCAGAAAAGTAGCATGACAAAATTACAATTATATCCAGCATGTGGCAGCCGAGGACCCAGGGGCGGATCTAGAAAACTATTTTTAGGGTGGCCTGAGGACTGTGAGGGGTGGCAAAACCAAAGCAAACAAACATTCAATCATCTATACTTAATCCATATTATATCATCTATACTACAATTAAAAACAAAATATAGCCACAAGCAGCAATTATCAGAGTCCAAGCACCAATGGCCCCTGTACATGATTAGCGATCTAACTGAAATTAATCTCATAATGTGTTTTTTACAGGAAAGTCCAACTTGAATCTTCACTGAAAGTTAGGGTTTGATGAAACAGGTTACATCAACACACAGTTGTCAAAAAGGGCAACTAAATTTCAAAATAAATCACTCCCTCTTACTGTTTAAACGAGAAGTCAGAAATAGCCCTCTAAACATATTTACTGTCATAAGCTATGTGATCATAAGTGTGGACTTCTATTCAACATATTTAGACAAATTTCAAATGAATGTGAAGATGTTTGCCGCTCAAAACGTTTTCTGAAGCATTTATCTCAAGGCTCTTTCATTTTGTTTTTTATAATTTATTTCTATAATTATGTATAATAATGCAAAGTGTTTGTTTTATTATTCATACCACAATAGTAAATATATGCCTTATAAAAATGTCATAATATATGTTATCAAATACAATAAATAAAATTGTCTCTTCATTTTAAATGGATAGCAATATATTTAATCATGCAACTTGAAAATGTTTTATTAAGGGTCTATAAAAATTAAATAAATATTTAATAATCTACATTTCACAGATTTCACTGTACACTAATTATATAGAACTATACTGCTGTGCAAAGGCAAAAGACGGTAACTTCTATTTTGGTCAAAAATGAGTTATTGATATTTATGGGACATTCAAGACATCCTTTATCATGTGCATAAGTATCTTGAGTCAATTTAGTTGTTTTTCTGAGAATATAATGGGTTGTCTTAACCATAACTTCAAAAAGCCCAGGAGAAACCAAGGCAGAACACCGTATAATACCAGTTACTGCTCTTTCACTTTGTTTGGAACTCTCAAAATGAGTTATGGCGTTCTGCCTTTGTTTAGACGCGCGGCAATATGAAGTTACGGTGCCGGCTTGTAGTTATAAGGTGTTCTCCCTTTGTTTTACTGACTATTAAAGACTGCTGCGTCTTAATTACGGTGTAACTTGTATATTTTCATACATCTAATCTGTCACTGAAGCACTTTATTAGACAAACGAATTGCATAGATCGCGATCTACCAAACAGCTCCATATAACAAAGCACTGTAAAGACTAGATACCTTGGCAGCAATACATAATCGTGAATAACCTTTAAAGAATTTTTTATTATTATTTTTTCCTTTTCATAATGCAGATCATTCACTGTCGCTTCTAGTTGGACACGTGTGAACTAGAATGTCGTAGGATGTAGCATGATCAATCATAAAATCAGTACTAACAGTTCGCAATTAAATCCATATTCTACCTTGTAACCCGATAATATCAATCCATGGTGACGTATGTCGCCGGAGATGTTTACTCCCCAAGCATTCTGAGCATTATTCCTGCTTGCTGGCGTTCACATCAATCCACAAGTCGTTCTTTTAGGTTAGGCTATTTTCATTCAAGTCAATATAAAAGCAATTACGCAAAGTCTAGCATTCTTTTACGTTACTGAACATAGCAAATAAATTGGTTGCAAATCGGTATGTTTAATTTTTAATCCGCTTGTTACGGTAAAAAAATAATAAATAAATACAGGCACATTTCTATGCAATAGCCTATGTGAGATAGCCCATAATCTCTAAATTTTATACAGGTGTTACTGAAACGATTTTGTAAATGGTGATCAGCAACCAAATATTGATAATGTGGAAGTTACTGTCTTTTGCCTTGGTGTGACTTCTCACGTTTTGCAGACAATGCAAACGCAGAGTACAGTAACTTCAAAATAGGGGTAAAAATCAAGTTTGAGCTCACAATTTTTTAATGTAGATAATTTTCATTACTAAAACATCTAATTGCCAAATTTCCAGTGTCCTACCTATAATTAATTTGCCTGGACAAATAAAAAAATGTAAAGTAATTTTTCTCAGTTTCACACTCTAGCGAGTTAAGGTCTTTTGCCTTTGTAGGGCAGTATATTGTCAGTACACCATACTTATACAAATTGACTAAATCTATGCATATACATATTATACCTATTGGCATTCTTCTTATTCCACTTTGGAGTCTATGGCAGCCCATAGAACCGCTGGTGGGGAAGTTAAGAAATTTGACACACTGATAGACGATAGTCTGAACTGTCACCATAGCAAATTTGGAGTCTCTAACTCCCCCTAGCACACCAACTGTCCAAATTTGCACTTATGTTTATGCTAATAACTTTTGAACCGTAAAGTTCAGATGGAAAATATGTTTACTCTGATTTTTTGGCTCATGTCGAGTCAAAAGGACATCAAAATTGAAAATTCTACAAGTCAACATTTGTGGCAATTTTTAATTGTTCGAAAAACCTACTTCTGATTTGTTTGGCTAAAAATCACAAAACTGGTCTCTTTTGATTCAGTGCAGCATGCCGAGTTGAACAACACCCAGTTTTGGGCCAAAACCCAATACCCAATTTTGGGCCATTTTGGGGCGCCAGCCATTTCAATTTTGTCGTAAAAGGCTATATATTATGAACGCATTGGCGTATCATTGCGAAACTCGGTATGTTTCTTCAGCACCATGCCCTGATGGTACTCAAAAAGTTTTGGGGCAAATTTGACTCAGATTATCTTCAGACCATACTGGCAAAAAGTTATGGATTTCGCGTTGATATACGGAATGATTATTGTTTAACACATAAACAATTTGCTGAAATGATGCAAAACTGTGTCTGAGGCTGTATCTCTGCAAAGCTTTGACATATTGACACCTAACTTTGTATGTGCAATTGTCACCTCACACTGACCACACCACATAAATTTGGTAACAATGCCACCTATTGGTCAAAAGTGATAAACCATTCATTAACCATTAATAATGAATTTTTCTAAAATGTTTATAACTTTTGATTAATTTAGCCTATTGCAGTGAATCTGGTCTCAATGTATTATTTGGGTCATGCCAAGAACATAGATACTACTTTTGCCATTTTGATGTATGTCGAACTCCTCCTAGACTGTTTGTCTGATTTTCACCAAATTTGACTCATCTTCAGACTGTGCTGACAAAAACGTTATGGATTTTGTGTTGATAGGCAAAACTGTTTTTGTATACTGCCCTACAAAGTCAAAGTGCAGTAACTACACAAACACTGAAACTGAGAAAAAATACTTTTTTTACACCAACCAGTCAAACATGTTGTGGATAGATTAGGGGCAATGCATTCATGTAATTCCTTTTTAGGAATATTTTTTTATAGATAAAAACCATGACCACTGATGAGACCTTTGACCACCAAAATGCAAATTTTGCACTCTGCCTTTGGATGACCTTAAACAACTAAAACACTTTTGCAAAAGCAAAGTACAGTATCTACAAACTAAAAGTGTTCATCTAACTTTCTTGTGTTTCTTACTACATGTTGATTGTTTTAAAGGGGTCATCGGATGCCCATTTTCCAAAAGTTGATATGATTCTTTAGGGTCTTTTTCTTTTTTTTATTATTATGCAAGTAAAGAATGTGACAATTCTTTAGGGTCTTAAAGAAAAGTCTATAACATACTTTGGTTAACCCTCTGGGGTCTGAGGGGATCTTGGGGCCCTTGAGATGTTTTGACATGTCCTGACATTTGTGCTTATTTCAGCTACTTATAACATACTATTGGCCAACATGTATTTTTTTGTGTATTCAGCACAAATTGTGCTACAATAATATGTATAAGTTTGCATTTTTTAGAAAAAAAAGATTATGCATGGTTAGTAAGTTTTGGGGAAAACATGTAGCTGAAATAAGGCCATAAAACACATACTGAATACTTCTCAATAAGACTTTTAAGTAATCAGTCTTGTAGGCTAGAATATTCATGTCAAAAGGATGTGAAAAATCATCTTGCTTACTCCTTCACCGAAAACAATATATTGATTAAAATTTTTAAAGACATGTTTTGTGGTCGAAAGCCTATATGCGAGGGAGTGACAATGGCCATAAATATTTAGAGACAATTAGTTCACACCTGAGAGACAAAGGGCTGCCCCCTAATGGCCCATCAGTTTGACTGTTACTTTGAGGCAGGTAAGAGTGTCACGACACAGGCAAAGATCAGATAACAGCGACAGGGATAATAGAGACAGGTCCAAACTCATAAACGTTTACCAGGCTTAGGTCGAGGCAGGCGGCAGGCAGGGGAAATATCAAACAGTCCAGAGATCAGATCACAAGGGCAGGCGGCAGAGAATCGCAGGGTCAGATAAACAGTCCAAAGTCGTACACAGGAAATCAATAATCACAAATAAACGCTCAGAAGTGTTAGCCGGGGCAAAACAAGACTTCGCAATGAGTGTCTGATGAGTGGCAGCTAATATAGGCCACCGAGATGAGAAACACCTGTGCATCAATCAGTCTAAGATGCAGTGCATTATGGGAGATGTAGTTCCAGTGTTAATACTCCGGTGACGGTGCCCTCCGGTGGTGTTCGGGGAGGGCCACAGAGACCGAGTTTGTGACAGAGCCCCCTCCCTGCGAGCGGCTCCTGAAGCGAGAGGCGGTTCTACGCCGAGGTCTTCCACGGGGTCGAGGAGCGGGTCTGTTGGGGTGTTCGCGATGGAAATCATCCGTGAGAGTAGAGTCCAGGATGTCTGGAGCGTTGATCCAGGACCTCTCCTCAGGTCCGTACCCCTCCCAGTCTATGAGATACTGTAAGACCCTGCCTCGGCGTCGAGAATCCAAGACCTCCCTGACTCGGTACGCCTCCTCGCCATCTACTACGATAGGAGGGGTGCTCTCCTCAGCGGTCTCCTCCTGGTCCCCCTCCCCTCTCGGACCACCGGCGGGCTTGAGCAAAGAAATATGGAAAGTGGGTGAGATACGGTAATTGGCAGGAAGTGCTAAACGATATGAAACTGGTGTAATTTGCCGAATTATTTGAAATGGACCCACGTACCTGGGACTGAGCTTCTTGCACGGGAGACGAAGTCGGAGATCTCTGGTGGATAACCACACCCACTGACCCGGAGTGTAGGGAGGACCTGGTCTTCGATGACGATTGGCCTGTTCTTGAACTCTGCGTACAGCATGTTGGAGATGAACATGAGCGGTATTCCAGGTTTCCTCACTGCGGTGTAACCAATCATTGACAGCGGGCAGATCCGAGGGTTCCCCTGACCAGGGAAATAGTGGAGGTTGGAAACCAAGAACACACTGGAGCGGTGTGAGACCAGTAGAAGGCTTGCGTAACGAGTTCTGTGCATATTCAGCCCAAAGCAGATAACGACTCCAGTCGTTCTGGTTGTTGTGGCAGTAAGATCTTAGAAACCGAGTTATTTCCTGATTAAGCCGTTCCACTTGGCCATTGGATTCGGGGTGATAGCCGGAGGTTAGACTGATGTTTATGTTGAGCTGCTGACAGAAAGCAGACCAGACTCTGGAGGTGAACTGTGGTCCACGGTCTGAGACTATGTCCTCAGGTAGTCCATAGAACCTGAACACCTGTTCCAGCAAAGCCTCTGCTGTTTCGAAGGCTGTGGGAAGCTTAGTGAGAGGGATGAGTCGGCATGCCTTAGAGAAGCGGTCGATGACTGTAAGTATGGTGGTATGATTTCTGGAACGGGGAAGATCAGTTACAAAGTCGATGGCAATGTGAGACCAGGGGCGCTGAGGTATGGGTAGAGGCTGAAGTAACCCAGCTGGGCATTGACGAGACGATTTGGCAATACTGCAAGTAGCACAGTGTTGGATAAACTTTGTAACATCCTTTTGTAATGATGGCCACCAGAACCGGTTGGTAACAAGATGAACCGTGGCTGTAATGCCGGGATGACCAGAACTGGGAGATTCGTGAATCATCCGGAGGATGCGTTGTCAGAGATCTGCAGGAACATAGGTTAAGTTCGGTGGGCAGTCAGGTGGTATGGGGTCATTGGCCTGTGCCTCAGTAATCTCAGTCATGATGTCCCACTGTACTGGAGCGAGGATAAGAGATGAGGGAATGACCGGTTCGTTGGGGTTATTTGAGGATGTTGAGAAGTCGAATTGCCTAGAGAGAGCATCCGCTTTTCCATTCTTTGATCCGGGGCGATAGGTGACATGGAAGTCGAAACGAGAAAAGAACAGTGACCATCTTGCTTGACGGGGGTTTAGACGTTTGGCTGATCTGATGTATTCCAAGTTCTTATGATCCGTGAGTACAATGAAAGGTAACTTGGCGCCCTCTAGCCAATGTCTCCACTCCTCGAAGGCTGCTTTCATGGCTAGCAGTTCTCGGTCCCCAACATCATAGTTCCTTTCGGCAGCATTGAGTTTTCTGGAGTAATAGGCACAAGGATAAAGCTTAGCAGAGTTACCCTGACGTTGAGACAAAATGGCTCCAATGCCTGTGTTAGAGGCATCCACTTCTACCGAGAATTCGAGTTCAGGGTCAGGGTGATGAAGAATCGGTGCAGAGGTGAAACGCTCCTTGAGTTGTTGAAAAGCCTCTGATGCTGCTGTGGACCAGACGAGATAACGCTTGCCTCCCCTAAGCAAGGATGTCAACGGTGCAGCTATGGTGCTGAAGTTGCGTATGAAGCGCCTGTAGAAGTTGGCAAACCCCAGGAAACGTTGCAGGTCCTTAGTGGTTTTAGGTGTGGGCCAGTTTAAAACTGAGTTGATCTTTTTCTCATCCATTGCCACCCCGTCAGCACTGATGATGTATCCCAGAAATGATGTTAGTGTCTGGTGAAACTCACATTTCTCCATCTTGGCATACAACTGATGATCGATCAGGCGTTTTAGCACTGCCCTTACGTGTTGCACATGGGAATCAAATGTGTCAGAGTAGATTAATATATCGTCCATGTAAACAATTGCCCATTGACCCAACATGTCCCGGAACACATCATTGATGAATGCCTGAAAGACTGACGGACTGTTGACTAGCCCGAACGGCATAACCAGATATTCATAGTGCCCATTGGTGGTGGAAAAGGCTGTTTTCCACTCATCCCCCTCTCTGATGCGGATAAGATTGTATGCGTTGCGAAGGTCAAGCTTGGTAAAGTACTTTGCCGAACGGAGCATTTCCAGGGCGGCTGGAACTAGTGGCAGGGGGTAGCGGAATTTGACTGTGATCTCATTGAGATGACGGTAATCAATGCAAGGGCGTAATCCTCCATCCTTTTTCTTAACGAAGAAGAAGCCTGCTGACGCTGGTGATGTGGACGGTCTGATGAAGCCCTTTGATAGTTCCTCCTCTATGTAAGCTTTCATGACCTCAGACTCCTGTTGTGTTAATGGGAAAATCCTGCCCCTGGTGGGTACTGCCCCAGGAAGGAGATTAATGGCGCAATCGCTGGGACGATGAGAGGGAAGTTGTGAGGCTTTAGATTTACTGAAGGCTTCACATAAATCATGGTATTCCATGGGTAACCCCTGAACGACTGTACTTTCATTGAGACAGGATTTAGGTGATCGAGGTGAGTGAGAATGGAGCGAAAGGCAGTGCTTGTGACATGTCTCAGACCACTGGACGATCTGTCGTGTAGGCCATGATATGCAGGGATTGTGTTTCTCCAGCCAAGGCAAGCCGAGGATTATGGGTTTCTGGGGTGATTCGATGGCAAACAAGCGAATGCTTTCCGTGTGAAGAGAGCCGGTTCTGAGTGTGATGTCCTTGGTGATGAATTTGACGCGTCCCGTGCCCAGGGGACGACCATCTAGCGCTGCCACTGCCACACCGGATTCACATGAAATAAGAGGGAGAGAATGTGTCTTAGCGAAGTTAACATCTATGAAATTTCCTGCAGCCCCAGAGTCAATCAATGCCAAAGAATCAAACTGTGAGTTCTCAAACATTATGGTTACAGGAACTTCGAGTGTGGATAAGGTTGACGGATTAGAACTCACCATGGATGAACCTCTAGAAGTTGGTCTTGTGGGGCAGGAGATTCTCATATGGCCTGGCAAACCGCAGTATAGGCATAGATTCTCACGGCGTCGGCGCTCTCTCTCCTCAGATGTGAGGTGTGTCACGCCCACTTGCATGGGCTCAGGCTCAGACGCAGTTCTCAGCGTGACAGCAGAGGGCAGTGTGGCGGAACGACGTGAGGGGCGTCTAGAGCGCATCAGGTTGTCAATCCGAATGGTGAGCTCGATAAACTGTTCCAGTGTTTTCCCCTCATCGCGGCAAGCCAATTCAGACTGGAGTTCGGTTGTGAGGCCCTTGCGGAACAACAGCTTTAGTGGATCGTTATTCCAGCCTGTTTGTGCAGCGAGAGTACGGAAGGTAAGTGCATAATCAGCCGCCGTGCTGCTTCCCTGGCGGAGAGCTAATAGTTGTTCCCCAACCTCCTTTCCATCAACAGAATGTTCAAATACCTCTCGAAATTGCCGCATTAAACTTCTGAAGGAGGGAAAAGCCATATTGCCGCCTTCCCACACCGCCGTAGCCCAGTCTAGTGCTCTCCCCGTCAGTAATGAACACACAAACGAGACACGACTATCATCCGTGGGGTAGAGAAGGGGTTGTTGATCCATGAATATTGTACACTGGAGGAGAAATCCCTTACACTTGTTAGGGCTGCCATCGTATCTCTCAGGAAATGACAAGCGTGGGCTGGTCATAGGTTGGTTGGTGTTTGGGCTTTGAGCGGCTGACGGTGGTGTCAGAGTAGGTGGGGATGTAATGTTGCACAGAGCCTGGAGTGTTTTGCTCAGCTCCTCTGTGAGTGAAGTGAGACGCTGCAGTTGTTGATGATGTGCTGCGAGCATAGAGGCTTGGGCGGAGACCTCGGTGGTGAGCTGAGAAACAGCTGCTGGATCCTGAGATGGCGAAGTCTTATGTAACAATGGGTCTGAGGCATAGGGATCCATTTGCAGCTTTTATTGAAAGCAGTGTCAAACAGGCAAAGATCAGATAACAGCGACAGGGATAATAGAGACAGGTCCAAACTCATAAACTTTTACCAGGCTTAGGTCGAGGCAGGCGGCAGGCAGGGGAAATATCAAACAGTCCAGAGATCAGATCACAAGGGCAGGCGGCAGAGAATCGCAGGGTCAGATAAACAGTCCAAAGTCGTACACAGGAAATCAATAATCACAAATAAACGCTCAGAAGTGTTAGCCGGGGCAAAACAAGACTTCGCAATGAGTGTCTGATGAGTGGCAGCTAATATAGGCCACCGAGATGAGAAACACCTGTGCATCAATCAGTCTAAGATGCAGTGCATTATGGGAGATGTAGTTTCAGTGTTAATACTCCGGTGACGGTGCCCTCCGGTGGTGTTCGGGGAGGGCCACAGAGACCGAGTTTGTGACAGAGACAAAGGGCTGCCCCCTAATGGCCCATCAGTTTGACTGTTACTTTGAGGCAGGTAAGAGTGTCACGACACAGGCAAGGGACACAGAGGTAAGTGATCAAACACAGAGATTTATTGACAGATGAGCGAGGATGTATCAGGTGCAGATGAGAGGTGAGTATGGGACTGAGAGTTAATATCCAAATGGCTTAGCTTGCAGTAATGGATCTCTGTTTTGCCGTAGGAGGATCGAGGATGAGTCGAAACAGATGAGAACTGGATCGGTGGAGAACAGGAACGGTGGAACACAGGAACATCTAAGGTAAGTAAACACAGGTAAGTGCAGGTAGAAAGCCTGGTTTAGTTCAGGGTGTGAACGGTACACTGGACGAGGAGGGAGTGTGGAGAGTGTGCAGATAAAGGGGATCCTGATGAGCTGCAGCAGGTGCGGGTTATTAATAAGCAGGGGATTGAGATCTGGTGAACGTGGGTGCAGATGACTGTTGTGACAGTGACTCCCTGACATTACCCCTCCCCCAGGGGTGGCTCCTGACGCCCTCACACGACGACGGGGACGGCCACGGCCTCTGGGTGCGGGACGATTGGAATGATTGCGGTGGAAGTCCTCCAGAAGCAAGGGGTCTAGGATATTGTCCCGGGCCACCCAGGATCTCTCCTCTGGTCCGTATCCAGACAGTCCGTATCCTTGCACAAAAATGGCGGTGCGTGCAGACGCAGCGGCTTCTCTCTCTCCCGACAGAATGGTATTTTCGTGTTTTTTTGTCTTGTAAGTCGCAATGTTTTTGTACATCTTCGTCACGTCTACCTGTCTTTAAGCGCGCATACAGTCGTGAGTTTCTGCTCGATGTCGGCAGAATCACATTTTTAGAGTTAAACTCCGCGCACGCCGAAGAGCTGCGGGACCTCGGTCTGCTCCGAAGGCTTACACCATCACCGACCCCCACTACTGAATCTCGCCCACAGTGGAGGTGCTACAAGCGGCATGAGAGGAAGCAGAAGAGGGGTAAGCGTGGCGGTATCTGAGCTAGGCTAGCGGCTAACCCACACAAGCCAGCTATCCCCACCATCGTACTGGTGAACGTACGCTCTTTGGACAATAAACTGGACTACATCCGACTACTTCGCTCTACTCAGAGGAGTGTAAGAGACTGTTGTGTTTTTGTGTTTACGGAAACATGGCTTAACAACAGCGTACCGGACTGCGCCATTCAGCTCGACCAGCTAACATGCTATCGAGTAGACAGAGCTCTCGTCGAGGGAGGTAAGATCCGCGGCGGCGGGCTTTGTGTTTACATCAATGATGCATGGTGCCGAGACGCTGTTGTGGTCTGCAAACACTGCTCACCCCTGGTGGAGTTTATGATTATTAAGTGCCGGCCGTTCTATCTACTGAGGGAATATACAGCCATACTGCTCGTTGCTGTATACATCCCTCCCAGCTCCAACAACAACAACAGGAGTGAGGCACTAAATTATCTGTACCAGCACATCAGTGAGCAGCAGACAGCCCACCCAGATGCTTTTCTCATCTTGGCTGGGGATTTCAACCACGCAGACTTAAAGAGTGTGTTCCTAAAAATACACCAACACATAGACTTTCCAACAAGGGGGAACAACACTCTGGACTTTGTTTACACCACCCAGAGAGGAGCATACAAGGCCCTACCCCTCCCCCACGTCAGAGCCTCAGACCACATCACTGTCATGCTAATGCCTGCATACAGACCGCTCATTAAAGTCATCAAACCAGTGCACAAACAGATACAAGTGTGGCCGGAAGGGTCGTCAGAGGCACTTCAAGACTGTTTTGACACCATTGACTGGGATATGTTTAAGCAGGCTGCCACATACAACAACACCACAGACCTCCAAGAGTACTCAGAGACTGTCACTGCCTACATCACCAAGTGTATTGATGATGTAACGGTCACAAAGACTATCACTGTCTGGGCCAACCAGAAGCTGTGGCTGACAGGGGAGGTCTACAGACTCCTGAAGGCTCGGAACACTGCCTTCAGAGCTGGAGATGAGGAGAGCCTGAAGACAGCTAGGGCTAACCTATCCCGCGGCATCAGAGAGGCCAAGAGACAGTACTCCAGGAGGATAGCCCATCGTTTCAGTGACAGCAGAGACACTCGGAGCCTGTGGCAGGGGATACAGACCATTACGGACTATAAGCCCCCACCACAGACCTGTGACAGCACCATCCCCCTGCTGAACGAGCTGAACGCCTTCTTTGCTCGCTTTGAGGCACAAAACAGTACCACTGCACAGAAGACTCCACCTCCTCCCGGCGATCAGGTGATGATGCTGTCCCCAGACAGCGTGAGGAGATCCCTCAGCAGGATCAATGCACGAAAGGCTCCGGGTCCTGACAACATTCCTGGGCATGTACTGAGAGACTGTGCAGTGGAACTCACTGATGTCTTCACAGACATGTTCAACATCTCGCTAAGTCAGGCTGTTGTCCCCACATGCTTCAAAGCTACCACCATCATTCCAGTCCCAAAGAAGTTATTTCCATCCTGCTTCAATGACTACCGTCCAGTAGCACTCACTCCTATTCTCATGAAGTGCTTTGAACAGCTAGTTATGCACCACATCAAGTCTGTCCTCCCCCCTTCCCTGGACCCCTTCCAGTTTGCATATAGGTCCAACCGCTCGACCGATGATGCCATCGCATTTAAAGTCACATCAGAGGTGTTCAGTTGGGATTAGGACTTGGCTTTATGCAGACCAGTCAAGTTGTTCCACACTGACTGAATCAATCATTTCTTCTTGAACCTTGCCTTATACGCAGATGCATTGTCACATTAGAATAGAAAAGGGTCCTGTCCAAACTGTTGCTATAAAATTAGAAGCACACAATTCCCTAGAATATCATAATATGCTTAAACATTAAGATTTGAACTTATGGAAATTACTTAAGTAGTCAAACCTGTTCATTAGAAGGGGGTGTCCCAAAACTTTTGGCAATATAGTGTATTTTGCTATATTTATGTCCTTTACCCTCTACCCTGATCACAACAATGATATGGTTTCATCCCTACTTACTTGATTGCTTTTTTGACCCTATTATCTGATGACTGACCTGCACCATTCTCGCTTTTGTGTGACTGACTGAAGTTTGTAAACTGCTGCTGAAATTCCCATCCCCCCATGGCAACATCTGGGGTCCGTTCTTCGTACGTCGCTAACTCAGTTAGCTGGATTTGATTGTTGCCGATTTTGCTTGATCTTGGATCATTTGGTTCTTCGAAGCTCATCCTGGACTTGCTGTCATAGCAACAGGCCCGTAAGCTTAAACCTGCTCGGGAGCAGGCTTATTTCATGTAAACAGGATTAGATTGCTTCTTTTTAAGCAGAATTGATACTTAATATCTGCCCAGCAAACGCTACTTTATTACAAGCGTACCCTACTGGTCCAGGGACAATAATTTAAAATAATAATCATTTAAAAATTAATTTGAAAATAATATGACAATGTTGTGTAGTCTATAATACTATAGACACAGCCAATTTTTACTCATTGAAAGATTTATTAGTGATGAAATAATTACTTTATAATTGTATTGGAGTCTTACACACATGCTATACAGATAATCTGAGCTGTGCATTAATTTGAGTGGCGACAAATATTATGGGAGAGGCTTGATGGAGTGCAGGAGATGCAGATAACTCTAAGAAACTTTAATTAATGCCATCACGTAACAAATCTGCTTCAAAGATAAAATTAAATGAATTGCTAATTACAACATTGAAATAGAAATGTAAAGCCTGTACAAATACTAGAAGTCATAAATATAAATTAAATATAAAAAAATTACAACTAAATTAAAAACAGTGCACATCTCATTTATCTATTTATATCTATATACATTTATGTAGTTTTGTCCACTTGGCTGTTTCCTTATAAAGGCCCAGAAATTTGTCAAGTTTTTCGTCAGGTGTCTTTTTTAATGATATGATGTCATTATGTTGCCGTCTTGCCGCCAGCCAATCACTGCATTGCTGATCGTGGTTTCGAGTATCGATACATAGCCCCTTTTCGGGGAACACGAGAACACGCAGTAATTTTAGACAACTTAATCCAGATATTTTAATCTAATATGCAAATTCGTTTGAAGAACCAAATTAGCCAGAGATCAGATATCAGGATTAGAAGATCTTGCATCTTTCAGATCCCTGCTCACAGGACGAGCGTTGCTCTGGGCACGCGCCATCTGGAACTCACAGAGCAGTATTATTAACTCTTTCGATGCCTTCTCCGCTCACTTTAGGGAAGTCTTCGGCCTGTCTACCTGCTCTTGTAGAAGATTTTCATTAATCTTGAATTAATATAATACATAGAATTATGCCTATACATAAGAAGGTTATTCTACTATTATTATTTGACTGTGTACATGACTGTGTGCAGTAAGCTTAGAACAGAGTGAACTATTTAAAACTTGAAGAACACATATATGGAAAGAATCTGTTCAGGACCTAGAAGTGCATACATGACAGTGATTGATCATTCCTCAAGAATTCATATATGGTAAAAGATACCTGTCCAAAAATACAACGGTGCATATATGGAATGCTGTGAAAACTTCAGGATGTATATATGTGAGTTGGAGACAAGAATCAGGAGTAGTGTGTTGTGAGTAGTGTGCTGTTCGAACATCTACTCTGCCTTTTGTTAACTTGTTAATAAAGGTCTATCTGAATTCAAAACCTCCTCAAGAGCAATTTATTTTGAACAAGGAAAAATCCACAACATAATTGGCGACCCTGGCAGGACTCGAACCTGCATATATACATCCTGAAGTTTTCACAACATTCCATATATGCACCGTTGTATTTTTGGACGGGTATCTTTTACCATATATGAATTCTTGAGGAATGATCAATCACTATCATGTATGCACTTCTAGGTCCTGAACAGATTCTTTCCATATAAAATTTTTAAATGGTTCACTCTGTTCTAAGCTTACTGCACACAGTCACGTACACAGTCAAATAATAATAGTAGAATAACTTTTTCTTATGTATAGGCATAATTCTATGTATTATATTAATGAAAATCTTCTACACTCTGTCCATCGCCGACCAACTCATTCGTCTCCGACAGGGCACTTCCTCGGTGAGCGTGTACACTCTGCAGTTCCGTACTCTAGCGGCCTCTTGTGGATGGAACGAGACGGCGCTGCTCACTGCCTAACTCTGGGTCTAGATCCTCAGATCAGAGCCAAAATGGCTATTTATGATGACAATGTCTGCCTTGAGAGCTTCATGCAAAAGGCTGTGAAGATTTCCCAGCGACTCACAGCCTACCTGCCCGACGAAACCGCTCATTCACAAGCCTCACCCGCTGCCTGTCCTCCAGTACCAGAACCCATGCAGCTGGACTCCAACCGACTCACTCGCACGGAACGTGCGCGACGTCTCGCCACTGGTCTGTGCCTATATTGTGGAGCATTGGGGCACTTCATCCAAAAGTGCCCTTCTCGTCCCCCATGCCCAGCGGTGAGTACACTCCAGGTTGAACCTGATATCTCCATCTTGCCGTTGTTGACAGTACAACTACTCACCCCACATTATTCCATTTCAGTATCCGCCCTTATTGACTCTGGCTCCTCGGGGAATTTCATCTCCCAAAACCTCCTAAGGCGGCTCGACCTATCATGCAAGCGGCAAGTTCAGGAGCTCAAGATTGAGACTATTCAAGGAAAACCGCGTGGGCGCATCAAGTACCGATCTCCACCCGTCATTCTCCAAGTTGGATGCTTTCACCGGGAAACCCTTTCCTACTTGGTACAGGAGGGACCCAACGTCGACGTCATCCTCGGACGCCCGTGGCTTTCACAACATTTCCCCATAGTCAAATGGGAGTCCAGCGAGATCCTCCAATGGAGTGAATCCTGTTTCCAGAATTGTCTCTCCAATGTCCCAGTACCCCCTGTCTGTCATTCCAGTCTCCAGGTTAACTCCACCCTTGTGGAGAGCCCCGAACCCCTTGAACAGCACTCCATCCCATCTGACTACGTGACATTCCAGGATGTGTTCAGCAAACAGGCAGCCACCCAGTTACCACCTCACCGGCCACCGCGATTGACCTGCTGCCTGGGGCCACACTCCCCAAAGGTAGAGTGTACCCCCTGTCCATCCCGGAGCGCAAGACAATGGAGGACTGCATCCAGGAGGCTCTCCAACAAAGATTTATCCGCCCTTCCACCCAGTGCTTAATTTGAGCCGGATCCTGCCGGATCCTGTTCCGGAAAATGTCAGATTTTGGATTTTTGCGTTCCGGTATTTGTTTTTAAAGATCCGGCATTAACAAGTGCGGATCGTGACAGTGCGTGTGTACATATAAGAGACAGAGCGATTGCGGGTTTATGTAGATGTATTTGGAGCATGATTATGTATTGGTCCTCAACATATTATTGACCAATCAGCTTTAAGTTCAAAATCGCTCTCGTTGAGTGCTACTGCTGAACCCACTCTCTCCAAAAGTTCCGCTGCTCACAACAATAATTTGTATTGTGAGCAGCGGGAACATTTGGAGAGAGTGTAATAATACCAGAAATAAGACCAAATAAAGTGAAATATTATATTGTAAAAATTATAAACACTATAATCATAGCCTATAGTCCCCCTCACTCCAAAACAAATCATTTAAATGTAACGGTATGCAGAACAGATCAAGAATGAAAAAACTAAAGCGAAACTGAAAGTACCGTGGGCTCACGTACCTCTCTCATTCGGCACAAATCCAATGTTTCCATATTCGCAATGTATTTCAATGTTAAACTATTATTTATAATGTAGACTATAGGCTTAATGCGCGTTCGCATATCGACGGAAAGATCATCCTCTTCACATGCGCAAAAATGCGCTTGGCATAACAGCAGCTGTAGACCGGTTATACCGCGGACTCTAAATTTATATGTTTGGCTGACTGTATTTTATTTTGATAATGAACAGACTGTGATGGCAAGTTTGAATTTCTAGAATATGTGGTGTGCGTGCGTGCGTGCGTGCGCGTGAGGCACCGGTGCGATCAAACAGCTGACATAGGCTATTAAATACTCTATTTTCGGTCATACAGATAAGAGTAAGACAACCCGCAAAGTGGAAAATAATAATATAAACTAACACTAGCTTCTCTATTCTTTTTGTATTCTATTTCTTTTCTTTTTATTTATTATACAATTAACAAAAGCAAAAAAGGCCTCTAACACTAGCTTGCTCTATTCTTTTTCTATTCTATCTGTTTTCTTTTTATTATATAATTAAAAAAAAACTTGCTGCGTGTACTGTGTTAAGCTAACTGAGACTTGTTATAGCACTTGCATATTATTGCTCTTTTGTTGATTTTGATTGCTTCCATTGTCATCATTTGTAAGTCGCTTTGGATAAAAACGTCTGCTAAATGACTAAATGTAAATGTAAATGTTTACTTTTATTTTTGCACCCTCCCAATAAAAAGAACATTTACAGGTGCATCTCAATAAATTAGAATGTCATGAAAAAGTTCATTTTTTCTTGTAAGTTATTTCAAAAAGTGAAACTTTCATATATTTTAGATTCATTGCATGTAAAGTAAAACATTTCAAAAGTTTTTTTGTTTTAATTTTGATGATTAGAGCTTACAGCTCATGAAAGTCAAAAATCAGTATCTCAAAATATTAGAATATTTACATTTGAGTTTCAATAAATGACCATCCATACAGTATAAATTCTGGGCATCTCTTGTTCTTTGAAACCACAATAATGGGGAAGACTGCTGACTTGGCAATGGTCCAGAAGACGAACATTGACACCCTCCACAAAGAGGGTAAGTCACAGAAGGTCATTACTTAAAGGTGTGGCTGTTTACAGAGTGCTGTATCAAAGCATATTAAATGCAAAGTTGACTGGAAGGAAGAATTTGGGTAGGAAAAGGTGCACAAGCAACAGAGATGACCGCAAGCTTGAGAATGCAGTCAAGCAAAGCTGATTCAAACACTTGGGAGAGCTTCACAAAGAGTGGACTGAAGCTGGAGTCAGTGTGTCAAGAGTCACCACGCTCAGACGTCTTCAGGAAAAGGGCTACCAAGCCACTTCTGAACCAGAGACAACGTCAGAAGCATCTTACCTGGGCTGTGGAGAAAAATAACGTCTCGGTTACGTACGTAACCCTCGTTCCCTGATGGAGGGAACGGAGACGTTATGTCGTGACGACATAGGGGATTTACTTGGAAGCCCCAATCATCTCTGACTAAGAGAAAACGCCAATGAAATTGACTAGTGGATTTTGCATACCTGAGCCACTCCCCGTGCACACGGGTATAAATAGGCGACAGGTGCATCCACTCATCAGGGTTTACGCTGAGGAGCCGAGAACGTGTCCCTGGCACCCAGCGATGGTTCAAGATTGTGGCATGGGGACATAACGTCTCCATTCCCTCCATCAGGGAACGAGGGTTACGTATGTAACCGAGACATTCCCTATCTGCCTGTCACTACGAGTTATGTCGTGACGACATAGGGGTCCTATGGAAAGCGCCACAACCTGAACCCCGTCACGACCTTGTGGCATGCAGATGCTGACAAGAGAGCGCGTGACAGACAAATGCCATGCGAAAGGTCGCAACCTTCCCGTCGCCCCAGCGCAAATTCGCTAACCTTGGTGCCCGCAGGGACCACTGAGTACATCGCTGCTGGAGATAGCCAAGCCGCTGTTCCTTTCCCCAGAAGTCGGAAGGGATTTCGACCTTCAATGAAAGATGCTTCATGTCTTTCCTGTTTGTTGTTACAGCTTGGCAGTAACGACGGGGAAGCGAGCCTTCCGCAGAAGGGCGCTACGGAGGCCACATCCTGCCCGAAGGGAGGTACCATGTGGAGACACTGATATGGGCTGACCCAGGCCTGGGGCAGTACTACATACGACTGGACCCTGGGGCAGATCCTACCTAGGAGTAGGGAGGAGGGCTGCCAGCAGGGCCTGAGAGAGAGCTCTGTCAAAGGGTAGACACGGGTTTACCGTGAGTGAAACCTTACCGTGGACGAATACACGTATGGGATTACCCGAAGGGAATCAAAGCCATACGGACACCTAGCCGAGTACAGGGGCTGACCGGAGACCCGGGCGAGCTAGCACAAGTACTGGGCCTGGCGTCAGACTGCTCCGCCCAGTCTGACTGCCGGGGGTGCTGGAGGAACTCCACCAGGGTTCGCCGTCCGGGGAACTGAACTGGAGGAGAAAACAGGCGCTCGTATCCCCGGGTGAGGGGGAATGGCGCAGCAAGCATGACACCGGCCAGTTCTTCCCGCCACTTACCTGTTACCCAACACACGGGAAGAAACTGGCTCAACGCGGAGACTGTAGAATCTCGCGAAGGTGTTCGGTGTCACCCAGCCCGCAGCTCTACAGATGTCTGCCAGAGAGGCGCCGTGCGCCAACGCATAGGAGGAGGCAACACTCCGTGTGGAGTGAGCCCTCACCCCCATGGGGCACGGCTCGCCTTGGGATTGGTACGCCAAGGCGATGGCATCCACTATCCAGTGGGCCAACCTCTGCTTGGAGACAGCCTTCCCTTTCTGCTGACCTCCGTAACAGACAAAGAGCTGCTCAGAGCTTCTGAAGCTCCGGGTGCGTTCCACGTATATGCGCAATGCTCTTACGGGACACAGCAACTCCAAGGCTGGGTCTGCCTCCTCCGAAGGCAGTGCTTGCAGGTTCACCACCTGATCGCGGAAGGGCGTGGTGGGAACCTTGGGCACGTATCCAGGCCGGGGTCTCAGGACAACGTGAGAGTAGTCCGGCCCGAACACAAGGCACTCTTCGCTCACCGAAAATGCTTGGAGGTCCCCGACCCTCTTGATGGAAGTGAGCGCGGTCAGGAGCGCTGTCTTAGCCGACAGGTATTTCAGCTCGACTGAGTCCAGCGGCTCAAATGGACCCCTCTGAAGTCCAGCCAGGACGATAGAGAGGTCCCAGGAGGGCATCAGGGGTGGCCTAGGGGGATTCAACCTCCTGGCACCCCTCAGGAACCTCACGATGAGATCATGCTTTCAGATGCAGCGGCTGCTCCAGGTCCCAAAGACGGTGCTTTTATGTCTTTTAATGTCGTCTGTTCGTTTCCAAATAGTGTAAATTTACCGCTAACTCATAAGGAAATCACTCCAAAACACATATATGATCGCCGAAGCCTTTTGGATATCGGCAACGCGTACAAACACCAACTCGCGCCGGCGGCAATTGAGAAGCTACGAGGCCTTTGTTTACTGACGCTACCCGCACAAGGCAGCGTCGCAAGCGGTGTGAGAGAGGACGGAAGCGCGGTAAGCGCGGAGGTATACGAGCGAGGCTAAGAGCTAATCCCACAAGACCGGCTCTTCCAACACTCATGCTCTCAAATGTTCGCTCTCTGGAAAACAAACTGGACTCAATTCAACTCAGTCGGTCTACACAGCATGAGGCAAGGGATTGTTGTTTGTTTGTTTTCACTGAAACATGGCTAAATGACAACATCCCGGACTCCGCCATTCAGTTGAACAAGCTAACCTGCTGCCGATCAGACAGAGACAACAACACTTTCTGGTAAGAGCCGCGGTGGTGGCTTGTGTGTTTATATCAACAAAGAATGGTTTAACAATACTGCGGTATTATCAAAACACTGCTCATCACTGGTGGAGTTTATGTTTGTGAAGTGCCGACCGTTCTATCTGCCGCGGGAGTTCACGGCCATTGTTATTGTCGCGGTTTACATTCCACCGTGTGCAAACGCTAAGGACGCGCTTCGTGATCTGTATTGCGCCATCAGTGAACAACAAACAAATAACCCCGACGGCTTTTTCATCATAGCCGGTGACTTCAACCACGCAAATTTAAAGACAGTTTTGCCAAAGTTCTACCAACATGTAAACTTTGCAACAAGGGGAAATAATACGCTGGACTTTGTTTACACAACCGTAAAGAACGCTTACAAGGCTGTACCCCGCCCCCACCTCGGGTACTCAGACCACATCTCTGTTATGCTAATCCCAGCATATAGACCACTTTTGAAACTCGCCAAACCGGTTCAAAAACTCATCACAATCTGGCCAGAGAATGCTACTTCAATGCTACAGGACTGCTTTCAGTGCACAGACTGGAACATGTTTAAAGAGGCGGCCACCTACAACAACCACACAGACCTGCAGGAGTACACTGAAACTGTGACTGCTTACATCAAAAAGTGCATGGATGATGTGACAGTCACTAAGACCATCACCACACGTGCAAACCAAAAGCCATGGATGAGAGCAGAGGTTCGTGGGTTGCTAAAAACCAGAGATGAATCATTCAGATCAGGAGACAAAGCAGCCTTCAAAACAGCAAGGGCCAATCTGTCCTGTGGCATCAAAAATGCAAAACGGTCACATGCTCAAAAAATCAATAATCACTTCACGGACAGCAGAGACACACGGAGCCTGTGGCAAGCCATTCAGACCATCACTGACTACAAGCCCCCGCCACAGGCCTGTGATGATGATCCATCCCTCCCCGATACACTCAACCACTTTTATTCACGGTTTGAAATGCAGAACGACACACCTGCACAAAAACTGCCCACACCTCCCAACGACCAGGCGCTCTGTCTGTCTGCAGCCGACGTAAGAAAGACCCTATCCAGGATTAACCCACGAAAGGCTGCGGGTCCTGACAACATACCTGGCCGTGTACTGAAAGACTGTGCTGCACAGCTGACGGATGTCCTAACAGATATCTTCAACACCTCGCTGAGCCAGGCAGTCGTCCCCACATGTCTAAAATCCACAACAATCATACCGGTACCAAAGAAATCACCTGTGTCCTGTTTAAATGACTACCGTCCAATAGCACTGACCCCAATCATGATGAAGTGCTTTGAGAGGTTAGTCATGCAAAAAATCAAAAACAGCCTCCCCAACACACTCGATCCGCTCCAGTTTGCATACCGTCCAAACCGCTCTACGGATGACGCAATTTCCTCTACCCTCCACCTGGCTCTTACCCACCTAGAAAACAAAGACTCCTATGTTAGAATGCTGTTCATTGACTTCAGCTCGGCATTCAACACAATAATCCCACAACAGCTCATAAATAAACTAAACCTGCTGGGCCTTAACAATTCCCTCTGTAATTGGATCCTGGACTTTTTAACCGGAAGACCTCAGTCAGTCCGTGTCGGCCACAACACCTCGAGCACTACCACACTGAGCACAGGTGCCCCACAAGGCTGTGTGCTCAGCCCGCTGCTCTTCACGCTGCTGACCCATGACTGCACTGCCAAGTTCAGCTCCAACCACATCATCAAGTTTGCTGATGACACAACAGTGGTAGGTCTCATCAGCAACAACGATGAAACGCACTACAGAGAGGAAGTGGCACAGCTGGCTGAATGGTGTGGCGCTAACAATCTGTCCCTAAATGTGGAGAAGACAAAGGAGGTTGTGATGGACTTCAGGAGGAGGAACTCCACTGACCACCCCCCACTGACCATCGACAGCTCTACTGTGGAGAGAGTCAGCAGCACTAAATTCCTGGGGGTGCACATCACTGAGGATCTCACCTGGACCACCAACACCATGTCACTCTCCAAGAAGGCACAACAGCGCCTACACTTTCTCCGCCGGCTGAAAAGAGCAAGTCTCCCACCACCCATCCTCACCACATTTTACAGGGGCACCATTGAGAGTGTGCTGACCAGCTGCATCACTGTCTGGTATGGGAACTGCAGTGCTGCTGACCGCAAGACCCTCCAGCGGACAGTGAACACGGCTGAAAAGATCATCGGTGCCCCTCTCCCATCCATCCTGGACATTTTCCTTGCACGATGCTCCAGCAAAACCAACAGCATCGTGAAGGACCCCTCCCACAGTCTCTTCCAGCTCCTACCATCAGGAAGACGGTACCGGAGCATCAGAGCCCGCTCCGCCAGACTGCTCAACAGCTTTTTCCCCCAGGCTGTGAGAGCCCTTAACTCAGATCACCCCGCCCCCCTCTGAAACCCCATGCAAACCCCTACCTCCTGAAACACGGACCCCCCCTCTCCAAACACCCCCCCAACCTTACCTCACCAAAGATAAAACTGTGAACTTTTTTTGTGCAATTCAAGTGTGCTACACACAGGTGAGTGGGCCTGTACAAACCACCTGTAGTAACACACTCTCCTCTATGCACTAGACACTTTTCTTACACTGCTATGTGTACACAATCCCACAAAAGACTCAGCAATATATGTATGTTTACATGCTCATGCACTACTACAAATCATCTTGTACTGTTCCCCAGCCAGCTGCTTGACTCACAATGTTTCTCTCTGCACATGTACAGTATTTATGTGAAGCATTTGCATAGTTTGTATAGTTTGTATTTTTTATCTTTATCTTTAGCTGTATAGGGTAAACATTTATATATAGTAAACTTAGTCAAAATCTGTCAGTAGGTTAGTTGTGTATAGGTTTATAGTGTTTTACTTCATTGTTGTATGTCTGTATTTATGTAGCACCGTGGTCCTGTGAGGCACGACATTTCGTTCCACTGTATGTCCCCACATGTAGCGGAATGACAATAAAGCTCAACTTGACTTGATACAGCTGGCAGTGGGAGGACTCGCGGGAAGCAAACAGGTCTACCCAAATCGACTCCAGATCAGCCGGATCATCTCGGGATGGAGTCGCCATTCTCCGGGGAAGTGAGCTGTCGTGAGAGCGCATCGGCCGCACGATTGAGCTCCCCCGGAATGTGGACAGCGCGCAGCGATTTGAGCCGCGTGTGACTCCAGAGGAGGAGATGGCGGGCGAGCTGTGACATGGGGGGTATACGTGATCGTATACCCCCCATCCGGTTGATGTACGACACAGCCGCAGTGTTGTCCGTACGGACCAACACATGCTTGCTTAACAGCAGTGGCCGAAACTGCCGCAAGGCTAGATGCACTGCCAGCAGCTCTAGGCAGTTGATGTGCCAAAGCAGTCGAGGCCCCGTCCAGAGCCCCGAGGCTGCCTGCCCGTTGCATGTAGCGCCCCAGCCCGTGCTGGAGGCATCTGTTGTGACAACTACATGCCGAGACACTTGTTCTAAGGGCACCCCGGCCCGTAGAAAGGCAAGGTCCGTCCAGGGGCTGAAGGAGTGGCGACACTCCTGTGTGATGTTCACCCGAAGTGCACAGCGGCGCCATGCCCACCTCGGGACTTGGGAGTGCAACCAGTGCTGAAGTGGTCTCATATGAAGCAATCCGAGCGGCGTGACTGCAGCTGCGGATGCCATATGCCCCAGGAGCCTCTGAAACAGTTTCAGCGGAACCACAGTCCTGCCTCTGAAGGAACTCAGGCAGTTCAGCACTGATTGGGCACGCTCTTCCGTAAGGCGCGCCGTCATACTCACCGAGTCTACTCCACACCAAGAAAAGAGATTCTCTGCACAGGGGAGAGCTTGCTCTTTTCCCAGTTGACCCGAAGCCCCAACTGGATGAGGTGCCGAAGCACCAGGTCCCTGTGATCGCACAACTGTTTTCGCGCGCGGGCCATGCTCGAAACAGTTGAGGATCCTGATGCCCACTTCCCATAACGGGGCAAGGGCGCCCTCTGCGAAGGGGAGGACCCTGTACTGCCATGCCCGACCCTCGGACGCAAACCGTAGGAACGGTCTGTGTCGCGGAAGGATCGAAACATGAAAGTAAGCATCCTTCAGGTCGATCGCTGCAAACCAATCCCGGGGCCGTATGCATTTGATCGTGCGCCTGTGCGTCAACATCTTGAACAGGAGCCTGTGCAGGGCCCGGTTCCGGAGTCGCAATCCAGGATTGGTCAAAGACCACCGCCTTTCTTGGGTACGATGAAATAAGGGCTGTAAAACCCCTGCCTCATCTCGGCTGGAGGGACCGGCTCGATTGCATCCTTGCCAGGAGGACAGCAATCTCCTCGCGCAAGACAGGAGCGTTCCGAGCTGCCAACGCAGTCTCGAGAACGCCGCTGAACTTGGGAGGTCGCCTGGCGAACTGAATCGCATAGCCGAGTCGAATTGTGCGCGTGAGCCAACGAGACGGGTTGGGCAGCGCAAGCCACGCCTCCAGACGCTGTGCAAGTGGCTCCAACGGCACAATCGACATACCCGCAGTGGTGCAGCGAATGGGAGTAAGACTGGATGGTACAGAAGGCCCTGCGTTCTGACTCATCCTCACAGAACTCCCTGAGTCCCTGTAGGGACTGGCTAGAGGCGTGTGGGGAGGCCCTGCCGTCCCCCAACCGCACTCTCTTTGCCGCCAGCAAGATGGGTCGCGGGCGAGAGTGAGGAGGCAGTGCGTCGCACACTGTCAGCCCGCGAGCCTGAAAACTCAGAGGAAAGGGATTTTGTGGGTACCGCTGGCCCTTGAGCCAGCGGCGGAACAGAATGAATGATTCTCCCCCTGCCCTCCTTCGGGGGAAGGAGTGGCGCTGTCCTCGCCATCTCCTGAGATCAAGCAGCTTCCCACATCTCCGGGTTGCCTGTGTCAGGGCCGCTTTATCGCCTCTCTGGACGATATCGGGGCCAGCTGGAACACAGGGGGTGCCGCGCTCCTGCGAGAGGCTCGACGCGCCGGCCTACGATTCAGCATGGGGCGGAGCAGCTCTGGAGGACACAGGAGGGCGCCCACGGCGACAAGCAGACTGGGGCTTGCTCTGCGGCGGAGTAGTGCATCACGCCGGGGCAAGATGTGTTGGATAGCCTCGGTCTGCTTCTGTACTGCCGAGAACTGCTGGGCACAGTCCTCGACAGTGTCGCCGAACAGTCAAGCCTGGGAGACGAGAGCGTCGAGAAAGCTCACTTTGTCGACATCGCTCCTCTCAGCAAGGCTGAGCCATAGACGGTGCTCTTGGACCACAATTGTGGACATCGCCTTCCCGAGGGACTGCGCTGCGACTTCCCTCGCCCGTAGGGCGAGGTCAGTCGCTGAGCGCAGTTCCTGCTTCAACCTTGGGTTGGTACTACCCTCGTGCATTTAATGCCTTGGCATAGTGTACTCGCAGGATAGCCATGGCATGCAGCGCAGAGGCGGCTTTGCCCGCAGCACTGTAAGCTTTGACTGCGAGAGCGGCCGTCAGTTTACAGGCTTTGGACGGGAGACGAGGACAATTCCTCCAAGTGGTGGCGTTTTGCAGGCACAAGTGCACTACAACCGCACTCTCCACCTGGGGAATGTCAACGTACCCCCTAGCCGCCCCGCCATTGAGGGTAGCGAGGATGGAGGAGGCAGACGAGCCGCTTCTGGCCGTAAAAAGGGGCCATCCACAACTTCAGCTCCTCGTGCACTTCCGGGAAGAAAGGAACCAGGGCAGGGCGTGGTCATGAGCACGCGATCGACATCTGCCGCGATCGACATCTGATCCTCTATCGGCGTGCCGAATGAAACGCTGGGCACGCCGTGAGACGGCACAGTAGAACCACCGGGGAGCCACACAGAACAGCTGCTGCGGGAGGAGTGAAAGGTCCGTGGGGACTGGCCCGGCGGAAAGCTCTCACTGTAACCCTCAGATCGCCCAGAGCACTAGCCGATGGTTCTCTGCTCGTGGCAGAGAAGCCAGCGCGGGTAGTGACAGAGGGAGCCCCTCCCATCCCCGTGAGGAGAGAGAGGCGCGATCGCAGCGCTGCCATGGTTACACGCTCAGAACGAATGCATAAACCATCCACGAATGCAGCTTCATGCCCAGCGCGCTGGATGCCCAGACACTGACGACAACGATCGTGGCTGTCGACGGAGGATAGGAAACGACCGCAACCAAGAGGACACGGCCGGAACGGCGTCTTTAAAAAGACACGAACCGACCGTGATTTTTGCTCTTTTAGGAAATCTGCTCTTTTAGTTGAAGTGCCCAGGGGAATCGCTGCAGACAGGGACACCGCTGTTCGCACCGTAACGCCAACCAGAACAGCTTCCAGACAGATGATGAATGGCTTTGTGGAGATCAACACGTTCATCCACTCGGCTCCAAAGCAAAAATCTGATGAGTGGATGCACCTGTCGCCTATTTATAACCGTGTGCACGGGGAGTGGCTCAGGTATGCAAAATCCACTAGCCAATTTCATTGGCGTTTTCTCTTAGTCAGAGATGATTGGGGCTTCCAAGTAAATCCCCTATGTCGTCACGACATAACTCATAGTGACCGACAGATAGGGAACTCAGTAGTCCAAAGTCCTCTTTTCGGATGAAAGTTAATTTTGCCTTTCATTTGGAAATCAAGGTCCCAGAGTCTGGAGGAAGAGTGGAGAGGCACAGAATCCATGTTGCTTGAAGTCCAGTGTGAAGTTTCCACAGTCAGTGATGATTTGGGCTGCCATGTCATCTGCTAGTGTTGGTCCACTGTGTTTTCTGAAGTCCACAGTCAACGCAGCCATCTACCAGGACATTTTAGAGCACTTCATGCTTCCTTCTGCTGACAAGCTTTATGGAGATGCTGATTTCATTTTCCAGCAGGACTTGGCACCTGCCCACACTGCCAAAGGTACCAAAAGCTGGTTCAATGACCATGGTGTTACTGTGCTTGATTGGCCAGCAAACTCGCCTGACCTGAACCCCATAGAGAATCTATGTATTGGTATTGTCAAGAGGAAGATGAGAGACACCAGACCCAACAATGCAGATGAGCTGAAGGCCACTGTCAAAGAAACCTGGGCTTCCATACCACCTCAGCAGTGCCACAAACTGATCACCTCCATGCCACGCCGAATTGAGGCAGTAATTAAAGCAAAAGGACCCCCTACCAAGTATTGAGTACATATACAGTAAATAAACATACTTTCCATAAGGCCAACAATTCACTAAAAATGTTTTTTTTTATTGGTCTTATGAAGTATTCTAATTTGTTTAGATAGTGAATTGGTTGGTTTTTGTTAAATGTGAGCCTAAATCATCACAATTAAAAGAACCAAAGACTTAAACTACTTCAGTCTGTGTGCATTGAATTTATTTAATACACGAGTTTCACAATTTGAGTTGAATTACTGAAATAAATGAACTTTCCACGACATTCTAATTTATTGAGATGCACCTGTATGTTTTTGTAATTAAGCAAACAAACAGGATGCGCTTTCTGTCATCTAGGTTCTCGGTTTCCTTTCCATGAACTTGTTTGCGGATCGCCGCACCTCACATCTGTTTTATATCTGTTAATTATTTATGTCAGATATATTTCGCATATTTATACCTTTTCTATAGATGAAATTTGTATTTTATTTTTCTGGAAACAAATTTTGTTATTTTTAAATGTAACTTAGGCTAGGCCTATACATTTCATTAAATCATCAAAACCTAGGCTGTATAGTTTGGTCCATGCAGAAACTTGTGACCGATGATATTAGTTGCGTCATCACCGTTTAGTGACATCATTGAATGCTCTGGGAAAACTGAAGTTTTATTGTCAGTGTTGGTCACGGCGCCTTTTAACTGCTGATTTGGATCCGGCAATGTTTCATTTACAAATTAAGCACTGCTTCCATCTCTCCGGCCACCTCGAGCTTCTTCTTCATGGGCAAGAAAGACGGAGGCTTGCGGCCCTGCATTGATTACCGGACCCTCAATGCTCACACCGTAAAAATCCCCTATCCACTTCCTCTGGTCCCCGGCCGCACTCGAGGAACTCCGTGGGGCTCGCATCTTCTCGAAGCTGGACCTGCGGAGTGCGTACAACCTCGTTCGTATCCGGGAGGGCGACGAGTGGAATACTGTTTTCATAACCCCCTCAGGTCACTACGAGTATCAGGTTATGCCGTATGGCCTTTCAAACTCACCGTCAGTCTTCCAGAGGTTCATGAACGAGGTGTTCCGGGAGTTCCTTCATAAATTCGTCATAGTCTACATTGACGACATCCTAATTTACTCACGGAACCTGGCAGAACATCGCCACCATGTCCTGGAACAACTCAGGAAACACTATCTCTACCTGAAGCTCGAGAAGTGTGAGTTCCACCGCCCCGTAGTGCAGTTCCTCGAATATTTCGTCAGTGCGGATGGCATCCAAATGGACCAGGGGAAGGTCCAGGCTATCCGTGACTGGCCCCAACCACAGTCAGTTAAGGAACTCCAACGATTCCTTGGATTCGCCAACTTCTATCGCAGATTCATTCAGAACTTCAGTCTCCTCTCCGCTCCCCTCACTTCAATGCTCCGCTAGAAACCCAAGTCTCTGTCATGGAACACCGAAGCTCGGGCGGCCTTCCAGAAGCTCCAGGAGGCCTTCTGCACTGCTCCCATCCTCACCCATCCGGATGCCCAGCTCCCGTTTGTTGTGGAAGTGGACGCCTCCACCACCGGCGTGGGAGCAGTGCTATCCCAACACCACGGAGAGCCTCCTCGTCTCCATCCTTGCGCTTTCTTCTCCAAGAAGCTTTCCCCGGCGGAGCGCAACTATGACATAGGGAACAGGGGATTGCTCGCTATCAAGCTGGCGTTGGAGGAGTGGTGACACTGGCTGGAGGGAGCACAACACCCCTTTTCCGTAATCACCGACCATAAGAACCTTGAATATCTCAGGAGTGCCAAGAGGCTAAATCCCCACCAGGCCCGTTGGGCGCTCTTCTTCACTCGGTTCCTATTCACCTATCGACCAGGAGAAAAGAATGTCAAGGCAGATTCCCTCTCTCGCGTCCACGCTCCTGAGGAACCCTCCACTCCAGAACCCATCCTCCCTCCAGCCATTCTCGTCAGCCCCATCCAGTGGGCTTTGGAGGAACAGATACGAGTCGCCACCATCAGCGAGCCAGCTCCGCCGGGAGGCCCAGAAGGGGGGACTTATGTTCCTCACCTCCTTGCGATCCACCCTTCTGGGCTCCATTCACGCTTCCCCGGGTTTAGGCACATGGGGCAGGTGGCATTGGATAGAGGTCCCCGAGGAGGTCTACAGTCAACCCGAGTTTGGTGGAGTTTGGCCTCGTTTTGGGTGAGTTATAGCTGTTCATATTTTGGGACTTTTTACATTTGGGGGTCTTTATCTCCACCCCTGGGGGTTTATCGACTCGGGAGAGGCGGCGTCGGAGAGGGCCCTTCGAGTGCTATCACCCAGCCGAGTTTCATGTCTCTAGGCCTTGTTTTTCCATCTGAGTAGCAAAACTATGGGGGGGCGTATCTCTGGTCCCCGGGGATGTAGGGACTTGGGACAGGTGGCAATAGGTAGGCCTCATGGAGGTCTAACTCTGACCCGAGTTTGCTGAAGTTTGATCCCGTTTTGGGGGAGTTATAGCCAGTCAAATATTTTGGGATTTTCAATTTTGGAGGGCCGTATCTCCGGTCCCCGGGGGCCTATCGACTCGGGGGAGGTGGCATCAGAGAGTGCCCATCAAATAAGAAAGGCCCGCTGAATAAATTGGAAATGGACATTTTCACATGAAGAAATGTCCATTTCCAATTTATTCAGCGGGCCCTACATACTGCTTCCGTGGACATTCATTTTTATGCAAATTATACAGTATTATGACATGAAACTGACGTGAATGGATTCTGCTGAGCGTGCTGAGTAAAGTAGATGTGTTTTCATCAACAATATTGCACATATTTACGTGTCCACGGAAGCAGTATGAATGGACCGCTGAATAAATTGGAAATGGACGTTTTCACATAAAGAAATGTCAGTTTCCAATTTATTTAGCGGGCCCTACATACTGCTTCCGTGGACAGTACATTTTTATGCAAAATAAGACATTTTATGTGTTTTAATGTACATGGGGCTGCTGGGTAGTGTTCCCTGATCACTGAACTGTAGGTATTACACAATAATTTCATTGCAGTTATGAAATATGACATGTTACTGTACCGTCCACGGACCATCTATGGAGGCACCGTCAAATAAGTTACAGGTGGTCATGCACCATATGTGGTGAAGTTCACCAAAATCCAACTCCAAATTCCAACATCAGAAACATTCATTTTTAGGCCAATTATACAGTATTATGGCATGAAACTGACATGAATGGATTCCACTGAGCGTGCTGAGTACAGTAGAGATATTTTCATCAACAATATTGCACATATTTACGTGTCCACGGAAGCAGTATGAAGGGCCCGCTGAATAAATTGGAAATGGACATTTTCACATGAAGAAATGTCCATTTCCAATTTATTCAGCGGGCCCTACATACTGCTTCCGTGGACATTCATTTTTATGCAAATTATACAGTATTATGACATGAAACTGACGTGAATGGATTCCGCTGAGCGTGCTGAGTACAGTAGATGTGTTTTCATCAACAATATTGCACATATTTACGTGTCCACGGAAGCAGTATGAAGGGCCCGCTGAATACATTGGAAATGGACGTTTTCATATAAAGAAATGTCCATTTCCAATTTATTCAGCGGGCTCTAAATACTGCTTCTGTGAACATTCATTTTTATGCAAATTATACAGTATTATGACATGAAACTGACGTGAATGGATTCCGCCGAGCGTGCTGAGTACAGTAGATGTGCAATAATCAGCAAGTGGACACATATCCCACTTGCAATGTATTCAATTGAATGGCTATTTAATAAAGTGCAAGTGGACACATATCCCACTTGCAATGTATTCAATTGAATGGCTATAGTAGGTTAGTGGGATGATTGTCCACCAACATATTGAACCGGAACCATACAATAAACTGCAAGTGGACACATATCCCACTTGCAATGCATTCAATTGAATGTCTTTTTAATAAAGTGCAAGTGGACACATATCCCACTTGCAATGCATTTAATTGAATGGCTATAGTAGGTTAGTGAGATGATTGTCCACCAACCTATTAAATCTGAACCATACAATAATCTGCAAGTGGACACATATCCCACTTGCAATCTATTCAATTGAATGGTTATTTTATAAAGTGCAAGTGGACACATATCCCACTTGCAATGTATTCAGTTGAATGGCTATAGTATGTTAGTGGGATGATTGTCCACCAACCTATTAAACCGGAACCATACAATAATCTGCAAGTGGACACATATCCCACTTGCAATGTATTCAATTGAATGGCTATTTAATAAAGTGCAAGTGGACACATATCCCACTTGCAATGTATTCAATTGAATGGCTATTTAATAAAGTGCAAGTGGACATTTATCCCACTTACAATGTGGCCACTATGTACAATGCAAGTGGACACATATCCCACTTGCAATGTATTCAATTGAATGGCTATTTAATAAAGTGCAAGTGGACACATATCCCACTTGCAATGTATTCAATTGAATGGCTATTTAATAAATTGCGAGTGGACAAATATCCCACTTGCAATGTATTCAGTTGAATGTTATAGTAGGTTAGTGGGATGATTGTCCACCAACCTATTAAGCCGGAACCATACAATAATCTGCAAGTGGACACATATCCCACTTGCAATGTATTCAAATGAATGTCTTTTTTATAAAGTGCAAGTGGACACTTATCCCACTTGCAATGTATTCAATTGAATAGCTATAGTAGGTTAGTGGGATGATTGTCCACCAACCTATTAAATCGGAACCATACAATAATCTGCAAGTGGACACATATCCACCTGTAGTAGGCTTGAGGAGGTTCGTGACATCCTTGTCTTGTCTCCAGGGCAGCCACTAGGCCTTGATCGGACTCATGATCGGAAAACTCTTTAATGAGGGCTTCTCAGAGCAGTTCGTAATCAGTCTTTGTGTGAGCAGGCTGCCGGTCCAGGAAGCTGCAAACTTCAGGACTGGATGTCGTTCGGAGTAAATAGAGTCTATCTTTGTCCGTAACATTAGGTCGCATTTCCAGATGGAAATCGATATCTTGGAGATAAGCTTGGACATTTTGGCTATTTGACACGCTCGGGGTGAATTTGCCAATGTTCCTGGCGAGCTTGTCAAGGTCTTTTAGGTCCAAGCCGTGCGACGATCTGCGGCTGGCTGCAGCAGGTTCTTTTGGCTTTGTCGTGAGATAATGTTCTTCAGAGGGAGCTGGTGAATGTTTCAACACCACCCCCTCCACCTTTTGCTCATGTGTCAGTCCAGGAACAGGTCACCCGGTCCTGCTCGGCAGGGGTGAGGTCGGTGCGCGTCGTGTCCTTGGTGGCTCACGGCGCAATTCATAGGCGTGTTTGAGTTCCTCTTGGAAACTATCGGATTCCTCTTTGAGGTAGTCGAGCTGTCGTGTTAGGCGACTGATCTCGTTTCTTGACTCCTCTAGGTGAGCTTCAAGGGCTTTGATTCTGCTGTTCTTGTCCCTGAAGTCAGCCTTTGCCTTCTCCAATAGCTGTTCGGCATACTTTAACTTGTTAGAGCGATCAGCGTAGTCTACCTTGACTTGTTCCATTTCTTGAGTGGTAGCTGCTAGGGTCTCTTTTAGCCTGTTGATCTCCTCCTCAGCGCATTGTTCCACCTCATCAGGCCCTTCCCGTCGTTCCTCAGCCTCAATGGGCGCGTGTCAGCTCCTGCTGGCGTTGTGCAGCGTGCTTGTCGCTCAACTTGAGGGTGCGATGAGTTTATGGCTTAAGGAGCCGGTGATCTTGGCTAATTCTTTGTGAGAGTAGCTTTGACTTGGGTCTTGTGCCACGAGGCTTGTTATGTTGTCATCCAGCTGGTCCTGTGTCTGATGTTTTAGTGTTTCAGCAGCCTTAGGGAGGAGGCTGTCTGTCGCAAAACTTAGCCATGTTTCCAGGTCCTCCCAGTGACCGACATGTTCTGTTGTGCGAGACATTTTTTGGTGGGGTGAGGGAGATCTTGAACCGCGACTGACACAGACCTTGAGGAGAAAAACAAAACAAAACAAACAAAGCAAACAGGGGTGTAAATGTGCAATGTAAAGTGTGTGCTTATGTTGAGTGTGTAAAACAGGTGAGTGTGGTTCTCTGCGACTGTGATCCTCTGGTTGGTGTGCTTCTAATTTGTAGCCTCTGTGGGGAAAATTATTGAGCACACACAGTGCAACACAGCTAGAGAACAGAGAAAGAAAAGAAGAACACCAACTGAGCAAGGGACAGGGTAATAATTGGATGCTTCTCCTTTTCCTGTAAGAGAAAGTCTCCTTTTTTTTGTTAAGTCTGATTTAGAAGGATGCTTCTAGTCAGAGAATTGTAAATGGGGATTTTTATTTGTAAGCCAGTGATTGCTATTAAATTTATCCGGGGTGAAGGAAAACAATAGCAATGACAGTACTGGTCCCTAAATGGCAAACTTGACACCACAACGCTAGTTAGAGTGTCCCTCGTGCATGCTTAAAATTTTGCCAGATGCCTACCTTCTCATTGACCTGCTTTAGCCTGGCGGGGTAGGATTTCACAAGAGAGGAAGGTAAATGGAAAACAATTTTGAAATGTCGTTCTCAAGTTTCACAAATACCTGTACACTTGCTAAAGTTCTCATTTGCTCATGATCTTCCTACAGACAAGATCCCAGCAAACAGTAGCAGCAGTCAAATCAGAAGAAAGCAGCAGGGAGAAAAGAGAAGAAGAAGGAGAGTGAGGGTTTTGCTCCCAATATCAGGACTAATAACAAGTTTGAAAAAAATTCAGCGTGGTTATCAATCATCTCAGGCGCTGTTAAATCTTAAGAGTCGAGATGATTCCCACTTTGGGCCACAAACGTTTGGTGACGACATTTGCTGTTTTAGTAGATAAATTCACATTGATAAAAAAAGGAGTTTACACACTGGAGGGAAGAATTTTAAAGATAATAGGCCTAATTATTGAGAAAACATGTTTTTCCTAAATTTTCTTTTGTGGCTTTGCTAAATATATAATCAACTACCATGAAGGTGGCGGGAGGAAGAAGCGCTCTTATTAGTAGAACCCAGGTAATAAAAGGCTAGCCCAACATTAACCAGCTGACAAGAAAAAGGCATGGTGAGGAATTTAACTTGGCGAGAAGAAATCCAGCGGAGTCCAAATCCAACATTTTGCAGCAAATTTATTTCCCATTTGGCCCCCTTTGCCACCAGTTTACTTGCAGCAGCAAGGCCCACCGCCAAGCACACCAGGTCCTGCCGAACTCCAAATTCTATCACAAAGCGGCCCAAATAATTTTTGATTAACCATCCCGTTTAAAATATTTTATTTTGTAGTTATAATGAAGACGTCGTGGGCCGCCCATAAACACAAGCTGCAGTGAGCCTCTCAAACAGCTATGGGTGGTGAATTACCTTTGGCACAACCGGGCGGAGAGAAAAACTAAAACTTCAAATTAAAGGTACTCGGGAAAAAAACAAGAATGAGGCACGACAACAAAAAGTATTAATAATTATGTATACTGCTGGCCTGAAGAGGGGCGGCATCTCCAGCTTCTCCATCGCTATATCCCGGGAGCTATCCGTCAGAGTGTAGAATGTGGAATCCTAGACCCTCTCTCCACCACACTTCTTGAGTCCGACGTACCTCAGTCAATAGTAAAATAATTGGGCTAGCCGGGGTGGTTGGGCTTCTGTCATATCCGCGTAAAGGGTATCCCTTCGCCCATTCAACCTGTTGACTCCTCCGATACCCGATTGCTGGACCTCCTGCGTGCCGTCACTGTGCAACACTAGGACAGAGGTATTCGGTTTTCCCTCCAGCCCGCACCAGGCTATGTCGGAACGGGTGACTCCGCTTGCTGTGACCCACACTGGAGGCAATGCCACTTCACCAACCAAGCACTAGGGGGAGCACTATCTACTATCAGGCTTAAACCAAGGGAAAACCTATACAATTTTAGCTGAGTTAATCAAATAACTGAAGGAGAGAGAATAAGGCCTAACAGGTAGATCCAGAACTTGATTGCGAATGAATTTAGAATTTCAAATTAGAAATTGTGGTTCCTAATTAGAATCTTAGTGATGTTTGTCATTAAAATTACCAGAGTAATTACATTTGCATTGATCAGCAAATAGTGTTGCCGTATGGAAACAGGTACTGTAATTCATTATTAAATGAAATTAAATATTTCAAATTGATAATTAATCATGGACTTAATTTCAAAATCTTGGTTCCCCAAGGATAGCAGGTTTCTAGCATCTACTGATGTCATTAAGATTCATAAGAGCAATTTATAATTTGTTAAATTATAAGAGCACTTATAATTACATTAATAAGTCTATCTAGAAACAGGAACTGAAATTATTTTACATTCCACCTCAGGCAGACACGAGCTTGGCTTTGTCCAAACTCCACGAAGAGCTCAGCGGCTACATCAACAAACACCCTGACGCTGCCTCTATCATCGCAGGGGACTTTAACAAAGCCAACCCTTCCATCAGCATGTATCCTGTCCAACTAGAGGACCGAATACACTGGATCATTGCTACACTCAGTTTAAGAATGCCTATAAAGCTCGTTCCCTGCCGGCTTTTGGTAAATCGGACCACGCGGCCATTTTCCTCACACCGGAATATAAACAAAGGATCGTTCAGGAATCCCCGGGGAAGAGGGAAGTGACGCACTGGTCCTCCCACTCTGAAGCTATGCTACAGGCGTCTCTTGATGACGCGACTGGGACATGTTCCGGGCGAGTTCAGCTGACGTCAGCGAGTTCACGGATGTAGCATTAAGCTTTGTTTACATGCTAACCGACCAAGCCACTGAAACGGTAACAATAAGGACATTCTCTAATCAGAAACCGTGGGTGGACAGAACAATCCGTGCTGCGGTTAACCAACGCACTGCCGCATACAACGCCGGTCTTTTGTCAGGAAACATGAGCGAGTATAAAGCATCATGTTATGCTCTCCGACGGGCAGTTAGAGCTGCTAAACTCCGATACAGAGAGAGAATTGAGTCACATTTTCAGCTCAATGACTCTCGACGCATGTGGCAGGGATTGAAGACCATCTGTTCCTCTGGAAATAACCCCTCCGCCGAGGTGAGAGCAGATCCATTGCTGGCCGAAGAGCTAAACACCTTCTACGGCCGCTTCGAATGCAACGGCGGCGCGACTCTGCCGATCAGCGCATCAGGAAGCAGCAGACAGAGCAGCGATGTTGATCATGTTATCACCGTGTTGGAGGACGAGGTTCGGAGAGAATTAAGGAGAGTAAACATCAGGAAAGCCGCCGGATCTGATGGGATTACTGGCCGCGTTCTAAGATCATGCGCCGATCAGCTTGCTGGTTTGTTTACTTCCATCTTTAATGAGTCCCTTGCTACCTCTGTGATTCCCACCTCATTTAAGAAATCTGTCATCATCCCTGTGCCTAAGAACAGTAAACCCTCTTGCCTGAATGACTAGCGTCCAGCTGCCCTCACATATACAGTCATGAAGGTTTTTGAGAGACTTTTAAAGAAACACATATGCTCCTCCATCCCTGCTACCTTGGACCCTCTTCAGTTTGCCTATCGCCCAAATAGGTCTACTGATGATGCCATCTCTCAGGTACTGCACTCCTCCCTCACACATATTGACAGCAAAAATGGCAACTATGTCAGACTGCTATTCATTGACTATAGCTCAGCTTTCAATACTATAGTCCCCACCAAGCTAGCTGTCAAACTCTCAGACCTCGGCCTAAACACTACACTCTGTGACTGGATCCAAGACTTCCTCACCGGCAGACCACAAGTGGTGAAAATGGGCCAGTTCACCTCCAACTCCATCACCCTGAACGTAGGAGCCCCGCAGGTCTGCGTTCTGAGTCCCCTGCTCTACTCTCTCTACACACACGACTGTGTGTCCTCTCACAGCTCCACTTCTATTGTTAAATTTGCTGATGATACTGTGGTTCTGGGCCTCATTTCCAACAAAGATGAGACCGCATACTTGGGTGAGGTAGAGAGACTAACATCATGGTGCCAGGACAACTGTCTCTCTCTGAACGTGAGCAAAACTAAAGAGCTGATTGTAGACTTCAGGAAGAGACAGCAGCGGCCCTACACTCCTCTTATGATCAGCGGGACCCCTGTGGAGAGGGTGAGCAGCTTCAAGTACCTCGGTGTAAACATCTCCGAGGACCTGACTTGGACTGCACACATTCAAACACAGGTCAAGAAAGCCAGGCAAAGACTGTACCATCTGCGACAGCTGAGGAAATTCAGGGTCTCACCAGCAATCCTGAAAACTTTCTATTCAGGGGCCATAGAAAGTGTATTGACTCAGTGCATCTCAGTGTGGTACAGTAACGCCACAAATCAGGACTGCAAAGCTCTGCAGAGAGTCGTGCGCTTAGTTGAGCGCATCTCTGGGTCTGCCCTCCCCTCTCTGCAGGACATCTACCTCAAACGCTGCAAAAGCAGAGCTGCAAAAATAATCAAGGACTCAAATCACCCCGGTAACCGTCTTTTCACTCTGCTGCCATCTGGCAAGCGCTTCAGGAGCATGATGGCAAAAACTGAGAGACTGAGGAGGAGCTTCTACCCTCAGGCCATCAGGCTCCTAAACTCAGTCTCATAACATCTACAGGACTCAATTTAATTAACTGTAAAAAAACACCCATCATTCTCCATCATCCGCATTGCTGCTATGTGTACATACCCGGTACAACCTGTTTGCACATTCCTCTTGCACATCCCTGTTTATATTATTATTTATTAAATCCACAGTAGACTGTATTGCACATTTTAGTTCATTGCACATTTTACTCCTTATTTTATTTTATTTTTACTTATTTTTTATCTTATTCCTACCTATATTTATATATACTCTCCTGTGTTATGTCTCATCTTTTATTTTATTTTTTTGCACTGTCCATTGAGCGGACCCGTCCTGACCTACATTTCACTACTGATTATACCCTGTATGATTGTGTATGTGACAAATAAACAAGAACCTTGAACCTTGAACCTTGAATTATGAAATTAGAATTTTCAAGTTCGCAATTAATTATGAAATTAATTACAAATTAAAAATCCCTAATTTCGTATCCCTATGCATAACAAGTTATTAATTCCTCCTCGTGTCATCAAAATCTTAAGAACAAATTAATCCGTGCTCCCCAATTACGTATGAATGAAATTAAAAATTTCAGGCCAGGAAATTAAACACTTTGATAGTTAATGATTAAGATCTTAATGTTGTTGTCAAATTATAAGAGCACTCATAATTACATCAGTCAGTCTATGGGGAAGCAGGAACTGCAATTGTTTATGACATTAAATTAATTTCAGGTTTGTAATTAATTATGCCATTAAATGAACAATTTCAAATGCCTAACAATAGCACTCATCTAATGATGTTGTTAAAATCATAAGGACTGTTTATAATTGAATTAATCGCCTATTATCAAAGTAATGAGGCCAAGGCCCAAAATTAATTTTCAATAAAACCCAATAGCTATTAAAACTAATACCCGCTAAAGCAACCTTAAACAAATGTTCATTAAAACCACCTGTGAGATCGCTAGCTAACTTCCTATGACAATTAGCTGCAGTGCACAGCAATAGTTTATTTAAGTTTGCATTTGTTAAAGTCCTTTCAAATGGGAAGATAGGGAAATGGATAAGTGCAAAAGAGAGAGAGAAATGGTATGAAAACCTTAGAGTAAGTTCAGATGTAAATTTAGATACAAAAGCTTAGATCACTTCAACATTTCAAAATACTGCAACACACTGCATTCAAACCCACAGGCTACAAAATGCTAAGTGTTAACCGCTAGCCTTCAATGCTAATAGCTCTGCATAGGCTTCAATGCAAACTCATTAGCTTCAGTTAGCTTAGGTCATGCTATGCTATTTGTTTACAACAGCTCAAAATGTCGCGGGGACTGAGCCTGCGCACTAGAAAATTTCTGGAAAGAGTCTCGGAGGACTTCCTGGTTGAGCTATCACTATGGTGACCCCAACACCCGGATGTGAGTTATACACAGTTTCAGTACGAGTGCATCTCACACTGAACCATCAAAAAGCAACTACTTAGATTCTTATCTTTCTTATAGCGCTAACAATCTCAACTCGTTTAGAGCGAGATAAATTAATCCACAAATTAATTATCAATACAACAGCGTTATTGAGCCTTCGACGAGTCTCAGTTCTGCTGTCAGTCTGTTCTGACAGACAAAAGCAGTGGATTTATCATCACACAATTTCATTTGATCAAGATCAATATTCTCCCTTTGTCCACTCCTTCTGAGCGCCGCGTTGTCATTCACTAGCTGTAACGTTGTAACAGGGCTAGCTGTTACTAGTTTTTTTCTACTCTCATCTAGGGGGCGATAGAAAGCTGAAACCCCAAGTAATTTAACCAGGTAGTAGAGTAGAAGAAGTTAGATTTGTTTGAAAGAGGGAAGCATGGTATTGCCCTAGCACCTCTGCAAATTTCATTGGAGTCCTGATTGAGAAACTCTGTTTCCTGTTCAATCTTGTAAATTTAGTTTTTCTTCATGTTCTCATGCACTTGATCTGCATAAGTTAAGTGTGGGCTTTCTAGTTGATGCTAGGTTTTTGTTTTTTTGTAGATGGACTTCTTAAATATTGCTTTGTAGCTTTATGAGTTGCAAAGGCCCTCCTTTCATGGATGTCAAGAAAACTTTTCTCAAAGGATTGTTTGTGCCATTTTGCCTTGTGGATTAACATATATCCTGTATACAAGGATTTGATTTTGTGGGCCTTTCTTCGTTGGGGTTATTGGAAGAGCACGTTAAGGACTCATTGCTACTTTTGTGTAGGGTTTTATTCCACTCATCATCAATGAGACTGTATTTGGGGATGTGAACATTGACTGGGACACACTGAACTCTGAAGATTCTTTGTAGTTGCCACCCTTTCTTGTATTAATTTACATTTATCTGCAAACCATCTGTGGCTATATAGATGTGAAGTACTGTATTGGTGTTCTCTCAATTCTTTCTCATTCTTGTCTTAAGTCAAGTCAAGTCAAGTTGAGCTTTATTGTCATTCCGCTACATGTGGGGACATACAGTGGAATGAGATGTCGTGCATCACAGGACCACGGTGCTACATAAATACAGACATACAACACTATAAACCTATACACAACTAACCTACTGACAGATTTTGACTAAGTATACTATACATAAATGTTTACCCTATACAAATAAAGATAAAAGATAAAAAATACAAACTATACAAACTATACGAATGCTTCACATAATACTGTACAACCCCAAATCAGAAAAAGTTGGGACAGTATGGAAAACGCAAATAAAAAAAGAAAGTAGTGATTTCTAAATTTTCTTTGACTTGTATTTCATTGCAGACAATATGAACACAAAATATTTAATGTTTTGTCTGGTCAACTTCATGTCATTTGTAAATATACATCCTTTCCTGTCATTCAGACCTGCAACACATTCCAAAAAAAGTTGGGACAGGAGCAATTTAGGGCTAGTAATGAGTTAAATTGGTTAAATAATGATGTGATTTGAAACAGTTGATGTCAACAGGTGATTGTAATTATGATTTGGTACAAAAGCAGCATCCAAGAAAGGTCTAGTCCTTTAGGAGCAAAGATGGGCCGAGGATCGCCCGTTTGCCAACAAATACGTGAGAAAATTATTGCAATGTTTAAAAACAATGTTCCTCAAAGAAAGATAGGAAGAGATTTGGACATTTCACCTTCAACAGTGCATAACATAATTAAAAGATTCAAGGAATCTGGAGGAATTTCAGTGCGTAAAGGACAAGGGCGCAAGCCTAAGCTGAACAACCGTGATCTCCGATCCCTCAGGCGGCACTGCATCAAGAATCGTCATTCATCTATAAGCGATATCACCACATGGGCTCAGGACTACTTTGGCAAACCTTTGTCAAGTACCACAATACGTAGTTACATCCACAAATGCCAGTTAAAACTGTACTGTGCCAAAAGGAAGCCCTATGTTAACAGTGTCCAGAAGCGCCGTCGACTTCTCTGGGCTCGGAGGCATCTGGGATGGACCATCACACAGTGGAAACGTGTACTGTGGTCAGATGAATCAGTATTTCAGGTATTTTTTGGGAGGAATGGACGCCGTGTGCTCCGGACCAAAGAAGAAAAGGATCATCCAGACTGTTACCAGCAACAAGTCCAAAAGCCAGGGTCTGTCATGGTATGGGGTTGTGTCAGTGCCCTTGGCAAAGGTAACTTGCACTTCTGTGATGGCACCATTAATGCTGAAAAGTACATAGAGATTTTGGAGCACAATATGCTGCCTTCAAGAAGACATCTTTTCCAGGGACGTCCATGCATATTTCAACAAGACAATGCAAAACCACATTCTGCACACATTACAAAGTCCTGGCTGTGGAGGAAGAGGGTACGGGTACCTGACTGGCCTGCCTGCAGTCCCGACCTGTCTCCAATAGAGAATGTGTGGCGCATTTTGAAGCGCAAAATGCGACAACGAAGACCCCGTACTGTTGCCCACCTTAAGACTTGTTTGCAGGAAGAATGGGACAAAATTACACCTGAAACACTTCATCACTTGGTGTTTTCAGTCCCTAAACGTCTTTTAAGTGTTGTGAAAAGGAATGACAACATTACAAAGTGGTAAATGCTTTACTGTCCCAACTTTTTTTGGAACGTGTTGCAGGTCTGAATGACAGGAAAGGATGTATATTTACAAATGACATGAAGTTGACCAGACAAAACATGAAATATTTTGTGTTCATATTGTCTGCAATGAAATACAAGTCAAAGTAAATTTAGAAATCACTACTTTCTTTTTTTATTTGTGTTTTCCATACTGTCCCAACTTTTTCTGATTTGGGGTTGTACATGTGCAGAGAGAAACATTGTGAGTCAAGCAGCTGGCTGGGGAACAGTACAAGATGATTTGTAGTGCATGAGCATGTAAACATACATATATTGCTTCTTTTGTGAAGACTAATGAGTCTTTTGTGGGATTATGTACACACAGCAGTGTGTGAAAAGTGTCTAGTGCGCATAGAGGAGAGTGTGTTACTACAGGTGGTTTGTACAGGCCCACTCACCTGTGTGTAGCACACTTGAATTGCACAAAGAACAAAAAACAAAAAAAGTTCACAGTTTTTTTGATTTGGTGTGGTAAGGTTGGGGGGTTGTTCGGAGAGGGAGGGGGGGTGGTCCATGTTTCATGAGGTAGGGGGTTTGCATGGGGTTTCAGAGGAGGGCGGGGTGATTTGAGTTCAGGGCTCTCACAGCCTGGGGGAAAAAGCTGTTGAGCAGTCTGGCGGAGCGGATTCATTCATCATTCATTCATTCATTCATTCTTCCTGATGGTAGGAGCTGGAAGAGACTGTGGGAGGGGTGGGTGGGGTCCTTCATGATGCTGTTGGTTTTGCTGGAGCATCGTGCAAGGAAAATGTCCAGGATGGATGGGAGAGGGGCACCGATGATCTTTGCAGCCGTGTTCACTGTCCGCTGGAGGGTCTTACGGTCAGCAGCACTGCAGTTCCCGTACCAGACAGTGATGCAGCTGGTCAGCACACTCTCAATGGTGCCCCTGTAGAATGTGGTGAGGATGGGTGGTGGGAGACTTGCTCTTTTCAGCCGGCGGAGAAAGTGTAGGCACTGTTGTGCCTTCTTGGAGAGTGACATGGTGTTGGTGGTCCAGGTGAGATCCTCCGTGATGTGCACCCCCAGGAATTTAGTGCTGCTGACTCTCTCCACAGTCGAGCTGTCGATGGTCAGTAGGGGGTGGTCAATGGAGTTCATCCTCCTGAAGTCCACCACAACCTCCTTCGTCTTCTCCATATTGAGGGAAAGATTGTTAGCGCCACACCATTCAGCCAGCTGTGCCACTTCCTCTCTGTAGTGTGTTTCATCGTTGTTGCTGATGAGACCTACCACTGTTGTGTCATCAGCGAACTTGATGATGTGGTTGGAGCTGAACTTGGCAGTGCAGTCATGGGTCAGCAGCGTGAAGAGCAGCGGGCTGAGCACACAGCCTTGTGGGGCACCTGTGCTCAGTGTGGTAGTGCTCGAGGTATTGTGGCCGACACGGACTGACTGAGGTCTTCCGGTTAAAAAGTCCAGGATCCAATTACAGACGGAATTGTTAAGGCCCAGCAGGTTTAGTTTGTTTATGAGCTGTTGTGGGATTATTGTGTTGAATGCCGAGCTGAAGTCAATGAACAGCATTCTAACATAGGAGTCTTTATTTTCTAGGTGGGTGAGAGCCAGGTGGAGGGTGGTGGAAATTGCATCGTCCGTAGAGCGGTTTGGACGGTATGCAAACTGGAGCGGATTGAGTGTGTTGGGGAGGCTGGTTTTGATTTTTTGCATGACTAACCTCTCAAAACACTTCATTATGATTGGAGTCAGTGGTATGGGATGGTAGTCGTTTAGGCAGGACACAGGTGATTTCTTTGGTACCGGTATGATCATTGTGGATTTGAGACATGTGGGGACGACTGCCTGGCTCAGCGAGGTGTTGAAGATATCTGTTAGGACATCCGTCAGCTGTGCAGCACAGTCTTTCAGTACACGGCCAGGTATGTTGTCAGGACCCGCAGACTTTCATGGGTTAATCCTGGATAGGGTCTTCCTTACGTCAGCTGCAGACAGACAGAGCGCCTGTTCGTTGGGAGGTGTGGGCAGTTTTTGTGCAGGTGTGTCATTCTGCATTTCAAACCGTGAATAAAAGTGGTTGAGTGTATCGGGGAGGGATGGATCATCATCACAGGCCTGTGGCGGGGGCTTGTAGTCAGTGATGGTCTGAATGGCTTGCCACAGGCTCTGTGTGTCTCTGCTGTCCGTGAAGTGATTGTTAATTTTTTGAGCATATGACCGTTTTGCATTTTTGATGCCACAGGACAGATTGGCTCTTGCTGTTTTGAGGGCTGCTTTATCTCCTGATCTGAATGCTTCATCTCTGGTCTTTAGCAGCCCACAAACCTTTGCTGTCATCCACGGCTTTTGGTTTGCACGTGTGGTGATGTTCTTGGTGACTGTCACATCATCCATGCACTATTTGATGTAAGCAGTCACAGTTTCAGTGTACTTCTGCAGGTCTGTGTGGTTGTTGTAGGTGGCCGCCTCATTAAACATGTTCCAGTCTGTGCACTGAAAGCAGTCCTGTAGTGTTGAGATAGCATTCTCTGGCCAAATTGTGATGAGTTTTTGAACCGGTTTGGTGAGTTTCAGAAGTGGTCTATATGCTGGGATTAGCATAACAGAGATGTGGTCTGAGTACCCGAGGTGGGGGCGGGGTACAGCTTTGTAAGCGTTCTTTTCTGTTGTGTAAACAAAGTCCAGTGTATTATTTCCCCTTGTTGCAAAGTTTACATGTTGGTAGAACTTTAGCAAAACTGTCTTTAAATTTGCGTGGTTGAAGTCACCGGCTATGATGAAAAAGCCATCAGGGGTTATTTGTTTGTTGTTCACTGATAAACAGTTGCTAACGGTGAACAGTGTTTTGATACTACTGCAGCATTGTTACACCATTCTTTGTTGATATACGAACACAAGCCACCACCGCGTGACTTACCAGAAAGTGTTGTATCTCTGTCTGCTCGATAGCAGGTTAGCCTGTTCAACTGAATGGCGGAGTCCGGGATGTTGTCGTTTAGCCATGTTTCAGTGAAAACAAACACACAACAATCCCTTGCCTCATGCTGTGTAGACCGACTGAGTTGAATTAAGTCCAGTTTATTTTCCAGAGAGCGAACGTTTGAGAGCATGAGTGTTGGGAGAGCCGGTCTTGTGGGATTAGCTCTTAGCCTAGCCCGTATACCTCCGCGCTTACCGCGCTTCCGTCCTCTCTCACACCGCTTGCGACGCCGCCTTGTGCGGGTAGCATCAGTAGGCGAGGCCGCGGTCTCGAGGTTCGGCTTCTGAAGTAAACAAAGGCCTTGTAGCTTCTCAGCAGCCTCCGGCGAGAGTTGGAGTTTGTATAGGTTGCCGATATCCAAAAGGCTTTGGCGATCATAGATGTGTTCCGGAGAGAATTCCTTATGAATTGGCGGTAAATCGACAATGTTTTGAGATGAACAAACAACATTAAATGACATAAAAGCACCGTCTTTGGGACCCGGAGCGGCTGCTGCGTTTGTTCGCGCTGCCATCTTGGATTTACCAATTAAGCAGAAGAGAAACATACCTACCAAGTGGAGGACAAGCTTTCCTTCTGGCCAACGGGCAACGACAAACTGCTGTCGGAAGAGTCGTGTGGAAGAGTAAAGTGCAGGGCCGTCCAGTTGTACTGACATTGTATATAATGAATGATACTGACCTAACAGTACCCATCAACCTTGGCATGGATTTTCTGTTGAAATCTGGAATGATTTTGGATTTTAATGAGATTCAGTATTCTTTCCCCCCCCCATAGAGGATGCTGAAGCACCATTCACCTTTCCAGTCCTTCATCAGGACATTCATTCTTCTGTGCACTTCTACCTTGCCCTACCTCTAACGTCCTGCAGTGATGAAGTTTTCCAGTCTATACACCAACTAAAAGAACAAGCAGACACTGACACGCAGACACAGCAAGAACTGGAAAATCTGATGTTAAGCTGGACCACTGTTTGCAATCAGGAAATCGGACATACCGATTTGGTCAAACATCGTATTATCACCCCAGATGAACGTCATGATAGAAAGAAAGCATACAAGATTTCCATCGAAAAACAGAGTTTTGTTGAAAGTCAAATAAAGGAGCTGCTAGAAAAGAAAATAATTCGACAATCTAGCTCTCCGTGGGCTATATGAATTCCTGCGTCTTCCCTTTGGGTTAAAAAATGCAGCAGCATCCTTCCAGAGACTCATGGAACATGTACTGCGGGAGTTGAAAGGTAAATGTTGTATGGTTTACATCGATGATGTCGTGGTCTTCTCCAAGAATAAGCAAGACCATCTTCAACATCTTCACCAGGTTTTCAGTTGTTTCCACAAAGTAGGTCTCACTCTCAACCTCAAAAAGTGTAATTTCATTCAGAAATCTCTCATGTTTTTAGGCCATGTTGTTTCAAGCGAAGGGATCAAAACCGACCCTGCAAAGGTGTCAGCAGTTAGTTCGTTTCCCATCCCACAGTCTCTCAAAGATGTCCAAAGGTTCTTGGGCTGGTTGGTACCATCGGTTCATTCCCAAATTCTCAGAAAAGGCTGCCCCACTTTACGCATTGAAAAAGAAAAACTCAACATGGACTTGGACAGATCAGTGCCAACAAGCATTTGACCTTATCAAACAAGACTTAACACAAGCGCCCGTTCTAATGTCTCCAGATTTCAATCAAACATTCAGAGTTCAAACCGATGCCAGTAAAATTTGATTGGGAGCAGTTCTTACACAAGAATCAGCAGGAGAAGAACATGTTATTGCATATGCATCCAGACTACTGAGAGGGGTTGAAAAGTCCTACTCTGTAGCAGAGGAGGAGTGCTTAGCAGTAGTATGGGCAGTAGAGAAGTGGAGGTCATATCTAGAAGGGCGACCGTTTGAAGTATTAACTGATCATGCAGCACTGACTTGGGCTTTCCAGCACCCAAAACCATTATCACGCCTCATCAGATGGACCATACGTCTGCAAGGGTTTCACTTCACGGTCAAATACAGAAAAGGTCAGTGCAATGTGGTGCCTGATGTACTATCCAGGGTCCCAAGTCTTACCATTACATCTAACATCATCACAGTCGCTCAAGCTTCCAATTATTTTGTACCATCAGGAGCTGCTAGAAAAGAAAATAATTCGACAATCTAGCTCTCCGTGGGCAGCACCAGTGGTGGTGGTACAGAAGAAATATGGTGGTTCCAGACTCTGTGTTGACTATCGTGGGCTGAATACCAAAACGTACCTTGATGCTTATCCTATGCCACAAATACAGGACATCTTAGAGTCATTACATGGGGCTACTGTTTTCACTACACTTGACTTAAGGAGTGGCTATTGGCAACTGGAAATGGAGGCAGATAGCATTCAAAAAACAGCCTTTACCACATCTTCAGGGCTATATGAATTCCTGCGTCTTCCCTTTGGGTTAAAAAATGCAGCAGCATCCTTCCAGAGACTCATGGAACATGTACTGCGGGAGTTGAAAGGTAAATGTTGTATGGTTTACATCGATGATGTCGTGGTCTTCTCCAAGAATAAGCAAGACCATCTTCAACATCTTCACCAGGTTTTCAGTTGTTTCCACAAAGTAGGTCTCACTCTCAACCTCAAAAAGTGTAATTTCATTCAGAAATCTCTCATGTTTTTAGTCAGTTTCTATGCCAGTGGAACTCCCACAGATAGCAACTGCACAGGAAAGTGACCCAAAAATACAGGAGTTGGTCTCCAAAATAACAACTCAGAGCCCCCAAGATACATCACGAATACGGTACATAACAGAAAATGGATGCCTATTCCGTAGTGTTCCAGATGGACGAAGTGGTCAAAAACTTCAACTTGTCATTCCATCCAGCCATTGGCAAGCTTTCTTTCAGCATGCGCATGACAATCCACTCAGTGGTCACCTAGGTAAGCTCAAGACCTTCAAGTTCAAGATTTATTTGTCACATACACGATTATACAGAGAGTATTAACCAGCAGTGAAATGTGAGTCAGGTCCGCTCCATGGACAGTGCAATATTATAGAAAACAACACAAAGAAATATACATAAAATGAAATGAATAAAAAAAGATATAAAGAACAAAATATAAAAAATAAAATAATGTGCATGATAGTATACTGTAGACTTAAATATTAAGATACGCATGACTGTACAAGAGAGGAATGTGCAAATAGGTTGTACATGATTGACATGTAGCAGCAATCTCAAAAAAATAAATAAAAAAATAAGATACCAAAACACAGAAAGTGATGTGTGCAAATGACACTGTCAGTATGATGTAGAGAATAATGAGTGTGAGTATCTTACTGATTGTGAGTGATTAATAAGTGAAGTCATGGTGATGTTAAGAGGCTGAGTTTGAGTTCAGTACTTCTATATAATTGTGTATGTGACAAATAAAAAATAATAATCTTGACCCATATATCTAGGTCTGTCATGATTATTACATAATCGCCTGAGGAGTCTGATGGCCTGGGGGAAGAAACTCCTCCTAAGTCTCTCAGTTTTTGCCATCAGGCAGCAGAAGCGCTTACCAGATGGCAGCAAAGTGAAAAGACAGTTACCAGGGTGATTTGAGTCTTTGATGATTTTGACAGCTCTGTTTCTGCAGCGTTTGAGGTAGATGTCCTGCAGAGAGGGGAGAGCAGACCCTGAGATGCGCTCAGCTAAGCGCACAACTCTCTGCAAGGCTTTGCAGTCTTGACTGGAGCTGTTTCCATACCACACTGAGATACACTGAGTCAATACACTTTCTATGGTCCCTGAATAGAAAGTTTTCAGGATTTATGGTGAGACCCTGAATTTCCTCAGCTGTCGCAGATGGTACAGCCTTTGCCTGGCTTTCTTAACATGTGTTTGAATGTGTGTAGTCCAAGTCAGGTCCTCGGAGATGTTTACACCGAGGTACTTGAAGCTGCTTACTCTCTCCACATGGGTCCCACTGATCATAAGAGGAGTGTAGGGCAGCAGGTGTCTCTTTCTGAAGTCCACAATCAGCTCTTTAGTTTTGCTCACATTCAGAGAGAGACAGTTGTCCTGGCACCATGATGTGAGTCTCTCTACCTCACCCAAGTATGCGGTCTCATCATTGTTGGAAATGAGGCCCAGAACCACAGTATCATCAGCAAATTTGATAATAGATGTGGATCTGTGAGAGGACACGCAGTCATGTGTGTAGAGAGAGTAGAGCAGGGGACTCAGGACGCAACCCTGCGGGGCTCCTACGTTCAGGTGAATTGGCCTACCTTCACCACTTGAGGTCTGCCGGTGAGGAAATCTTGAATCCAGTCGCAGAGTGAAGTGTTTAGGCCGAGGCCTGAGAGTTTAGAAGTCAGCTTGATGGGGACTATAGTGTTGAAAGCTGAGCTATAGTCTATGAATAGCAGCCTTGCAAAGTTCCCATTGCTGCTGTCAATGTGTGTGAGGGAGGAGTGAAGTATGTGAGAGATGGCATCTCTCACAGTAGATCTATTGGGACGATAGGCAAACTGAAGAGGGTCCAAAGTAACAGGGATGGAGGAGCTAATGTGGCTCTTAACAAGTCTCTCAAATACCTTCATGACTATTTATGTGATGGCCACTGGTCGATAGTCATTCAGAATATCTGGATGAGACTCAGACTACTGGATACTGGATACTGTTCGCACATCACTGAGAGATCAAACCTACAGTCTTCAGTCTAATACTCTCCCAGTCATGGACAATTAATCTATAAATCCGTATGTCCCTCCCGTTAAACTTGAGTTCCCCAGTTTCAGCAACAGTCCAGAAGAAGACCCTATCTTAATCATTGAGCGGTGTGAGGAGTATTTTGCTGTTCGACCTTTGAAGGATGGTGAGATTTTGGCTTCTTTAACGGCTGTACTTAAAAGTACTGCTAAAGATTGGTGGATGGCTGAGAGGAGGAATGTCCATGACTGGAAACAGTTCAAATATTTATTTCTGCAGTCATTTCTGACTGATGATTATGAAGAGGTGGCAGTGAGGAAGCTAATGGAGAGAAGACAAGGTGCAAGAGAAAGCTTCAGAGACTTCGCTTTTCACTACTGAGCTCTCTGTTATCCACCAATCCACCAACGAATATGGTACATAACAGAAAATGGATGCCTATTCCATAGTGTTCCAGATGGACGAAGCGGTCAAAAACTTCAACTTTTCATTCCATCCAGCCATTGGCAAGCTTTCTTTCAGTATGTGCATGAAAATCCACTCAGTGGTCACCTAGGTAAGCTCAAGACCTTACTCAGACTACTGGATACTGTATACTGGCCTACTATCAGAGCTGATGTTTGGAAATATTGTAAAGAATGCAAAGTCTGTCAAAAGTACAAACCCTCTTTGTCGAAATTATCTGGTCATCTACAGTCTACTCCCATTGTAGAACCTGGTTACATGATGGGCATTGATCTCATGGGACCATTTCCAAGGAGTGTCAAGCAAAATGAGTATCTACTTGTTATCGTGGATTATTGTTCCAAATGGGTGGAGATGTTTCCTCTGAGGTCCGCTAAGACTCCTCAGATTGTCCGAATTCTGGTAGAGGAGATATTTACCAGATGGGGAACCCCAGCCTATCTAGTCTCAGATTGGGGTGCACAATTCACCTCTCAACTCCTTGGTTTGGTCTGCAAACAGTGGGGAGTCATTCAAAAACTCACCACAGCATACCATCCCCAAACTAATCTCACAGAGAGAGTCAATCGAAACTTGAAAACAATGATTGCCTCTTACGTCGGAGATCATCACAAGCTGTGGGATAGATGGATTGCCGAATTCCGGTTTGCTAGTAACACTGCCTGGCACGAAAGTACGGGGTTCACATCTGCTGAAGTAGCGATTGGACGTATATTAAAAGGACCAATGGAGAGAGCTCTTCATAAACCACCTGACCCCAATAACCCTGCATATACCATCCTTGACAGACAACGAGAACTCATTGACCTGGGGCCTGTTTCAGAAAGGAGGTTAAGTGAAAACTCTGAGTATGTTAACCCTGAAATGAGGGAAACTCTGGGTTTTCCGTTTCAAAATGTGAGGTTTGTCAAACCCGGGAAAACAGGGTAAGTCAAGCCCGTTTCAGAAAGAGAGGTAACTTATACTCAGAGTCGGTTACCGTGGTAACTTACTCTGTGAACCTAACCTGGTCGGAAGCAGGTTTTCTTCGGTAAACCCAGAGTTTCTTTCCATCTCCTCCCCCTTTTTAAAGTGTAAGCGATGTTTTAATACCTCATTCATTCATTCATTCACGCTGCAAAATTGATTTTCTTACTGAGTATTTTTGTCTTATTTCAAGAACAAATATTAAAAAATACTTAAGTTAAGATGCATTTTCTATAGATGAAAAATGATCTAGATATTTAGTCTTGTCAAAATATAAAATTGTTCTCGATAGGGTAAGAAAAATAATCTTCATGCAAACGGAAACAAGAATAGGCTATTTTTAATAGGTCTTACCCCTTTACCAGATAATTTGCAAAATAAAAAAATTCACTTAAATTAGTTTTTTTTTTTTCCTTCATGGAAACAAGACTAAATACCTTATATTATTTATTTTATTAGTATTTTTTTACACCATATTCATGTGCATATTGATTTGAGCGGTACCATTTTAAATGGTAGATTTCTTCAAAACTTCGGAGATGCAGAGTACATTATAAGTCCGCTGTATGCAGATTTTAAGGAAAGTGTGCATGCCTCTCACTCATTCTGAGATTTTTTTTTTCATGAGCACAAATCCGTCAAAGAGGAGTATCACAGGACTGTAGGTTAGTGGTGTAGCAATCGGTTTAAATGAGGCTAATCTGATAAATGAAGTTCACTTGATAACATCTTTCTGTGACGTCTGGAAGTAACCCAGTAATCAGAATTTCCTTCAGGATTTCCAGTGTGGTTGGATGCATTGATGACAAGCATATCTCCACAATCGCACTTTCTGAAAATGATTAGCCTACTGTTTGGAATGGAAGGATGCCAGATGGAGGGGTAGTACGAGCCGTTACCACCACCACAGCTGTTAAATAAACTAATTATTCACATTTTTTGGTCATCTTTATTTCCTAATACAAAAGCAAAAGTAATTCTTTTTACTTTTGGATTTGAGAAATCTTCCAATACTTGACCATCTCCTCTTCATCTGTCAGTGCTGCTGCTGCAGGTTCTCCCTCTGCCTTCTTGCTGTCTACAAGTCAGTAGTTAATTGTATTACTCTAATTAAGAAATGTAACAGGTTGATTATAGAATATTTAATTATGTGAAAAGAGTGTTAGACTATGTGGAAAAAGCTGCAGCGTGTTGAAATAGACATTGAATGATATTTAATGTCAAATGTTTGTAAAGTCATTTAGCCCACACCCATGAACCTTTCATGTTTAAAGCTTTACCTTGATTGAATTGTGTTTTTATACTTCATTTTTAGTGGCTGCCACGTTCTTGTTTCTTGTTTCTGTCTTTTTCTTTTTTTTCCCTTTTATTATTTTTTTTGTGGCCCTGGGATACCATTAAAATGAATATTAGTTCAATAATTTACAGTTTTCACCTCTGATATCATAACAGTTATTAAGTTATTGACAGTTATTAAGAATTAAAGTTACGCATTGACGGAAGTATGCACGCTGACGTCTTTTTGGCGGGAGCTGTTGCCATGGTGAATCGTAATTTCGGAGCTCCACTGATCATGACTTTTCATAGTCGTGGTGCACGCGCTAAACTCAGAGTCAACCTACTTAGAGTTGAGTAAACTAACACAATTCAGCTGTTCTGTAACCGAAAACTCAGAGTTTCCCATCTCAGAGTAAGTCAACTCTGAGTTCAAGTTTAAACTCAGAGTTGGTTGAACCTCCTTACTGAAACGGGCCCCTGGTGAAAGAGAATGTGAAGCAAGCCCAAGCTAAGCAGAAGCGATACTATGATCAACACCGCAAGTCAGTGGACTTCCAAGAAGGTGATGTAGTTTGGGTACGGACACATCCTTTATCTAAAGCTAATGAAGGTTTTATGGCAAAGCTGTCTGCCAAATGGAAAGGGCCAGCAAACATTAAGAAAAAATTGGGGCCTGTTAATTATTCAGTTTCTTTTATTCCTGATCCAGATGCATACCATGTGCAAAATCTTAAGATTTGTCATGGCTATGACGAATCCCTCTTTGAGGGGAGGGGTATGTAACAGGGCTAGCTGTTACTAGTTTTTTTTCTACTCTCATCTAGGGGGCGATAGAAAGCTGAAACCCAAGTAATTTAACCAGGTAGTAGAGTAGAAGAAGTTAGATTTGTTTGGAAGAGGGAAGCATGGTATTGCCCTAGCATCTCTGCAAATTTCATTGGAGTCCTGGGGCCCGTTTCAGTAAGGAGGTTCAACCAACTCTGAGTTTAAACTTGAACTCAGAGTTGACTTACTCTGAGATGGGAAACTCAGAGTTTTCGGTTACAGAACAGCTGAATTGTGTTAGTTTACTCAACTCTAAGTAGGTTGACTCTGAGATTAGCGCGTGCACCACGACTATGAAAAGTCATGATCAGTGGAGCTCCGAAATTACGATTCACCATGGTAACAGCTCCCGCCAAAAAGACGTCAGCGTGCATACTTCCGTCAATGCGTAACTTTAATTCTTAATAACTGTCAATAACTTAATAACTGTTATAATATCAGAGGTGAAAACTGTAAATTATTGAACTAATATTCATTTTAATGGTATCCCAGGGCCACAAAAAAAAATAATAAAAGGGGAAAAAAAGGAAAAAGACAGAAACAAGAAACAAGAACGTGGCAGCAACTAAAAATGAAGTATAAAAACACAATTCAATCAAGGTAAAGCTTTAAACATGAAAGGTTCATGGGTGTGGGCTAAATGACTTTACAAACATTTGACATTAAATATCATTCAATGTCTATTTCAACACGCTGCAGCTTTTTCCACATAGTCTAACACTCTTTTCACATAATTAAATATTCTCTAATCAACCTGTTACATTTCTTAATTAGAGTAATAAAATTAACTACTGACTTGTAGACAGCAAGAAGGCAGAGGGAGAACCTGCAGCAGCACCACTGACAGATGAAGAGGAGATGGTCAAGTATTGGAAGATTTCTCAAATCCAAAAGTAAAAATAATTACTTTTGCTTTTGTATTAGGAAATAAAGATGACCAAAAAATGTGAATAATTAGTTTATTTAACAGCTGTGGTGGTGGTTACGGCTCGTACTACCCCTCCATCTGGCATCCTTCCATTCCAAACAGTAGGCTAATCATTTTCAGAAAGTGCGATTGTGGAGATATGCTTGTCATCAATGCATCCAACCACACTGGAGATCCTGAAGGAAATTCTGATTATTGGGTTACTTCCAGACATCACAGAAAGATGTTATCAAGTGAACTTCATTTATCAGATTAGCCTCATTTAAACCGATTGCTACACCACTAACCTACAGTCCTGTGATACTCCTCTTTGACGGATTTGTGCTCATGAAAAAAAAATCTCAGAATGAGTGAGAGGGATGCACACTTTCCTTAAAATCTGCATACAGCGGACTTATAATGTGCTCTGCATCTCCGAAGTTTTGAAGAAAACTACCATTTAAAATGGTACCGCTCAAATCAATATGCACATGAATATGGTGTAAAAAAATACTAATAAAATAAATAATATAAGGTATTAATCTTGTTTCCATGAAGGAAAAAAAAAACTAATTTAAGTGAATTTTTTTATTTTGCAAATTATCTGGCAATGGGGTAAGACCTATTAAAAATAGCCTATTCTTGTTTCCGTTTGCATGAAGATTATTTTTCTTACCCTATCGAGAACAATTTTATATTTTAACACGACTAAATATCTAGATAATTTTTCATCTATAGAAAATGCATCTTAACTTAAGTATTTTTTAATATTTGTACTTGAAATAAGACAAAAATACTCAGTAAGAAAAGCAATTTTGCAGCGTGAATGAATGAATGAGGTATTAAAACATCGCTTACACTTTAAAAAGGGGGAGGAGATGGAAAGAAACTCTGGGTTTACTGAAGAAAACCTGCTTCCGACCAGGTTAGGTTCACAGAGTAAGTTACCACGGTAACCGACTCTGAGTATAAGTTACCTCTCTTTCTGAAACGGGCTTGACTTACCCTGTTTTCCCGGGTTTGACAAACCTCCCATTTTGAAACGGAAAACCCAGAGTTTCCCTCATTTCAGGGTTAACATACTCAGAGTTTTCACTTAACCTCCTTTCTGAAACGGGCCCCAGATTGAGAAACTCTGTTTCCTGTTCAATCATGTAAATTTTGTTTTTCTTCATGTTCTCGTGCACTTGATCTGCATACGTTAAGTGTGGGCTTTCTAGTTGATGCTAGGTTTTTGTTTTTTTTGTAGATGGACTTCTTAAATATTGCTTTGTAGCTTCATGAGTTGCAAAGGCCCTACTTTCATGGATGTCAAGAAATCTTTTCTCAAAGGATTGTTTGTGCCATTTTGCCTTGTGGATTAACATATATCCTGAATACAAGGATTTGACTCTGTGGGCCTTTCTTCATTGGGATTATTGGAAGAGCACGTTAAGGACTCATTGCTACTTTTTGTGTAGGGTTTTGTTCCATTCATCATCAATGAGACTGTATTTGGGGATGTGAACTTTGACTGGGACACACTGAACTCTGAAGATTCTTTGTAGTTGCCACCCTTTCTTTTTTGTATTAATTCACATTTATCTGCAAACCATCTGTGGCTATATAGATGTGAAGTACTGTATTGGTGTTCTCTCAATTCTTTCTCAATTCACTCTTTATCATTTATAAAAGGTATAAACACTTAATTTCAGTCTTTGTAGTTTTGTGACAACACATTGGGAGATACACTGAGCAGTGTAATATTGGTAGTTGGTGGGCCCCTCCTGATTTTTTATATAACTGCATGCCTCAGTAGTGGACAGGGTTACAACGTTATAACGGTATAACGCTAGCATGCTATAATAAAGTACACTAACACCAAACTCTGTTTCTCTGTATCTACACAATTTTTTTTCCCAGTTAAAAATAGACAGATACAACAACATGTGTCGTGTTTTATGCTTGAACAGTTAGTTTGTGCTGCCCAAAAATTACTCCACCAATATGTAATGCAAGAATTAGCTCTTAATTTTATTTTAGCTTTTAGTGAATTAAATATTAAAGACTAGGGTTGATTTGATTGAACTGATACTAGTTCAATATTCATTACCTTTTAAACGATTGTCCAGCGAGCGTTAAAATCAGTATATCTTAACAATTTTGTTTATCTTCGTGGCCAACGATCAAAACAAACAAAATAGTAATTTATAAAATTTCAAGCAAGGTAGCAAAGGGCCGACAGCTCAAGGCAGTAACCACTCAAGTACAAAACACAAACAGTGCTCTGTAAAATGAAACACGTTTATTTGTTAACTGTTAGTCTACAATACATAACTAAGCTAAATAAAACAAAACAAAAACACACACACACACACACACACACACACAGGGTTGTGCTGCTGTGCGGTTTGTGATTGTAGCTCTGCTTTTTTATTGAATCTTTACCTTACTTTCACTCTGTTGTTTAAAGTGATCATATATAACTTAATTCCCACCATATTTCTGGTATTATCTATCAAACTAATTTGATCGCTCGCTTCAAAAACCGCGAGTACAGCGCGTTAGCATTCGTTAGCCGGTTAGCTTGTCACTCGCGGTTCCATTCTTTTTTCTCGCTCCGTTTTCATTTCTCTCTCGCTCCGTTTTTCACGAGTTCATCAAACAACAGTGGTAAGTGGTAAGTGGAGTGGTAAGTGGTTAGTTAAGTTGGTATCATTCATCAATCACGGTGAGTAATGGCTTCTTCTCCTGCTATTGTTATTTGCACAGTCTGCCACATGTACAGTTTATCTATCTCTGTCGGCGATGAGGGATTCACATGTGATAAATGCAGGGAAATAGTTAGGCTGACAGAGAAGGTTTTAGAACTAGAGACACGCATCCAAACTTTAGTTGAGGACAGTAAGAATGTGAGGGCTGTAGATACTGCTTTGGATGTGACTAGCTCAGGGACTCCTGTACATTGTTCGGTTCCGGCATTAGCGTCTGTGCAGCAGGGCAACTGGGTGACTGTGAGGCAGTATAGTCGCGGGTCAAAACACCGCTCTTCCGTTCCGATCAGAACATCAAACAGGTTCTCCCCACTCAGTGACGCACCCACTGAGAAACCTGGTGAAAGTGCTCTAGTTATTGGCGATTCTATTGTACGGAACGTGAAAATAGAGACACCAGCCACCATAGTCCATTGTTTTGGAGCCAGAGCGCCTGACATCTTGGCAAATTTAAAAGTGCTGGCTAATGCTAAACGTAAATTCAGTAAGATTGTTATCCACGCCGGCGCTAATGATGTTCGACTTCGCCAGTCGGAGATCACTAAAAATAATGTTAAAGAGGTGTGTGAACTTGCAAGTACGATGTCAGACACTGTAATATGCTCTGGCCCCCTCCCTGCTTACCGGGGTGATGAGATTCATAGCAGACTGTCATCATTAAATGACTGGATGTCTAAGTGGTGCCCGCAAAACAACATAGGTTTTATAGACAATTGGACAAGTTTTTGGGGCAGACCTGACCTGTTGAAAAGAGATGGTGTTCATCCCTCCTGGGGTGGTGCCGCTATTCTCTCTAGAAATTTGGCACATAGTCTTAGAGTTCATACTTGACTAACTGGAGCCCAGGTCAGGAAGCAGACATACTGGCTAAACCGACCATCTGCTAGCCGCCTCACGTCACAGAAGTCAGTTAATTCTCAGCACATAGAGACTCCTTCACCTAGATATCACACTATAGAGACTGTGTCTGTTCCCCGAACTAGAAAATACAGAAAACGTCAAAAACTATTTATGAGTAACCATTTAATTGATGTTCAAAAAATAAAAAATGTTTACAATACACAGAAACAATTGATAAAACTTGGCTTACTGAATATCAGGTCCCTTTCTACAAAATCACTTTTTGTAAATGATTTGATTAATGATCATAACCTAGATTTGCTCTGTTTGACAGAAACATGGCTAAAACCAGATGAATACATTATTTTAAACGAGTCTACCCCCCAAGATTACTGTTACAAAAATGAGCCGCATCCAAAATGCAAAGGGGGAGGTGTTGCTACAATTTATAATAATATTCTCAGTATTTCTCAGAAGACAGGCTTTAAGTATAACTCCTTTGAAGTAATGGTGCTTCATATAAAATTATCTAGAGAAAAAAGTATTAATGATAAATCCTCCGTGACGTTTGTACTGGCTATTGTATACAGGCCACCAGGGCACCATACAGACTTTATTAAAGAATTTGCTGATTTTCTATCAGAGTTAGTGCTGGCTGCAGATAGAGTCCTAATTGTGGGTGATTTTAATATCCATGTTGATAATGAAAAAGATGCATTAGGATCAGCATTCATAGACATTCTGAACTCTATTGGGGTTAGACAACACGTTTCAGGACCTACTCATAGTCGAAATCATACTCTAGATTTAATACTGTCAAATGGAATTGATGTTAATGGTGTTGAAATTCTGCAGCAAAGCAATGATATATCAGATCATTATCTAGTCTTGTGTAAACTCCATATAGTTAAAGCTGAAAATTCAACTCCTTCTTACAAATATGGTAGAACCATCACTTCTACCACAAAAGACTGCTTTGTAAGTAATCTTCCTGATTTATCTCAATTCCTTAGCATATCCAACAGCTCAGAACAATTTGATGATGTAACAGAAACTATGAACTCTCTCTTTTCTAGCACTTTAGATACAGTTGCTCCTTTACGCTTAAGGAAGATTAAGGAAAAGAGTCCAACACTGTGGTATAATGAGCACACTCGCACTCTAAAGAGAGCAGCCCGGAAAATGGAGCGCAGTTGGAGGAAAACAAAACTAGAGGTATTTCGTTTAGCTTGGTGGGAAAGTACCCTATCCTACAGAAAAGCTTTAAAAACTGCTAGATCTGATTACTTTTCGTCTCTTTTAGAACAAAACAAACATAACCCCAGGTATTTATTCAATACAGTGGCAAAATTAACAAAAAATAAAGCATCAACAGGTGTTGACATTTCCCAACAGCACAGCAGTAATGACTTTATGAACTATTTTACTTCCAAAATTGATACTATTAGAGATCAAATTGTAACCATGCAGCCGTCAGCTATATTATCACATCAAATAGTGTACTATAGATCCCCTGAGGAACAATTCCACTTATTCTCTACTATAGGAGAGGAAGAATTGTATAAACTTGTTAAATCATCTAAACCAACAACATGTATGTTAGACCCTATTCCATCTAAACTACTAAAAGAGGTGCTTCCAGAAGTCATAGATCCTCTTTTGGCTATTATTAACCAGTGGTGGACGAAGTACACAAATCAAGTACTTGAGTAAAAGTACAGATACGTATAATAAAATATTACTCCAGTAAAAGTAAAAGTACTGTTTTTTCAATTTTACTCGAGTGAAAGTACAAAAGTACTAGATTTTTTATGTACTTAAGTAAAAAAGTACTGATAGATAGATTTATTTTCCAATTTTATATAGATTACTTTATTTAATTTTATATTAGCACATATTTTTATAATCCTACTGCCCAAAATACCTGGGATTTTCCCAAAATAACCACTATATGGAGTCAAAATATATATTTTGTTGTTGATATGGACTACGTTGACGAGAGTGATGTAGTAATGTTCACTGTGAAGCTTACACTGAGATAAGAAAGTGTTTTAAAGCTTGTTGTTTTGCAGAACGTCACAGTTATATATGACATGAGAATTAGGCCTGAAGTTAGGAAGAACATTTTAAGGAAAATATAATTATATTTTCATAATGATGTTTTTCTTCTCAAACCTTGTCTGTGGTGTAAAACATGCCTGTCCAAATGCCCCCAGAGGGCATCACTTTCCACTTTGATAATTACTGTAGTTACCATGTTCTGAACATCACATCCTTTCTTTTTACCTCAGATGTAATCTCTCTAGGTGGTTGAATAAAAATATTTGGACTTTATATCTAAAAATTTCCTCAACTTAGCACCAGCAAGCTTGTTAGCTAGACAGTTAGCATCAGGTAACAATATTTACTTATTTTCAGTTTGGTTATGAATAAACATTCATATCTGTCTACTCGGCTAGTTGATCTAAACAATATAAAAAATTATACTGTTGATAAACAATATAAAAACAGACATCACATAGGGCTAAATGCGTAGCATTTTAATAAAACTGCTAACGTTACAGCAGCGGGGAATATGAACGTGCATGAGTTATTTTATTTAATCTGTGTTATTTTAATGTTTCGTTTTTTGACCTAAAACATAGAGTCACTGCCATTGATCTGTCTGCATTCAAGCATTTCAGTGGGCTTAAATAGATCACCCTTTACAGTAGATTTAGTTCACAAACAACTGACAGTTTTGAGCTAAATATGATTTTCAGTTACAATAATTAATCCTAAAATTCGACATTAGTAACTTACTTTTCGCAGCATCAGTTGCGCACGCGCGCCCGGTTCTTTACTTGTGAGTTCAGTTCACTGAAGACTCGCTCTAAACGGTTCATTTGAATAAGTGAGTTTTCGACTCAAGAACAGCTGCAATCGGATCATTCCAATTCGTGAATGAATCGTTTGTTGCGATTTGCGAACCGATTTAACAGGTTCATTGAAAAGAATCAGTTTGTTCATGAATAAACCACCGCTTCTGCGTCTCGGAGCACGTGATGTATTATAAGGAGTAACGATATGTTTTATGAAATGTAGTGAAGTAAAAAGTACGATCTTATGCTTTGGAATGTAGTGAAGTAAAAGTAAAAGTTACTCAAAATAAAACTACTCCAGTAAAGTACAGATACTTGAAAAATTTACTTAAGTACAGTAACGAATTACTTTTACTTCGTTACTGACCACCACTGTTATTAACTCGTCATTGTCATTAGGATATGTCCCCAAAAACTTTAAATTGGCTGTTATTAAGCCTCTCATTAAAAAAACACAACTTGACCCCAAAGATCTAGTTAATTACAGACCGATCTCGAATCTCCCTTTTCTGTCAAAGATATTAGAAAAGGTTGTATCCTCACAATTATATTCCTTCTTAGAGAAAAATGATATCTGTGAGGATTTCCAGTCAGGATTTAGACCGTATCATAGTACTGAGACTGCTCTCATTAGAGTTACAAATGACCTGCTCTTATCATCTGATCGTGGTTGTATCTCTCTATTAGTTCTACTGGATCTTAGCGCTGCGTTCGACACTATCGATCACAACATTCTTTTGAATAGACTAGAAAACTTTGTTGGCATTAGTGGAAGTGCATTAGCATGGTTCAAATCGTACCTATCTGACCGCCATCAATTCGTAGCAGTGAATGAAGAGGTATCATATCGATCACAAGTGCAGTATGGAGTTCCTCAAGGCTCAGTACTAGGGCCGTTACTTTTCACGCTTTATATGTTACCCTTGGGAAATATCATTAGGAAACACGGGGTTAGCTTTCACTTTTATGCTGATGATACTCAGCTCTATATTTCTTCACGGCCTGGTGAAACACACCAAATTGAGAAACTTATGGAATGCATAGTCGATATAAAAAACTGGATGACGAGTAATTTCTTACTGCTAAATTCTGAAAAAACAGAGGTGTTAATTATCGGACCTAAAACCCCCACAAGTAATAACCTAGAACACTGTCTAACACTTGATGGCTGCTCTGTAAATTCTTCATCATCAGTCAGGAACCTAGGTGTGCTATTTAATAGTAATCTCTCCTTTGACAGCCACGTTTCTAGCATTTGTAAAACTGCATTTTTTCATCTTAAAAATATATCTAAACTGAGACCTATGCTCTCAATGTCAAATGCAGAAATATTAATTCATGCGTTTATGACCTCAAGGTTAGATTATTGTAATGCTTTATTGGGTGGTTGTTCTGCACGCTTAATAAACAAATTACAGATGGTTCAAAATGCAGCAGCTAGAGTTCTTACTAGAACCAGGAAGTATGAGCACATTAGCCAGGTTCTGTCAACACTGCACTGGCTCCCTACTAAACATCGTATAGATTTTAAAATCTTGTTAATTACTTATAAAGCCCTGAATGGTTTAGCTCCTCAGTACTTGAGCGAGCTCTTATCGCATTATAGTCCTTCACGTCCGCTGCGTTCTCAAAACTCTGGCCATTTGATAATACCTAGAATATCAAAATCAACTGCGGGCGGCAGATCTTTTTCCTATTTAGCGCCCAAACTCTGGAACAATCTACCAAACACTGTTCGGGAGGCAGACACACTCTGTCAGTTTAAATCTAGATTAAAGACCCATCTCTTTAACCTGGTGTACACATAACACACTAATACACTTCTATTATTCAAATCCGTTAAAGGATTGTTAGGCTGCATTAATTAGATCAACCGGAACCGGGACCACTTCCCATAACACATGATGTACTTGTTACATCGTAAAAAGATTGACATCTACGCTAATATTAGTCTGTTTCTTTCTTATTCCGAGGTCACTGCATTCACCAGATCAGATGGTGGATCAGCACCTAGAGATGACCTCTACAGCCCTGAACGTCAGCGGAGACCAGGACACCTAGATGAGCCCCAGAGACAGACCCCCAGTGAGGACCCCGTCACCTAGACAGCCATCAGGAAAAGACCTCGGCAACCAGTTGAGCCCTCCAATCTGACTTTGCAGCAGTTGGAATTGAACTGCTGTGTCGTCTGGCCAGAGGAGAAATGGCCCCCCGACTGAGCCTGGTTTCTCCCAAGGTTTTTTTCTCCGTTCTGTCACCAATTGAGTTTTGGTTCCTTGCCGCTGTCGCCTCTGGCTTGCTTAGTTGGGGACACTTCATTTCCAGCAATATCGTCGACTTGATTGAACAGAAACTTTTTGAACTGAACTGAGCTGGACGATGCCATCACTGAATTCAATAATGAAATGCCTTTAACTGAAAATTGAGTGTTTAATCTTGTCATTTTACATTATTGATACTATTTTCCCATTTTGATATTGTGCAGTTGCTTTGTCACAATTTGTATTGTTAAAAGCGCTATATAAATAAAGGTGACTTGACTTGACTTGACACACACATATACACGTTGCAGGAAATGAATTAAATCAAAATCAAATCAAATCAAATCAAATCAAATCAAATCAAATCACTTTTATTGTCACATCACCACAGCACAAGTGCCTTGGTGAGTGAAATTCTTGAGAGCGTGCTCCAAACAGTGCAAAAAAACAAAACAGTTTACATAAGACAGTACATATTTACAGCTGTACAGAAGACAATTGCAAAATCACATACACATACTCAATACACACAGTGTACTAAAAGACAGTTTAGTTATCAATACACTATGTACACATTTTACATTATGTACACATCTAAACATTGTGATATGTTAAGGGCAACAGATTATAGATTTACACAATTAGTTGTGCAGTAGATAGTTGTGCAAAGGTGCAACAGATTATACTATGCAATGTCTGGATTGCATTGTATGGTATCCAGTGATAGCAGATAGGTTGTATTATTGCATGTGTGCGTGTAGACCAGTGGACGGCGGTAAAGTCAGTGTGTGGCATGTTGTGTGAGTGGGAGTGTGATGTAGGGTGGATTAGTTCTGTCTGTTCATTTGCCTGATAGCTGAGGGAAAAAGCTGTCCCTCAGCGGCTAGTGCGGGATCGGATGCTGCGGAGACGTTCCCTGAGGGCAGCAGAGAGAGCAGTCTGGGGAGAGACTGGAGTCCTTGAAGATCCTCCTGGCTTTCCTTATACACCGCCTGGTGTAGATGTCTGGAGGGAGGGAAGCTCACCTCCAACGATGTGGCGGGCAGTTCGCACAACTCTTTGCAAGTTGCGGTTGCCAGCGGTGCTGTTTCCAAACCAGGCGGTGATGCAGCCGGTCGATCTCTCCACAGTGCAGGTGTAGAAGGATTGAGGATCTGGGGCTCATTCCAAACTTCCTCAGCGTCTCAGGAAGAAGAGGCGCTGATGTGCTCTTCGCACTGCGTCTGGTGAGTGGACCATGTGAGATCCTCGGGATGTGAACGCCGAGGAACTTAAAGCTGTTTACCCTCTCCACAGGTGTCTGTCGATGGAGATGGGTGGTGTTCTCTGCTCTGTCTCCTGAAATCCACCACCAGTCCTTGTCTTGTCGAGTTGAGTGAGAGGTGGTTCTCCTGGCACCATTTAGTCAGGGTACTCACCTCCTCTCTGTAGGCGTTCATCGTTGTCGGTGATTAGTCCTATTACCGTTGTGTCATCGGCAAATTTGACGATGACTTGGAGCTGTGTGTAGTTACAGTCGTTGGTACAGGGAGTACAGGAGTGGGCTGAGAACGCAGCCCTGCGGGGCACCAGTGTTGAGGATCGGGGAGATAGGTTGTTCCCATTCTGACCACCTACTTCTGCCTGTCAGGAAGTCCAGGATCCAGCTGCACAGAGATTGTTCAGTCCCAGAGTCTGAGCTTCGCAACCAGTGTGGCAGGCACTTGGTGTTAAATGCTGAACTGTAATCCACGAACAGCATCCTCACATAGGTGTTCTTATTTTCCAGGTGGGAGAGAGCAGTGTGCAGGGTGAAGGCAATACGTCGTCTGTGGAACGGTTTCTGCGGTAGCAAATGTAGTGGGTCCAGAGGCAGGCAGCACAGAGCAGATGTGGTCTCTGATGAGTTCTCAAAACACTTGCTGAAGATGGGTGTCAGAGCAACGGGCCTCCAGTCGTTCAAGAATTATTGCGATTTGAAAGTTTAAGTATAACACTATTTGCTATTTCGTAAATTTACCAGAGGCAGATCACAAGCAGGGAACCTTACTGTCTTTACTTTTAAATATTAATCCCACCATCTCAGCAAAATTATGGAGAGTTGTTACTTGCTCGTCTGTCCAAGTTGAGTTTGACAGGTGATCTGTTGTTTTCCTCGCGTGTCTCCGCGTGGTCTAGGGGAAACTCCGGGCTGCGGATTGGCTGCTGTAGTCGTAGTTGCGTGACGCGTTTCAAGGGATGCCCTTCGGTGGTTGGTTGGCTTCTCTGTGACGTGATGACGTAGGGTTCGTACGGCTTAGGTTGGTTCTGATAGCTTCTTCGGTAAGAAGTTTTTACAAAGTGGTTCGAGTCTGGGTGATCAGCCGGTTGTTAGTCGGTGGGCGCTTCGCAGCGCGATCAATGACAAAGCCAAAGTTTAGCAGCAAGCCAGCAAGCAATGAGTGAGCTGGGTGTCCGTTTTTAAACGGCCCGATTTGAGTCTATCCCATTCGCTGTGTGATCCAATCGGATTGTTCCTGTAGGCGGAGCTCCGCCCTGCACTGTCCTTCTTTGGACACAAAGCTTAATCTAATCTGCGATCTTCATGTGGGGAATATTTCTAATAATTTCTTATAAAAGTATTCATCATTCGTATAATGTTGAAAATCGACATATAATTCACACCGAATTGTTGCATTTATCATGACCATTCATACGAAACCAAACTCAACATATTTCACACACGTTAGTAGCTTTTCCTGCTAGAACAAAAGGGGTACAAATTAAAGATTAAAAATAACACACATCATGCATAAAAGGGCATAGAACACACTTATTAGTAAGCATATTGCTCCGACACTTTAAATGATTTTAAGCGATTGTCCTTTTGAAATTGTTTATTTGAAACTTTTCTGTTCATTGAAGAACGAGCTGAACACGTAGGAGAGCAGGGAGCGCATCATGAGACAGTCATGGGACGTGTTGTATAGGTCCTGTGTTGCAGGCCTTTTCCTGTTAGACAGACTATAGTTCCATACATTTGCATCACGGATCACAAGGTTCTTGATACAAAAGATCTTTGTCATTCTCCTGATCAAATCAGTTTTATCACTTCTTCTGAGTGGGTAAGATAGGAAACCAACTCAGAATATGGACGACCCGTGATAGTGATGATTAGCGTAGAACTCGTGATGGTTCGGAGGGGGGGATTTTAGATTCTCCTGGAACATGTTCAGTATCTCATGTGGTGTCCTGCTCGAACACACAGATCCTACAATGTGCTGTTAATTTAGTCAGAGTACAGTAATATGGTATGATAGTTGAGAAGATATGCATTAAAATAATAATTAGGCATTGAGTATGATTAAAAGTAGTGTCATGATACAAAAATACATGCATGACAATAAGTATGTCACATGTATGTTCCCGTTTAGTTCCTGTATGTCCTTATTTGGGTTTTCCTGTTTCCTCTTCTCGTTTGGTCCCCATTCAGTTAATTTAGTCCCATTTGATTATATTCCAGGTGTGTCTCGTTTTCCCCTCGTTAGTTCTGTCTATTTATAGTGTGTTCTGCCCCTTGTTTCCTGTCTGCTGTTGAATTGTCTACTTAGATGTCATACCCTGTCTCCTGTGTTCGTTCCATGCCCCTGACGTATCGTGACAAAGTAAACAAGTAAGTTCTATTTTTGAAGTTATACCCTTTATTTTGATTTACAATGTCATTTTGACCAAATATTGACAAGTTTAGGTTTGTTAAGTTAGTTCGAACAGTGCTGTATGTGGGCTATGATGATTGCAAATGGATCTGTGATGAAAGTAAAACTTAATAAAAGGGCTATTAAGTAAAATTTTAGGAACTATTCTAGGTTTTAGTGGAAATATTGATTTTCTTTTATTTCTATTTTTAAAGATGGCTTAATCTGGGTCTTACTTATTTATGGTTTAGTTGAAGTTAGAATGCCATTTTGTTTTGAACCACAACATGGTTTCAAATGGGGGAATGAATGAGTGGAGTTACAATCCCCCTTCTTGCACTATATAATGGAAATAATAGTTTTTGTAAAACCAGTGTATTTACCCTAGTAATTAGGTTCCAGACAATGTCTGTATTGGGTATCTGTGAGGTGACTGAGGGTCTGACCCATGTCAGGAATGCAATAACGGTGTTTATTCATTTAGCCTGGCTTCCAGAGAATATGTAGTTTTCTTGTTATCAGTTCATTTTCTGATATATGCAAATTAACCAAAAGCCATCAACTCCTGCAGCACTCTCCACTAATTTCACTTTTTCCCACACCCCTCGCACGATTGGTAGGGGTGGAGGTATGGGTCTCCTTATTTAAAATGAATGGAAATTTGATCTTCTACCATCTCTTACAGGCAACAGTTCATTTGAATCTCATGCGATTACTATTACCCACCCTGCTAAAATCCACTTTGTAGTTGTGTATCGTCCCCCAGGTCAACTGGGTAACTTCTTGGAGGAGTTGGATGTGTTACTGTCAAAACTTTCCTGAGGATGGTACTCCTCTGGTACATTTACATTTATGCATTTAGCAGACGCTTTTATCCAAAACGACTTACAGTGCATTCAGGCTATACATATTTTTTTTATCAGTATGTGTGTTCCCTGGGAATTGAACCCACAACCTTTTGCACTGCTAACGCAATGCTCTACCACTGAGCCACAGGAACACTGCTCGGTGACTTCAACATCCACCTAGAAAAACCCCAGGCTACTAACTTCAACACTCTTCTCACTTCATTTGACCTCAAGCGAGTGTCTACTACAGCTACTGTAATGCCTTTGTGGAGGAAAAGAACACACACACACACACACACACACACTAAGTGCAACAATACATCCCTGAGGTCCGATTTCCTGCCATAAAACCTCCTTATCTCAAGAGACGTTGTTAAAACAAGAAGTTGGAGGAGAGCATCTTGAATGTGGTTTAAAACAGGACTTCACTTGGTTCTTATCACCTAACCATAACTCGACCGAAACAGGACGAAACATCTGCTTATGGTCCAACAACAAATGTCATGGATCCCCTGATCGTTAACGCATAATTCAATGATTTTTATCAACAAGAAAAGACGTTTTTACGACAGACGTTCAGCTAAGAAAGACCAGATCTCCACAAACGTGACATTCTCATGACCTGGACAGTGACTTTCCTGACCTCCCGTTTCTCTCACATTCCAAAAGGAAACACCTCCCGTTTCACCGCTTTGAACCGAACAAGACTCAAAACTTTTCTTAAGTGTTCCAAAAAGACAATTAATAATAATCATTGCTGCTATCAGAAGCAAGATATATATATTATAGATACAGACAATAAATATATATTGCTGGTTGTAGTTTATGAAATGAAATTAAGCTTTCTGTGTTATTGTAACCAATGATATCTTCTCAATCTGTGACATAACTTTTTCCTGTGTTTAATTCATATGCGTGGTGCGATTATTTAGAATTTAGCATAGTTTAATCTATGCCTTAACCCATGTAGTAGGTAAAAAGTAATATGGGCACTTTGTGTATGCCAAATACCTGTTGTTTGGTCTTGAATAATAGCTGATTTCACAAACAACAAGTTGGTGTAAGTGAAAGTTGACTCTTCTGATACTACTGTATGATTATAACACATAGAAATCTGCCAGGATATTTTCTTCATGTGACAAAATAACTAAGCAGATAAATTTACGCAAGGAAGATTGATCCATGTGGGCGGGGCTCCGCCCCCAGGAACTATTTCATTGGAAGAACATCGAGTGGGAGGGACCGAAAACCACGGTCTAAAATACTGACTCCCAGCTCTCTCTGCTCGAAATCGCGCGTTTCTTTGAAACTTGGAGCTACTCCAAAGAGCTCGCAGCCTTAACATCTAGGCCGAGTTTGAACATTGAACCAACACTCAGTCAAATCTCTGAAGAAACCCTTGAAAGTCTGAAGCTACGCGAAAGGAACTCAAGGAAGATCTTCGAGCATCAGAGCCAACCAAGCAACAACAGAAGGACATCCCCAGAGTGACGTCACGCAACGACACGCGGAATTCCTTCAAGCCACACAGCGTCATTTCAACTTAAAAGCAAGTATCAAACAAAATCTCTATAAAGTGGCTGAACTGGTCGTATCTATCTCTAAAGTAAGGATAATAGAGTTCTCCTCTTGATGATCGACACGGGTAAAATCGTGTGGAAATAGCAAAACAGTGCTATATTTTGATCATTCTCAGATTGCAACAATTCATTGCCTATGTTTGTGTATGTATGTATTTTGTTTTATGTTATTTAGCTTAGTTCATGTATTTTAGTAAGATGGCAAATAAACTCTTGTTTGATTTATAGAGAAGTGTTCTGTGTTTTGTTGTGTAATATTCAAATCAAAACTTTGCCCATATTACGTTACCTATGCTCATAACTGTCATAAGGTTATTTAAATAATTCTGTATTATTATATCGTGGCCACGAGAATAAACAGAATTTCTCAGATATACTGAAATCTAACGACTCGCTGGACGATTGTTAAATAAGGTATAAGTTGGACGTTTTGATTAATACCAATTGATCATATCGATATCAGACTTTAAGATTCCCTAAAGCTAAAATAAAGCTTAAACCAAAGAGCTAAATTAAACAATGTAAAAGGGGTAAAATCCTTTACAGCTACTCACAAATCAGGTAACCAACTGGACCTCATCTACACACGCTACTGCTCCACTGACAACACATTAGTTACTCCACTGCACACCTCAGACCACTTCCTCATCACTTCTAACCTCACACTAACTCCTGACATAGCACACACTCCTCCGCAGGTCACCTTTCGGCGTAACCTACGCTCGATCTCTCCCTCTCCCTCTCGCCTATCCTCAATTGTTTCATCCGCACTGCCTTCACCCTCTCAGTTTTCAGCACTGGACACAAACAGTGCTACTGACACTCTTTGCTTCACTTTAACATCTTGCTTAGACAACTTTTGCCCCCTTTCATCCAGACCAGCACGCACTACCCCCTCTGCCCCCTGGTTGTCCGATGTTCTCCGTGAACATCGTGCTAAACTAAGGGCTGCAGAGAGGAAATAGCACAAAAACTCTACCGACCTTAGTGTGTATCAGTCACACATCTCTTCCTTCTCTACAAATGTCTCCAATGCTAAAACGACATACTACCACAACAAAATTAACAACTGTTCTGACTCTCGCACACTCTTCAAAACTTTCTCTTCTCTTCTCTGTCCTCCTCCCCCTCCTCCTTCATCAACTCTTACAGCTGATGACTGTGCAATTTTCTTCACAAATAAAACAAGAACCATCAGTGACCAATTCCTCACACCACAAACTAATAATAACTTCATAACGACAAATACACATTCTCTCACCTCCTTTTCTCCTCTCTCGGAGACGGAGGTTTCCAAACTCATCCTTTCCAATCATCCCACTACTTGTCCACTAGATCCTATCCCCACTCACCTCCTTCAAGCCATTTCTTCTTCAGTCATACCTGCGCTTACTCACATTATCAACACCTTGCTTCACACTGGTACATTTCCCACAGCATTTAAGCAGGCTCGGGTAAGCCCACTGCTTAAAAAAACCCTCTCTAAATCCAGCACTTTTAGAAAACTACAGACTTCTGAAGCCAGATTGGTTGTTGTCCAGAAAGTTGTTCTGTGCAAGAAACAAAGAGAGTTGGTTGAACACAACTCGCTCAAGTGTCTTTGCAATGAATGGAAGAAGGGATACCTTATCTGGTAAGCCTTCCAAGGTGACCTGCAGAGGAGTGAATACCTTCTTCCATTCATTGCAAAGACACTTGAGCGAGTTGTGTTCAACCAACTCTCTTTGTTTCTTGCACAGAACAACCTTCTGGACAACAACCAATCTGGCTTCAGAAGCGGCCACTCAACTGAGACTGCCCTACTCTCGGTTACAGAGGCCCTGAGACTGGCAAGAGCAGCTTCCAAATCCTCTGTACTCATCTTGCTGGATCTGTCTGCTGCTTTTGACACAGTTAACCACCAGATCCTCCTGTCCACCCTCAGAAAGATGGGCATCTCAGGAACCGCCCTCCTGTGGTTCGAGTCTTACCTATCAGATAGGTCCTTCAGGGTGTCTTGGAGGGGTGAGGTTTCGAAGTCACAACTTCTTGCTCCTGGAGTTCCTCAAGGCTCAGTGCTTGGACCACTTATCTTCTCCATCTACATGTTGTCATTAGGATCAGTCATTCAGAAGCATGGCTTTTCTTACCACTGCTATGCTGATGACACTCAACTCTACTTCTCATTCCAACCAGATGATCCGACGGTAACTGCTCGCATTGCAGCCTGTCTGAGTGACATTTCTAGCTGGATGATGGACCATCACCTTCAGCTCAATCTTGCTAAGACAGAACTGCTCGTGGTCTCAGCCAACCCATCACTTCACCACAACTTCTCTATACAGCTGGGTTCGTCAACCATAACTCCTTCCAGGACAGCCAGGAACCTTGGAGTTGTGATCGATGATCAGTTAAGCTTCACAGACCATATTGCTACAACGGCCCGGTCCTGCAGATTTGCCTTATACAACATTAGGAAGATTAGGCCCTTCCTGTCAGAGCAAGCCGCACAACTCCTTGTCCAAGCTCTTGTTCTCTCCAGACTGGACTATTGTAATGCTCTCTTGGCGGGCCTTCCCGCATGTACTATCAAGCCTCTGCAACTGATCCAGAATGCAGCAGCCAGAGTGGTCTTTAATGAGCCAAAAAAGCTCAAGTTAACCCTCTCTTCATCAGGTTACACTGGCTACCAATAGCCGCTCACATCAAATTCAAGGTACTGATGTTTGCCTACAAGACCACAACTGGCGCTGCACCAATATACCTAAACTTGCTAGTTCAAACTTATGCGCCCTCCAGAAGCTTGCATTCTGCAAGTAAACGACGCCTTGTGGTGCCATCCCAAAGAGGTACCAAATCACTCTCACGGACCTTTTCCTGGACTGTGCCCAGCTGGTGGAATGACCTCCCGATCTCAATTCGAACAGCTGAGTCTTTATCCATTTTCAAAAAACATCTAAAGACACATCTTTTTCGTCAGCACCTGACCAACTAATACTAGCTACGTGTACTGTGCTAGACTAACTGAGACTTGTCATGGCACTTGTATACTGTTGCTCTCTCGATGGTCTGATTGCTTCTATTGTTCTCCTAATTTGTACGTCGCTTTGGATAAAAGCGTCTGCTAAATGACTAAATGTAAATAGCTGTATAAGACATGTAAAAACAAACAAGGCAAATTTCTATCTAAAGGGTCATAAAAATGAATTACTTATTGTGCACGCGGGTTTTCTTTCATAATATATTAATGCTTTGTTAAATCTGGTTAATGAATATGCAATTTTAGTTTTAAGGCTGTTGTCTAAACGTTTTGTTTAAAAAGTAAGTGTGAAATAGCTGTAATAGGAAGAGAGGTATTTACAAAGGTGTGTTGATGAAAGCATATATGAATGGAGGACACTTTTCCAGTTAGAGGGACACACCGAATAATTCACTGGAAAGGACATAACTTTTTATGTGAAGAAAGACTATTACAAGTAGAAATAGTGGGATTAAGTAGATGAACGTATAAGGGAAGTATTTGTACGAAAGAATGTGTTTATTACTAGAAATGTCAAATGTACTTTCTGTAGTGACCTCACTTGGTAGACCAGACGTGGGGTATTGGACCCCACACCGGTCTAAAACGGGGGACTGAAGGAGTGGATTGCAGATCTACAATGGCCCTCATAATAATGTTAATTATAATATTTCTTGAATAATTATTTATCAGTTACATTTATGCAAATAAGTCTGCCTTTTTACTCTCTAAGAAGTGTGTGTGTGTGTGCGCGCGTGTGCGTGTGCGTGCGTGCGTGCGTGTGTGTGTGGGGTTAACCATATTTGATAATATTCAGGGCAGAGCCCGGCAACCTTGAAGTACAGATATGTGTTCTCTGCGTATATGTGTGAATGTTTATCTTTGCAGCTAGATGCAGAGAGAGAGCTCTAGGAGGAAATCATAATTTGCTATCACCCTGATGTCCAGGGTAACAGATATACGTCTCTGGAGAGACCTATTGCATCTGACCTCTGATCAATTCTCAGTCAGCAAATTTCCTTTGACGCGGATCTGGCCCATATCAACAGCTAAAGTGTGGCCCAGATTAGTTTGTGTTCGCCGGCCCAAAACTGGTCCACATCTTTTTAGCCAGAACTGAACCAAAACAGTGCCATAACCCAACCCAGTGTGAGCCAAATAGTAAAAACAGATGTGGCTGATATATGGACCTTATATGGTATTCTTATATGGCTGAGTTCTGTAAAGGGCTGACGGCCCTTATATGGCCCACATGTGGCTGATACACCAAAAGCTATTATCCAACCATATTTACACCACACCTATCTTTTAATTTAAAATACCCATTACACAGTAAATCTTAAAAACATTTTAAACACAAAAATGGATTCACACTCATTTAAAAAAAATGTTTATAGTATTTTAAGAATAGAATTACAATACAGAACATATAACAGAAGTGTGCCATTTTGTAAATGTTAGATGAGTGAATAAATGTGCAAAAATTTATACTTTTAGTAAGTCTGGCCAGTCTTTCTCACTCACAGTCTGTCAGGAAAAAGAAGAGAAAAAGGAACATAAGTATATCGTAATTGGTATCATACATTGGATATTATTTGAAGACAAGCACATAAATGACTGAAAATCAGTACTGCACACATTCTTTTCTACCACCCAAGACATGAGTGCTGCTGTGAAGTCCCTTTTTAAATTTAAATTTTCTAAATTAAAAAAAATTAGCTACTTTAATAACAGTCTATTTTTAGACATAATAATAATTTACATAATATTAATGAAAACATTAGGGGTGTAATGGTACCTCGGGTTTGAAGTCACAGTTTCAAACATTTTTGGTACAGCAGGGAGAGAAAACATACAAATGTTTTTATTTTTTTTTTTTTTATGAACTGGTTTACTGAATAATTTGTGTCTCTGCCTTTAAATAAACTCAATTATTATTACAATTTTCTTAAGGATAAAAAATCTATCTCAGCTAATGCTATACAATAGGGAGCCCTATTAGAGCACATTACTCAAATATTAAAGGCTGCAATTAACAACAGAGCCCAATCTATTAAATTCAATTATTTTAGATACAACAACCAACACTAAAAAAGAAAAGTATGCAAACATATAAATTGCACGTTTGCACATTGCAATTTTCTAGCAGCAAGTTGTGGACACTGAATGACTTGCCTGGGAAAGGTATTGCTGTTTTATTGTCATTTTTCCGCGGTTGCAAAATTGATTGAGATTAAGTGACATGAGCGTGTTTATTTCGCATTATAACTGGTTGTAACTAGTAGAAAAGAGAATAAAAGGGAAGGTATGATCGCATTCACACGCTTCCGCATGCAGCGATCTGTTACGTCACATCAAAGAGCGTCAAAACGGAATTTATGGATTGAATTTCCTGATAAAATAGACATAATTTTAAAGATGAAACTTTGTTTCTTATCGAAAAGAACAAAACACAAACCTTGCGATTACAGGATGTAATGTATGGCCTAGTGATAATGTATAGTGAGGATTTTTTCACGGATATGAACTGAAACAGATTAAGTTCCGCACGTGCAGTGGTTAAAATGACTCCGTATTTGTTCGGTACAATTTTCTGTACAAATAAGTGTACCGTACACCCCCTAGAAAACATTTAAAGCACCAAGACTGCACTTACCTGAATAATATGTGTCTTGGCAAAGGCTGTTGTGTTAAATAGGGAGCTTTTTCATCATCATCTTCTTTTTTAACGGTGGTTGAAAGAGGAAGCGGAGTGGGAAATAACAGATACATTTTCAAAATTTCAGTAATCCAACAATAGGAATAAGGGAAGACACAAAGCAACCAATAGCATTGTTGAATGGGCTGAGATGTGGACTGCCACTAACCTGCCACACATGACTATAGCAGTTTATATGTATTTTTCCAAATAAAAGCCAAATGTTAACCATAAGTTAACACATTCCATGGTATGCCATAGCCAAGCCATATATGGCTCTCATTTGTGTGCTGTCATCTGGACCATATACCTCAAAACATATTGTCATCCAAAAGAAAATTCCCTCCAATTCTAAAGCTATGGAAAAACATATATGGGGAAAGTTTGGCCCATATGTGCTCAACCGTGCCATACCTAGGCCAAATGAGACAGCTATCAGCCACATTTGGCCCAAACGTTCTTGCTATCTGGGTTGTCACCAAAATAATGACTAGAAGATATGCTTCGAGTTTTACGTCCATGTATGGAGATTTTCTAAGTTTATCTACCAACCAGAATCTTGCTTACCTATGTATTGACATAATTAGTGACCTCTGTTAGAGTATAACTATTGGTGTCTAGAACATGTACGCAGAGCGACCTACGAACTCCATCGCGAGTGTTGAAGCTGACTTCTGCTGATAAAACTGCAAACTATGTTCTTCAGTATTTTTTTCTTTAATTTATCGCATCTCTGACTCCTGGTCTTTGTTCATCATACCTGGTCCTTGTGTTTTAACTGAATTTCCCCAACAACAGTATGATTGATCTTTATGAATGATTGTATGTAATACATCAGGGGTGTCAAGCTCAGTTCCTGGAGGGCTACAGCCCTGCATAGTTTAGCTCCAACCCTAATTAAACACACCTGATCTAGCTAATCAAGTCATTTAGGCTTATTTGAAAACTACATGGTTTGTGTGTTGGAGCAGGGTTGGAACTAATCTCTGCAGGGCTGCGGCCCTCCAGGAACTGAGTTTGACACCCCTGTAATACATTACTTAGTCTATTTGACAAACATTTAGATATAATTTTATATTCGGAACACAAAATTGCCTCCAGTTTTTTAAAAGGTTTAAATCCCCTTTTTTGGTTAACAGAGTTAAGACAGCCCGTTGACAACTCACAGGGAGAAAACCCTTGCTGATGAATTCTTTGAGCACTTATCAGGTCCTAATAAATAAAAAATAATCAGGTTTCCTAATCACTCCGGGCAACTCTCCCTCTCGCACCGCGCCGGAACCGGGACAGAGAAACCGGGTTTTAGTCAACAGCCTCAACCAACAACAGGGTAAATGACAATAAAAAGGAACGTCACTTACCCATTTGGTGGCTGGGAGGCCGTCTCCGTCGTTCCTCCGTCCCAGTGCGGATTTCCATGAACTTTTGCGAGCGAGAGGGGATGACGTCATCGGGTGTTGCCCAACTGCGCTGTCTAAGCTCTGCCTTGCCCGCATTCTCCACCATTGTGGCGGGAGGAGCAAACGACAGACACAGTGGGCGTGGCGTCAGGCCTCGGAGAGGCTTTTATTAAACAGAAATAATAAAATAGTGTCCAAAGGGGATGAAGTGTCCAAAATAAACAGGGGATCTGGTGTCCTCGTCGTGCTGCGAGGGTTGTGAAGGAGGGGCAGTGTTCTGGAAGGAAGGGTCCAGGTAAGGGGCGGAGTCCGGCGGCCGCACGCGCTCCCCTCTGAGGTCCGGGGCGCGAGGGGCGGCGGCTTCTCCAGCGGCTTCATCTACCTCTTGGCCCACGGCGCTCGACGGGACTGGTCGGCCCGGCATCCTGGCCCGACGGCCGTATTACGGGTGCGGTTTCGTCCGGACCGCGGGTCCGGCGGCTCACGTCTCTGGCGGCACGGAAGTCCCTCCACGCTCCCTTCCTGGACCCACGAGGACACGAGCGTGCATGCACGGGGAAGAGACCGGTCTCCCGAGGAGAGGCGCACTCGGCATATAACAGTGGCGGTGATGAGGCTCCATTCACTTCAGGTGTGCCTCATCACACGCCGCCAGACCTGGCTGTTTCAGCGCCCCTCCTCTCTCACACACCCACTCCCGTCGGGAGCCTGGTGAAGGGTGGCGATTAAGGGACGGGGAGATGCTGATAATTAGGGGGAGGCAGCCGACTCGTCACTATATATATTATATATATATATATACAGTATATATGTGTGTGTGTGTGTGTGTATGTATGTATTTTTTTATTTGATAGTGTATGCAATGTTAATTTAACCAAGAAATCTTGGGACATGACTTTACATTTGATTATATATAAAAAAAAAACATTTCAGAACACCACCGCACACCACTGGTATGTGCATGTTTATATGGTTTATGATGACACAAACTTGTATAATGACATGGGTAAGACATATGTATTACAACGTGAAGGTGATTTATGAGGACACTTTCGGTGTACCCTTAATTCAAAAGGCTTATAAATCATACATATTTATATAGAGATATATATATACATATACTGTATGTGTATATATATAATTTCTTTTTTTTTTTGAAAATCTAAAAATGCTAAACTTTCCTGTGATGGGTAGGGTTGGTGTAGGGTGACAGAAAGTACCGTTTGTACAGTATAAAAACCATTACGCCTATGGAGAGTCCCCATAAACCATAAATAAATAAACTTGTGTGTGTGTGTATACAAAATCGAGTTATATTGTGCTGGAATGGTTTCAGATTGCTTAAATGTGTAATCTGGCAAATTAATCTGCGAATCACATGAATGCCAAACATATCATGGATCAGACGTGAGCCGTTTAACCCTTAATTATATATATATATATATATATATATATACATACACATACATATGTGTGTGTGTATTATATACATATACACTCCCCTCCAAAAGTATTGGAACAGTGAGGCCAATTCCTTTATTTTTGCTGTAGACTGAAAACATTTGGGTTTGACATCAAAAGATGAATATGAGACGAGATCAGCATTTCAGCTTTTATTTCCAGGTTTTCATATCTGGATCTGATAAACAACTTAGAAGATATTACCTTTTGTTTGAACCCACTAATTTTTCATGTGAGCAAAAGTATTGGAACATTTTACTGACAGGTGTGTTTTGTTGCCCTGGTGTGTCCTATTAATTGAATATTCAAACAATAAATAGCACTGAATGTCTGCGCTAAGTTTCAGATCCGTGCAGACTGCATTTATACAACCCCAAATCAGAAAAAGTTGGGACAGTATGGAAAACGCAAATAAAAAAAGAAAGTAGTGATTTCTAAATTTACTTTGACTCGTATTTCATTGCAGACAATATGAACACAAAATATTTCATGTTTTGTCTGGTCAACTTCATGTCATTTGTAAATATACATCCTTTCCTGTCTTTCAGACCTGCAACACATTCCAAAAAAAGTTGGGACAGTAAAGCATTTACCACTTTGTAATGTTGCCATTCCTTTTCACAACACTTAAAAGATGTTTAGGTACTGAAGACACCAAGTGATGAAGTGTTTCAGGTGTAATTTTGTCCCATTCTTCCTGCAAACAAGTCTTAAGGTGGGCAACAGTACGGGGTCTTCGTTGTCGCATTTTGCGCTTCAAAATGCGCCACACATTCTCTATTGGAGACAGGTCGGGACTGCAGGCAGGCCAGTCAGGTACCCGTACCCTCTTCCTCCACAGCCAGGACTTTGTAATGTGTGCAGAATGTGGTTTTGCATTGTCTTGTTGAAATATGCATGGACGTCCCTGGAAAAGATGTCTTCTTGAAGGCAGCATATTGTGCTCCAAAATCTCTATGTACTTTTCAGCATTAATGGTGCCATCACAGAAGTGCAAGTTACCTTTGCCAAGGGCACTGACACAACCCCATACCATGACAGACCCTGGCTTTTGGACTTGTTGCTGGTAACAGTCTGGATGATCCTTTTCTTCTTTGGTCCGGAGCACACGGCGTCCATTCCTCCCAAAAAATACCTGAAATACTGATTCATCTGACCACAGTACACGTTTCCACTGTGTGATGGTCCATCCCAGATGCCTCCGAGCCCAGAGAAGTCGACGGTGCTTCTGGACACTGTTAACATAGGGCTTCCTTTTGGCACAGTACAGTTTTAACTGGCATTTGTGGATGTAACTACATATTGTGGTACTTGACAAAGGTTTGCCAAAGTAGTCCTGAGCCCATGTGGTGATATCGCTTATAGATGAATGACGATTCTTGATGCAGTGCCGCCTGAGGGATCGGAGATCACGGTTGTTCAGCTTAGGCTTGCGCCCTTGTCCTTTACGCACTGAAATTCCTCCAGATTCCTTGAATCTTTTAATTATGTTATGCACTGTTGAAGGTGAAATATCCAAATCTCTTCCTATCTTTCTTTGAGGAACATTGTTTTTAAACATTTCAATAATTTTATCACGTATTTGTTGGCAAACTGGCGATCCTCGGCCCATCTTTGCTCCTAAAGGACTAGACCTTTCTTGGATGTTGCTTTTGTACCAAATCATAATTACAATCACCTGTTTACATCAACTGTTTCAAATCACATCATTATTTAACCAATTTACCTCATTACTAGCCCTAAATTGCTCCTGTCCCAACTTTTTTTGGAATGTGTTGCAGGTCTGAATGACAGGAAAGGATGTATATTTACAAATGACATGAAGTTGACCAGACAAAACATAAAATATTTTGTGTTCATATTGTCTGCAATGAAATACAAGTCAAAGTAAATTTAGAAATCACTACTTTCTTTTTTTATTTGCGTTTTCCATACTGTCCCAACTTTTTCTGATTTGGGGTTGTAGTTAGTTAGACGTGTAACCAACATGAAAACCAGAGAGGTGTCTATGGGTGAAAAACAAGCAATTGTGAAGCTGAGAGAAGATGAAAAATCAATCAAACCATTGCACAAACACTGGCAATAGCAAGTACAACCATTTGGAATCTCCTGAGGAAGAAAGAAACCACTGGTGTACTAAGTAACACACCTCGAACGGGTAGATCAAGGAAAACATCAGCAGTTGACGATAGAAACATTGTGACAGCTGTAAAGAAAGACCCTAAAACAACTGTTAACAACAACCTCCAGAGGGCAGGATTGAAGGTATCACAATCTACTGTTCGCAGAAGACTTCATGAACAAAAGTACAGAGGCTACACCAGAAGATGCAAACCACTCATTAGCAAGAAGAATAGGAGACGAGCCTCAAAAATTCTGGGACATGGTTTTATGGACCAAAGTGATGGAAAGGCTAAAGTTTGGAGAAAAAAGGATCCGCTCATGATCCCAAACATACAAGCTCATCTGAAACACAGTGTACACAGGTGTACATTATAGTACACATTACACAGGTAATGTAATGGCTTGGGCTTTCATTGCTTCTTCTGGGACAGGCTCATTAATCTTCATTAATGATGTAACATGACGGCAGCAGCAAAATTAACTGAGAAGTCTACAGAAATATTTTGTCTGACAATTTACAGAAAGATGCAACCAAACTGATTGGGAGATCCTTCATCATGCAGCAAGATAATGACCCAAAACATAGTGCCAAAACAACAGAGGAGTTCATCAGGGCAAAAAGTGGAAGGTTTTAGACTGGCCAAGTCAATCTCCACACTTAAACCCTGTAGAGTATGCATTTTACCTGCTAAAGAAGAGACTGAAGGGAGTAACCCCCCACAACTGAAAGAGGCTGCGGTGAAAGCCTGGAAAAGCATCACAAAAGAAGAATGCAAAAGTTTGGTGATGTCAATGGGTCAAAGGCTTGATGCAGTTATTGAAAGCAAAGGATTTGCAACTAAATATTAAGTCTTTTTTCACTTTAATCTATGTTAATTCTATCTGTTCCAATACTTTTGCTCACATTAAAAATGGGTGGGTTCAAACAAAAGGTGCTATCTTCTAAGTTGTTTATCAGATCCAGATATGAATACCTGGAAATAAAAGATGAAATGCTGATCTCTTGTCCCATATTCATCTTTTGATGTCAAACACAAATGTTTTCAGTCTACAGTAAAAATAAAGGAATTGGCCTCACTGTTCCAATACTTTTGGAGGGGAGTGTATATATGTTTGTATTGTATATATATATATATATATATATATATATATATTAGGGCTGGGGATTTAGCGCGTTAATTAGATTAATTGATTACGGTGAAAAATAACGTTAAAATTATTAACGCATTTAATGCACTTGCCCCGCCCCAGACCTACGTGGGCCATCTGACATTTCATACAGTTGATTGATGACAAATATGAGGCAGGGCAACAACTCACTGCATGATGGAGCCTAGATAACGTAGTTAGAATGTCCCTAATATTCAAGATATGGGGCAAAAATGCCCCTGTTTGAGTTTTTGTCTCATATTTACATCATATAGTTAAGCAATATCACACGAGCAATAAGTACAATATCACACGAGTGCAAATGTGATACTGATCTTATACAACAGAAGTTAATATTGTGTTATTTTAGACACAATGTTGTCTGTTTTGCTCAATTTTGCCAACGAAAATATAATGACAAAGCAGAACTGTTCAACGGTTCAAGACGCAGCTGCATTTCATTTCTTAATCCACGTTTTGAACGAGTTGGGTGAACCATTAGGCTCATTGGATTTGAAGTGGCGCTGCCCAGACCAATCGGTTTGACATCAAAAGTACCACGAGAGCAGTTCAAAAGGATAATTCAATGGAACATTCATAAAGAGAAGCATTTACTACACTCCTGAATGAATCAGCCATTTGAACGAATCAAATGAATGAATAAATGACTCGATGACTTAATCATTAAGACATTTACCACCACCTACTGACAGTTTTAGTTTATTATTTAGAGTATCATTTCATAAAAAATAAAAAAAATTTTCCATAGTAATAATAATAATAAATTATTAAAAGTATAGTTCACCCACCCAAAAATGAAAATTTTGTCATAATTTACTCACCCTCTGTCACGGTGCACACAGCAGGGAGGAACAAGGACACGCAGACGAGGACGTAAACTCAAATTACAGTCTTTAATGAGGACAAGGCAGGACAAGGCAAGGCTGACAGACAGGAAACACCGGGAGTAACGAGTAGACCAGACAAAATCAAACTGAACAGACAGGACTATAAATACACAGGTAAATCATAGATAATTAGACAAACACGGCTGGACAAGGATTAACTCATAATGACACTTAACGAGGACAGGAAAACCAAATATGGACACATGAGGCGGGAACACATGACACACACGACAGAGGACTGACACCCTCATGGTCCAAAAGAGTATATGTAATAAAATGCTGAATCAAACAAAATATTTGTTGTTGAAGCAACTTTTTTTGTAATGTCTGTTTGATGCTTTACACAACAATGACTTTAAATTATCTTTTGGGAGTAATTTCTCAGCCAAATTTGATGTGCATTTAATTTGCAATTAATTAATCTCCACATCATGTAATTAATTAGATTAAAAATTGTAATCGATTACAGCCCCTAATATACAGTATATATATATATATATATATATCACCCTTACACCGTCAGAAGGACGAGAGAAATGTAGAGTACAATCAACAGGCTTTTAATCAACGAAACACAGGGGTAATCCAATACAGGAACAAGTTCCAGACACATGTAAAGACGAAGTGGAGCCGTTGGAGGGAGGAGCCATGGAGGAGGAATGGTCGCTGACTCCAGGGGGACGACCAACGGCGGTGGAGCAGGTGGTGGAGGAGCCCAAGGCAGAGACGGAGAGCCAATGAGCCAGGGGGATGCTGAGGATCCGGGGGGCCAGGGTGGAGCCAAGATCCGGAGATCCGTGGCGGAGCCGGAGCGACTGAGGACCAAGGTGGAGCTGGCCGGAGGAAGGAGCCCAAAGGAGCTGGTGGGACGGAGCGACAAGGTGCAGCCGGAGGAGCGGAGTCCTGAGGCGATGGCGGGTCGATGCCCGACCAAGGCAGAGCCAAAGGGACGAGGGAGCCCGGTGGAGCTGGTGGATCGATGGGTGACGGTGGAGGCGAGGGAGCTAGGAGCCGAGGTGGAGCGGCTTGGTCTACGGGCCGAGTTGGAGTCCGGCCTCGGAGGCTGGAGGTAGAAGTGAGGGATACTCGGACCACGGTGACGCTGGAGGATGGCAGTCCCATGGAGCTCGCACCGTATGGATGGTGGGCTGAGGGCGAGCAGAGGGGCTGCCAGACGACAGCGGTGGAGGAGGCAGGAGCAGGCGGGTGGGTGGGCATTCATGGGCCTCCGGGCTCTCAGGGCTGCCCTCTTGGATCAGAGCCCACTCCTGGCTGGACTCGGGGACTGAGTCTCTCTCTCTGCTGGACTGGGAAACGGGAGCCCACTCAGGGCTGGATGGGACGAAGGAGAGAGGAGAGGGGGCAAGTCAACTTCCAGCTCTGTTTCCCAGTCTATAAGGTCCCCTTCGATGTCCAGCAAACCCAGATGCACTCTAATCTCACCCTTAGCCGCAGTGCAGTGGACGGAGCTCCACTCCGTGCTCTCACTGTCCATGGCACTCGCCCTTGGGACGGGCACTGTCGCCGGCTCTCGCACCTGGTCTGACGGGTTGGGCTCAACGTCCGGGGCGATCCTCCGCTCAGTCACTCGGCATTGCGCTGGCTCATCGATCGCGGCGGGAAATGGCTCTCCATCATCTGTGGGCTCGGGTTGATGCTCCGCACCACTGGGAGATGGTGGGCTGGGCTCTGGGTCTGGAGTGGATCTGGCGAGATCATCCACGGGGCAGATGGTGAGTGGCGATCCGTTTCTCACCAGAGTCCTCTCCATGAAGGTGGCGAAATCCTCTCGAGGACCATCTTCGGACGACGGCGCTCTGTTCGCGGTGTTCAAGCTTGTGTTATAGAATGAGCAGAGTGTGTCATCCAGGTAGCTGGTGGTGTTAGCTAACAGTTAGCTAATAGGGTAATCCAATACAGGAACGAGTTGCAGAGACATGTAAAGACGAAGTAGACCCGACAGGGGAGAAACACACAGACAGGAACTTAAATATACGTTATCTCATTGAAAATGAGCTATAAAAAATGAGCTAAGTTAAGTTAGACACTCGTGACTGGCGCGTCCCGTGTGGAAGGGCAATTCACACTGTCAGCAAAGTTTCAGTGTACAGACAAACTGTGGAAAATAGAGCCACAATATTTACTTTTATGAAAAATAACCCCATTTAAAAAAAGGCCTACTGACTGTTGGCCACCGGTTGTTGACGCTTAATGATAAACTAGCAGGGAGTGTTAAAGTGTTGGTCATTGTAATTGGTATACACTACGAAAACTGTTATCTAGTGGAAATATCGCCTACTTGAAAACAAATATAAAAGATTTTGCTGAACTTACTTTTCTGTAAATCGGTGTTCATCTGAGATGAGGCGACTGTTGGCTCAGCTGCTGAATCTTTCACAGTTTTTGGCGCTCAATTCAATTCTTCTTTTATGGCAGTTTGTCATCCCTCTCAATGGTGCAATACCGCCACCATCTGCTCTGGAGTGCCCGGTTGTGTCAAAACTCAATTAGATTGATTTCAGTTTTAGATTCAATCGATTTCAATCAACGTGATAGAAATGTGTACATTCAACACTCAATATGAACAATTGGAATCTACTTGATTTTATAAAGCATGTTCACAACAGAAATATAAATTAATTGTGTTGTACATACATGTTTCATTTTTGTAATTTCAAAGACCTGCTGTGTTCCTTTTTTTCAGTGAACGCTGCAGTCGTTTTGGCAATACAAATGTAAAAATATTGCAGTAATAAGAAACTGTCCTGAGACTTCATGTAGGCCTAATCATTTTTTGTTTCATTACTGGGCAATTACAGCGTTATGAACTGACATTCGCAGTCAAAACCTGAAATATATATTCTCACAGAAGGTATTCATTACCAATATATTGAACTATCTCTTTATATTTTTCTAAACCCCTGAAAACCCCTGAGTCCAGACATCAGAAAAGTATCCGTCTATGAATGTTTTATATTTTAGATTCTAGAAATCTATGGGTTACGTGTCACAATAAGTAGTCACAAGATCCAAGTGCGAGTGCAAAAGAGTTTATTAGTGACAATGAGAGAGACGACAGCAGTGGAAACTCCAGCCGAAATAAACTCTCACAACCGCAGTGATGAGAATCCAAACAGTGCAGGTAAATCCAGTGTAGGAGCAAGAATAATCCAAACTGGCCGGACAAGGAACAGGAGAGCTGACAGAGAAACAAGACAAAATTAACGAACCGACAACACACAATGCAACGCCAGCTAGATAAAGGCATTTTTTTGTGATAGATAAATAGATTTTTGTGATCAGTACAAACGATAAAGGGAACCCCCGAACCCTCCAACCAATGACGCCACTCTTCCAAAGCGAGCTTGACTGCCAACAGCTCTCTGTTACCAATATCATAATTTCGTTCGGCAGGTGACAAACGGTGAGAAAAATATGCGCAAGGATGCATCTTGCCGTCCGCGGAGGAGCGCTGGGATAAAACCGCGCCAACCCCCACCTCTGACGCGTCAACCTCCACCACAAACTGCCGGGACGGATCAGGGGCAACAAGGATGGGCGCTGAAACAAAGCAGCTTCTTAGTTTAGCAAACGCAGCCTCCGCTGCGCTGGACCACCTGAACGGAGTCTTGGTGGAGGTTAAGGCAGTCAAAGGAGCGGCCAGCTGGCTGAAATTGCGAATAAACCGCCGGTAAAAATTGGCAAAGCCCAGAAACCTCTGCAGGGACTTGCGGGAGTCTGGGGTTGGCCAATCTACCACAGCCTGAACTTTGTCGGTATCCATGCGCACCCCCTCGGCCGAGACGATATATCCTAAAAAAGGAACAGACTGTGCATGAAAAACGCATTTCTCCGCCTTGACATAAAGCCCATTCTCTAACAGCCTCTGAAGCACTTGTCTAACGTGCTGAACGTGTTCCTGGAGAGAGTGAGAAAATATCAGTATGTCATCCAGGTAGACATAAATTAACTGATCTACCATATCTCTCAACACGTCGTTGACAAGTGCTTGGAATACCGCGGGAGCGTTAGAAAGGCCAAAAGGAAGAACAAGATATTCAAAGTGCCCCCTGGGGGTATTAAAAGCGGTCTTCCATTCATCCCCCTCCCTCATGCGAACCAAATAATAAGCGTTACGGAGATCCAATTTCGTGAAAAATGACGCCCCCTGCAGACGCCCGAAAGCCGACGACATCAGCGGCAAAGGGTAAGTATTCTTTACAGTGATGTCGTTCAAGCCTCGATAGTCGATACAGGGACGGAGAGAGCCATCCCTCTTTTTCACGAAAAAGAACCCCGCACCCGCTGGAGAAGAAGAAGGGCGGATGATCTTGGCTGCTAGAGAATCAGAAATATATTTCTCCATAGCCTAGTCTATAGCACAGTCATAGGGACGATGAGGAGGTAGAGAAGCAGCTCGAGAATTACTGAACACTCCCTTCAGGTCAAGGTACTCACATGGCACGTTAGACAGATCCGCCTGTTCATCCTGAAACACAGAACAAGACACAGAAGAACACGCAGACAACAAACAGGAAGCATGACAATACTCGCTCCAAGCAAAAACAGAATTCATGCGCCAGTTTATATGAGGGTTATGGAGCTCCAACCAGGGATGCCCCAGAACCACAGGAGCAGAGGGGGTCTCTGTGAGAAGAAAGTCAATGTTCTCTGAATGATTTCCAGAGGTGATGAGTCTTAAAGAGACAGTGGTGTGCGTGATGGAGGGTAAGGGCTGACCATTCAGCGCAACCACAGAGATGGACTGAGAGAGAGCAACCGTAGGAATCTTGAGGCTGTGAGCGATATTGATGTCTAAAAAATTACCCTCTGCTCCCGAGTCCACCAGAGCCTCACAGTCATAAACCAGAGAAAGCAATTTCAGTTTAACAGGAAGATGAGTGGCTGAAAAAGAGGATTTAGTTAGTGTAATTCCACCCGTCAGTAACCTCTTACCTACTGGCGGGTACTGGCTTTTACCGGACACTGCAGAGCGATGTGGCCGGCAGCTCCACAATAAAGACACAGACCCCTCTCCCTGCGTCTCTGCTTCTCCTGCTGTGAAAGACGGGACCTGCCCATTTGCATAGGCTCAGGATCCGGAAGAGAAAACACAGTCTCTCCAGGGATAGATGAACAATGGACCGGTGGAGTTGCCAACAATCCTCTACGTATCCGCTGGCCCCGCCTCCGTAACCTGGAATCCACCTGAATAGCCAGGTCTATGAGCTTGTCCACACCAGTGGGTAAATCCAACGAATAAATCTCGTCTTTGATAGACTCAGAGAGCCCATACAAAAACATGTCCCATTGCGCCTCAGAATTCCAACCGCATTCCGCAGCCAGCGTGCGAAACTCAATAGAGTAGTCAGTTACGGTGCGATCACCCTGACGCAGCTCCGCAAGTAGTCGCGCTGCTTCTCTGCCTGAGGCAGCGTGATCAAAAACTTTTTTGAGCTCCTCAGAAAATGATCGGAATGACGCACAGCAAGGAAGCCTTTGCTCCCACACAGTAGTTCCCCAACTAGCCGCCCGTCCAGAGAGCAATGTTATAATGAAAGCCACTTTAGACTCCTCAGTGGGAAACGACGAAGGTTGGAGAGAAATGTACAAGGAACATTTTGCCAAAAATGAGCGACATAACTGGGGTTCACCGGAGTAAAACACTGGAGGTGGAAGACGGGGTTCGGTGGAGCGGACGATCTGATCCTCCTGGCGCTCCATGCATGTGTTGCTCTTTGACAGAACGTCTCTCAACTCTGCCATACTCTCTGGATCCATTCTGGTCGGTTCGTTCTGTCACAATGAGTAGTCACAAGATCCAAGTGCGAGTGCAAAAGAGTTTATTAGTGACAATGAGAGAGACGACAGCAGTGGAAACTCCAGCCGAAATAAACTCTCACAACCGCAGTGATGAGAATCCAAACAGTGCAGGTAAATCCAGTGTAGGAGCAAGAATAATCCAAACTGGCCGGACAAGGAACAGGAGAGCTGACAGAGAAACAAGACAAAATTAACGAACCGACAACACACAATGCAACGCCAGCTAGATAAAGGCAGCGCAAATGAGCTGCAGCTGAGCACTCTGATTACGCTGCCAGCTGCGGTTACTAGGCAACGGACGCTCCCACACAGACTAGACAGACACCAAAATGAACACACGGATCCATGAACCGTGACATTACGGACATGACAAAAAAGACAGAGGTTTTGGGAGAGGATTTTGTAGACTTTCTGTGATTTATAATGCACAAACCAGAAGCAACAATATCTGAAGAATGGAGAACGGACATGACCGTTCTGAAAGCAGAATTTATCCGACTAGCCTATTTGCAAACGCATACAAAAAAACGTTAACAGAGATGTCTAGTTACTAGTAGGCTGCATCCGAAAACTGAAAAATGCTCCCTTCGGAGGACACATTCCAAGGTAGGAAGGCATCAAGGCACGTCTGAATCCAAAGTCAGCTTCACTTCTTGTCTCATGAGATACCTTCTTCTGATCGATTTTTGAAGGCTGCATAGATGTATCCTTCGCTGTCTTTGATATCCCACAATCCTGTGCATTCCATTCCTGACGGTTGAGCTAAAAAAATAAAGATGGTGTCTGAAAGTTGCGTTTGGTGGTTAGTTTGTGTGTAAATGTATATTTCTGATTAACTTTTTGCACTTTTGATGTTATTTCTAGCGAGAAATTAGTATTATAGTAATTATATATTTGTTTAGTTATCACCAAAACTCGTTCTATTTTAACCGTTACGCTGCCTCAGAAGCCTGATGAAATCAGTTTCGTGAGGTGCCTTCATGCAAAAAAGCTGCCTGCAAAGTCATTGCCTCATAAGGCAGCCTGGCAGCAAGTCAGCTGGCTAAGTATTCGGATGCAGCCATAAATGACAGACTATGTCATTATTCAACTAATTGCACGTTTATATTATATTAAGTTTACTAATCCATAATGAGCCTTAATATATTCCGCGCTCAAGCACACGCATTAAGTTTGCCACAAAGCACAGGCAGAAGTATAGCCTAATAATTATGAAAAAGGAGACATTTTAATTATTTATTAATAAACTAATGTTTTCTTGTCAGCTGCAATATGAAATTCATAGTGCTGGCTCTCATCTCCACAGTAGACTGGATGCGCCTTTAGAGATAAATGTAACCTTCAAAGATTACATAATCAGGGAGTATTTGCTTTCGTTTTGAATTGGTTCGTTTAAAAGTAAACATGTCAAGCTTTCTCTAGATATATCTCTTATGTATGTGAGGCACCCCAATTATCAGTTATTTCATTATCAGGAAAAAAAATCAAGTGATAGCTCGGGCCCCTCCCTGTCATGCATGCGTATTAATCATTTTCTGCACAAACACTTGAATATGAATAGTAGGCTAATAGAGCACGTTTATTTCAGGTTGCAGTATGGGATCCGCATTAAAATAAATCTTCACAAGTCTACATCCGAAACAGGTGCAGTTATTACCTGTAAATTGAAGGCTATTTGATGTTTTAAAATGATCTAAAGGCCGATGCAACTCCAATTCATTGATCATTAGTTATTCTTGATCAAGATTAAAAGGATGTTTGACTCTCATAAACCTGTTTTAATAAATCGCTTTTGCATTAAATAATAAAGATGCAAAGCAGGTTAAGTTAAATATTATTGTACAAATAATACATGCAATGATACAAAATAAAACCAAACAAGATTTGTAATGAAGAAAAAATCTGTAGACAAATAAGAATAAATGATGTAACCCCACAGCACATCTCTCGCGCGTCGCACTCGGCATCATGTGCAACGTGTAAATCTTGCACTCTGAAATTTTAACGAATAGGATACACTCCTGCATTTAAATATGGCGGCAATTTTTTTTTATTATTTTTTTTAGTTTTTTAGTTTTACTCAAATTATATGAAAGCGAGTAAAGAATGCTCCCTTTAAAATCACTGAAGTTGTCAGTTAAAGAAGCTCTTTTTTACATCGTGGGCACTTTGTTGATTATAATGAGAGAACTTGAGTTTAAATGTGAGGACGTTATATTAATCCGTCCCTTCTTTCCAGTTTCAATGATTTTTGCTAAATCGAAAGAATTTAGGAAAGAATTCATAAAACACACAACAATTCTCTGTCAAAATAAAGGACAGGTAATGTGGCATATTTGAAGTATTTGAACAATTTGAATAGCCTAACAAAGTATGTGCATGACAAAAATGCATGCTGTTTTATTAAAGGAATTTTTAAATATAAACAAAAAATGTACTTGTGACAAATATTAAGTAATGTGAGAATATTGACATTTTGCAAATAAATCCATGTTTATAGCCTAGCCTACTGAAATAGGCTACCACTTTTAATGCTACGATGCAAAGTAAACCACCATTTCTTTAGGATATTATAACACATGATTCATATTATATAAATAATACTGTACACGTTAAATGTTTCAAATCTAAAATATGGAGTAATACTGAATAGCTTAGAGTAAATATAAGCAATGGGTTATTTGCTTGACATTTATCCTGCTTGAATTCGTTCTAAGAAACGCACAGAACTTCATCAGTACTAAATTTGCATCTGTGAATATTAAATATTTTAACTACAGTGTTTTTCTTTCATTTTCCGCCGACTGCAGCCGTCAAATGTAACACATCGGCTAGGCAAAGCTGACGGGTATTTGCGAAAATGTGTTTTGATGCGTTCGCTTGATAACTTGTGGTTAAAGCGCCACTAAGCGGTCAAAAGCTGCGAATGCACTTTGCGGTGCCTACAGCGGTAAAAAGCACACTTTGGTTGGCCACCTACTGTAGTTGCAAAGGTACTTTGTTCTACTATAGTTAGTAGAATGTCTAATGTGGACTATCAAATTAAAGTGTAACCGATTTAATAAATACATGTTTACAATAAGCACTTATTCATACACAGGACAAAGTTTGAGGGCGCACACATAATATCTGAGGGAACGCAGAGCCATGATCACTATATGGGATAGCAAGCCCGCTGCAAGCTGAGAGATTTGTGCTGGTGCCCTCTCGTATTACAATAATGCACTCTTGACATTTGTGACCCTGAACCACAAAACCAGTCACAAGTAGCACAAGTAGTAGTATATTTGTAGCAAAAATTTATTTTCATAAAAAAAAATTATTTTTATGCCAAAAATAATTAGGATATTAGGTAAAGATCATGTTCCATTAAGATATTTTGTAATTTTCCTACCGCAAATATATAAAAACTTAATGTTTGATTAGTAATATGCATTGCTAAGGACTTCATTTGGACAACTTTAAAGGCGATTTTCTCAATATTTAGATTTTTTTTTTGCACCCTCGGCTTCCAGATCTTCAAATAGTTGCATCTCGGCCAACTATTGTCCTATCCTAACAATTTCCCAAAATTTACCCTTATGACTGGTTTTGTGGTCTAGGGTCACATTTGCCATTAAAATAACGCCAAAAACTGCCTCAAAAGAACTATGAAAATGAAAATAAAGTCGTACAAGCTGCAATCTATTTCTTATTGGTTAAAATGAATGGAAACTCTTGTGTTTTTCTGTGGGTGCTCGATCAGCGCCTATGACCTACAATATTTCGGCAAACACTGAGGTGCTGTGATAACATTAGTCCTGTGTGAATCAGAATCTCTGTGATTTGGCAGGGTCGTATATACTTTTTTCGAGGTTTTTTTCCTGTGTGCCTTTTTATCCATCTTTCACAAAGAATTGAGGCTGTGTTGTAGTGTTTTGATAGTATTTTGGGTGCTGGGTCATATCACTATACACCATACAACTATATAATTTGCAGAAAGAGAAAGCTGAAAACCTTCAGAAGAGCAAAAACAAAAAGAATGATTAGATGGAGATGGATGACATGCATAGCAGTAAGGAACACTCTTCTGTTTATGATATATAATGTTACGCAAAGCCTTGACATTATATCCAGGAGATAAGTCAGTAAATTTGAGTAAAACCACAGGCTTCACTCATCCCGTGTGAATGCGGCACATGAAATTTCTAAATCACACAAGGTCCCCAGATAATACTAATCCTATACGAATAGGGCTAAGGACACCTTAAAATAAAGTGTTACCAACAACAACTGTTGTTGTTCTTGTTCTTGTTATCATTAAATTCTTTATGGCCATGAAACATATTATTATTCGACATCACCAATCTGGCCCTCCGTACTAATTTCCAAAACAAAATAATGCCTATATAAATCCCTGAAAGTGTCTACATGCCTTGAGTAGGGAAATGATCATGAATGATCACACACCTAAACCTAACCCTGACACAAAACTATGCATTTTCAGATTTTCAAAAATCTTCATTCTGTATGGTTTATAAGCTTGTTTTAGATAAATAGAGAGAGAGAAAAAAACAACAACACTGAAACACAGATATAAAGGCAAGGATGTTGCAGCTATCCCTGGTCTCCTCTGGCATTTGCAAACCACATAGATATTAATGTATGCTGTGGCCGCACAACGCTTTTCAGTGGTGCTGCAACACAATGACGCTTCAGTTGGCAGCTTTAGTAAAAGCACAAGGAGATTTGACTCTCTCCACGGGCCCAGAACAACCCTTTGCCAGGCTGATAATGGGCTCCTATCGGGTTTAATGATCCTCAGCTTGGACGAACAGACAACAGGAGTGGGGAGGGGGCAGTTAAAGGGGCATCGGGAATCGTACATCAAGCATATTGTCATTATTTATTTTTTTCAAACACTCCCTTGTTCATGGCATAAATGCCACCATGAGAGTGATCATAATTGGCTCTGAACACATGTGTAATTGCCTTCAGCTGGCGTGCTTTTACAGTTGACATTGTTCTGTGGCGATGAGGTGACTGGCCATTTGAATAAGCAGCTTGTTTGGTGGCGGCAGGCGTAATTGAAATGTCCTACGTGTGTGAACAGAAGATTACATTAAGACCCCCTGATAATCACCTGACAGGGGAATAATTGCGTCTGCAATCTGCCACAGCGTCCTCGAGAGTCTGGGAGGATGTAGTCGAGTAACCGGGTGGAACTCTTGGCTGACACGCTTTCAACGCCAAGCAAAAGTGCCAACCATGCATTCCTGAGTATCAACCCCAACGTCTGTCTGACTGTCTGTCTCTTTGTGTGTTTGTGTGGCTTTGAGAGGGGTCACTTCTCCTCAAAGCTAACAGATGTTATTTATTTATTTAAAATTGTAAATCTCTTAATTTAAAATTGATATTTACACACATTTTTGCCATTTCTGGCTTTATTCGTATGGTATTGATTATTATTTTGAAAAAAATTATAGAAAGTGTACCAATATGATAATATTGACAATGTGTGCAGTCATAAAAGAGGAAAGCAAGATATATCCTTTGTTGATGTTTGTTTTATTTAGTAAACAAATTGATCTCATATACATAGAATTCAAACTAAAAATATTTTTAAGTTATCAGTTTCTGCCTAATTACAGTAACTTTATACCATGTGGTTATTAATCTGAACAGCAGCCACTTAGTTTGTGTTAAATCATTAATATAGTAATGATTTGTTTTGTTTTTATTCCCTGAAAACTCTCAATTAAGAGCAAATGTGAAATTGTACCCATGGGACTTCAAACTGAAGCTATTAAATGTGTGATGCTCCAAACGTGCGTTTCTAATGTTTTAGCTGCAATGTAGTGTTATATGAACAAACAATCTGTGTGTGTGTTTGGAAGTTGTAAAGTGTTTTTTTTTCTCTGTGTTCCTTAATACACACAACTTTAATGTCTCTTTTCATTGTTCAAGTAAAATGACAAAATAAAATGCAAACAATGTAGCCCTGCTTATTTTATGTATTTAGTGAAATACAGCTATAATTTTGGAAATAATTATTAATTAATACATTTAATAATAATTAATTAAAAAATAATTTACACATAATTTGAACCCATGACCCCTAGCAATCAAATAATAGTCAGGAAAAAATAAAAAGAAAGCTTTTAATATTATGTAAAAGTATGTATTTTGTAACATTGTGCATAATGTTAAATGATAGTTTGTTTCTGGATTAAAAACAAAATAGAAAATGTTATATAAATCCCAATCTGATGATCAGTGTATGACAGACTTTATCAAAAAGGTCAAAGATTAAGTTAAAATATTTGAGCTGGTTGATCTAACATTTCACTTTCATTTCACTTATTTTACTTTCATTTTCTTTTTTTATATTTGACTTGTTTTACATCAGCACAGGACATGCATTTAGAATTAATATTAGTACAGTTATTATAGTTGCGTAACAGATTATAATTTGACATCACAACAGTCCATTGCTCTTCTCCCCATTTCTCAACATATTCTCCTCACTAGTTCTGATAAGTCCCTATATCAGGGCTCTTTATTATTATTATTATTAACAACAACAAGACTAATACAAACTCAGCATGTCTACATGCCTTGAGTGGAGACTGAGTGACCATGCCAACACACACATGCACGCATGCACACTCAACCAAGTGACCATGCAACACATGATTCATCTTCAGTCCTCCTTCTAATACTGTCCACAAACAACAGCTAGCATTAAAAAAAAAATTGCCCATAACCACAATTGACAAGCTACGTTGGCTATTGAAATGGTTGACATTTTCTTTTCCATGTCTTAGATATACTTTGTAGGTGCAGTACATCATAATTATATGCCTTTATGGCTCCTAATCAGGCATTTTCACATGGTCTAATGTCATCTCCTAGGCATCTGGAGGATCAATAATGCAACTGCAGTGTATTTGTCAAAGAAATGGGCTTTGTAAATCCATCGTATTAAAACAAAAATCTGCTGTGGACATAGCTGTTTATTTATTGGCTTAAAATTTTATATAGTTTAGAGTTTCCTAGTTTAGAGTAGTTTACATATTTTTTAGATATACATATTTTGTTATGTAATTTAGGTTTACATATTTTGTTTTGGTATGACCTTAAATCATCTGAACAATGGCGGCGCATGCAGACGCAGCGGCTTCTCTCTCTCCCGACAGAACGGTGTTTTCTGTGTTTTTTGTCTTGTAAGTCGCAATGTTTTTGTACATCTTCGTCACGTCTACCTGTCTTTAAGTGCACATACAGTCGTGAGTTTCTGCTCGATGTCGGCAGAATCACATTTTTAGAGTTAAACTCCACGCACGCCGAAGAGCTGCGGGACCTCGTTCTGCTCCGAAGGCCTACACCATCACTGACCCCCACTACTGCATCTCGCCCACAGCGGAGGCGCTACAAGCGGCGTGAGAGCAAGCAGAAGAGGGGTAAGCACGGAGGTATCTGAGCTAGGCTAGCGGCTAACCCACACAAGCCAGCTATCCCCACCATCGTACTGGCGAACGTACGCTCTTTGGACAATAAACTGGACTACATCCGACTACTTCGCTCTACTCAGAGGACTGTAAGAGACTGGTGCCGCGATGCTGTTGTGGTCTGCAAACACTGCTCACCCCTGGTGGAGTTTATGATTATTAAGTGCCGGCCGTTCTATCTACCGAGGGAATATTCAGCCATACTGCTTGTTGCTGTGATCCCTCCCAGCTCCAACAACAACAACAGGAGTGAGGCACTAAATGATCTGTACCAGCACATCAATGAGCAGCAGACAGCCCACCCAGATGCTTTTCTCATCTTGGCTGGGGATTTCAACCACGCAGACTTAAAGAGTGTGTTCCCAAAAATACACCAACACATAGACTTTCCAACAAGGGGAAACAACACTCTGGACTTTGTTTACACCACCCAGAGAGGAGCATACAAGGCCCTACCCCTCCCCCACCTCGGAGCCTCAGACCACATCACTGTCATGCTAATGCCTGCATACAGACCGCTCGTTAAAGTCATCAAACCAGTACACAAACAGATACAAGTGTGGCCGGAAGGGTCGTCAGAGGCACTTCAAGACTGTTTTGACACCACTGACTGGAATATGTTTAAGCAGGCTGCCACATACAACAACACCACAGACATCAAAGAGTACTCAGAGACTGTCACTGCCTACATCACCAAGTTTATTGATGATGTAACGGTCACAAAGACTATCACTGTCCGGGCCAACCAGAAGCCGTGGGTGACAGGGGAGGTCTACAGACTCCTGAAGGCTCGGAACGCTGCCTTCAGAGCTGGAGATGAGGAGGGCCTGAAGACAGCTATGGCCAACCTATCCCGCGGCATCAGAGAGGCCAAGAGACAGTACTCCAGAAGGATAGCCCATCGTTTCAGCGACAGCAGAGACACTCGGAGCCTGTGGCAGGGGATACAGACCATTACGGACTATAAGCCCCCACCACAGACCTGTGACAGCACCATCCCCCTGCTGAACGAGCTGAATGCCTTCTTTGCTCGCTTTGAGGCACAAAACAGTACCACTGCACAGAAGACTCCACCTCCTCCCGGCGACCAGGTGATGACGCTGTCCCCAGACAGCGTGAGGAGATCCCTCAGCAGGGTCAATGCACGAAAAGCTCCGGGTCCTGACAACATTCCTGGGCGTGTACTGAGAGACTGTGCAGTGGAACTCACTGATGTCTTCACAGACATTTTCAACATCCCGCTAAGTCAGGCTGTTGTCCCCACATGCTTCAAAGCTACCACCATCATTCCAGTCCTGAATAAGTAATCTCCATCCTGCTTCAATCACTACCGTCCAGTAGCACTCACTCCTATTCTCATGAAGTGCTTTGAACGGCTAGTCATGCACCACATCAAGTCTGTCCTCCCCCCCTCCCTGGACCCCTTCCGGTTTGCATATAGGTCCGACCGATGATGCCATCGCCACTGCCCTCCACCCAGCCCTCACACATCTGGACAAAAAAGACACGACTGTCAGAATGCTGTTCATAGACTTCAGTTCAGCATTCAACACAATCATCCCTCAACAGCTCATTCATAAATTGGTCCAGCTGGAGCTCAATACATCGCTGTGCAACTGGCTGTTGGACTTTCTGACCGGGAGACCTCAGGCAGTACGGGTCGGCAGTAACACATCCAGCACCATCACACTGAACACAGGGGCCCCCCAAGGATGTGTGCTGAGCCCCCTCCTCTTCACTCTGCTTCACAAGTCCAACCTCTTCATTAAATTTGCGGATGACACGACTGTGGTGGGTCTCATCAGCAACAGAGATGAGACAAACTACAGGAGCGAGGTGAGCCGCCTGGCTGGGTGGTGCAGTGACAACAATCTCTCTCTGAATGTGGAGAAGATGAAGGAGATTGTTGTTGACTTCAGGAGCGTGCACACTCAGCATGCTCCTCTGACCATCAATGGTGCGATTGTGGACAGAGTGAGCAGCACCAAGTTCCTGGGTGTACACATCACAGAGGACCTCTCCTGGACTAACAACACTGCAGCACTGGCCAAGAAAGCACAGCAGCGTCTCTACTTCCTCCGCAAACTCAGAAGAGCCAGAGTCCCGGCCTCCATCATGTGCACCTTCTACAGAGGCACCATCGAGAGCATCCTGACTAGCTGCATCACTGTGTGGTATGGTGCCTGCAACGCGTCCTGCCGCAAGACCCTCCAACGGATAGTGAGAGCAGCTGAGAAGATTGTTGGTGTCTCTCTCCCCTCCCTCCAGGACATCTACATCACCCGTCTCACCCGCAAAGCCCTCTGCATTGCAGGTGATCCCACCCACCCGACACACAGCTTCTTCAGTCTGCTGCCATCAGGGAGGAGATTGCGGAGTCTCCAGGCCAGGACCAACAGACTGAAGGACAGCTTCATCCATCAGGCTGTCAGGAAGCTGAACTCCCTCCCGACCTTGCCCCCCCTCCCCTCTCTTACCCCACGCACCACTGAACTCTGACCCCCCCCCCCCACCCCACACACACTGTGACCAGCACCAGTCACTTTGTACAGACTTGACTTAAATGTATGTATGTATGGTACATGTGGCAGAATTGACAATAAAGCAGACTTTGACTTTTGACTTGACTTAAATGTGTGTGATATAATTACGTTAGGAGCTGAAAAAGGTTTCTGTATATGAGGAAAAATAACATTGATGTATGTCCATATCAGCATATCTGAGCTTTATTTAATTGTTATTTACCATTTATTTATTTTTTTGGCACGTGTGTGAGTGTGCTTTAAATTCATGTCTGGTTTATGTAAAAGCCTGACTTTTATCCAGGCCTTTGTTTTAGATGAACTTATACAATGTTATAGCTGGTTGAATAAATTAATGTTTGTTTGTTTGTTTATTTGTTTATTAATTCATTAATTTATCCATCCATCCATCCATCCATCCATTCATTCAGCATTTACTCACCTTCACACAATTTCAAACTTCTATTATTTCTTTCTTTCTTTCTTTCTTTCTTTCTTTCTTTCTTTTTTCCCTGGACTACAAACATCATTTTTGAAGAATTTTCTGGACACACTTTTACCTATAATTTAGGTAAAATGGGATGGGGTCTGTCAAGCACCACACACATACACAAAATATTAAAGTACCATAGTATCATAATAGTATCAAATTCATATGATCATAGTATGTTCATATTCATAGTATCAAATTCATATGTCATGGGCACTATATTTCAAGTCTTCCAAAGCAATATGATAGCTTTGTGTGAAAAAAATTATAATAAAAAAAAAAATTCACTACAAAAACCATAGTTCTGGATCTCATTTTGTATCCTAGAGTTTATATAGATGTTTGAAAATGAAAATGATAACTGCGTCGGGCTGAAACTAGCAAAAAACACCTGCGTCGTGCCTGGTGCCACATTGCGCCGTGAGTATGATAGGGCCCTGAGACTCTGATTTTATGCTTTTAAGGAGCAACTGTTAGACATTGTCTCTGGAGGTCAGAGATGTGGACTCTAGGGAGAGGATCTGGCGACCTCTAACCTCATCCATCACACAGTGATTGACATGAGAAGCTGAACAGTGACAGAGCGAGGTGTCAGGAACAGTCTGCAGGACATATGGGAACAATAGTTTCACAAAACTGTTTATTTGTGAATAAATTAGTTGTTTATAGACACAAAGACAGCTGTTATTATTTATTTATTTGTTTGTTTGTTAGTTCGTTCATTCGTTCATTTGTTCGTTTGTTCATTCGTTCATTCATTCATTCATTCATTCAATTTCTAGCTTGCTTGCTAAATAATAGCATAGCTACACCAGCACCAAATTAACAATAACCAGTAGAAAGCAGGCTTAGCCCACATGGATGACTACAGTATAGGTGCTGTACTTTTTCTTTTGACTCTCGATGGATGTATGAGAGATTTCAGTCAGTGATGTGTTAATCAGACTTCCCCTCTCAGTCTAGACATTTTATTTTTATTTTTTTCACCATGAAAAATCACCATGGTCAACATTTCATTAGTTACTCAGAGAAAAAAAATCCTATTAAATTCTACATATCTAATAAAGTACTGGAAATGTCATGTTACCATAAAAAAAAAAAAAAAAAAAAAAAATGTATATATATTATATTACATACATTAGTATTGCTCAAATCACTAATCACTGTCAAGTGAAAAGTGGGATTCATATGAAAGTGAGATGGCCCATAAAAAGTATTGATATATATTTAACATTCAATTATGGGAGAAGTCAGTGTTCGTCAGTATAACTGAATTCCTTGTAAATGCTTAACATATAAATAATGCTTATTTATATGTTAAATCATAATTGTGAATATAAACCTACAATAATTATGAGGTTTATTATCTTTTCATTTTTTCTATGGTGGCCTGTTGGGTGCCAAAGTCTATAGAGAAGGATTTGTGAAATAATACAAAATGCCAACAAATAGCACCACTTGTCCAGAACAAACAATGGGCTGCCATATGCCAATGGTTGGAAGTGAATAGAGCTCATTTACTGTGGCCTGTGTGGGCCTGGCCATGGCACACTCTCTGACACAGACTGACGAGCTGCGGTTTTACTGTCAACAACAGTCAAAACCAGTAATAACACACCTTTAAAGGTAGGAGGACATTAGATACATGATCAGGACATTGATTTCTGTACATGTATCATGTGCAGCCAGCAATTCCCCCCCCCCCCCCGCTCTTGGGGAAATTAGTTATGTTTACCCCACGTGTGTGTTTATATTTGTGTCAGGAAATTTAAGGGGCAGTCTGTGTGTGTGTTTGAAGTAGAGCCAATGATGATAGCAAATGATTAAGGAGCCACTGTTGTGTTGACATGAGATACTAATGAGGTTGAAATGAGAAGGTCAGGCTGGTCTCTGAATGCACCGCCCCCCTCTTCAGGACAGCCGGCTAATCCTGCTCTTAATCCTCCCCCCCAACACCCCTATCCCCCACCCCGCCCAAGCACACATGTGCACAACATGCCCCAACACAAATGACCACAGCACTGGTCAATCTCCTGCATCCTACAAATTGCAGTAATTAGCAGCACAAGAAATAATTTTTAACCTCACTCATCATCTGTCTCTCTGTCTGTCTCTCTTTTTCTGTGCCAACATCCTGAAGACACAAATATATAAAAATAACAGGTTAGAGCTAATATTCAGCCTGTATGTTACAAGACAAGGACACAGATAATATGGTTCATATCACCTGGAGAACCAGACTATATTCAAGGTGCTACAAATCATGACTAAAAAGTTAAATCTCAAACATCAAGTTGACCCCCCTAAGCTTGTTGTAAACACAAGCCCCGTCAGAATGGTCATGTGGGAGACGTTGCAACAATTTACATTAATATTCTTATTGAACAATGGAATTTACTGTTGGAAACTATATTATCCATGATTCTGAAAATACACTTTTAATTAGAGTATCACTTGCAATGATTTTGAATGACACCACAGGGCTCCAGACTAAATATTTTTACTGAAATTTTCAGACTGAAAATTTTTAGGAGCACAAGCAAAAAACTTAGGGGCACACCTTAAATCAGCCTGCAATGCAATCATTCACATATTCTCCACATTTTAACTGTATTACCAATAGGATGTTGGTTTCTTTTTCTGTCTCTCTTCATTTCATCACTTTAATATTTGATTTTGAAAGCTTAGATATTGTCTTTACAATTTTAACAGCTGAAGTTATGAGCTACATCTTACATATGATGTAAGATATTTGATATTTTGAATATATGGTTTATGAGGTCACAAATGTGTATAATCACATGGGTATTATTATGTAAACAATGTTTATATATCATTATTCAAAAATAATATAGAAAAAATGCTTTGGCCACGGACAAACCGTTCAAGATATAAAAAATCCCTTGCCAATTTTGCATCCCCAGTGTCTTGAAATCATGTTGACCAAGTTTGGTAAAAAGCGGATAAAAGGATAAAAAAGCCTAAGGAGGAGTTTTAAAAAAAAGATCAACACGTGTTTTTCAAAACCATGAAAAGCTGACTTACTGTTGGGAGGAGACTATGACATGCAGTGCAAAGGTTTTTCAGCTCAGTGAGATCTATATGTGTACTGAGTTTCATATGTATATGTGCAACTATGTATGAGATATGCAGCAAGTTTTCTGACTGTGTTCCAGGGGGCACCATAGAGCCCCTGTGCCACGCCTGGTTCCCAGCCTCTGCTGTGTCCTAATGACTGCAGATTCAATTGGGTGTGCCAATTTTCGAGAGTTTTTGAGCATGTTAAGGCCTCCAAAAGTCCCCTAAAATTAATATTGTTTAATATTTAAAATTATCCCCCCAAAATTATATTTTAATAATTAATAAAATATGATTAATTAATTAATTAATTAATAATAATAATAATAAACCTTAGAAGAACAATAGAGCCCTGTGCCCCTAGGGGCTTGGGCCCTAAATATACTGTAGCTGCCAGCAGCAATTACTGAGGTTCAAGCATTTTATGAACTTTGAGCAATTCTAAACATTTGAAGATGATTATACCCAAAAAAGGCTGAAATATAATAAATAAAATCACTAGAAATATTATGTAATAATTAATCACTTTTGACCAATAGGTGGCACTGGTCCCAAATTACTGTGGTGTTGTTAAATATGGCAATCACATAATTTGGTGCCAATATACCAAAGAATTGAAGAGAAACAGCCTTAGATCAATTTTGGCATTTTTCATATCTCCTGACCATTAGGTGGCACTGTGCTGAAACTGTGCAGGTAACCTTAGGACATGGTTGTCAAAACAAACTCCAAGTTTGGTCTGAATACAATAAAGCAAATTACAATAAATACAATACATTTCTAAAAATTAGAAATATTATTTCTAATTCAAAGAAAAATAAAATTGATTAGTACATCACTTACCCACATATATAAGAAATCAAAATATAAAAACATTACACACATCTTTATAAAGTTGCTCAACAGGGATTGAACCCACACTCTCGAGGTCAAGTGCCTGTCACACATCTTGCCTGCCACTGGGAAGATGGGCTTCGAACTGCTGCTGAATTTCAGAAGATCAACTGAGAATCAATTCAAAGTAATTACTTTGTACATAAATGCACTGCTAAGTGCATTTAAGTTACTTTAGGGTTTATCAGCAAAAAATGCCACAAAACGAGTCAGCTGTTTGTCGACCCCAGAGGGTTAACATCATAAATCATTCTTGGAAAGGCTCAGTGCCTGAAACAGAAACAACTTCTGCATCATTTCTCACAACAGTACCTCTTGTGGTCAGGGCATGTGTTACAATGAGTTTCAAACCCAAGACATTAAGTATTCGGGAGCCGTGGTATAACACATTGAGCTAGACGCTCATGCACACTTTCCAGGTAGAGTCCATGCTAAGCTAACTAACATGTTAACAAACACAGGCACAGTCTATTTCAAAGAGGTATTTATTGATAATGGTAGCAAATATCAAAAACCTGTTCCAACATTTCTGTGTGACACAGTCCAAAGATCATCTGATTCAATTTTGGACAAAACTGGACAAAATTTTTAGGAGGAGTAGCGGAAAAAAAGAAGAAGCTGTTTTTCCTTTATTTCAATATGGCATACAGGCACATTCATGAAAAATGACAAATGAGAATTGGCACAACCCCATTTTTAAAATTGCAACTACTGTCATTTGTGGAGTCTTAATAGCCCCTTTCGCACCGCTGTAGTTCCAGAACTAAAAGAACAGTACTAAAGTACTGGTACGATTTTGCGCAAACTATTTCCCAGTACCATTTAAAGGGTTGCATTCGCACCGACAGTGGGTACTAGGAAGTGACGTAAGCCGATCGACAGCGACGTCATTTTTGCGCGGCGTTCAACAACGAAAACAAAGAAGAACAACTACGTTAACAACAGGAGGATGAGGACGCTGTGATCGGAGCTGTGTTTTTGTTGTGTCTCGCGGGTTTCACAATAATGGACATGGAATGTCGACGTATACGTCAAGCAATTGAAAGATCGGAAAGGAAAGATCGGAAAGGAGGACTAAGAAACCAAAGTAGTAGTGTATGTGTTTTGTTCAATAAATCATTTTAAATGGTACACTATTTTTGTCTGTCCATGCTTTTTTATGACTGCATAAGCCATATATACTACGTTAATTACATATATACTAACTTACGTTTCTCTTTTACCTTTTTGGGATTAAAGACGTCGCAATTTTTTAACAGCTGCTATCTCATCATTATGTTCTGCAACAAGGTGATTATCAGCACAAATAGAAAGATTATTTTATTTACTAGTAAACTTTATTTACATCCATTCTTGCGAAATATAAGTTGATACAATGTTTACACAGTATGTGTTTACACAGCGTTTTAAATCATGGCGGGTGAGGGTGTTTTCGTACGCGTTTAGCCAATCAGCGTACACTTATGTCACAATAGTACCTACGGAACTGTTTTAGACCCTACTCTGAAGTAGGAGCTAATTTAGTTCCTCCAAACGGAGTTCCAGGAGCTAAAACCTTAGCTCCTGGAATGTAAAACCTATTCTATTTAATAAAAAATAAAAAAATTCCTAGCTACGTGTACTGTGCTAGACTAACTGAGACTTGTCATGGCACTTGTGTATACTGTTGCTCTCTCGATGGTCTGATTGCTTCTATTGTTCTCCTCATTTGTACGTCGCTTTGGATAAAAGCGTCTGCTAAATGATTAAATGTAAATGTAAATGTAAAACAGTTCCTAGTTCCCGCGGTGTGAACACGCCAAAAAGTGGGTAGTTCCACAATTAGTTCGGGTACTATGAAAAGGTTCCTGCAGTGCGAAAGGGCCTAATGTAAGCTATTGAATATAATAAGCATGAGGAGAGTAATCACGTGTACTAAATTTCATTTTTCTAGATCAAAGGGTTCAAAAGTTATTACCATTTGAAAAGTGAATTTTTGAGCTGGTGGTGGCACTATAGAGTTGGTCCTAGGGACCCCAAATTTGGTCAGGTTACTATTGTTGACAATCATAAGTGTGCAAAATTTCATAATTTTCCTACTTATGGTTCAAAGGACTGTCAATGACTCCCATTAGGGAGGAATAATAAATAAATAATAAAAATATAGCTGCAAGCAGCAATTAAGGGACCAAGCACTACAGAAGCAAGCAAGTCAGCAAGCATCAGACAGACCAACTGCAGCAACTGCATTTTAGTCAAAATGGCTGAACAAGTCTAAATATAACCACTAGTAATATTATGGCTCATTTCAAGTCGATGTGGTGTGTTCTGTGTGAGGAGACAATGGCACACACAAACGTCAGTATGCCAAAGCTTTGCAGAGATACAGCCTCAGTCTGGCATCATTCCAGCAAATACGTTGATGCGTTAAATGATAACAGTTTTGAATATCGACACAAAATCATTTACGTCAGTATTGTCTGAAGATGATCTGAGTGAAATTTGGTGAAAATTGGACCAACGGTCTAAGAGGAGTTTGAAAAAGTAGGTTTTCAACATAAATCAAAATGACGGACAGGAAGTTTGGCTGACTATGGAAAAATTGGTATCTATATTCTCAGCATGACCCACATAATATATTGAGAGCAGGTTCATAACAATAGACCAATTTAATGAAAAGTTATTAGCATTTTGGGAAGTTCATTATAACTTTTGACCACAAGGTGGCACTTCCCCCAACACTTTTTGATGACCAGGGCATGGTGCCGAAGACACATTGCCTACCGAGTTTCATCAAGATACGTCAATGTGTTCATAAAATATAGTAATTTACAGCAAATTTCAAAATTTCTGATGCCCAAACATGGGAAATTTTACATGTTGTTGTAAATTGTTTCACTTGGCATGCTGCACCGAATCTAAAGAGACATGGTTTGTGATTTTTGGTCAAACCATTCAGACGTTCTAAGCAAAAATAGCCATTTTTCATATCTCTTAACGACTGGTGCTGCACCGAAAATGTGCAGGTAGCCTCAGGTCATAGTTATTATAACACCCACCAAGTTTGGTCTCAATACGCTAAACCGTTGCGGAGATATGGCCTCACATCCATTTTTGTGTGCTCTTTGTCAAATTCTTTCAGGCATTATTCAAGAATGGTTTGACGAATCAACTTGAATTCCATAACTTTTTTCCAGCATGGTCTGAAGAAGGTCTGAGCCAATTTAGGTGAAAATCAGACAAATCATCAAGGATGAGTTCAAAAAAGTTGTTTTTTCAGACTATTAAAAATTGCGAAAAATGTTAGTTAATATTAAGTTCAAAACTTAATAATACATTATTAAAGAGGTGGTTGATTGCAATTTAACTTTTTTAATGTTAATTAGTGTGTAATGTTGCTGTTTGAGCATAAACAATATCTCCAAAGTTACAAAGCTGAAAGTTCAATGCAAAGGAAGATATTGTCTTTTAAAATGATGGCAGTTTAAAGGGATAGAGTACCCAAAAATGAAAATTCTGTCATGAATTACTCACCCTCATGTCGTTCCAAACCTGTAAGACTTTTGTTCATCTTCGGAACACAAATTAAAATATTTTTGATGAATTCAGTGAGCTCTCTGACCTTCCCATAGATAGCAAGGATCCTAACATGATCAAGGCTCAGAAATTTAGCAAGGACATTGTTACAATTATCCATGTGACATCAGTGGTTCAATTTTTTTTTTTTTTTTTGGATGAGTAGAGCTTACAGCTCAGGAAAGTCAAAAATCCAGTATCTCAAAATATTAGAATATTTCCTAAGATCAATAAAAAAATAAAAATAAAAAAAATTGCAAACCAGAAAAGTTCAAGTTCTTTAAAGTATGTTCATTTATGCACTCAATACTTGGTCGGGGCTCCTTTAGCACAAATTACAGCATCAGTGAGGTGTGGCATGGAAGCGATCGGCCTGTGGCACTGCTGAGGCACTATTGAGCCTTCAGCTTGTCTGTATTGTTGGATCGACTGTTTCTCATCTTTGTCTTGAAAATATCCCATAGATTCCATATGGGGTTCAGGTCAGGCATGTTGGCTGGCCAATCAAGCACAGTAATATCATGGGCAGCAAACCACTTGGAAGTGGTTTTGGCAATGTGGGCAGGTGCTAAAGTCCTGCTGAAAAAGGAAATCAGCATCTCCATAAAGCTTGTCACACTGAATGAAAAGAGCTGTATCCGGACAAATATGGGCATGGGAAATCCCAGTTAAACTTCACGTATACAAGATGTTTAAGGCAGAGTGCTTGGAAAGGTAGCACGCAAAAGTAAATTTTGTGATACAACCAGATATCTCATGTATATGGATGTATACAGGAATCGGTGGAAGTTCCTAGGAATGGCTGTGAGGTGTGTTGGCTGAGAGGTGTGAATGCCTTTCGTATGTTAATGACTAGCAATTAGAGGTGCTGTCTTTGTTATCATAGCCAGGTGGGAGGGATTAGCCATGGTGTGCCTTCGAGAGGACAGCTTTTGTACATCAAAACTGTATAAAACACCCTGTCTGTACAACATGTGTTTACTAAATATGTTTATTATTAATAGAATTTAGTTTGTATATTTTATATATTTTTTAATAACTGAAATTCAATAGACATAATTACCTTTATTAATGTGTGAAAATTACTTTTTGTTATGTTTCTGACTCTTCATGATCATAGTAGTCAAGAGGAATGCAACAAACATTTCAGAATATAAAATTTATTGAAAAGGTTTACATTTACAGATGATGACAAAAAAGAATGAAATTGTTCAATAACAATGTGACCAACAATCTTTTGTAATTACATTGGCCTAAATCTCAACCACTGTGCACAGTGGAATAACGACCGAGACCTTCTCTTTAGTGTGACTTAACTGCACAGTTGAAGTACTAAGTACACATCTGCCTGCAATGCGCTCGGCAGGAAGAAATGCTGAAGCAGCATCAGTATGTGTGCCCTGCAAACTCCATACTTCTACAGGACTCCCAAAGAAATGTCTGTCTGGATGACAGTGCAACCATGTTACCTTTGCAACAATATGCTGAAAAGTACATGCCTTAGATTTTAAAGTAACTATCAGAAACCTTTTAATAATTCCAGGGCGGACATCTGCATTTGGATCTAGGACTGGTTCCTCAAAACAGGAATTACCAGCACACCATTTAGCCTAAACACAAGCAGACCTTACAGTTCTGCAACTATTAACTGACAGAGTTACTCCAATATTCTTAACTTTAGAGCAAGTCTTTGCCAAACGAGCTACCTGTAAGACACAGCTGTCAGGATATACTGTATTTTATTGTACATTAATAAAATATGTTCTCTGCCAGATTCATCTAGAACAACATCCTGAAATTGGGGCAGTGGCTCAATACTGGCTACATCCTCTAAAAGAAGCGTTTCAGATGAGAGCTGGGAATTTTGTTTCAAAAACATCATGTCAGTGGCTCCATAAAGAGACAAAGTATCACATTTCTTGCTTGCTAGGATGTTGATAAATTCAGTACCATATTCACAAGGCAATGGCATATAAAGTTGTTGGTTCTGTTGAAAATGTCTCATGATTTGAATTTCAATGTATCAGCGGTTATTATGATACTGCCCTAACATTCCATTAAATCTTTCAAAAGAGAAGCACCAGAATGAATAGACAGGTCCATAATCTAAAATGTAGTCTTTCAAATGTAAATGCAGATGCATGTTGGGTGTGCAGTTTAGTGGCCCATACAGACTGACAAACTTAGATAAAAATGTCTGCAGATACCTGTCAGCTACTTCCAGTCTATCTGTGGAGATAACTCTTGAGCATATGATAATGCATGCTTGTACAAAGTCAGACCACATATCATAATGTTTGTCACCAATCAATCCCTTCAAACAAAAAAGAGAAAATATAGTCGTCCAATTTTTCCACTGATAAGCAGTAAATCCACTAAACCCAGAGTCAATTTTCCGAGGAATCCTTCCCACATCATGAGGCACCTTTAAAGAGTCTATTCTTCTTTGTATTTCATCAAGTTTATTGGTGCTTAAAACACCAAGCTCAGTCCATAACCTGAATATGTGCTTGGCTGTTCCGAGAAGTAGATTATGCATTGGGTCAATGACAACAAACCTTATGGCATCATAATACTTGAGATGAAAAAGTTCAGACCACCTGGCCCCATATTGAGCTTCCAGTCTTTTTTGGGCTGCCTTTGTAGTTGCCTTCTCAGTCATTTTTGCATACCGCTTGTGCTCTTCTGAAGTGCGTGGGACCCAGGATGAACGGTCAAAGCCAGAAAAGCCTGTTTTCCCCCCAAAGGATGTCTTCTTGAATGTTTTCAGGCATTTGTTACATCCTATACAACACAAATACAACAGTGAATGGATGATGTCTCTTAAAAACAGATGTACTTTTAAGTTTAAACAACAAATGTAATGGCACAATAGTAGAAAACTAACCTCTTAAAGCTCCATGGCCCACAAATCCACCACACTTGCGTGAAGCTGGAATGTCTGATGAAAGACACAGAAGAGCAGCTCTGTAGACTTGGCACCCCAAAAATGAAGAATCAAATATGGGAACTCCATCCGACAGCTCACGAAGTTCATCCACCAAAGGGTCAAGATAAGTGTTAATGTTGTTCTTTGGTTCTTTAGGTCCTGGTATAACTCCAACTAAAATTATATTCTCCTGCTTAAAGCGCTCCTCTCGTGGCAAATTCAAAATGGCCAGATATATGACCCCTACTGAATATGGGGAATTCTTGAAGGGTTGATACCAATCAACATTCATCATGAGAGTAAAATTGTTTGGCTCTGCTAAAAATGGCTGTCCATTAACATACTGAAAGTCTGCCCAAATCTGTCCATCATATGCATCTGCCATTACAGAGTCGGGAATTTGTCTTTGTCTCCACTTCTCACACTTTTCCAAGAATCCAGGTCTTGTAATCAAAGTTTCCAATGACTGAATTACTTTCTTATAACAATAGGTTTGTTTTGGGTAAAGACTTTCTGTGCCATTAAAACGTGTAACTTTGGTCATTAAGAGAGAGACACATTTCTTTCTCAGGGCAGATGTCTTGTGTGGATGCTTGTAAAATGGAATATAGCCACATGTTTTACTGGTAACAGAACCATTCCTACTGATTTGATAACACTCAGCAAGTGTATATGTCGTCTTACACTTGGGACAGCGCGTATTTGCAGAAGTTGTCTCTGTGAATACTGGTCAATTTCCTTAGTGAATGTAAAGTCTTGGGAATCATGTCAGCAAAACTGCTAAGTACATCAGAAGAGATAATATTTCCAATGAGCCACATAAAGTGTCTGAGGCATAGCAGCAATGAAGTGATGGCGTTGTCTGATATGTTGAACACAGCTTGCCAGGTTAAAAGCATGAATGCTAGGAACTTTACAAGTAACTGCCCAGAGTCATCATCATTGGTTTTATCTGCTTCAGAGTCAGCATCTTCTGCAAAATCAAAATCTTCATGGTCCTGCTCATCTGTAAAGATTGCCTCTTCACTGTCAATGTCATCATCTGAAGACTCTGTTTCACTGGGCTCCAGGAAAAGCCTGAGCTCATTGCTGTCTTCTTATTAAAATTACAAAAAGAGAAACATTATTTGTAATCACAGAATAAACAATGATGTATATACATTATGTAATAACACACTATATATACATACCATCTGAAACTGGTAAATCAAACAGTCCTTCCGGTGAATCTGGATTTTCATTGAAATGCATGTCTTCCTCAAGCATGCACAGATTTCCATCTTCTATACTGCCAAAGTTCTCTGTAAAAATATTATTTATGTTTACAAGCTAATCAACCTAAACATTTAAAGACCACAATACCATTATAATCACAAAACCATGGTAATATGGTCATACATGTCAATGGTCATCATAGGTTACTGTTAACAGGCTTTCACCCCGCACTTCATCACTGCATTATCATATGTATATGTGCAGATGGACCATTAATAACAGTAACTAAAGCTATGTGGTCAACAGTCATTAAACCAATGGCCACATTAGCAAATCAACATAGAAACAGATTATCACTGAATCTTAACAAGAATATTTTCTTCAAAACACTATTGTGCACTTTATATAGTTCTATTGTACATTGTCAAATTGGCAAGATCATAACAGCAGCTATATCCTAAGTAAAAAAAAAATACAAGTTTAAACAAATAATTAATTTCATATGCTATAATTCCTTTATATGTCATTTTGTTTGCTGACATAGATTTTTACTTTATAAAATAAATTTAATAACTTACCTAAGGGGACATCCAAGACATTTTTCACTTCTGATGGATCAAGGCTTTCATCACGTGCACAATCATCTAATTCTGCATTTATTTCCACACTTGAGTTGTCTTGGGTTGTAGCATCTTTGATCCAAACTCCATTATGAAAAAATGTTTTTTTGTGACGATAAAAATGGGCATGTGATACCATATCGTTGCAGTGATCACAAAATCGCCGGGGCTCTCTTTCTTCTCAATAGATCCGAAGGCGAAGGTGACCTCAAGTGCCCTTCCATCATGATAGGCAACAAGTCCAGAATCATATTTTCCCACAGATATAAATACAAACATTATTGGCAGTGGTGGGCGGGGTGTCGCGGAAAGCATCCAATTAGTGTTGCTTTCGTCAACGAAAATTATGACGAAATATCGTCGTCAACGAACCTTTATCATGTGACGAAAACGAGACGAGACGCAACGTAAATGCTGGTCATGTGACGATGACGATAATTAAATGTATAATGCAATATCGTTGACGAATAAAAACGAGACTAAATGTGGTTTACAAAATAAAAACTATGCTAAAATGTCTCTTCATTTTCATTGACCAAAACGAGACGAAACGAAATGTTATAACGTTATTTCGTCTCGTTTAGTCGCGTTATTATTTTGCAGTATTTCTGTTTCATGTGACTTAACGTTACTTCAGGGGCTGTCAGGGTTGCCAGGTTTTCGCAACAAAACCCGCCCAATTGCTACTCAAAACTAGCCCAATCGCATTTCGAGGGGGGTTCCCCGGTAAAGTTCCAGGGTCTAAATATTTGGGGACTTGGTAACACTCTGCGCAGACGCAGGCGACGTCACTTCCTCAAGCTCCACTCGCGGAATTATTTAGAAGGCGACAACAAACAAAGTTAAGTCTGACACAGAGAAAGGGACCGATGGCCAGCTTCATCTGACTTCAGTTTACAATCAATACAAGTAACAGACACACACATTTTATTTGCACTTTTTAGTATGTTATTGTAGCTCGAGCATTCAAGCACCTTGTTTATCTTTGTTAAACTTGAATGTAACGTTATATATTTTTTTCTGGCATTGTCATGTGATGCTATTTTATTTTATTGTTTTTATTTATTTAAATTTATGTGTGTGTACTTCTAATATGTTTGGTTGGTAAAATAAATGTTGTAAATTCAAATCAGAGTGTCTTTGGATGTATTCTTAAGTCTATAAGGTAACAATAATATAATAAGATAACCTTGTTTGAAATGGGTTTGGCTAAAAGAAAATTTTGGTTTCGTCTATACTGCTAGGTACTTATACTATATTGACTGGGTTAAATAGAATTGCATTACTAAAAAGAGACTAAAATACAATTTTCATTGACTAAAACTAGACTAAATGTCATCAGTTTTCGTCGACTAAAACTAGACGAAAATAGTCATCAGTTTTCGTCGACTAAAACTAGACGAAAATAGTCATGGATAATTCTGACTAAAATAAGACTAAAATGCTCAGACTTTTAGTTGACTAAAAATTGACTAGACTAAAAAGAGTATGAACGTGACTAAAACTAATAAAAACTAAAATGACAGCTTCACACAAAGACTAGACTAAAACTAAAATTAAAACAGGCCGCCAAAAACAACACTACATCCAATGGCAAAGGTTGTATTTGTAAAGTATCAACTCAAAACAGAGTTCCGCGTATTATGTCGGTGACGTAATGTGGGCGCAACCAATGATATTACGGTGTCTTTTCATTCGCGCGACAACTTAAATAGTCAGCATTGTGTATGGAAGTTATACTTATGAACTTCGACTTGGTTCAAGGACGAAATATTGTTTGTGATGGCGTGCAAGAGGAACCTAAGTTCCCTATCAGTCGGTCACTCCGAGTCACGTCGGGTGACCGACGAATTGGGATCTCGCTTAGAGAGACCAATCCACTTCGAGTGTAACTAAACGAGCCAATGCACATTGGCATGCGATTATTGCATCCAGCTGCTGCTGATCACAGCGTGAGTATAAGTAGGCAGCAGGTGCAGCGCATATTCAGCTTTTCGCTTCGGAGCCGAGCGGTTACATCGTTCTGCTCCTGACTTCTGCTGACGAGTGAATTCAACGAGTTGAGCACGCTCTTCGGAAGACTCTCATGCTGGCGGTACGGCGCTTCAGCGGCGGTGGTTCTTCCCGTGTCGAGTGGATTGCACACATCAGGTTGCACTACCCCCTGTTTGTGTTGCAGGTGACCATCTCCCCTGTGCGCTTCAGCACATTAAAAGAGCTTTTTCCCTAAAAGAGCATTCACGGGTGCGTCTTTTTAAAGACGACGTTGCATCTGGCAAACTTGACGTTACGTCTTTGTAAAGACGAGTTGGGTTTTGCTACAGACAACGTGTCACCCATGCGTTTCTGGATGCGGTCGTTACCTGGTGCCGGGTGATGGTCACGATCACTGCCTCACGTGCCTGGGCAGTAAGCATGCTGAGGTGGCGTTCGTGGATGAGGCATCTTCTCATGGTGGGAAGATGATCATCTTGGAGTTGCAGCCAGGCTCTGCTACCTCGACAAGGGGGCGGAGCTCTGTTGCCTCTGCCTCGATCTAGTTCTCGTTCTGGCTGCAGACAGACGAGGACTACTTCAGGTGGAGGCACGGGTGGTCTGAGGATTACAGTGGTGGCAAACCCTCCAGGGAACCAACCCTCGAGGGACCATCACTCCTCTTGCACTCCAAAACCAGTTGAGCTGCCAGTGGAACGTGCTGGACCCTCTACAAGGGGCGTACCAGCAGTATCCCTGGTGCTCCTCCCGATGACCGGATGTTGATCGCTGCATCGGAGGGTGAGCTGGAGCTTTCTGGGGAAGAAGATTCGGCTGCGCTGCTGCTACGGCAGTAGCAATGCCTGAGTCGGATCCAGAATCACGGCTATGCTTTCCCGGGCCGCTGAGAGGGTAGGGCTCGAGTGGAGACTTCCACCGTGTCCCGAGCCCTCGAGGTTGGATGACTGGTTTCTCGAGGTAGTTTGTGCTGGTTCTCAGCACCCTGCCCCGGTGCCTCTCTTCCCGGAGGTGCATGGGGAGCTTACCAGGTTGTGGATGGCACATTTTACTGCCAGAAACTGACCTGTTAGCTCCTCCTCCCTCACCACCCTCGGTGGTGGTGCAGCTAGGGGGTATACGGGGCCCCCCGGTGGAGCGGTCGGTTGCGATGCCGTTGTGTCCTAATACCGCCTCCACCCGGCAGGGTAAACCGTGCTTCCTCTTCCGGGCCTGTAGGTACTCGTCTGGTCTGTCCGGCGATGCTTATGTGACCCGTGGATAAGCTGCCAACCGCTTGCGCTACGGCGTTACTGCAAGTTCTTCAGGCTAAAAGCACTGGGGGACATGCACGAGGGTGGTCACGATCCAGAAGTTCTGAAAGGGCTTTGTACCACTTCTGGCCTCGCGCTACGAGCGACGAAGGTCATTGCGTGGTCTTTGGGTCGTGCGCTGTCCACACTTGTGGTCCAGGAGCGTCACCTGGCTGTGTCTGGTCGACATGGGGATGCCGACAAAGTTCGGTTCCTCAAGGGCCCTGTGTCCCAGACTGGCCTCTTCGGCGACGCAGTCGAGAGCATGGCCCAGCAGTTCTCGGCTGCTTAGGAGCAGACTGAGGCGATCCAACACATCCTGCCCAGCGGGCAGCTGCTGCCTCCACCCGTCCGCTGGCTGCAGCGCCCCAGCCTGCTCGTCGCCGAGGGCGGCCCCTGCGTCCGTCCCTGCTCCCGCACCGCATCCGCAGCAGCCTCCAGAAGCGGTGCCGTTGAGCTGGGCGTAGGCAGGCCGCCCCGCCCGTCCGGGCCCCCGTCAAACCTGGCGGAGAGCGGAAAAGCAAGAGGCCTCAGGACGGGCGACCCAGAGAGAAAGAGGACTGCTTCAGGAGATGGTGGATGCACCTCTCCCTCCCCGGAGGAGGGCCGGGCGGAGAATCTTTTGGTTTAAAAAAAATAAAAAATCTCGACAAGAAGCAGTTCTCTCTGCCTCTGGGTCCCAAGAGGGCATGGAGAGTCATGGACGGACCAACACCGGACCACACTCTTCTCCCTCTCTCGCCAGCAGGCAGCAGTGGGCGGTTCGAGAGCGTCATCAAAGGCCCTACTCACGCACCCTCTGCCAAACTGTGGAACCAGGTAAGTGTTGCACCGCACACTCAGACCCCTCTTTGGTCCGACACGGGCCGGGTCCCTGCGTTTCACCTCGCTGCCCCACCGCGGGTACGTCGGTGGTCCCGCAGGTCCCGCTTGTATAGTGTCTGGGTGCCTGGAAAAAACGCTACCCAGCTCGTCTCGCTGGCTCCTGTGGACCACCTGACTCGGCTACGCGAATCAGTTCGCCCGGCGTTCTCCCAGGTTCCACCTCACAGCAGTAAAGGCTTGTGTGGGGAGATCACTGTCCTATTGGCGAGGGACGTGATGGAGCCGGTCCCTCCAGCCGATATGAAGACAGGGTTTTACAGCCCTTACTTCATTGTGCCCAAGAAAGGCGGTGGGTGGAGACCAATCTTGGATCTGCGCGTCCTGAACTGGGCAAGCTTCCGTTCAAGAGACTCACGCAGAAGTGCATCTTCGGGTGCATCCGTCCCTGAGATTGGCTTGCAGCAATTGACCTGAAGGACGTGTACTTCCTTGTCTCAATCCTTCCGCACCACAGGCCATTCCTGCGGTTTGCGTTTGAAGGACGGGCATATTAGTACAAGGTCCTGCCCTTCGAGCTGTCCCTGTCACCCCGTGTCTTCACGAAGGTTGTGGAGGCAGCCCTTGTTCCCCTGAGAGAACAGGGCATTCGCATTCTCAACTACCTCGACGACTGGCTCATGCTGCCTCAGTCTCAGGACCAGTTGTGCGAACACAGGGACTTGGTGCTCTTGCACCTCAGCCAGTTGGGCCTTCGGGTCAACTGGGAAAAGACCAAACTCTCCCCGGCGCAGAGGATCTCTTTTCTCGGTATGGAATTGGATTCGGTCAATCAGACAGCACGCCTCACGCAGGAACGTGCTCAGTCGGTGTTGAACTGCTTGAATGCGTTCAAGAGCAGGTCCGCGGTCCCACTGAAACAATTTCAGAGGCTCCTGGGGCATATGGCAGCTGCGGCGGCAGTGACGCCGCTGGGGCTGCTTCATATGAGACCGCTTCAACACTGGCTCCATGGCCGAGTCCCGAGGTGGGCGTGGTAACGCAGCACTCACCGGGTCCAAGTCACACCGGCCTGCTGCCAAACCCTCACCCCGTGGTCAGACCTTTCGTTTCTCCGGGCAGGAGTGCCCCTGGAACAGGTCTCTAGGCATGCTGTGGTTTACACGGATGCCTCCACCACCGGCTGGGGCGCCACGTTCAACGGGCTTGCAGTGTCGGGGGTTTGGACGGGGCCCCCAACTGCACTGGCACATAAGTTGCCTAGAGTTGCTGCAGTACACCTGGCCCTGAACCGTCTCAAGAGGCGCTTACAGGGCAAGCACGTACTGGTCCGTACGGACACACTGTGACCATTGCATACATCAACCGATAAGGTGGTCTAGGCTTCCGTCGCATGTCGCAACTCGCCCGCCACCTCCTCCTATGGAGTCAGAAGCATCTGAGGTCGCTTCGTGCCATTCACATTCCGGGCTTCCTCAACCGGGCAGCCGATGAGCTGTCACGAGCTGCGCTCCCCGGAGAGTGGAGACTCCATCCCCAGACGGCCCAGCTTATTGAGAGACTTCTCATTGCCAGTTGTTTACTCCCTGACCGAGGAAACACTCGGCACGGAATGCACTGGCACTCAGCTGGCCGCGGGGCCCCCGCAAGTATGCGTTCCCCCCCAGTGAGCATTCTCGCACAGACACTGTGCAAGATCAGGGAGGACGAGGAGCAGGTCTTGCTCGTGGCGCCGTACTGGCCCACTCGGACTTGGTTCCCAGAACTGATGCTCCTCGTGACAGCCCCTCCTTGACAGATTCCTCTGAGGTAGGATCTACTGACTCAGAGACGGGGCACCTTATGGCACCCGCATCCAGACCTCTGGAAACTTAAAACATGTCTGGTCCCGGGACGGGACGCGGAGGTTCTAGGTGACCTACCCCAGGAGGTAGTTGACACCATCACTTCGGCGAGAGCGCTGTCTACGAGACATGCTTACGCCTTGAAGTGGAACCTGTTTGTCGAGTGGTGCTCTTCTCACCGAGAAGACCCCCGGAAGTGCCCGATCAGAGTCGTGCTGTCCTTCTTGCAGCAAGGGTTGGAGCGAAGGCTGTCTCCTTTCACCCTTAAAGTCTATGTGGCTGCGATTGCTGCCAACCACGACCCTGTGGAAGGGAAGTGGGTGGGGAAGCATGACTTGGTCATCAGGTTCCTTAGGGGGGCAGGAAGGTTAAATCCTCCACGGCCCCCTCTATACCCTCTTGGGACCTGTCTCTAGTGCTCAGAGCACTACAGCAGGGCCCATTTGATCCGTTGCAGACAGTCGAGCTGAAGTTTCTTTCAGACTCTGCTCCTGCTTGCATTGGCCTCCATCAAGAGGGTAGGGGACCTGCACACATTTTCGGTCGGCGATTCGTGCCTAGAGTTTGGGCCGTCCCAGGTAATCCTGAGGCCCCGGCCTGGCTATGTGCCCAAGGTTCCCACTACTCCCTTCAGGGACCAGGTGGTGAGCCTGCAAGCGCTGCCCTCGGAGGAGGCAGACCCAGCCTTAGCTTTGCTTGTCCCGTCCGAGCATTGAAATGCTACGTTGACAGGATGCAAAGCTTCAGGACCTCAGACCAGCTCTTTATCTGTCACGGAGGCCGGCAGAAGGGAATGCCGTCTCCAAGCAGAGGATGGCCCACTGGATAGTGGACGCCATCACCCTGGCTTATTAGGCACAGGGTGTGTCCTGCCTGTTCAGGTTGAGAGCCCACTCTACTAGAAGTGTTGCATCTTCCTGGGCATTGGCTCGTGGCGCCTCGCTGGCAGATAATTATAGAGCTGCGGGTTGGGCGACCCCTGACACGTTCGCTAGATTCTATAGCCTTCGTGTGGAACCGGTCTCCTCCTGTGTTCTCACCTCAAACGGGTAGAAGCACTGAGAGGCTCCGGTTTCGGATCGGCTTGCTAAAACTGCTCCAGAGAGTCCGTACTGTAGACCCTGTCGAGCTCCTCCGTCCCCTCGGCAGCCAGACGTGGCGGAGCGTCTGGCGCCAGGCCCTCACTCGATGAATCTGTGAGAACCGGTAGAGGGCTAGGGTCCATATGTAGAGACCTAATTGGATCTCATATGTGTAAAGTCCACGGTATAGCCTCAGCGCCCGTGTTTCCCCGGCAGACATTCTGCCAAGAGGCTACAATCACCTTTAAATCTTCCATATGCACCTAAACGGTTGTTCATATGCGTAAGTGCTTCTGAACCTCCTTTGGGAAGGATGGGCTTCCGCAGCGTTCCTGTTCCAAGTGGAACGGGTACGTTTTCCCAGTGTTATCCAGTCTTACTGAGTGGGTAGTGCCATAGCAACAGTAACTGGTCTTCTTGTGAAGCCCTGACCTGCGCCAAAAAGTAGGGGCGCAGGAGGCTTCCACAGGACACTGGAAGGGGCAGTATCCGTTGCCTTTTGGTAGGGATCCCAATTCGTCGGTCACCCGACGTGACTCAGAGTGACCGACTGATAGGGAACGTCTCGGTTACGTATGTAACCCTCGTTCCCTGAAGGAGGGAACGGAGACGTCACGTCCCGTCGCCACGGCTACTGTACCACCGCTGAGCGGCCGGGTCACCGGCTCGGCTCCTCAGCGAAAACCTGAATATGCGCTGCACCTGCTGCCTACTTATACTCACGCTGTGATCAGCAGCAGCTGGATGCAATAATCGCATGCCAATGTGCATTGGCTCGTTTAGTTACACTCGAAGTGGATTGGTCTCTCTAAGCGAGATCCCAATTCGTCGGTCACCCGACGTGACGTCTCCGTTCCCTCCTTCAGGGAACGAGGGTTACATACGTAACCGAGACGTTTTTGTACTCCTGTGACAAAGGGTCAGCAACCAGCATCAAGCCCACTGAGTTTAAACGACTTGATGAAACAGCTGATCTCTGGTCAGAGCGCTTTGTCTCGTCAGCTTGAGGGTTTGATGGAGAGGCAGGCTGCACACACTGCTCGTCTTGAAGAGACTATCCAGTGTCTTGAAGCTTTGAAGCACAAGTTCGACGAGGAAAGATCACGGGAAGAGCCAGGCCATGTGCATAAAAGAGTTAAGAGGGCGCGTAACGTAGGCATTGCGGTAAGTTGAGTTTTATATTAGCCGACCATATAGGTGTAAATAATACCTCGCCAAGTTAGTGCTTGGCTACACAACTATTTAACAGTTTGTAACGTCCGTAATATACAATGTTGTTTGAAAACTCTTTGTTTTCTATGTATGTATGTGTATATGTATTAAAGCGTTTTTAATTCAACGTTACAGGAAGCTGTAAGGCGCCTCCACAATTCGGAAAACAACACACACAAGTTCGATCCACAAACTGGGTAAGACTGGGGTTTTCTTACATGCAATTTATTGGGTTTTGTGAATTCATTTAAATGTAATTAATGACACACGACTCTCTTTCAACACAGAATAAATTCACCTCATAATCAGGCAGTGATGACTTATCTGCTGCAGGAATTAAGGACAACTTTTGAAGATGCAGACCCTGAGTGTATAAAAGGTAATCATAAAAATGTTATTGTAATTATTTTATGTCCCTCATTTTTTTTAACCCTATTTTAATTTGAATTGTTTCTGTCACTTATTTGAATATTTTTATTTATTTATTTAGCATGTTGCAGGACTTACTACGAGACATTGTGGAGGAAATACTCTTTGTCTCGGCCAGGAAAGTCCCAGCTAAGAGACTCCATTAAGGCATGGGGCTAAAAACCGACAAAGGAAAAGACGAATAAGTGTAGAAATTAATCTATGTATTAAGTTTGGTACATCTCTGTGTTTTTCGAGGTTAACATATGGTGTGTTTTGCAGTTGATGGAGTCCAGGTCAAGGGTCATAAAAACCGATGCAGAGAGAGAACTGTGGCAGACTGCAACACTGGAACTGATGTCTGATGAGGAGGATGCCATTGTTGATGAAAGGCCGGTGTGGGTTGTGAGGTCTCCACCTCACAGGAATCAACAGTTGTCCGATCTTTGCCAGCAGCTTCAGCGCAGACTGGAGGCGGATATGCGCTATGCCCTTACACACCGTCAGTGTATTAGAGCTGATGGAACTGAGCCAGAAGGACACTCTTTTTTGTTACTTTAACAAGCACTGCCTATGTGTTTTAATGTTGCTTTTAATATAATTGCATATTTGTTCATTTTTTCATTGTTTTCCTTTTCTTTATTTGCTTTTTTTGTACAGTTTCATATTCTATAATTGTTTTTCTTTTATTTTTTATTGCTTTGGGAATTGTTTTGTTTGATTTAACCATTTGTACAGTTTCATATATTATATATTTTCACATTGCTTAAAAGTGTTGGTTTCATTTTAATAAAAAATAATAAATCTATTCTATTCTCATTTTTTGAGGGTGTAGGGAATAGTTAGGGTATATCTACATAGCTGGCCAATAACCAATCAAGTCACTAAGCTATGAGGGATTAGGTTGGGATGAATAAAAAGTGTGACCAATCAAATAATATCAACAGGAAAGTGACTGGGTAATGCTCCAATAGTGGATGTTTTATTTTTAAACAACCAATCAATGTTGAGATAAAAAACCAATAGGGGACAGAGTTGTGCAAAGGTGTGGCTCTTGAGGTGTGAAAATGTCTCCCTGACAAAATCTTTGAGTGGATTAAGTGTCATGGCAACAAATGGATGTACCATGGTAGGATACCTCAGCAAGATACATCCGGATTGGTATCATTACGGAAGTATCCTAACTTGGTGGAATTTGACATATACACTCAGTTGTACTACTAGATACTTCCGAAAATCAGTGGTGTATACAGGAGTTTCCTAGTACAGATACACCACTTATCATGCAGTGTCAGCAGATGGAAGCATAAAGTGCTCCAAAATCTCCTGGTAGACGGCTGCATTGACTTTGGACTTGATAAAACACAATGGACCAACACCAGCAGATGTCACGGCACCCCAAATCATCACTGACTTCGGAAACTTCACACTGGACTTCAAGCAGCTTGGATTCTGTGCCTCTCCAGTGTTCCTCCAGACTCCAGACCTTGATTTCCAAATGAAATGCTAAATTTTATTTTATCTGAAAAGAGGACGTTGGACCACTGAGCAACAGTCCAGTTATTTTTCTCCTTAGCCCAGGTAAGATGCTTCTGACATTGTTTCTGTTTCAGAAGTGGCTTGGTAGCCCTTTTCTTGAAGATGTCTGAGTGTGGTGACTCTTGATGCACTGACTCCAGCTTTAGTCCACTCCTTGTGAAGCTCTCCCAAGTCTTTGAATCAGCTTTGCTTGACAGTATTCTCGAGCTTGTGGTCATCCCTGTTGCTTGTGCATCTTTTCCTACCCAATTTCTTCTTTTCAGTAATTTTTGCATTTAATCCTCATGCACTGTTCTGGGTCAATTTGACCCAATTTGATTTTTGAGTTGTCGGAAATATCAGTAAACTTAAGTTTTTTTTTTCTGATGTATTTTGACATGTCCAGAATTTTTTTTGTTACGTTCGTACTGTTCCCGGATCAATTTGACCCACCTATTTTAATGTTCTAAGGCAACTCTATAGACCCAAAATAATAACATTTTTGGTTAGATTTTGTTATTTTAGATATTTTACTATCTTATGAAGCTAAAAATTGTGCTTTTCCCCACTTATTTCAATGCAGAAAAATATTTTGTCAGCCACAGATGGTAAATATGAGCTATCTTTTTTTTTCAATCTATCTGAAATACTATTTAACTCTGTTGTTTTTCTTGAAATTTTGTTACTTTTTTCTCATGTAGGGTCATGAACATGCATACACAATTTCAACACGCTGATGTGTTGTGAAATGTACCTACATCATTTGTTTATATGTTTGTGATGTTCACGGGTCAATTTGACCCACACAGGCAGCCATTCAAAAGCAACTGTACAGACACAAAATAACAACAGTTCCTTTGTTGTATGTCAGAGCTCCTCAAATCTAGTCCTGAAGTGCCTCCTAGTGTCAGTCTCATGATGAGTTTAACAACTTCTTAATTTCAAAGTTTAAGAAAACAAAACTGTTTAGCCTTTTAACTGTAAGTCCCACTTTTTGAGCATAGACATAAAATAATTACTTTTCCAGCTAAAATTGTTATAAAACTTGAATACGTCAGAGCACAGATTCAAGATTGGTATCTTTTTATAGGTGAAACATCACAGATTATTGTAGAAGTCATAAACAGTCATAAAAGTAAATTTATAAAACATTATAGAAATTTAAATTTATGAAAATGTAATATATATATATATATATAAGATAGCAATTTTACAAAACACGTTTAAGAAAACCAACGGCATCATCTGAACAAGTTTTGTGCCAAATTTTAGGTTGATGTCTCAAAAATTTACTTTTAAGTATGATTTTATAATAATAATTTTTCCATTTATTGTTTGAGTGTTCTGAACCATATATTTCCATATTTTTCAAAATATTTATGAAGTAGACATCCTATTCAGAAATAGTTTGGGTAGTAACTTTAATATTTGATTTGAATTCAATCTCTAAAGCACATAAAACATATGTATAGAATAAGAGTGTGTTTGACACCATATCACAAATGGAGAATCTATCGCTATGTATCTATTGCTCTGTCATTTCTTTGAAAAACAGTCACCAAATATGAAAACTAGAGTCTGCAACCTTTACCATATACAGTGCCTTGCGAAAGTATTCATACCCTTTCATTTTTTCACGTTTTGTTATGTTTCTGCCTCATTTTAAACTGCTTTAAATTACTTTTTTTCCACATCAGTCTACACTCCATACCCCATATTGGCAAAGCAAAAACAGAATTGTCACAACTTCGTAAATTTATTAAAAATAAAAAAAACTGAAATAAGTACATTGCATAAGTATTCATACCCTTAACTATATATTTAGCTGAAGCACCTTTACAGTCTCAAGTCTTTTTTGTTTGATGCGACAAGCTTTGCACATCAGCATTTGGCAATTATCTGCCAATCTTCTCCTCACCTCTTCTCCTCTCAAGCTATGTCAGGTTGGATGGGGGCAGATGCACATTTTCAGGCTTCTCCAGAAATATTTGATTGGGTTCAATCCCAGGCTGTGGCTGGGCCACTCAAGGACATTCACAGAGTTGTCTATAAGCCACTCTTGCTGTGTGCTTAGGGTCATTGTCCTGTTGGAAGGTGAACCTTCTGCCCAGTCTGAGGTTCTGAATTATCTGTACTAAGGCTATCTCTATAATTTGGTGCATTGAGCTTTTCTTCTATTCTGATGAGTCCCTCAGTCCCTGCTTCTGAAAAACAGCCCCATAGCATGAGGCTGCTACCAGCGCACTTTACTTTTGTGATGGTACTCTGCAGGTGATGAGCAGAGCTGGTTCCCTTCAAACATGATGCTTAGAATTGAGGTTCATCAGACCAGAGAATCTTGTTTCTCAGGGTCTGAGGGTCCTTTAGGTGCTTTTTTTGTAAATTCCAAGTGTGTTTTATTTTGAATTCACTGAGGAGAGGAGTTTGGCCACACCGCCATAAAGCCCAGATCGGTGGAGTTTTGCAGTGATGTTTGTCCTTCTGTAGATTTCTCCTATCTCCACATATCATCATGGAGCTCAACTAGAGTGACCGTCAGGTTCTTCGTCACCACTCTAACCAAAGCCCTTCTCCATCAATTGCTCAGTTTGGCCAGGAGGCCAGCTCTAAGAATAATCCTGGTTGTTTCAAACTTCTTCCATTAAGGGTAACAGATACTACATGCTTCTGTGACCCTTCAATGAAGCAGATTTTTTTCTGAACTCTTCCCAGATGTGTGGCTTGACGCAAACCTGTTTCTGAGCTCTACAGTCTGTTCTTTTGACCCCAGGGCTTGGTTTTTGCTCTGATATGCATTATCAGCTGTTAGACCTTTTATTAAGGTGTGTGTGCCTTTCCAAATGATACCCATTCAATTGAATTTGCCACAGGTTAACTTCACTCATAGTGTAGTAACATCTACAAGCAATATGAATGCTCCTGAGCTAAAATTTAATTGTCCCACAAAAGGGTATGAATACTTATGCAATGAAATCATTTAAGTTTTTTATATATATATAAATTTGCAAAGATGTTAAAAACCTGTTTTTTGCTTTACCATTATGGTGTATGGAATGTAGATTGATGTGGAAAAAAAGTAATTTAAAGCAGTTTAACATAAGGCAGCAACATAACAAAACATGGATAAAAGGAAGGGGTATGAATACTTTCGCAAGGCACTGTATAGTTTGTCAAGATTACTTTAGGTTTACACCAAGATATTATCGTTAAAAAATGTGCAATCGCAAACATCTCACAGGTGTGGGGGTGTGGCAGTCAAAAATAGTGGTTAAAAACATTTTTATAAATTCAATAAATTTAATAAATTCAGATATTCATTATTTGTAATGTGTGAAAGTGTTGATATAAAAAGTTTATTGATTGTACTTGATCGTATGTTTTTTTTTTTTTCATATCGTAATTTTTGTGGAATTACATTGAATCCAATATGGGTCAATTTGACCCGGCCGATACAGGAAGTCACCTGTTTTTGAACAGTACATGAGGGTTAATATGCTTTGATACAGCACTCTGTGAACAGCCACCCCTTTCAGTAATGACCTTTTGTGACTTACCCTTGTAATGATTTTTTTAAACAATACCTTGTTTAATTTAGCTCTTTGGTTTAAGCTTTATTTTAGCTTTAGGGAATCTTACGATTTGATATTGATACGATCAATTGATATTAATCAAAACGTCCAACTTATACCTTATTTAACAATCGTCCAGCGAGTTGTTAGATTCCAGTATATCTGAGAAATTCTGTTTATTCTCGTGGCCACGATATAATAATACAGAATTATTTAAATAAACTTATGACAGTTATGAGCATAGGTAACGTAATCTGGGCAAAGTTTGATTTGAATCTTACACAACAGAACACAGAACACTTCTCTATATATTTACATTTACATTTATGCATTTAGCAGACGCTTTTATCCAAAGCGACTTACATTGCATTCAAGTTACAGTTTTACATTTGACCAGCTCTTGCTCTCCCTGGGAATCGAACCCATGATCTTGGCGTTGCTAGCGCCATGCTCTACCAGTTGAGCTACAGGAAAGCGACATATATCAAACAAGAGTTTATTTGCTATCTTACTACAATACATGAACTAAGCTAAATAACATAAAACAAAATACATACACACAGGCAATGAATTGTTGCAATTGAGAATGATTAAAATATAGCACTGTTTTGCTATTTCCACACGATTTTACCCGTGTCGATCATCAAGAAGAGAACTCTATTATCCTTACTCTTAGAGATAAATACGACCAGTTCAGCCACTTTATAGAGATTTTGTTTGATACTTGCTTTTAAGTTGAAATGATGCTGGGTGGCTTGAAGGAATCCCGCGTGTCCTCGTCGCATGACGTCACTCTGGGGATGCCCTTCTGGTGGTTTGCTCGGTGCTGTTGGTTGAGGAGAGACCCCCTATATGATTGTAAAGCGCTTTGGGTGTATAGCAATACACAATAAAGCGCAATATAAATGCTTCATTCATTCATTCATTCATTCAAGGGGTTCTTCAGAGATTTGACTAAGTGTTGGTTCAGTGTTCAAACTCGGCCAGATGTTAAGGCTAGGAGCTCGTTTGGAGCAGCACCAAGTTTCAAGAAACGCGCGATTTCGAGCAGAGAGCAAAGAGCAGAGCGAGAGCGAGGGGGGTCCTTTTTTTAGATGGACTGACGTCAGGGCGTCCACCAGCGCTCTTCCAATGAAATGGTTCCTGGGGGCGGAGCCCCGCCCACATGGATCAATCTTCCGTGCGTAAATTTATCTGCTTAGTTATTTTGTCACATGAAGAAAATATCCTGGTAGATTTCTATATGTGTTATAATCATACATTAGGATCAGGAAAGTCAAATTTCATTTACACCAACTTTGTAACTTTGTGCGTTCTACCTTCCCCCAAGGTCTTACACCATCTTTGTGGAGGGTGTCAATGATTGTCTTCTGGACCATTGCTAAGTCAGCAGTCTTCCCCATTATTGTGGTTTCAAAGAACAAGAGATACCCGGAATATATACTGTAGGGATGGTCATTTAATGAAACTCAAATGCAAATATTCTAATATTTTGAGATACTGGATTTTTGAATTTCATGAGCTGTAAGCTATAATCATCAAAAAAAATGTTTTGAAATGTTTTAGTTTACATGTAATGAATCTAGAATATATGAAAGTTTCACATTTTTAAATAAGTTACAAAAAGAAATGAACTTTTTCACAATATTCAAATTTTTTGAGATGCACTTGTATATCAGCTATTGCTGTGTGTGTTGTGTATTCACCGCCACAATCATCACATCAGGACAAACTCATTGAACTTATTTAACCCTTTAAGCCCTTAGGGTATTTTTGCCATAAAAATGCATTTTGCATTTTTTTCAGAGTGACATACTCAAAAATAATGACTCATAACCAGTGTTGGGAAGGTTACTTTGAAAATGTAATAGGTTACAGATTACAAGTTACCCTATTTAAAATGTAATAGTAGTGTAACTTTTTCAATTACTTTATAAAAGTAATGTAACTGATTACTTTTTGATTACTTTCCTAAATTTCTAATGAATGTTTTCAACTGTTAATCATTTTCAAACATTTACACCATGCAGGGTTAACCTTAGTATTCAACACTGATAACTGTCAGACTTTAAAAATCCTTGATCACTTGAATTAAGATGATAAAATTTGAACACATCCACCAAAACCAGACTTTAGTACCGCCTTTTACTTTGAGATTGATCAAGTTCAATGCAGATTTAAAATCATAAGAAATAGTTTACTGATACTGTTTTTGAAACCAAATCATCGCATAAGTACAGGAAACACTGCATCTAACGATGCTTTGGAAAAAATAACAGTTCATTTAAAAAATAAAAGCATATACATCAACCCAAATACGGTTATCTAATAATCATGTGTCCTATTCTTTGTACTAAACTCCTGAAACATTGGTGTCTGTTTGTATATATGATGATAGTCTTCTCAAATGAAATTGTAAAATGCTCATGAAGTGACTCAGAGCAGTTCTAGAGATTGTTTATGTGTTCATGTACTCGTATATATTGAGGCGGGAGACTGAAAACACCACGAGCGATACACAGGATACATCTCTCTGACTCTTTCTAGAAAAATCCTAATACTGAACATGAGTCATATTTTTCCCTTATAAAAATTAACCATGATTTTATTATAGCAAAAGTACAGTAACCATGTTTTTTTTTTTGCAAATGGATTACCATTTGTATATATATATTTTTTTTACTATAAAATTACATGGTTAAACTATGGTTAGTGTAGCAGAAACCATGGTTAATTTGTGGTTACCATGATTTAACAATAGTAATATTGTCTTTGGATTTATAGTAAAATCATCATTAATTTTCGTAAGGGTTGTGTTGTTGTCTGCCCTAGCTCCCTCTAAACATATTATAAAACGATATGGTTATTTGTCTGCTAAATTAATACTGTAACTTTACAACAGATAGGCCAATAATTATGTCCTTTAGCTATATAATATTTTGAGTGATGACTGATGAGCAATGGGCTGCTGCTTAACTAAACAAAGACAAAACTATAATAGCACATTTACAGATGAATCTGACCTGCACTTGAAATCCTGAACAGCAGAGCCAGCGCCAGCGCAGCACTGATGAGGGGGCGGCTGAGGTAACGAAAGGGGGCGATGATGTAGCGCAAAGTAAAAAAAAACAAAAACATATGTGGACATTCACGTATTTGTCGGACCGTAAACAAACCTGCCCGCGCTACTACTACAACTATTAGAATACACACACAGATAGTGTTTTGGTCGCGAGACAAGTCAGTGGAAGAGGTTTTTTTTTTTTTTTTCAGTGCTGTGTTTTAGAATGATGTATTATGCATGCGGAGAAACTGCTATAAAAGACAAGAGCGCAGCATTCAAATTCAAAGACATCCGTAGCGCATTTACTTTGAAATACAATGGAAAAGTACAGCAGTGGAATGAAAAATGCGTTATGAGTGAATGACCCTACTAAAAGGAAGCCTACTTAGCAAATACAGATGGCAGAGTATAATAAAACAAAATCGCATCAAATTCGAAAATCTGACATCCAGGAAATAACATGTCTTAGGGCAACAGTTTTACCACAAATACCACCACAACCACCAGAAATACTCAATTGTGTCTGTTTTACAATGAAACACAAGCTTATTGCGACCGATTCCCTGACCTAACACATTCATTGTGGCCCATTTAACAGATGCATCATTTTAAGTTTAACAAATTGAACAGCATCAAACAATACAGCAAAATAATCAACTAACTACGATAATCTAGCCCTCTATTAAACATAAAAAAAATATTTCATCATACCTTTAGCTTAGTCAGTAGTGCTGCATAATGCCTGCATTTAGTTGAACCGCTTGCGCGGGAAGTTTGTGTGTCAGAATTAAAATGCGACTTTGTGAAACAGACTGTCCTAAATTTTTGCTATAGTAGCATCATATTAATGCTAGAAAGCAGGGACGTGCAGAGAGTTCCTCAGGGGCAGGGGCTCAAATGTAAAATAGGGGCATTGCAAAAAAAAAATTTATATTTTATATTTACTATTTTATATTTTTGCAAGAAGTCACTTATGGTCATCAAGACTGCATTTATTTGATCAAAATTTTAATATACTTTAAAATGCATTTTATGCAATGCTGATTTATTATCAATGTTGGAAACATGTGATACTTTTTTCAGGATTATTTGATGAATAAAAAGTTAAAAAAGAACAGCATGTATTTAAAATATAACTTTTGTAACTATACACACTACTGTTCAAAAGCTTGAGGTCAGTATTTATTTTTATTTTTTCAAAGGAAATTAGTTTTTATTCAACAAGGATTTGTTAAATTGATAGAAACAGTGATAGTAAAGATTGATATTGTTAGAAAAATTGTTGAATAAATGCTGTTCTTTTTATTTATCAATGAACCCCCAAAAAGTACCTATTACAGGTTCCAATAAAATAAAATAAATAAAAATAAAATAAAAATAAGCAGCACAACTGTTTCCAACATTGATAATAAATCAGCATATTAGAATGATTTCTGAAAGATCATGTCACACTGAAGACTGGAGTAATGATGCTGAAAATACAGCTTTGATCACAGGAATAAATTATATTTTAAAGTATATTAAAATAGAAAAACATTCTTTTAAATTGTAATAATATTTCCCAATATTCGTTTTTTTTTCTGTATTTACGATCAGATAAATGCAGGCTTGATGAGCATAAGACTTAATGCTGCATAATTATCAATAATGGAAAAATAAAAATGTATAAATGTAATTTGATTTATAAAATGAGACAAACCGCAGATCCAGATCACTCCACAAATGAGCTCTTCTGTCCCATGTCATTTCCAACCGATTTATGAATAAGAACAGAAAATGACCGCTCCACATTATTGTCCAATGAAATTTGAACTTGTGCCAGATCATGATTGGTTGGTGTGTGTATATAGGACATGACAAATGGGCATTGATGAATTATGTCATATTCTAAAATATGTAATATGTGGATTTTTAATTAAATCGACACACTAGCTTTGATTGATGAAAAAAGTTTAAAATATTGTTTGGTTTATTTTTCCTTCCGTCGATCTATTCACGAACAGACTGTGGAATATCAGTCAGTCGAGCAAAACCATGAGCAAAACGCACGCCTCAGATTGACAGATGTGTAAAAATAAACAGGCATTTTCCGACTTTTGAGCGATTAGTTACTGTTTTGTACACATTGTCAAGATAACTATAATTCAAATGCATTTCATTTTATTGACCACAATATCATTGCTATTTGTCTGAGAGGGGCACTTTTGAATAATTTTGAAAAAAGGCAGGGGCTTGAGCCCCCAAAGCGTCCCCTTCTGCACGTGCCTGCTAGAAAGCCTATTCATTTGGCAACTGTGTTTTTTAAATAAACCATTATATTTCATAAATAAAATCTATTTTCACACTCATCTTGAGTGAGGGGGCGGGATAGTCCGAGTGAGGGGGCGACGCCCCCTCGCGCCCCCCCGTGGCGCCGGCCCTGCTGAACAGTAGTTTTGCTTCTCTGCTCCACCTGTGCGCTTCCACAGTCCTCTCCATTGTCAAATCTCTCGCATTGATTACTCTGATCGAAACCGTTTGGCGGAGACGCAGAGCGCACGCGAGCCAAAGCATTGTCAGTCAGACTAACCGATTAGTGATTTATTAGAAAAAAAGCGGTCAAGTCAGTACAATTTTGGAAAGAAGTCAATTAAATCTGTATGTGGATGTGCGTAAATATTCAAATGTAACCCCCTTTGTAATCGTTAACATTTTCATAAGTAACTGTGATTTAATTACACATTTTTTCTTAGTAACTGTAACTAATTACAGTTACATTTATTTTTGTAATTAAATTATGTAATGCCGTTACATGTAACCAGTGTTGGGGAAAGTTACTTTTAAAAGTAATGCATTACAATATTGCGTTACTCCCTAAAAAAGTAACTAATTACGTTACTTAGTTACTTTTTTTGGAAAGTAATGCGTTACGTTACTTTTGCGTTACTTTTGCGTTACTTTTTAAATATGAGCAGGGCTTGATTGTTTTTAATACAAGAAGTTGTAATTATAGCAAATGTAAAGCCCTTTCACACCAAAAAGTGTAATGAATAAACCTCAGGCTAAAGGAAAAGTAAATTCACGTGTGAAGAGTAGAGCGCAGGAGAAGAAGTTCAACACTCTTAAGCAATAAAAAAAACAATGAAGCACAATTGTTAGTTTATCTAAAGTCATTTTTTCTTATCAGTATGGTTGAACTGGATCATCAAAGGTCAGCAGCAAAGACATTGGTTAATAAAATGGGATTAGATACATTTGTGTTGTTTAACATATTTAATTATTGCAGGTTTGTGTCATATTCTGTGTTTGCATTTCACAGTTTTAATTAATTTTGATGAATACTAAATCAGTTTTTTGCCAGTGGGATGAATTAAAGCACATTCACATTTAGTCTAGAACTACAGTAACAGCATGTTCACACCAAGGTTATTATAGTTTTGAATTTTTAAATTCGTTTTATTTTAATATCGTTTTCAAATTTGCTATAAAATTCAGTTTAGTTTTTATTAGTTTCATTAATATTTTTGTTAGTTTTAGTTTAGTTTTTATTTTGTGAACACCTTTTTATTTAGTTTTCATATAGTTTAGTTTCGGTTTTAATTTAAGTTTAGCAGAATCAACAGATCACTTCCAGAGCGAAGGCCAAAGAAAGACTAATTTAACTTAGCGAGGCAAACATTTAGGACACAAATTTAACGCATGCTGAAACGCATAAATCTACACAAGTTGCGATAATGTAATCTAATGGTGTGTTGAGATATTAATATGAAAATAAATGTAGCCTAATTTCGTTATATTAGATGTCTTTTTTCTTATTTAACCATAATCATGGTATTGTCGTGTCTTGCTCACTTTTCCACGAACAGCCGCGCATAAATCATCTAATGAATTATGACTAATGACTAATGAAATTCAATAATAACGACAATCGCAGTAAAGGCTCATATTTGAATATGTTATTTTCTTTATTTATGAAGAATTATAAGCATGTGTATGATGTGATTTAGCCTATGCATATTTGTTCTAAAGTTTGGCAGAGTGATCACGAGATGCTCGGCCAAGTTTTGTATTGTTTACAGAAAGGATGCACGTTCTCATCTTTTTTTTCTGTTAATTATCACGTTGCTCTGCGTGTCTGTTTTTCATCAAAGCACCAACTTAGAATGCCTAATGTTGGTTTGATTGCTTGTGTTACACGAGAAAATGAATAAGTTTGCCTACCTGATGTTGTAGATTAATGCGTGTGCGGTTCGGGTCGCGACTCGCGGTCTTTATGTTCTGGTCTGGTACAGAATTAAATTAGTGCTGCTGTGGGATAACGGGTCGGGTGTTCTGTTAAGTACTGCTGGTGCACGTTTAGCAAACAGGACCGGTGCAGGACTCTGCTTTAAACTGCTTTGCGTCTCTCCGTCAGATAACCCAATGTGTGTGATGCGCCATTTACAGGTATTTCCCTAAACTGTCACACAACTCAAATATTTTTCCGCCAAGGGGTGAGAACGTAATGATTATGAAAACGATTGTTAATTTTTGTTAATTATTATTTTATTTCAGTTAGTTTTTCAGTAACTATCAGTCAATAAATGGGAAAAAAGTAACTGGCGTTACTTTTTTGAAAAAGTAACTCAGATATTTTCTTGTAAATTAAAAAGTAATGCGTTACTTTACTAGTTACTTGAAAAAAGTAATATTATTACGTAACTCGCGTTACTTGTAATGCGTTACCCCCAACACTGCATGTAACTAGTTACTCCCCAACACTGCTCATAACTCGAAGACTGTAGCAAGGAGAGTCAAAAGGTTGGTATCGTTTGATAGAAAACTTTCTGTACCTTCAGGAAAAAAATTAATTCATTAATTATCCTGCTGAAAAATACCTGATAAAAATATAATAATAATTTGTGTGCTCAAGATATTTTTTTCATATCTGTCTTATTTGACATTCAATATCTCAGGAAAGAAATAAGGTAGGAGGAAAATTCTTTAGTTACAGTATTTTGTTACAAAATAGGGCTTTTTGTTTAGCTCTTGACTCCCTGAAGGCATTTTAAAAACTGTTGTTTTCTGAGTGCCATGTAGGATATCAGAATGAATCAGACAAATTTAAGATTCGATCAGAACATCGAAACATGAGGAGCCGAAATTCCACAGAGGCCCAAGGCAACAGGACGTCATAAATTAGATCCCTAGCGCCAGCCCGTCTGAAAAAAGCCTAACCAGCAAGCCTCTTTCACAAAACAGCTTGCAACATTAAGACAAAAGAATACTTATTGATAAGTCCAACCAGGAAGGAGATTGTCAAATTTGGGGCAAGTAATCAAGATTAATGGTCAAAGAGATGCACCTCGTGACCGTCACGTGTAAATCTGTGATAGAAATCACGAGCTACAGACTTTCTTGGATTAGTTTCCCCCACCTATAAGACCAGACTGAAATTATTTTGTTTACAGAGCACATTCTCACATCCACAGAATGGCACAGAGACTGTCTTTTCCATATGCACCTAAAATCATCTTAAAAGACTTATGAGCAACTAATCATTTCTATGCATAACTCCATATTATGTATATAACCCACACATGTGACTATCATGTTCTAATCACTTATTTTGTATGTCTTTTTAATAACTATTGAATAACTTAAGGGTTTTATATTCGTGTTTGGTATGTATGAGTTTGAAAAATCATGCTTTAAACGTTTCTTCCAATCGATTGTTTGCCAAATGTATCATAGTCTTGTTATAGAAATCATGTCCAAAATTATATTCTACAAGAGGGTTCGGACCATGTGACTGACAAGATAACATGATTTATGTATTGGGAGGAGAAACGAGCTAAGATAATATCTAATTGGTCAAGACACCCATTGGAAGGTGTCCAAAAGCCGAGTTTAAAAACTCAGGACACCATCAAATCTCCCTCTTCTTTTCTGCTTTTGCCACCGCGTTTTGACGCTGCTTTTTAGCTCTCTTTGAGCGTGCTCTGGCCTACATGCTAGCTGCTACTTAACACCACGATGAGAAGAAAAAACACCTAGTCTCGTTACATCCTTTTATTCTTTTACATTAGTTTATTTTCTTTCCATTGAGTTTCGTTGTTCAAAAGTTAAGTTTGCCGCAAAGTCCAGCTCCAACTGCACCCGCTTCAAACTTCAACTAGCAACAGACTCTGAAACCATTCGTCAGCCAACGCCCCCAACCATTGGCTTCTCAAGACTTCACTTCAACGACTACTGAACTTCCAGCCAATCAGCAACTCGGGAAACCCCCTTTTCTGCTAAGACAACAACAAAAGGGAATCCCTTAACGCAAGTACAAACTCCAGATTTTTGCTGAGCTGGTGCATTTAATATCAATTTTAGCCTCATTGAGAAACTCAATGCGAGGGTTAAATAAGTGATTGATGGTTGTTCAGGTCTATGCAATAGCACATATTGCTGTAAACTTGGGATTTCACATTTTCATTCTCTTAAACTCATTTCCTTACTTTCTCTCTTCTGCAACTTGTATGAATGTGTGAATGCGTGTGTTCATGTGTTAGATTAGTTTACATGTCTAAGATTTATCCAGTAAAGTCTTATTTATATTGTAAATAGAAGTATCTTGTGTTTTGTGCTTACAAGTTAATGTCTTAAACTGCCGATCTTGTTACTGTGCTATTTAATAGTGTTTTCACTATATTTTGGATTTTAATATCCAGTGCAGAGTTGATGTTATATGGCTCGTTCAGTTAATCGCTGCCGACTCAGTGATCAGCCGTGAAACAGTGAGTCTGTTCAAAATCCCTATAAAATCATAAATGATTCCCTTTAAACTAAATTGACCTGTTTCCCTTACATTACATTACAGCCAGAAAAAAAAAATGACTAAAAACTGCTAGACCGTAGCAAGGAGAGTCAAAAGGTAAAAATATCTTTCTATATTTTTAGGGGAAAAAATTAATTTGAATATTCTCATGTTGACAAATAGGTGATAAAATGTAAGAAAAATTTGTGTGGTCAAGGGAAAGTTTTCATATAATTTTTATTTGACATTCAATATCTCACGACAGTAATAAGGTAAGAGAAAAAATATTTTTTGGTGATGTTCCCCACTGTGTGCTGTATGTGAATTAAATTTTGTGGTGATATCATGAAGTAATCAAAAGTTACAGAATTTGGAACCAAGGTAACCCTTCCTCTATTAGCCCTTTTTTTGTTATCAACATTTTTTTATTTTTTTCACACATAACACAACACAGCATCCAAAATATAACAAAACAACAGACACATACTCAACATCTCAAAGTCCAGTCAAAAGGGAAGGAGAGAGGGAAGGACAACAAAAACACAAAAGTCACTTCTCCATACAATCACATACAGTATATCAAACAAAAAACACTGCCAAGCATCAATGGTCAAAGGCCTGGCCCCACCGACTCACGCCGTTGCACATTCACAAGTCACTATTTGCAGGAGGCTACGGATCCAATATGTTTTTCCACACATGTGCGGTGTAAACCAGTTCTGTATTATTGTCTTCTTTGCAGCTGTAAAACTAGCAAACAACATTCTCTTTTGCATTGAACTTATACAGAGACCAGAATCATCATTAAGAAGACACAAACTTTGGTTAACAGACCAATCAATTCGCAATAAGGATGACAAAACCAGGTTTACATGTGTCCATAGACTAATGACGCCAGGACATTCCCAAAACATATGAAGAAAAGTGCCTGATGATGCAGTATTACATATATGGCAGTTAAAATTTGATTGTAGTTTCATTTTAAATCTTTTGTAAGGAGTTATGTATGCTCTATGAATGACTTTGAAGTGAATAAGACGATGAGCCAAGTTTTTAGATGTTAACCGGTTAGCCTGCACAAGGACGCCGGCGCACTGAACGCTCATTGTTTGAACATGTGATCGTTTGTGAATAGATTAAATGAAACAGGACAAAGTTAATCTTGACAAACTATATATCATTCTGAAGGTCTAAGCCTCAAGCATCGACAAAAGATCGCTGTTTTTCGATAGAAAGCTTATAAGGAATGTATTTGCTAAATTTGTGTAAGCAGTACACTTCAAAACATTTATAAAAAAATGCAGTACATACCAGATTCATCCTGATAATGAGTCACAAACGTATCCACTGCTGTAAATCCCAGTTTAGTTTGAGAGATAAGGGTCCACGGAACAACATTCCATCAAGAACTTTTAGTCCAAAGAAACAATAATGTTGTAATTTGGATCGTTATTCCTTTGTGTACGTTTCATTTCTTCAGGGAGAGTTATTGTTTGTGTCCGTTATGGAATAAATTACACTCAAAAACAGCATCTTGGTGGTAAAAAACAAAACAGTTTTGTAGCATACAGTCTCACAGACAGAATGAGACCATCCAAAAAAAAAAAGTTAAAGATATGCTGAAGATTGTTTATTTGAATTCTGGCGCTCCCTCGTGACGGCGCGTGACGCACGCTGTGACGCACCTGTCATCTGATGGGGGCGTAACTTAGCGATCGTTGTTTTTGCCAAATAAACCTTTTTTTTCAACATTTTTCATATATGTTTGCGTGTTTTGTGGGGAATGTGACTGTATCTGTATGATTACCATCTGTATGGTTGATAATCAGCGTGTAATTGCTGACTGTTGACGGCTATCATGGTGAATGCAGTCTATATAAAAGACCATTATAATGTGATTATTGACTATATGGGCGGCCATCTGTATGATTACCACCTGTATGAATGATCGTCAGCATGTGATTACTAATGAGCAGCTATCTTATGTCAGGAAATCAGAGTATGTAGGATACTTGACATTCATATTTATTATAATTTCTTTTCATCACTCAAAAATTATTCTTATTGTATTTTTCTAGTGCTCAAATAAATCACTTATACAATGTCTAAGATTCTGTCTACTGTTTTATAATTGAAAAACTATGCAGGAGTTTGTATAATGACTGAATAGCTCTTCAATACATTTGGTAAATATTTTTCCTCAAACGGGGGGTAGTAAAATCTCAGAAAAATGGTTGCAGGAATCTAATTTTTCATGGTATCTTCTTCGGATTTGAAATATAAACTCATGAGACATGTGACTTTCAACCCATTACTTTTCTGGATTGCTCCAGGACTGATTTCATGTATTTTTATATGAAATTAAAAAAATCAGTGTGGTACAATTTTTTTCAAGGCACTTCAGTGTCTATAACTTTTTATATTTTTGAGCATTGTCAACTCTGGATGATAGATACTAAAGCCCACAGGGTCTTCTTTCCAAAGACAGCAAAATTGTGTGTGTGGCACACTGAAGTCAGGAACTGTTACCATTTTAAGTTAGTTAGTCATTTTCAGGTTAAAGAAGCACTTCCATTCTGTAAATAACATGTAAACGCTGATGTGCATTTTAGATACCAAACCTCCTAGATGAAAAATCCTTTTAGAAATAGGGTAAAATAAATAAAATTATAAATGTCTGTTGTAAAAAATAAAAACAACACAAAAACATGAACAAACAACTCAGACCGCACATTACCGAGAACATAGGTCTGATTGAGCAACACAAAATAGTGGTTCATGACCGATCCACTCCAACGCAAGACATGTCCCCCGAAAGGCTCACACAAACAATTTTTTTTTTTTTTAATTAAACCTACTCTGCATTGGTCCCCTCCAAAAGAGAAAAAAGGGGTGCCAGTCTTACCAGCAAAGAGATTGTTGTACCGAATAGATAGGTACAATATCCCAGTAGAAGAGAGGAGAGAAGAAAAAGCAAAAAACAGGTTTAGTAAGCGTCCATGTCCATCCTGCCCTCATCCCTTCCTGGGCAGCTAGGACCACCTCCATCCCGGCCATCAAGCCCCTCCCGCCGGGCCGGAGAGATAGTGGCCGCTGTTTTCCCATTGCCTTCCCGTAGAGCCGCAGCATACGTCTTCTGCTGAGACAGGGAGCTGATAAAATCCTCCACTTTCTGAGGAGAGTCAAAACTTTTCTGCTCCCCTTTGTGTCGTAGTTTAATTACCGCCGGATAGATGAGGAAGGGCTGGAGATCAAGTGCTGTCATCTTCTTCAAAACCGGATTAAATGTCTTTCTCCTGATCGTTGTGGCTGGACTAAACTCAGGAAAAAATAGTAGTGTGACCTTGTCCTGTGCGCATTTCACCGGATAAGCCTGCCGATCTCCGATCTGTCATGCCATCTTAGAACACGGAAGATGAGAGTGCTCGGCCGATCGGAGCCCCTCCCTCCGTCATACATGCGATGCGCCCGGTCAATCTCAATGTCACGGCCTTTCAGCGAAGGACCCCACTTGGAAAGATTAACTCTGAGGAAACCAGCCGCGTTGGAACCCTCCGCCCCCTCTGGTAACCCCACCAGTCGTACGTTGTTCCTCCTTCTCCTATCCTCCATATCGTCATCTTCTCGGTGAGTCGCTCCAGCTGATTTCTTAAGTCCGTGACTGCCCTCCTATCCTCACGTGCAGCTGCCTGAACAGAATCAACCCGGTCACGTGTCTGCTTTGCCATGGTAGCTATCGCCTCAAGCTCCTCTCTTAGCTCTTTAACAGACTTGTTGGTCGCTTGTATATCCTCATGCAGTTTGCGCAATGCTGGAATCAGCACAGAGTCCACCGCATCTCTTACTGCCAAAGCCAAACCCGAATTCAAAGTGATTTGCTGATCTTTTAAGTGCTAGCTTAATGCCGTTAGCAATAGCATCGTCGAGGTCCTCTCTGGAGATGGTGGAATCTTTGAATTTTTTCTTCATTGGCGATTGCTCAATCTCTCTTTTCCGATCGCCTTTGTCTGCTGAAGCACTCATGATGGGTCCAATGCAGAGTGGTTTAAAATTTACTGACAGGATTACACATTATGTGGCAAAGTGAGCAGAGTGAAAGACTAAGCTTGCATCGCCGTCAAAGCGTCACGTGATTCCACCCTCTATTAGGCCTTGACAGTTTTGAAATTGTTGTTTTGAATTTGAAGTAATGCCTCACTTAAGTTTAGTTTTCAATAGAGCTCTCCAACTGATTTATTCAATTCATGGGTTTAGGTACTATTTACACACGAAAGGCTCAATGGATTGTTTTGATTTTGGACTAATTTCAATCGTGAGAATCTGCTGTAAATAATGATATGTCATTTTCCACGTTCGGAGTATGTTTCATGAAATGACAAGCGTAAAAATCCATGAGAAAGGTACACCATGAGCGCATTTGGGGTTTTATGTGTTATAACTCGATGACGAATATCTTTAGATCTAAATGACAGATTATGGTATAATTGGGCTCATTTTAATTGGGAGAATTTTCTAAAAATAATTCATAAACACTTTCCATGATCTATGCATGTTTCAAGAAGTTATTAATGAAAACTTAACCTATATTTTTCTTAATTTAATGGTTTCATGTGTGTGATAACATCATAAGGAATATCTTTAGATCTAATGAACAAATTATGATGAGTTTGGGCTCCTTTTATCCTGCTGCGCATCAAGCGCGCCCGTTGAGTTTTATGTGTTATAGCACTATGAACAATATCTTTGGATCTCATCGATGGATTATGTTAATCAGGATAATTTTCTGAAAATAAAATTTTGTTTGTGCTGCTTCAGTTTTTAAAAATTAGACATTGAATTATAGGCGATGATGTCTATATTTGGACATGCTCCAAATTCACCCAAAACAGGCTCAATCTTTTGTGTTTCGTTTGTGCTGGATTTTGCCAGTAATATTTTAGTTTATGCTGCTTTGGTTTATAAAATATTATACATTGAATTATAGACAATGACGTCTCAAGCGTCTCACTAAATAATATTTTACTATTGTATACAAATAGACAATGACGTCACTGGATATGAACAATATCCAACATGGGGCAAGGCAAAGAGAGATAATCCAGGTACACAGCAATAATCCAAACGAGGTGCAAACAAAGTCCGAATGGCAAGGCAAGGGTTAATCCAGGAAACACGGGCAGGTATCAAACACGAGAAAACTAACAAGGCAAGACTATAATTACTGAGAGGGCTCCGTAGAGTAGCTATCGCTAGGATAAACGCTAGACAATACTCGGCAATCACAGAGAGGAAGTCCAAGGCTTATAAAGCGTGTGTGATTGAGTGATCAGTGAAATCAGATGTGTGTCGTCAGTGCAATGGATTATGGGAAATGTAGTCTTAGGTGATGTGCACCAGTTAGTGTAGTGCAAGAGTCCATGTGGTGAGTGAGTGACCTCTGGTGGTGAGTAAACAGAAGTTCATGGCCAAGATTCGTGACAGAGCCCCCCCACAAGGAGCGGCTTCCAGACACTCCTATACAATGCCGGAGGGCGGTGGAGCGGAGGCGGAACAGGGGGAGGGACGGAGGGCCAGGTCCATGCGGAAATGGAGGGACTGGGGATTGAGGTAGAGCGGAAGGGACAGGAGCCCGCCGGGGCGGAGCAGAAAATCTCCACGGCAGAGCAGGCGGAGCAGAAGACCACCAGGCCAGAGCAGAAGACCACCACGGTGGAGCGGATGACCACCAGACCTGAGCAGAAGACCACCACGGTGGAGCAGATGACCACCAGACCTGAGCAGAAGACCACCACGGTGGAGCGGATGACCACCAGACCTGAGCAGACGAAGCAGAAGACCACCACGGTGGAGCAGAAGACCAGAGCGAGACAGCTGACCTCCACGGCGAAGCAGACAGAGCAGGAGCCCACCAGTGCGGAGCAGACAGGGCATGAGACCTACACGGTGGAGCAGACAGAGCAGGAGACCTCCAAGGCGGAGCAGACAGAGCAGGAGCCCACCACTGCGGAGCAGACAGGGCAGGAGAGCACCACGATGGATCAGGAACCCACAGCAGAGATTGGAGCCTAGGGAAAACTGAGACACAAGAGACAGACATAGCATCTACGGTCTCAAAGACAGAGGCAGGGAATGCATGAAGTTCATCAACAGTTTCCCTGGAGCCCACTGAACAAGCAGACAGTTCACTACCAGGCTCACTGACTGAGACTTGACAGGTAGACAGTTCATGATCAGGTCCATTGACTGAAACTAGACAGATTGACACTTCACATTCAGGCTCCTTAGAAGAGACTGGACAAACGGATAAATCAGCATCAGATTTAACTGCAGAATTTAAACCAACAGGCAGTTCACAATTAAATGCATTGGTAGAGTCTGTAGTAGACAGTTCATTAACGGTCTCTTTGACAATGACAGTGTTAACAGGGCCTGCAGAGGGTTCATTACAGGCAGGGCTAAGAGTTCACGAACGGCCCCCAGAGGCTCAATGCAACAGTCAGGAAGTTCACCCATAACCCCCTCAGTGGTGAATGATGGGACGGGTAATTCACAACTAGCCTCCTTGGCTAACTCAGGGCAGGACAATAGTACATAACTGGCTGTGACATGGGCAAGGGACGGTTCATTAATGGCATCCATGGCCAGTTCAACACAAGGCAAGAGTTCACAGACGATCTCCATAGCCGTGACAGAGCAGGACGAGGATTCATAGACGGCCTCCATAGCCGTGACAGGGCAGGATGAGGACTCACATACGGCCTCCATAGCCGTGACAGGGCAGGACGAGGATTCATAGGTGGATACCACTGGCACCTCTAGAGGTTCTGCAGCAGATGCCGCCACCTCTAGAAGTTCTACAGCAGTACTCTCGGGAGTTTGAACAAATGCAGAGAATTCAGTAAAGGTACCTTGGATCGTGACTTGACAGGCTGAAAGTGCGTTGCTGGGCGCCACCACCAGGCAAGGAGCTGAAGCGAGCACCGCCGCTTCGGGAGGTTCTGCAGCATGCGCCGCCACCTCTGGAGAAACTGTAGCGGGCACCATCGCTTCGGGGAATGCAGTAGCGAGTGCCACTACCTCCGGAGGTTCTGCAGCCTCAGCCGCCACCTCTAGAGACATCATAGTGGACACTGCCGTCTCTGGGAGTTCTGTGGTGGTGTATGCAGCCCAAACACACCAAAAGACGATCCCCATCATGGGAAGCACTTTAGACAGGGGAATCAGTTTGGGAACAGGAGGGTTAGAATGATTGGGTTTGGGGATACCAGCTGCGCATGCAGACACCAGCGGTGCATCCCTCACACTGGATACCAGACTGGGAAATCGAAGAACTGACCTTGAATATCTGGGTGTGATGAACAGGACATGACAGGACTCTGGGTGGTCAACGGTGACGTGAAGAGACTCTGGAAGGTCAGCGGAGACGTGAAGAGACTCTGGCAGATGAGCTGAGATGTGAAGAGACTCTGGCAGATCAGCGGAGACATGAAGAGACTCTGGCAGATCAGCGGAGACGTGGCTTGATTCATGACGATCAAAGGTAACTTGACTTAGCTCATGACGATCAACTGTGACTTGGCTTAACTCATGACGATCAACTGTGACTTGGCTTGACTCACGACGATCAACTGTGACTTGGCTTGACTCATGAAGATCAGCAGTGATTTGACTTGACTCATGAAGATTAACTATGACTTGGCTTGATTCATGAAAATCAACTGTGATGGCCATCTTGCGATTGGGCTCCGCTGTTACCACCATTTTGTGCTCATTATCTAGTGCGGCTGCCATTACATGAGTGAGTGCAGTGTTGCGTTCTTCATCCGCGACACCCACAGTAAATGAAGAGCCAACACACAACAAAGCATAGTCCATAAACTGGCAAAGTGATGAACGCGGACCCTCGCTTATGAGCTTAGACCTCAGCAGTTGATTAATGCCATCGCAAAAAAACTCTATCAACAAACAGTCCGGTAGATCAGAGTAATAGGCAATGGCTAGATATTCTTGAATATAGTTCTCCAGCGAACGCGGGCCCTGTTTAAGAGCTAATAATATCCGTGATGTGTCCATACCTGGCCAGTGTTCCTCTGAAAAGCTGCTGGATCCTTGTGTGGCCGAGTATTCTGTTACGGAGCCGACGAGACAAGAGGCAAGCGGATCCATTTGCTGAGCTTTATTTATGAACATAGTCAATAAACAGGCAGGGTCAAACAACGGCAAACAGGTATGGTAAGGGCAAGACACAGAGTAGTCCTAAGGCAAGCGTGGGTCTTCGATCGGCGAACAATATCCAACAGGGGCAAGGCAAAGAGAGATAATCCAGGTACACAGCAATAATCCAAACAAGGTGCTAACAAAGTCCGAATGGCAAGGCAAGGGTTAATCCAGGAAACACAGGCAGGTATCAAACACGAGAAAACTAACAAGGCAAGACTATAATTACTGAGAGGGCTCCGTAGAGTAGCTATCACTAGGATAAACGCTAGACAATACTCGGCGATCACAGAGAGGAAGTCCAAGGCTTATAAAGCGTGTGTGATTGAGTGATCAGTGAAATCAGCTGTGTGTCGTCAGTGCAATGGATTATGGGAAATGTAGTCTTAGGTGATGTGCAACAGTTAGTGTAGTGCAAGAGTCCATGTGGTGAGTGAGTGACCTCTGGTGGTGAGTAAACAGAAGTTCATGGCCAGGATTCGTGACACCCACATGCTCCAAATTTACCCCTAATAGTCTTGTTTGTTTGCGCTTCGTTTGTGCTGGTTTGTGCCGGTAAAAGTTTTGTTTTTGTTGCTTCGGTTTTTTAAATATTAAAATATTACTTAGTGATCACTCTGAGGTCACTCAGCCCCCAACATGCTCCAAATTTACCCCAAATAGTCTCGTTTGTTTGTGCTTTGTTTATGCTTGTTTGTACCGGTAGTATTTTTGTTTTTGCTACTGTCTTTTTTTTTAAATACAGTTGAGTAAGGTCAAATTCAAATGGCAAACCAGATCACATGAACTAGTTGAAGTCACTTAATTGTTAGTAGCCATATTTGTTCAATTAGGCTAATTATACGACCCCCCCCAAAAAATGCCATCCTGAAAACCAAATTTGAAATTAGAACCTCAAAATTATTCCCGAAAAAATTAAATATATATATGTATATATATTCTTTTATTTTATTTTTTTAGATTTTTGTTTGACTTTTTGCACCTTTAGCAAACATTTGAAATTACAAATTATTATAGAAAAAAAAAAGATTTTAACAAGTTTTCTTTGGCCAAATTAAAAGTAGGCTAATGCTTCTCCCGCACATTCAGTTGAGAACTATATGTCTCTGTCTCTGTGCTAGATCATTGATGGGGAGCTGGGCAATTAATAGTAAATATGACCAAAACAGGGTATTGTTATTATTTTTTATATGAATAATAAAGTCACTATAGGTGCATTTCAAGTGGTTATGAGGAGTGTGGTAGTAATATCGCACTTACTGTATGATATGGAGGCACCCGCACAATCCCTCGCATTTTTTTTCCTGCGGAAAGAACTTAAAATGCTCTGTCATTTTTGGTGCTTTCTGTCGTCTCATGCACACTCCATGAATGGAGCGCGTCACAAAAATGAACCGGCTCACAGACATAATAAATAAATCTATAGAAATCTTGAAATGTCTACTATTAAACAAGCCAATTAAAAAAACAAAACAAGAAACAAAAACAAAAAAACTAATCTTCTCTAATTATGTAGTCCGTATGAAAAGGTGCATTTCTCTATTAAAGGCTCATCCATTAGACTACTGTGGAGATGGCCAGTCAGCATTGGCCTTTGGCAACTTCATCTTTGCAGCCGACTGACTAAGAAAGGACTAGTTTATTAATAAATAATTACAATGTTTTATTTTTCCCTGACGCATTCATAATCAATAATTTTGCTGGTGCTTTGCGGCAAGCTTTATGCGCATTCTGAGTGACTTCAGAATGATCACTAAATATTATTTTAATATCTAAAAAACAGAAGCAGCACAAAAAATAATTACGGCACAAACCAGCACAAATGAAGCACAAACAAAGAAGATTATTTTGGGTGAATTTGGAGCATGTGGGGGGTTGAGTGACTTCATCGCCTATAATTCGATTCTCTAATATCTTTAAAAAAAGTAGCACAAATGAAAATATTACCGGAACAAACTAGCACAAACGAAGCACAAACGATTGAGCCTGTTTTGGGTGAATTTGGAGCATGTGTGGGGCTGGTGACGTCATCGCCTAAAATTCAATGTCTAATATTTTAAAAACCGAAGCAGCACAAACAAAACTTTTACCAGCACAAACCAGCACAAACTAAGCACAAACAAAGCATAAACAAACGAGACTATTTGGGGTGAATTTGGATTATGTGGGGGGGGGGGGGGGCTGAGTGACCTCAGAATGACCTATAAATATTATTTTAATATCTAAAAAACAAAAGCAGCACAAACTAAAAAATTTACAGCACAAACCAGCACAAACGAAGCACAAATGATTGAGACTACTTTGCCAACGTTTTGCATTGGGTGGAGGGCCAACTTCACAGAGGTCCTATTTTTCCACAATCTGAGCATGTTTTATGAAGTTACAAGCAAAATGGTGACATCAATATATTATTTATTATATATTATTCAATATATATTATTCAAAATATTATTTTCATATGGGTCTGGGGTGACTTCTTGTCCAAATCTCGCTCCAGTTTATTCAAAGCCCCAAACAATTATGCTAGTTTTATTCTACTCGATGAGACCTTTCAAATGACATATGACACATGACTATCTGAGCTTGTATGATGTTTTTGACATATTAGAGTACATGGTACAAAAAAACATATTTTGTAAATTATGAAAAAACATTTGTCATTTATCAGCTAATAACTCGGCACTACTTTGGAGTTAATCAAAGTGGCATTGTAAAGCTCAGACTCTAAGCTTTCAAATGATATCCATTTTTGTTGATCAAGGTAGTGGTTTAAAAAATATGATTAGTAATATTTTTGCGGAGGGTTACCATGGAAACAGGGCATCAACTCACTCAGCTGACAAGTAACGAGAGTCGTCTCTCTGCTGTTTTCACTGCTTTGAGGTACGTTTAGTCCCTAAAATTACACAAATAATAAACACAACCGTTCCTGTGTCATGTTTACGCAGGGACGAAGGAGCGAGAAGATGGGGAGTTCTTCAAACAATTACTTTATTCATCCAAAAATCCGAACATGGGAGTCGCAGGAGACACGTAACACCAGGAATGACGAATAACAGCTGACACCAGACACAGGGAACACAGGGCTTATAAACAGGAGTAAACTAGATAATTAAATACCCATGGCCGGGGACTAATAAACTAACTACACCATCCAACGGGGAGGGGGGGCGCTCTGGAGGCCTCAAGGGACACGGAGACAGGACAGGAGGCCTCCAGGGCAGCGCCCGTTCCGTGACCCACGGCGGAGCGGGGAGCTCGGGCGGCCATTGCGGGTTTCCAGGGATTCGCGGACTCTTGGGGGCGCTCTGGAAGCACGGACATTCCTTCCCTCCAACTCAGTCCGGTGGTGTCTGGGAGGTCCACGGGACGGTGGTGGTTGGCCCCGAGCCAGAACAGTTTATTAAGGGTGGAGTCATTATCAATTAAATAGATAATTAAATACACATGGCTGGGGACTAATAAACTAATAAACCAAAATGGGGACAAGAACAGGAACTAACCAAATATGGGCATGATAGGAAGGGAAACACAAGACATGGGGAACACAGGTCTGACATCCTGTCACTTTCTTACATGTAACTGACATGTTTCTGTTGAATCTTTACTTTACAGGAATGGTTTAGTGTCTTCAAAAAAAAAAACGTTAGCATCACAACCATTAACTAGCTAGAGGCTAACTATTAGAGGTAAGCTAACTATAGATTTGAGCTCTTATTAATGAAAGTTTAAGGTTTTAATCACATCACATTTTATTAATTATTTATAAAGCCATTTTGGGGATGTTGCCCTCATATCTCTGCTGTCTTATAAATCAGAAAATTGTTAAGAAATACTTCCTTCGCTCACAAAATTGTTATACTCTCTCTGTTCCTTTTGTTCGATCTGAATTAGGTAAAAAGGCTTTTATGTACGCAGCTCCGACTGACTGGAATTTTCTGCAATCGAAAATGAAATTACAAAATTTGCTGTCTTTGGATCATTTTAAAACAGTTATTCGGAAAATGGAAATTGACTCAATGATATGTAATTGTTTTTCAGTGTCTCTAGTCTGTTTGTGTTGTAATATGTTGTGGTGAAACTGATGTATTGCTGCCCATTTTGGCCAGGACACTCCTGCGAAAGAGATTTTTAATCTCAGAGAGTCTCTTCTGGTTAAATAAAGTAATTTGCAAAGTAAAGTAAAAATAAAAAAAATATGTGTAGATCAGCGGTTTTGATAGTTTGTAAATGTTTTGCTGGTACTTTGTCAATAGATAAATGGAAGTAACTATAAGCTAATTAATTTAACCTAAAAGTCTGCACTGTGGGGTCAATCGGTGACGTCACTTATATGAACTAATGGGCTGAAACTATTTCAAACACGTTTTCAAACACAACTTTCATTGCAAACAAATATTGATAAATTGTACTGTGATTTCAGGAGCATCAGAAAAAAAAACTAAAACAGGGGAAGTTACAAGAAAATTTGTAATGGGAGCTGCTGACAGAGATACAGGAAACACAGGTGATCTAAGAAATCTTATTAAATAACTTTATGCATTTTTCACAATATATTTCAACTATATCATCATGCATCTGTAAAACCTAAAAATGTGAATTCTGGTATCTTAAGATTTTTGTGTATGTTTTTTTGGTAACACAGAATAGGGAACACTAATTCACTATTAACTACGACTTTTCTCAGACTTTTCCCAAGTCTCAACCAAGTTAATTACCCATAACTGGCCCTGAATTGGGCCAGTTATGGCCCATGTGTGGCCCTTGTCTGGAATCCAGACCTGTTCCACACTAGGACCGTAATTCATTGCGGTATGTGGGCCAAGCAAAAGCTGATTGTGTGGGCCGGAGCTGGGCCAGAGAAAAATTGCTATGTGGGTGGTTGCTTAGTTGTTCCCGCCGGCAGGTCACCTCGGGTTTAAAGGGTTAATAGCCTCATCTGATCTGCTTCGTACTAAGTACAGAGACATCAGAGGTGTAAAGAGTACCGGAAAACCATACTTGAGTAAAAGTACAGATACCTTACAGTGAAAATTACTCCACTACAAGTTACAAGTCACCAATTCCAAAACAACTTGAGTAAAAGTCTTAGGCCTGGTTTCATAGACAGGGCTTAGCCTAAGCCAGGATTAGGCCATAGTTCAATTAAGACATTTAAGTAATTTTTATAAACGTGCCTTAGAAAAAACATTACTGGTGTGCATCTGGAGACAAAACAAAAGCACTGATATATTTTAAAATCAGTCAGAGCAAGTTTCTTTCAGGTTTTTTTTTTTTTTTTTTTTATTCTTACCTATATTTATATATATTCTCTTGTGTTATGTTTCATTTTTTACTTTTTTTTTGCACTGTCCATTGAGCGGACCTGTCCTGACCTACATTTCACTACTGATTATACCCTGTATGATTGTGTATGTGACAAATAATAAAGAACCTTGAACAGCTCAGACTTACATTTTAGTCTAGAACTAGGCTTAAGCCTTGTCTGTGAAACCGGGGGCTAGAGTATCTGATTTTAGCAGTACTTAAGTATTTTACTTATACTAAATATAGGCTCAAAGATGCACTAGTCAAAGAGACATGCCAGTCAAAAACTATAACGTTGTGGAAAAGCTGGGGAAAACAGGCAGAGGCAAGGATCTATGTGCAGGCATTTCATGGAAAAACTAGAACAAACAATAAGCCAAAAACCAAAGGGAACAAATAGTCAAGTCAAGTCAAGTCAAGTCACCTTTATTTATATAGCGCTTTTAACAATACAAATTGTGACAAAGCAACTGCACAATATCAAAATGGGAAAATAGTGTCAATAATGTAAAATGACAAGATTAAACACTCAATTTTCAGTTAAAGGCATTTCATTATTGAATTCAGTGATGGCATCGTCCAGCTCAGTTCAGTTCAAAAAGTTTCTGTTCAATCAAGTCGACGATATTGCTGGAAATGAAGTGTCCCCAGCTAAGCAAGCCAGAGGCGACAGCGGCAAGGAACCAAAACTCCATTGGTGACAGAACGGAGAAAAAAACCTTGGGAGAAACCAGGCTCAGTCGGGGGGCCATTTCTCCTCTGGCCAGACGACACAGCAGTTCAATTCCAACTGCTGCAAAGTCAGATTGGAGGGCTCAACTGGTTCCCGAGGTCTTTTCCTGATGGCTGTCTAGGTGACGGGGTCCTCACTGGGGGTCTGTCTCTGGGGCTCATCTAGGTGTCCTGGTCTCCGCTGACGTTCAGGGCTGTAGAGGTCGTCTCTAGGTGCTGATCCACCATCTGATCTGGTGACTGCAGTGACCTCGGAATAAGAAAGAAACAGACTAATATTACCGTAGATGTCAATCTTTTTACGATGTAACAAGTACATCATGTGTTATGGGAAGTGTTCCCGGTTCCGGTTGATCTAATTAATGCAGCCTAACAATCCTTTAACGGATTTGAATAATAGAAGTGTATTAGTGTGTTATGTGTACGCCAGGTTAAAGAGATGGGTCTTTAATCTAGATTTAAACTGACAGAGTGTGTCTGCCTCCCGAACAGTGTTTGGTAGATTGTTCCAGAGTTTGGGCGCTAAATAGGAAAAAGATCTGCCGCCCGCAGTTGATTTTGATATTCTAGGTATTATCAAATGGCCAGAGTTTTGAGAACGCAGCGGACGTGAAGGACTATAATGTGATAAGAGCTCGCTCAAGTACTGAGGAGCTAAACCATTCAGGGCTTTATAAGTAATTAACAAGATTTTAAAATCTATACGATGTTTAGTAGGGAGCCAGTGCAGTGTTGACAGAACCGGGCTAATGTGCTCATACTTCCTGGTTCTAGTAAGAACTCTAGCTGCTGCATTTTGAACCATCTGTAATTTGTTTATTAAGCGTGCAGAACAACCACCCAATAAAGCATTACAATAATCTAACCTTGAGGTCATAAACGCATGAATTAATATGTCTGCATTTGACATTGAGAGCATAGGTCTCAGTTTAGATATATTTTTAAGATGAAAAAAATGCAGTTTTACAAATGCTAGAAACGTGGCTGTCAAAGGAGAGATTACTATTAAATAGCACACCTAGGTTCCTGACTCATGACGAAGAATTAACAGAGCAGCCATCAAGTGTTAGACAGTGTTCTAGGTTATTACTTGTGGGGGTTTTAGGTCCGATAATTAACACCTCTGTTTTTTCAGAATTTAGCAGTAAGAAATTACTCGTCATCCAGTTTTTTATATCGACTATGCATTCCATAAGTTTCTCAATTTGGTGTGTTTCACCAGGCCGTGAAGAAATATAGAGCTGAGTATCATCAGCATAACAGTGAAAGCTAACCCCGTGTTTCCTAATGATATTTCCCAAGGGTAACATATAAATCGTGAAAAGTAACGGCCCTAGTACTGAGCCTTGAGGAACTCCATACTGCACTTGTGATCGATATGATACCTCTTCATTCACTGCTACGAATTGATGGCGGTCAGATAAGTACGATTTGAACCATGCTAATGCACTTCCACTAATGCCAACAAAGTTTTCTAGTCTATTCAAAAGAATGTTGTGATCGATAGTGTAGAACGCAGCGCTAAGATCCATTAGAACTAATAGAGAGATACAACCACGATCAGATGATAAGAGCAGGTAATTTGTAACTCTAATGAGAGCAGTCTCTGTACTATGATACGGTCTAAATCCTTTTATTTCATTGCAGACAATATGAACACAAAATATTTCATGTTTTGTCTGGTCAACTTCATGTCATTTGTAAATATACATCCTTTCCTGTCATTCAGACCTGCAACACATTCCAAAAAAAGTTGGGACAGTAAAGCATTTACCACTTTGTAATGTTGCCATTCCATTTCACAACACTTAAAAGACGTTTAGGGACTGAAGACACCGATACCCCTTTTCCACCAAGGCAGTTCCAGTGCTGGTTCGGAGCCAGAGCCTAGTTTCAAACCGGTTCTTTGTCTTTCGACACCCAAAGCACCAGCTCCTAACCAGGAAAAGCGGTTCGTAAGTAGCACCAAAACATTGCTGGGCTAGAAGGAAGAACCGCTTGCGTCAGGGGCTAGGGGCGGGGTTACCGTGACCAACAAGACGAAAGAAACAGTGGACCACCATATTTGAAATAGCAGCTAAACACGGACACGTTGGATTCGCCGTGTTTGGATGCCGATGTAGATTCGCAAAGCCATGAAAGTCAATAACAACACAACGTCCGCCATTGTTGATAGTTTGTTTAGGCTTGTTCGGGATGGATCGGCGCTACGCGGACCGTTCGGTGCGAGGCATCGGGGTGCTGCGGGAGCGACTGGAAAGCTGACGGCTCTTTATGCTTTTTTATGCTCGCGAGTCGAACCAACTAAGAACTGGCAGTAGCACTGGCTCTGAACTAGCACCTGGTTCCTGCTGGTGGAAAGGGGGTACAAGTGATGAAGTGTTTCAGGTGTAATTTTGTCCCATTCTTCCTGCAAACAAGTCTTAAGGTGGGCAACAGTACGGGGTCTTCGTTGTCGCATTTTGCGCTTCAAAATGTGCCACACATTCTCTATTGGAGACAGGTCGGGACTGCAGGCAGGCCAGTCAAGTACCCGTACCCTCTTCCTCCACAGCCAGGACTTTGTAATGTGTGCAGAATGTGGTTTTGCATTGTCTTGTTGAAATACGCATGGACGTCCCTGGAAAAGATGTCTTCTTGAAGGCAGCATATTGTGCTCCTAAATCTCTATGTACTTTTCAGCATTAATGGTGCCATCACAGAAGTGCAAGTTACCTTTGCCAAGGGCACTGACACAACCCCATACCATGACAGACCCTGGCTTTTGGACTTGTTGCTGGTAACAGTCTGGATGATCCTTTTCTTCTTTGGTCTGGAGCACACGGCGTCCATTCCTCCCCAAAAATACCTGAAATACTGATTCATCTGACCACAGTACACGTTTCCACTGTGTGATGGTCCATCCCAGATGCCTCCGAGCCCAGAGAAGTCGACGGCGCTTCTGGACACTGTTAACATAGGGCTTCCTTTTGGCACAGTACAGTTTTAACTGGCATTTGTGGATGTAACTACGTATTGTGGTACTTGACAAAGGTTTGCCAAAGTAGTCCTGAGCCCATGTGGTGATATCGCTTATAGAAGAATGCCGATTCTTGATGCAGTGCCGCCTGAGGGATCGGAGATCACGGTTGTTCAGCTTAGGCTTGCGCCCTTGTCCTTTACGCACTGAAATTCCTCCAGATTCCTTGAATCTTTTAATTATGTTATGCACTGTTGAAGGTGAAATATCCAAATCTCTTCCTATCTTTCTTTGAGGAACATTGTTTTTAAACATTTCAATAATTTTCTCACGTATTTGTTGGCAAACTGGCGATCCTCGGCCCATCTTTGCTCCTAAAGGACTAGACCTTTCTTGGATGCTGCTTTTGTACCAAATCATAATTACAATCACCTGTTGACATCAAATGTTTCAAATCACATCATTATTTAACCAATTTACCTCATTACTAGCCCTAAATTGCTCCTGTCCCAACTTTTTTTGGAATGTGTTGCAGGTCTGAATGACAGGAAAGGATGTATATTTACAAATGACATGAAGTTGACCAGACAAAACATGAAATATTTTGTGTTCATATTGTCTGCAATGAAATGCAAGTCAAAGTAAATTTAGAAATCACTACTTTCTTTTTTTATTTGCGTTTTCCATACTGTCCCAACTTTTTCTGATTTGGGGTTGTATATATATATATATATATATATATATATACAGGAGGCTAACAAGCTGAACAAAATAAGATACAAACTGACTACAACCACCACGGGAGACAGGAAGTGACATAAAAGTCTAAGACAAGGCACAGAGAACATGTAACACAAACAAGAAAGAGTAGATTTGTGAGGAGAGCAATCACGTTTACTGTCTAAAACCAAAATAAAACTGAGCACCTCAAAATTGCAAGCAAGAAATAAATAAATAAATAAATTTTTAAAAATAATAATTAAACTTGTTGCACCGCATGTGCTGGTTTCGGCCTCATTGCCAGCTGCAGTCATCTAAAACACATGTGTTTCACAACTACTTGCTAAGGAGCTCACATTCACGTAAAGTAGCCTTGTTGACAAGTTTGGGTGAGTTATGCCGAGTTCACACTGCACGATTTTAGCCCCGATTTTCACTCGCTGACAGGTTTTGCGAAATCGCCGACAAATGCCTGAAATTAGAGGCAAATCGGTGCTCGTTCACGCGAGTGACAATCACGCAGTGTGAATTATCAAAGATGTGATCTGAGAGAATTGCCGTGAAATATTTGGCATGCTAAATATCTGGACCTGTCGCCGATTCATTGTGCAATGTGAACACACCAGCAACTGAATGCTGCCCCAGATAGTTGTGCAGTGTGAAAACAACGGTGATCCGGCGACTTTGAAAATCTTACAGTGTGATCTCGGCATAAGGGCAAAATGCGCAAGATATAATACTTTCAGTGCCCTGTAGTAGGCAGTATCACATATTTTGTAGCAGAAATAAATTGCTGCAGAAAAGCTAGGTGCCATGCGAAATGTAATGTGTAACTGCAACACTCATTTCAAATGTAATGGAGTAAAGAGTACAGATACTCATTCAAAAATGTAGTGAATGAGAGAGTAAAAGTTGCTAATATCTTTGATGCTCAGTAAAACTACAAAATATCCAAAAAGATACTCAAGTACAGTAATTAGTTACATTTACTCCAATACTTTACACCTCTGACAGACATTGGCCTCATCATACTTGGAGATTTTAATCACCTTAGAGTCCAGGATATCTGTTTAGATAACAAATTTTGCCAGGTTGTCCAGAATAATACTAGAGTTGAAGCGATTCTTGACATGATTATCACTAATATGAAATCAGTGTACAAGAAACCTGAAATCCTCCCTCTCCTTTGTTCATCGGACCATAATTGTGTTATGTGGAGTCCTAAAGCATAAAGTATAAATATTTACCTTCTTACCTCCCATCTCTACCTTTGCCTACTATCTCAGAAGTGGATGTATATAGAAAATTGTCCTCTTTTAACTGTCATAAATATCCCGGCCCAGACATAATCCCTCCAAGAATACTGAAGGAGATTGCATGTGAAATCAGCAACCCAATTTGCGACATCATTAAATATAGCTGCAAGCAGCGATTACCAGGGTTCTAGTCTCAGCCTCAGACGTCACGCCCACGGACCGCTGGCTAAACTTCTGATGCATATGGCACACTTAGCTGGAAACACTTCAGGAGTTTCAAAGTCGTCATCAGATTGGTTAGATTTTACAGGATTTCAGGGAGACGTGTGTATCGCATTCTTTAATGTTCCGCCTGGAAACATAAATGCTGTGGCGCCAAACCCCCTCACGAAAGAAGAAAGCCATCGTATTTACAACTGACGATGAGCACTTGTCAGGATCAACTAAATGCTAAATTTTCAAAAGTATGTGAAAAATTGAAAGTTTGCGGAATAGAATCTTTAAAATATGTCTGAGAGTTTTACACACATAACATAACTGTTATGTTATGTTGTTATTGTGGCGACATTTCCACGCCCTGAAACGTGATGCGGCACAAAACGAAACGTGATTGGTTGCTTTGCCTGTCAGTCATATGGCCTCTTGGGTGGGGCTTGGCCATTCAAAGCGGCCAAAGTTCCCAGTCCTTCAGCCGTCAGTCTGAAGGTCTGGCTATGCGAGACTACCAGGGTTCAAGCACTTGAAGGCCTTTATGGCTTCTATGCTGTTACGGTCTAGTCCAACCCAAAATGTATGGCAAACACTAAAACACATCCATGATGGAGAACATGCTCACAAACACACATACACAGCAATGAAATGGTTAAACAATTACATTAATGCTAATTAACCTGTTAACATGCACCAGGACGCCAGCGCACTGAAAGCTCTTTGTTTGCTCTTTGTTTGCACATGTCATTGTTTTCAAATTGATAAAATGAAACTGGACAAAATTAATCTTGACAAACTATATATCATTTTTTTGTTATCAACAATTTTTTATTTTTTCACACACAACACAACATAATATCCTAAATACAACAAAACAAAACAAAACAACAGACACATACTCAACATCTCAAGGTCCAATCAAGAGGGAGGGGGAGAGGGAAGAACAACAAGAACACAAAAAGTCACTCCTTTATACAATCACGTATGTCCAACAAAAAACACTGCCAAGCATCAATGGTCGAAGGCCTGGCCCCACCAACTTGCGCCGTTGCACATTCACATGACACTATTTGCAGGAGGCTACGGATCCAATATGTTTTTCTACACATGTGTGGTGTAAACCAGTTCTGGATTATTGTCTTCTTCGCAGCTGTAAAACCAGCAAACAACATTCTCTTTTGCATTGAACTAATACAGAGACCTGAATCATCATTAAGAAGACACAAACTTGGGTTAACAGACCAATAAATTCGCAGTAATGATGACAAAACCAGGTTTACATGTGTCCATAGACTGATGACGACAGGACATTCCCAAAACATATGCAGAAAAGTGCCTGATGATGTAGTGTTACATATATGGCAGTTCAAATTTGACTGTAGTTTCATTTTAAATCTTTTGTAAGGAGTTATGTATGCTCTATGAATGACTTTGAAGTGAATAAAACGATGAGCCAGATTTTTAGATGTTAAACTGAGATTAGACCACACTCTCTCCCAGTCGACAGATAAATTAAGGTCAGATAATTCCCTATTCCAAATAGTTTTAATAGAAAGAGGTTTTGTAATACAATCAATAATTTTATTATATATTAAGGAAACAGATGGCCGACCAGCAGATGGTGCAATCCAGTCCCACATAGGATGAGAGGAAATGGAAGAAGACCAAGGAACGCCATACGCTTTGAGAGCAGAACGTAATTGAAGAAAGACAAAATATGCAGATGCTGGTAGACAAAATTTGGTTCTTAATGTCTGAACTGAACAGAGGCCCTGGTTATCATATACTGTATATCACCGCACGTGTTTACACCCAAAGAAGATCAAGAAGGTTGGACAAATGGACGATTTCCGCATACAAAATTAAAATTGTGCCATAAGGGTGTACTGTTACAGAATTTGAAGGGTCCTCCTATCCGACGTTCAACCGTTTTCCAGATTTTAATAGAGTTAGCCACAACCGGACCAAATTTATAATTATCCCCTTTTTTTCCTGTGCCAGTAAATAAAATATCTTGAAGTCTATTTGGTTTAACCTTGTCAGCTTCAATCACCCTCCATGAAACTGTAGATTGAGGATCAACCCAATTATGAAGAGCCTTAAGCTGGACGACCAATAATATAATTCAAAATTTGGTACAGCCAGTCCTCCTGCGCTATTAGGATGTTGTAATGTGGTAAGTTTAATTCTGGGACATTTATCGTTTCAGATAAACTTAGAAATTATGGAGTTGATCTCCTTAAAGTAACCTGGAGGGAAAGAAAGTGGTAGCATAGAGAAAAAAAAATTAAATCGAGGTAACAAATTCATCTTGACAGTGGAGATTCTTCCTTGGAGAGAGACTTTAAGATACTTCCATCTTTGAATGTCATTTTTGACCTTAACTAAAATGTTATTAAAATTGTCTCTGGCAATCTTATGAATGTTTTTATATATGGCAATGCCCAAATAGATGAAAGATTCCTTAATAGGGATAAATGAGGGAATAGAAAAATTAATCTTAACATTGTTAATTGGCATTAAAGCAGATTTGCTCCAATTTATTTTATATCCTGATAGGCTACTAAAATTATCAAATTCCTTAATTATACTAGAGACTGAAACATCAAAGTGGTCTAAACATAGAATAATATCATCAGCGTATAATGAAATACTATGATTATGGTCATGAATCTTAATCGATAGTTCAGATTTCCTGATGGCTTGTGCTAAGGGTTCAAGAGATAGACAAAACAATAAGGGGGAAAGTGGACACCCCTGCCTCATTCCCTGCTGTAAATGGAATGAGGGGGAAATAATATTACCAGTTATGACTGATGCTGCAGGTGAGTGGTATAATGTCTTAATCATAGAAACGAAGTGTTCACCGAAGCCGAAACATTGCAGAACTGCCCACATATAATTCCACTCCACTATATATCATTTTGAAGGTCTAAGCCTCAAGCATCGACGACAAATCGCTGTTTTTCGATGGAAAGCTTATAAGGAATGTATTTGCTAAATTTGTGTAAGCAGTACACATCAAAACATGTTTAAAAAATCCACAGTACATACCAGATTCATCCTGATAATGAGACACAAACGTATCCACTGCTGTAAATTTCGGTTTAGTTTGAGAGATAAGGGTCCACGGAACAACATCCCAAAGAGCACTTTTAGTCCAAAGAAACAATAACGTTGTAATTTGGATCGTTATTCGTTTGTTTACGTCTCATCTCTTCAGGGAGAGTTATTGTTTGTGTCCGTTATGGAACAAATTACGCTCAAAAACAGCATCTTGGTGGAAAAAAAAACAGCATGATTTTGTAGCAGGCAATGTCCCAAACAGAATGAAATCATCCAAAAAAAAAAAAAAGTCAAAGATACATGGAAAATTGTTTATTTGAATTCTGGCGCTCCCTCGTGACGGCGCGTGACGCACGCTGTGACACACCTGTCATCTGATGGGGGCGTAACTTAGCGATCGGCTTTTTGGACAAATAATCCGTTTTTTTTTTTTTTTTTCAACAGTTTTCATATATGTTTGCGTGTTTTGTGGGTAATGTGCCTGTATCTGTATGATTACCATCTGTATGGCTGATAATCAGCATGTAATTACTGACTGTTCACAGATATCAGTGTGAATGCAGTCTATATAAAAGGCCATTATAATGTGATTATTGACAATATGGGCCATCTGTATGATTACCATCTGTATGAATGATCGTCAATATGTGATTACTGATATACAGGAGCATCTGTATATGTCAGGAAATCAGAGTATGTACTTAAGATATTTTTTTTATTATTATTGTTTTTTTTTCATCACTCATATTATTTTTATTGTATTTTTCTAGTGCTCAAATAAATCACTGATACGATGTCTAAGATTCTGTCTACTGTTTTATAATTGAAAAACTGCAGTGGCATGTATAATGACTAAATAGTTTGTAGTAGAACCCTTCAATATTTTGGTAAATATTTTTCCTCAAACATGGGGGGGACTAGAAAAATGGCTGCAGGAATCTCATTTTTCATGGTATCTTCTTCAGATTTGAAATATAAACTCATGAGACATGTGACTTTCAACCCATTACTTTTCTGGATTTCTCCAGGACTGATTTCATGTATTTTTATAAGAAATAAAAAAAAAAATCAGTGTGGTACAATTTTTATCAAGGCACTTCAGTGTCTATAACTTTTTATATTTTTGAGCATTATCAACTCTGGATAGTAAAGCCCAAAGGGTCTTCTTTCCAAAGACACCAAAATTGTGTGTGTGGCACACTGAAGTCTGGAACTGTTACCATTTTAAGTTAGTTAGTCATTTTCAGCTGTGATTCCCAATATGGGAGGGCGCTGGTTAACAGGTTAAGCATGATTACACACACAGACACATGCACACACAAATTTTGTTGCACATAGATTTCTTAAATAAATGATAGTTAACAAAACACTCACTGCAAGTCTTCTCTTTTTAAGAGTTTATGTCATTTTCAGGTTTCACTGTAATCATAATCTGGCATAATTGTAAAAACTGATATGTTTGTATGAATAAAGTGGTAAACTTTGACTAAATGTGAACATAAATTCATTGGAAATGAATTTATCAGGGATGCACCGATACCGATACTGAGCTCCTGTACTCGTACTCGTTAAAATGCCCCGATACCAAACACCGATACCACACAGCATGCGATAATTGCCATATTCAGACAAAGAAACACGAGAACAGAACAACAGGCAGCAGAATGGAGTTATTAGAGATTAAGGATGTCTACAAAGTAGTTGTATGCAATGAATAATGTTAAACATTCAGTATTAATGCCTTTATAGCTGATGTGCGCGAGAGCTGAAAAGCAAAGCGCTGAGTGGATTGAACACGCCAGCGCAGATGCGCGAGCTTGTCGAGTGAGTATCCCTTTCTCACAGACATCACTGGAAAGTTTGTAGTTCGGTCGGATATGTCAAAAACAAGTAAGCAAAACAATGCACAAGTTACTTAACGGTAGGGAGGGAGGGAGAGAGAGAGAGATAGAGCGCGTGCGCACTTCTGTTGTGTGATCTTTACTGATGTTCACTCACATAGCACGCATCATTTGGATTAAAACTAAATCGTAAATATAAGACAATTTATAGGGGCATTCACTATAAACATAATTTATTTTCAACCTTAAGCATACATGACTTTCTGGCAAAAGTGAAACTAGTAGCCTGTGTGAAATGCGCTAGGCTGTATTTGTCCCTCTCACCAGTACAAATACATGCAAGTGTTGCGTGTATTGCTTGCTTCATGAGAGTTTCGGAATTATATGAGTGGCTTTGGAATATAAATCGCAGCATGTTTCAGATGAAAAGAAAAACGTGACTTCTATTTCTGAAAATATCACAGTTAGGAGATTTATAACGAGTGGTTCCCTGCATTATTACAGCAAAACGCGTGATTACAGTACTAAGCCACTGCAATGGAGCAGCTCTAATGCTATTAAATTAAAGATGATGTACCATAAAGCAAAAAAAGGAACAGTGAAAGTAACAAAAACTTGTAAAATACATTTTAATGTGCATAATTAAGTGTGAAATTAACCGAAGGCTATACAGTCAAACCAAAAATTATTCAGAGACCAAATATAATTTTTTGATATTTTTTACTAGTGGGTGCACGACACTATAGTTAATTTATGTAAGTGAGGATAGCAATATTATATAACATATTATATCCAAAAAATATTTATACAGTGGACTACCAATAAAACTGATACAAATTTGGAACCAAAAATTATTCAGACCGAGTCTGGGAAAAAAAACTGAAGTTCAGGTTTGCATGAACCTGGTTGACAGCATGCCCAGGAGACTACAGGCTGTCATTAAGTCTAAGGGTTACTTTGCCCGACAAAGTATTGATAGTTGTGTAAATATTGTCATACTAACAGTTGTCTGAATAATTTTGGTTGATTTTAATCCATCACATACATTTCTATCAAAGTTATCTGACATTATCAAGCTGAATTTGTTCTGACACAGTTTATCTCTGAGTTCTTGTCATATTTTATTACCATAAACTATAGCAAATAAACTGTGATAATGTGAGAAATGTTGAAGGTGTCTGAATAAATTTTGGTTTGACTGTATCTATTTGATAAATTGAATTTGAATTTGAATTTGAATTTATTGCCATTTGCACAGGTACATTGTAGTACAGGTACATTGGAATTCATGTGCGTATCGCAGGGTCAGCTTTATAGGCAAAATAATAATAATAATAATAATAATAACAAAATTATAAATAATAAATACATAATATTGCACATTCTGGTAATGTTTCACATTTTAAGGGAATAATAGGAGACACAAATATCTGTCCATGGGTCCATAGAAAGGCGAGATAGAAAGTACTAGTCCTCCAAAGTAAGAAAGAGTTATGGGACAGAATACTTCTCTCCCTCCCTGATGTCCTGTGCCACTAACCTAACAGTGACTGGTAAGAAGCTCTTGTACAAACGGGCCCTATGAGTACTAATACTCACAAGCCTGCGGTGTCTCAGGTTGTAGCCCGTATCCACCCATTTAAACAAATCATGAGCTGGGTGATGTTTATCCTTGAGGATGCTCTGTGCTTTCTGTCTGCAGCGCTGAGTATATATAGTGTCCAAATTAAGTTAACCAATTAACATTATACATACTCTTTTGGTTTCTGTACCTAATAATTAAAAAAATTACAAATGCAATGAAAATATTGGTATCGGTACTCTGTATCGGCAAGTACCAAAAATAAAAGTATCATATCGGGCGAGTACTGGAAAAAGTGGTATCGGTGCATCCCTAGAATTTATCATATCTAAATACCAATCTAAAAGAAAAAGAACTGTGGAAAATACTATATTAGAGAGTTTGAGATTGTTAGTGGTCTTCTGGTGCCATCTAGTGGTTATAATTGTAACTTCAGAGAGCTTACAATGGAAACAATAGTGTTTTTAACATTTGTAACCATTACAGAGGCCGTTTCTATCCAATCTCAATAACATTTTTCATAATTGTTTAGAGTCATATAATGCATAAGTTATATCAAGTAGTTTTGTGATGTTTTAAGTTTTATTTTAGTATTCATAGGCTTTTGGGTACAATATATCTGTCACGAATCTGGTCCATGCACTTCAGTTTACTCTCCACCAGAGGTCACTCGCTCACCACATGGACTCTTGCACTACACTAACTGTTGAACTAAGACTACATTTCCCATAATCCATTGCACTGACGACGCACAGCTGATTACACTGATCACACAGTTGATTACACTGATCACACAGCTTACTTAAACCTTGGACTTCCTCTTGCTCTCTTCCGAGTATTGTATGCACATATCGCTACCCTAGCCGATAGCTACCTTACAGAGCCTTTTGTAGTAGTCATAGTTTTGCCTTGCCTTGTGTGCTTACTAGTGTTTTGATTCCTGCCCGTGTTTCCTGGATTATCTCTCTGCCTTGCCCTGTTGGATATTGTTCGCCGATCGTCGACCCACGCTTGCCCTAGGATTACTCTCTGCCTTGTCTGTGTCATACCTGTTTGCTGATGTTTTTGACCCTGCTTGTTTTGTGACCATGTCTATTAATAAAAGCCTGCAAATGGATCTGCACGCCTCTCATCTCATCGGCTCCGTAACAGAATACTCAGCCACTCAAGGATCCAGCGGCTTTCCCAACAGACATTTGCCAGGTATGGACGCAGCGATCTTGTTGCTAGCGCTCAAGCAGGGCACACGATCAATCGAGCGTTACATTGCAGAATATTTGGCTCTGGCTAATGGCTCAGAATTACCAGACTGCAAGCTAATAGACTTTTTCTGTGATGGCCTTAACCAGACTGTAAGATCAAAAGTGATTCCTCAGGGACCTCGTTCGTCACGGAGTAATTTTCTGGATTATGTTCTGTTAACTGTTGGTTCAGCGTTCACTGTGGGTGTCGCGGAGGAACGCGACACCGCACTCAATTGTATGATCACAGCCGTGCTAGAGCACACTCACAAAATGGCGGCGACAGCGGAGCCCGTTCACAACATGGCGGCCACAACAACACCCCGTCATGTCATTGCTGCCAGTCATGAGTCAATTCAAGTCACGGTTGATGTTAAAGAGCCAAGTCAAGTCACGGTGGATGTTAAAGAGCTAAGTAAAGTCACAGCTGATCGTCACGAGTCAAGCCAAGTCACAGCTGATCGTCATGAGTCAAGCCAAGTCACAGCTGATCGTCACGAGTCAAGCCAAGTCACAGCTGATCGTCACGAGTCAAGCCAAGTCTCTGCGGACCTTCCAGAGTCTCTTCACGTCTCCACCGATCTGCCAGAGTCTCTTCACGTCTCCGCCGATCTGCCAGAGTCTCTTCACGTCTCCGCCGATCTGCCAGAGTCACGCCACGGCACAGCCGATCATCCAGAATCACGCCACGGCACAGCCGATCTGCCAGAATCACGCCACGGCACAGCTGACCTTCCAAAGTCTCTTCACATCACAGCTGATCAGCCTGTATCTTGTCACATCCTGTCTGCCACCCCCAGATATTCAAGGTACTGACTTTCAGTATCCTAGTCTGGCATCCAGTGTGAGGGATGCACCGCTGGTGTCTGCACGCGCAGCTGGCATCCTCAAACCCACTCACTTTAGCCCTCCTGTCCCTGAACTGATTCCCCTGCCTGTAGTGCTTCCCACAATGGGGATCGCTTTATGGTGTATTTGGGCTGCATACACCACCACTGAAACTCTAGAGACGGCGGCGGCCACTGAGATGTCTCCAGAGGTGGCGGCTGACGCTGCAGAATCTCCTGGTGTAGTGGTGCACGCTGCCGTGTTCCCCGAGGCGACGCCCGCTGCAGTTTCTCCAGAGGTGGCGGCTGATGCTGCAGAACCTACTGAAGCAGCGGTGCTCCCTTTAATTCCTTGCATGGTGGTGGCGCCCAGTAATGCACTCGCAGCCTGTCATGTCACGGTCAAAGGTACCATTACTGAACTCTCTGCATTTGTTGAAACTCCTGATGGTACTGCTGTAGAACCTCTAGAGGTGGCGGCATCCGCTGCAGAACCTCCAGAAGTGTCAGTGGTATCCACTTATCAGCTCTCACCCTGTCCTGTCACGGCTAAAGAGGCCGTCTGTGAGCTCTCGCCCTGTCCTGCCACGGCTAAGGAGGCCATCTGTGAACTCTCGCCCTGTCCTGTCACGGCTAAGGAGGCCGTCTGTGAACTCTCGCCCTGTCTTGTCACGGCTAAGGAGGCCGTCTGTGAACTCTTGCCCTGTCCCTTCACGGCTAAGGAGGCTGTCTGTGAACACTTGCCCTGTCCTGTCACGGCTAAGAGGGCTGTCTGTGAGCTCTCGACCTGTCCTGTCACGGCTAAGGAGGCCGTCTGTGAACTCTCGCCCTGTCCTGTCACGGCTAAGAAGGCCGTCTGTGAGCTATCGCCCTGTCCTGTCACGGTTATGGAGGCCATCAGCAAGGTCCCAGTCCCTGCCGTAGTCTTCAGGTCCGTCTTTTCCGCCGAGGTGGTCTTCTGCTCCGGTCTGGTGGTCCTCTTCTCTGTCTACTCCAGTCTGGTGGCCTTCTGTTCAGGTCTGGTGGTCTTCAGCTCCGCCGTGGAGGTCTTCTGCCCTGTCTCCTCTGCCCTGGTGGGCTCCAGTCCCATCCGCTCCGCCCTGGTGGGCTCCAGTCCCGTCCGCTCCGCCCTGGTGGGCTCCAGTCCCGTCCGCTCCACCATGGAGGTCCTCTGCTCCGCCTGCTCCGCCTTGGTGGGCTCCTGTCCAGCCTGCTCCACCCTGGTGGGCTCCTGTCCCGCCTGCTCCGCCCTGGTGGGCTCCTGTCACGCCTGCTCCACCCTGGTGGGCTCCTGTTCCGTCGGCTCCGCCCTGGCCCCCTGCTCGGTTGGTTTCACTCTGGTTTACTGCTCCGCCTTGGTGCTCTGGCCTGCCAGCTCTGCCTCAGCACCCAGTTTCTCCACTTCCACATGGACCTGGCCCTCCGTCCCTCCCCCTGTTCCGACTCCGCTCCACCGCCCTCCTGGATTATATAGGAGCGTCTGGAAGCCGCTCCTTGGGGGGGGGGGGCTATGTCACGAATCTGGTCCATGCACTTCAGTTTACTCTCCACCAGAGGTCACTCGCTCACCACATGGACTCTTGCACTACACTAACTGTTGAACTAAGACTACATTTCCCATAATCCATTGCACTGACGACACACAGCTGATTACACTGATCACACAGCTTACTTAAACCTTGGACTTCCTCTTGCTCTCTTCCGAGTATTGTATGCACATAACGCTACCCTAGCCGATAGCTACCTTACAGAGCCTTTTGTAGTAGTCATAGTTTTGCTTTGCCGTGTATGTTTTCTAGTGTTTTGATTCCTGCCCGTGTTTCCTGGATTAACCCTTTGCCTTGCCATTCGGACTCTGTTCGCACCTCGTTTGGATTATTGCTCGTGTACCTGGATTATCTCTCTGCCTTGCCCTGTTGGATATTGTTCGCCGATCGTCGACCCACGCTTGCCCTAAGATTACTCTCTGCCTTGTCTGTGTCATACCTGTTTGCTGATGTTTTTGATCCTGCTTGTTTTGTGACCATGTCTATTAATAAAAGCCTGCAAATGGATCCGCACGCCTCTCGTCTCGTCGGCTCCGTAACAATATCAAGACCACATTTTTAAATGACCCTGTTTTAGTTGTCCAAATGCAAATGTTCAACATTTTTTTGGTAATCATTGACCTAGAGAGTCGAGAGAATTGTACTGCAATGATTTTATTGATTTTGAGTTAAAAACCTAGGACTAGTTCACAAAAGTAGTTTTTTTTAAATAATATAAAATATATAAAAAGGTGGATTGACAGCAGTGATCCAAGAGGCAAAGTTGTTCAGAATGAGGATATATATATCATATGATATGAAGATCAAGTGTTTGTTTGAATATATGAGCATTTTTTTAGCAATTTGAGGCCATTTACCATAAAAATCTTGTGTATTTGAAGCCTTTTTAACTGTTATAGTGTGATATGGTCCGATCTCCATGAAACTTTGCATGCTTGTTAAGATGCTTGTCATCTGACACATGTTTTCACCAAGTTTTGTAAAGTTTTGAGTTTTCGTTTAGGATTTATAGGCTTTTTGGTATGTTTGGCAATGCCCCTTTTCTAAATGACCCCATTAAAGCTAACCAAAGAGTTAAATTCAACATTTATTTGATAATTATTTATCTAGAGAGTCCAGAGAATATTACTGCAGTGTTTTGATTGAGATGTTTTTCAACATTATGCTGTTGCTTCTCAATTATTTTTCCATTTCTCTTGGCTATATGAAAATGACATTAAAATACATTAAAACATTAGTCAGTCAGATAATATGCTGCAAATGTTTGTTACTCGATCTTTGATAACACATTTTGTTTAAGACAATAAGTGTAAAAAATAAATAAATAAATAAAATATTCATGGATCAATAACATGACACAATATTTTTACATATTAAATTATAGAACATTATTTTTTTAATTAAATCATTAGGCATTCATAAAGCATTAAGTATTTCATGCATATACAATGACAAACACCTTTTGATGAACATGCTCAACAACAGCATGTTTTTCCATCTTATAGTGCCACCAGAGCTGCGCAATTTATTTTTTTATTTTATCAAAGATTGAGCTCGTACACACGTGTACTGAGTTTGGTGAAGCTATTGCATTCCGTTCATGAGTTATAGCCATTTTAGTAATAATGCCCCTCCCTTTGCGAACATTTTGGCGTCCCTATGCAATGGTGAGTTGAATTTTTTTTGATAATTATTGATATTCACTGTCCAGAGAACATTTCTGCAGTGGTTTGGTTCCGATCCGTGTTTTTTTTTTTTTTTGGCTTGACCCAAGGATTCCCCCCAAAATTTTTTTTTGTCTACGACAAACGGTCTAGGAGTTATGAGCACTTTCACGTGTTTGATTGCTGTAGCGCCCCCTATTGGCCGCTTGAGCTGAGTCTTTGATAAGTTCTCCCCAAATTGAGGTCTTCCATATGGCCTAACAATTACAATAGGGTTTCAGCACTACATGCTTGAACCCCTAAATATCATCTGAAAAATGTTTTGCTTCCTTTTTACCTGACATGATCTGTTATTAATGATGCAGGAAACAATTGGATAAACCGGCATAACATTAGTTTTATTCTTGTACATGCAATAAAACAGACAGTTCCGTTTGAATGTGAATGTTCAGTGCATGCGGAAGGAATAAACCCATCCGTAACATCTCTGCCCATTGTCTCTGCAAGCTTCAACTATCAATGCACTGCACAAATGTTAATGTAAAATGCAATGAAATGTTTTGGCGGTTTGACGGTCTCGCAGAACGCTGTGGATTTATACAGTATGTGTGAAAATCACTTTTAACAAGTTTCAAACATGTTGTAGATGGAAATAAGAACCTATCCAGTGTACTTTCTTAAAAATGAATATATATATACGTATATATTGTGGCGGGGTGGAAGGATCACACGACAAGGAGAGCTCAAATAAATACCCCGGAGGGTGGGTTTATTCACAGGTAAGGAGTGGGGAAGTGCAGGTGTGCTCGCTGAGGTGCTCTGGTGCTCTCCAAGTGGGATTCCGGTGCGTGGTGGATCGGTTCTGAGCTTCTGTGGCAGGGCTGGATCGGTCACACGCTTGTTTCTGGAAATAAAGGAGAGGTAGCACATTAGTTCTCAGCATCTAGGAGATTCGACTCCCCAACAACCGGCCTCACGCGGCTTATCTGGCCGTGGGCAAACGAGCGTCAGGTGTGGCCGATCCAGCCGTGATGAGCGGGTGCAGGTGATTCGTGTCCGTCTCCAGGGCAACGCTGATGAGTGCTCGGGACGCTCGTCACACTCCCCCCCTAAGCGTTGTCCTGGTCCTGGAGGAAACATAAGGTAACAACAAGGGGGAAACTGGGGGTGGGCGGGGAGTGACCCCTGACAGACCTGCGAAGGCTGACCAGATCCGAGAGAGTCCGTCTGCGTTGGCGTTGGAGGCTCCGGCCCGATGGCGGACAATGAAGCAGAAGTCCTGGAGCGCGAGGAACCACCGCGTCACCCTGGCGTTGGTGTCCTTGGCCCTAGCCATCCATTGGAGGGGCGCGTGGTCCGTAAGGAGCGTGAATTTACGGCCCGACAGATAGTACCGCAGCTCCAGGACTGCCCATTATATGACCAGAGCCTCTTTTTCCACCGTCGCATAGTTCTTCTCGGCTGGCGTCAGCTTCCTGCTGATAAACAAGACGGGATGTTCCTCACCTTCCTGGACTTGCGATAGGACGGCTCCCAATCCCGTCTCGGAGGCGTCTGTCTGTAGCAGGAAGGGGCAGCTGAAATCGGGGGCACGCAGGACCGGTTCCTCCGTCAGCGCGCTCTTGATCCGCTGGAACGCCTCCTCTGTGTCTGGGGTCCAGACTACGCGCTCAGGCTGCCCCTTCCTGGTCAGGTCTGTCAGAGGGGCGGCTAAGGAGAAGAAGTTAGGGATGAAGCAGCGATAGTACCCCGCCAACCCTAGGAACGCTCGTACCTGAGTCTTCGTGCCAGGTCTTGGGGCGGCGCGGACGGCTTCCACCTTCTTCTCCTGTGGCTTGATGAGGCCCCGTCCGACCTGGAAGCCCAGTTACTTTGCCTCAAAGAGCACTAGGTGACACTTGCGAGGGTTGGCGGTGAGTCCAGCCCTTCGAAGTTCCATAAGCACCCTCCGCATCCGGTCTAGGTGATCTTCCCAATGCTCCGAATGGATGACTACGTCGTCGAGGTACGCGGCTGCGTACTGCTGATGGGGCCGGAGGACTATATCCATGAGCCTCTGGAACGTGGCTGGGGCCCCGTGAAGGCCAAAGGGAAGGGTCCGGTACTGCCAGTGGCCACTTTGGGTTGAGAAGGCAGTCTTTGCTTTTCAACAGTTCCTGACTTCAGTGTGCCACACACACAATTTTGGTGTCTTTGGAAAGAAGACCCTTTGGGCTTTACTATCCATCATCCAGAGTTGATAATGCTCAAAAATATAAAAAGTTATAGACACTGAAGTGTCTTGATAAAAATTGTACAACATTGAATTTCTTTTTAATTTCATATAAAAATTCATGAAATCAGTCCTGGAGAAATCCAGAAAAGTAATGGGTTGAAAGTCACATGTCTCATGAGTTTGTATTTAAAATATTTCAAATCTGAAGAAGATACCATGAAAAATGAGATTCCTGCAGCCATTTTTCTAGTACCCCCCCCCCTGTTTGAGGAAAAATATTTAGCAAATGTATTGAAGGGTTCTACTACAAACTATTGTCATTATACATACCACTGCAGTTTTTCAATTATAAAAACAGTAGACAGAATCTTAGACATCGTATAAGTGATTTATTATCGTTCCGTACAATAGAATCGCCAATAACTAGAGCACTTTCACCAGGATTCTCAGTGGGTGCGTCACTGAGTGTGGAGAACCTGTTTGATGTTCTGATCGGAAAGGAAGAGCGGTGTTTTGACCCGCGACTATGCTGCCTCACTGTCACCCAGTTGCCCTGATGCACAGGCGCTAATGCCGAAACCGAACAATGTGCAGGAGTCCCTGAGCTAATCACATACAAAGCAGTATCTACAGCCCTCACATTCTTACTGTCCTCAACTAAAGTTTGGATGCGGGTCTCTAGTTCTAAAACCTTCTCTGTCAGCCTAACTATTTCCCTGCATTTATCACATGTGAATCCCTCATCGCCGACAGAGATAGATAAACTGTACATGTGGCAAACTGTGCAAATAACAATAGCAGGAGAAGAAGCCATTACTCACCGTGATTGATGTATGATACCAACTTAACTTACCACTTACCACTTACCACTGTTGTTTGATGAACTCGTGAAAAACGGAGCGAGAGAGAAATGGAGCGAGAAAAAAGAAAACAATAATAGGCGTGAATAGCAACGCAAATGAAACCGCAAGTGACAAGCTAACCGGCTAACGAATGCTAACGCGCTGCACTCGCGGTTTTAGAAGCGAGCGATCAAATTAGTTTGATAGATAATACTAGAAATATGGTGGGAATTAAGTTATATATTATCACTTTAAACAACAGAGAGTGAAAGTATGGTAAAGATTCAATAAAAAAGCAGAGCTACAATCGCAAACCTCACAGCAGCAGAACAGACTGAAGCAATCGATCTCTCCTGAACAGACTGAAGCAATCGATCACAGTCCTCTATAGTGTAGAATTGCATCATTCACATCTCTAAAGAGTCTTCAGTTTAATCAGGTTTATACAGTGGTGTGAAAAAGTGTTGGCCCCCTTCCTGATTTTTTATTTTTTTGCATGTTTGTCACACTTTAATGTTTCAGATCATCAAACAAATTTAAATATTAATCAAAGATAACACAAGTAAACACAACATGCAGTTTTTGAATGAAGTTTTTTATTATGAAGGGAAAACAAAATCCAAACCCACATGGCCCTGTGTGAAAAAGTGCTTGCCCCCTAAACCTAATAACTGGTTGGGCCACCCTTAGCAGCAACAACTGCAATCAAGCGTTTGCAATAACTTGCAATGAGTCTGTTACAGTGCTGTGGAGGAATTTTGGCCCACTCATCTTGGCAGAATTATTGTAATTCAGCCACATTGGAGGGTTTTCGAGCATGAACCGCCTTTTTAAGGTCATGCCACAGCATCTCAATAGAATTCAGTTCAGGACTTTGACTAGGCCACTCCAAAGTCTTCATTTTGTTTTTCTTCAGCCATTCAGAGGTGGATTTGCTGGTGTGTTTTGGATCATTGTCCTGCTGCAGAACACAAGTTCGCTTCAGCTTAAGGTCACGAACAGATGGCCGGACATTGTCCTTCAGGATTTTTTGGTAGACAGCAGAATTCATGGTTCCATTTATCACAGCAAGTCTTCCAGGTCCTGAAGCAGCAAAACAGCCCCAGACCATCACACTACCACCACCATATTTTACTGTTGGTATGATGTTCTTTTTCTGAAATGCTGTGTTACTTTTACGCCAGATGTAATGGGACACACACCTTCCAAAAAGTTCAACTTTTGTCTCGTCAGTCCACAGAGTATGTTCCCAAAAGTCTTGGGGATCATCAAGATGTTTTCTGGCAAAACTGAGACGAGCTTTTATGTTCTTTTTGCTCAGCAGCGGTTTTCGTCTTGGAACTCTGCCATGCATGCCATTTTTGCCCAGTCTCTTTCTTATGGTGGAGTCATGAACACTGACCTTAACTGAGTCAAGTGAGGCCTGCAGTTCTTTAGATGTTGTTGTGGGGTCTTTTGTGACCTCTTGATGAGTCGTCGCTGCGCTCTTGGGGAAATTTTGGTCAGCCGGCCACTCCTGGGAAGGTTCACCACTGTTCCATGTTTTTGCCATTTGTGGATAATGGCTCTCACTGTGGTTCGCTGGAGTCCCAAAGCTTTAGAAATGGCTTTATAACCTTTTCCAGACTGATAGATCTCAATTACTTTCTTTCTCATTTGTTCCTGAATTTCTTTGGATCTCAACGGAGGCGGTCGCATTTTTTTCCTCCCCGTCCTCTCCCTTATTTTCCCTGTTGCTCTCTCGTCTCGTCTATCTGTATCTTTGAGAGACTCTCTCTGAGCTCACCAAACTGAAAATTATGGATTTGATCAACTTTTCTACGCAATTGACACCATCGAAGATACTACCTATTCACTTAACAGGTCTTCTGTGATTGGATTAGGCTTGCCCTGGGTTAGGAATTCAGGGGAACAGCTCCAAAGCCTACAAGGCTGCCCGTCACGATAAGCAGTGGGCAGAGCGGTCAGCATTGAGACTGAGACTATTAACCGATTGGATTCTATCATGAAAATATGGATTCATCATGGAGAAGCTCACGTGCAAAGGAAATTTGATCAGGAGATAATTGGACAAATAGGTAGCTGTGGAATTTGGAATGCTTACTCGCCCCAAGACTAAACAACTGCAATCTTATCTTTTGTCCCCTGAACCAGCTGGCCTTGGCCTTGGCTGCTGCTGAAAAAATCATCCTGAGAACTGCATTGTGACTCTTGCGTTCCTCCCCCAACTCAGGTGTGATAAACCACCCTCGCCTCCAGTTAACCGCCAGCCTGTTGGACCAGCGCTTAACAGGGGTGGGGGATTACTTCCCCTGCAAACATGATGTATTATGTGCTTTTTCAGAGGTGTTTTTCACAGGGCCATTATTTTTTTCTCCTTATATACATTCCTCTTGTGGTATTTCTTCAATTCCCTGTTTGTATTTTGTTTTCCCTTCATAAAAAAAACCTTCATTTAAAAACTTTTGCATTCAATTTGTCAGGCAGGTCCTATTTAAGTGTTTCTTGATTGCGAACAGGTTGTAATCAGTTGTGGCTAGAGAAACTCTCAGGTTGATAAACCACAGTATGTTTTAACAGGGGGTGGGGGGCAAACACTTTTTCAAAGGGCCATGTGGGTTTGTATTTGTTTTTCCCTTCATAAAAAAAACCTTCATTTAAAAACTGATGTTGTGTTTATTGTGTTATCTGAAATATTTAAATTTGTTTGATGATCTGAAACATTAAAGTGTGACAAACATGCAAAAAAATTAAAAATCAGGAAGCGGGCCAACAATTTTTCACACCTCTGTAAAAGAAAGATACAGCTTACGATTCTCTCTGAAAACAACCAAGCTCCTGGAGGCGAGCCGAAGGCAGAGCGGAAGAGTTGCGAGCACTTACAGGCCGATTGGCAACAATCACAGATATTTGATGCAGTTTTACAGCAGCTCCTAGTCATGATGGGGATCTTTATCGCTGGGACTGCTCCGTCTTTTAGTATCAAACGATGTGCAAATCCAGTGTCAGAATGTACCTTGTTATAAAACATTCATCACCGAAATGACGAAAAACAAACACGTGATTTTGCTGCCCCGGAAAAACAAATTTCCACTGCATAACACTAGTTATCTTTTCCTCACATCCAAAAACATGAACGAAACACGTGTTTGCTCTCGCTTGGGTCATTGCACGCACGCATAACAATCCAACTCTTAACAGACATAAACTTAACATTATATCTGCGGAGCATTAACATGCAGTAACCAGTACCACACATTGATAAACAACTAAATGCCAGCAACGCGGATGCACAACACGCATGTTGCCAACGCTTAAAAGGAACTTTGTGAAGACGTTGAGAGAGTGAAACGCTTGGCGAGGATGTTTGTTGATATCCTTCTTGGGGATGAAGTTCATGTTGTTCATTCACATAACTCGTTTTCAAATAGATGCGTGCCGTGAAAATGAAACACTTCCGAATTAGGAAAAATTAATCTTGACAAACTATATATAAGTCATTTTGAAGATTCCTAGTGATGATGGTATTTTGCTAAGCCTTTAATTAGCAAGCATCAAAGATAATACTGACGAACCTTATATATGGATGCGCTGTTTTTCAATAGAAAGCTTATAAGGAATGTATTTGCTAAATTTATGTAAGCAGTACACATCAAAACATGTATAAAAAAATGCAGTACATACCAGATTCATCCTGATAACGACACTCAAACGTATCCACTGCTGTAAATCCCGGTTGAGTTTGAGAAATAACCCAGATAGCAAGCACACTCGGGCCAATTCTGGCTGAAATGCGGCACTGTCGGCTCAGTCTCGACATCGGGGAGAAGATAATGGGCAAGAGCCGCACCGACTCTACAAAACACTTCTGGCTGACAGCCGACTTTTTCTATGTGGGCCGATCTCGGCTGAAAGCTGTTGTACGTGCGGCAGGTCCGCACTCGGTGTAGTTGCGTGTATCTACCTCTGGCCCGAGTTAGTTTTGTCTCAGACGGGCCGCTGCTAGAATGAAGGAGATCAGCCACCTGAGAGAAAGATTTGGCGGTTAATCCTGAGGAGATTTCAGCGGGCACAGTTCTCAAGAGGAATACTTCAGCTGCAAAAAGTAAGTTATTTAATTTATTTAATGTTCAATCTCGTGTTGTTTGATGTTTTAAATGCCACGAAGAGTATAGTTTTTAGATGGTTTCTATTGGGAGGTTTGCGATGATAACACAACGTCAGAAAAACCATTCGGTCCTGGATATATTGAGTGTTGATGAGTAGGCCTAACTGTTAGGCGCGGTCTGTTTAGAAAAACAGTGTGATTTTTAAATATAAAATCATAGGAGTCGGACTGCGCTGGTGGCGCCATAAATATCCATATGGGTGACTCTCTGTTTTGATTCACTTAACCATTCAAATGAGTCATTTGTTTGTGAATCAAACTGAGCACGCTGTTGTAGCATTACACCTGTTAAGACAATTCAATATGTGCAATCTGAAATTAATAATAATATTTATTTTGTGGTAACATTGCCGTGTGGGAAGCTCTGACACAGAAAAACACTATAGATACGTAAGAGAAAGCCGTAAAATGTAAGTGCATCATCTTTTGTTCTTGAATGGAGGCCTAAACTGTCTGCTGCACTAGAGCATGATCAGTTTTTAGAGTGAATTAAAACTTTTGAAGCGTATATGCCTTATGATGTGATTAAAATCATACTTATTTTACTGTGGTGGGGATTATTATGAGCAAACAAACTTAAAAGTTTAATCTGAACACTTTATATATGTAATATGACTTTTTTTTTTCTTACAGAAATTCTGAGCTGCTGCATGAACTTATGCATTAATATTCATCACACATATGAGGTGCGAATTCTGGGTCTGGTCCTAATGACTGTAATGCTTAAGATTTAATAATTACCTTACTATATATTTATACATATATTTCAAGGCTGCAATTTGAAAAAAACTTTCAAGCTAATGCTGTTGAAATGGAGGTCAAGGGGACTATGAAGAGGTGGCTCCAGCTGGCAGATCAAAAGGGCAGACTTCGGGAGGCAGACACACTCTGTGAGTTTAAATGTCCCATCTCTTTAGTGATAGTGTCCCATCACATGACACACTATCACATTTCTATAATTCAAATCCCTTAAAGGATTTTTATGTTGCACCAATTAGGGTACACAGCAACACTTCCCATAATATCTAATGTACTTGTTAATTTGTAAGAAGAATGACATCAATGCTTATATTAGTCGCTTATACTGTCTCACCCTTATCCCTAGGTTACAGTAATCAGCGTGACCAGACGGTGGACCTGCACACAGGAATGACCACAACACATCCCTGAATGTCAGCGGAGACCATATCAACTAGATGACAGATCCCTGTGAAGACCTCATTGATGGCCCCAGCACAGATCCTCAGCAAAGACTACGAGAACCAGACAAGCCCTCTGCACAGACCCTTTTTACCAGCTTCACCTGCTGGCATGATGTTTCTTCAAGCAGAAGAAGTTGGATGAAATATTCTGATTGATCGCAATCCACAATTTGACTTGTGATGCAGCCTGGAATAATCACACCACGTTCATTCGTTTGGTCAGAGGAGAACTGGTTTCCTGACTGAGCCTGGTCTTGTTTGGTTTCCTTGTCACTGTTGCCTTTTGTCTTGCTTAGTTGAAGACACTTAATATTCAGCAATATTATTGACTTGACTGCACTGACGCCATTTGATAAAAACTGAACTGAATTATGACACAATGTTTTTTGTAAGGGATAAGCAACGGCTAGCCGTGCATTAAAGGATTTTAAATGCACGACGTGGAGGCAAAAAACCGCCCGACGCGAAGCGGAGGGTGGTTGCCTCCGCGAAGTGCATTTAAAATCCTTTAATGCACGGCTAGCCGTTGATTATCCCGTTTATTCCATGGTCATTTGCCAAGTTATAGACAAGTTAAAACTAGTATTGCTCTTTGCAGCACAATATTTGACCGAATGGGTAAAAATGACAGTTATTTTCGTCAGTTAGCTCAGCATTCTGCCCACTTCAAATCAGACACAGAGATGAAATAGTGCAGTAAGATCACATTTATTTGAATGAATTATAGCATGCATTTCAATTCATTTTCGATCGAGAGAGAGAGAGATGACAGTTGTGTGTAAGTTACCTGCTTGCTGCGTCTGCGCATCTCTCTCTACAAACAATTAACGTTACTTCAAAAACAGCGATTTTATCACCTCGTTGCTGGGGAATATAATGTAGCGATCTAGTATCTATCTTTTATTTTAGTAATAAAAATTGCGGGGAAGCGTTGACAACAAGTTTATGTGTGTGTGCAGCACAATCTGCGATCTCCGACCTCTCTCTCTCTCCGTGTGTGTGTGTGTGTGTGTGTGTGTGTGTGTGCCAGCGAGTGATGCTTGTTGGTTAGTTAGTGTGCATCAATTAAAGCAGCACATTAATATGGAACGGTGATTAAACTGACCTGGAACTACCTGTGCAGTTAAACGAATTTAATCAACACCTGCCAGCCAATCAGAATCGAGTATTCAGACAGACCATGGAATAAATATATATAATATACAGTAAATATATTTTACTTGTTACTTTGTGGCTTAAAAAGTGTATTAATTAGGGGTGTCAATATTAACGCGTTAACGCATGTGATTAATCTAAAAATTTTAACGCGTTAATATTTTTTAACGCAAATTAATCGTTTGATAAGGTTTGACCCCAACTTTTTCCCGTCATCGCAGTGCGGAAGGTTATCTATCAGTGTGTGATGAGGGTACAGCGAACAGTGTTGCCAGGGTAAGGTTAGGGGCTGTGGCACAAGTGTTCGTGGGCTATTTTGAAAATACAGTCGTGGGAAAAATTACAGAGCCGAGGGTTGCGTTTTTTGGGCTACTTTTATAATCTACCGCGGCCGCCCAAAGTGTATATAGACAAATAAAAATTAAAATAGATCCTTTTGCTAATGTGTATTATACTTGGAATATATATACCTGGCAACTTCAGAACGGAGAGACGCTTGTAACATCACAAACAACGTGAGTTTCAGCCAGAGCATACAACACAGCAGAAATAAACATGACAACAGCCACTATAGATTATATAAGATAATAAACACACGATTACGATAGGATATGGTTTCTATGTGTTTTTCTTGAGATGAATGTGTAACTTACATCTGAAATGCTCATTTTGGCAGCGATATAAAAGGCTATAAAAAGCATATTTTAACAACAGTAAACAACCAAATTCCACATGTGATCGCAAAAGGAGGTTATTACAAACACTCGATGGTGGTTTGAAGTGAGTTCTGAGTAAAAGTGTAATGTTAGCTCTAATGCACAGAACAGGTCCAATTCTTCTTCATAATGCATTTTGTCATAATACTTCACGTTAGGTCGCAAAAAATGTTTTGTTGTATTTATTTAGAAATACTTTTGATAACAGTTGGGTAAATGTATCCTGGGATTGAAGCGATGTGGCTTGGTAAAAGTTTTATTGCCAGTATAAAGACTGATAATGGCTGCATAAAAACAAATGAATAATGCTAAAAGAATAATAAGGATTATGTCTCATACCTGGCGGAAGTGTGAAAGGTTATGTTTCCTTAAACTAGTTTATCATGCATTTCTTTATTTCAACACATTTACAGGTAAATCCTAGTATTTTAAATTTGTGATTAATCATGATTAATCACAGTCCAGGACTGTGATTAACGCGATTACATTTTTTAATCGATTGGCAGCACTAGTATTAATGTTTATACTGTAGTGCATTTGTTCATTGTTAATATATATTTATATTAAAGTATTTGTTAATTTTATAATTAAAGCATTTTTAATGTTTTTAAATGGTTGTGTTTGTGTTTCACTGCTGAATTACATTTAGCAGTTTCTGGGCCACATTTGGCCCGGGGACCAAGCCGAGTCTCAGCCGGATCTGGCTTAAAGTGTCTGGGCCAGACTTGGGCAACATAAAATAATAGAAGTCACTCTACAGTATGCGGGCCAGATCTGGGCCACGTCAATAAATAAGAGTCATTTTACAGGGCGTGGGCCGCATCTGGGCCAGAGGAAATTGTTTGAGTCTGTTTTCAGTGTGTGGGCCAGTTTTGGGCCGGGGGCCCAGCCAGAACTGGGCCAGAAGTGAAGCAAGGTTGTGGCCCAGAGGTGGGCCAGACAAATTTTGCTATCTGGGTAGGGTCCACGGAACAACATTCCATCAAGAACTGTTAGTCCAAAGAAACAATAACGTTGTAATTTGGATCGTTATTCATTTGTTTATGTCTCATCTCTTCAGGGAGAGTTATTGTTTGTGTCCGTTATGGAACAAATTACGCTCAAAAACAGCGTCTTGGTGGTAAAAAAAACAGCATGATTTTGTAGCAGGCAATGTCCCAAACAGAATGAGATCATCCAAAAAAAAAAAAGTCAAAGATACACGGAAGATTGTTTATTTGAATTCTGGCGCTCCCTCGTGACGGCGCGTGATGTACGCTGTGACGCACGCTGTGACGCACGCTGTGACGCACCTGTCATCTGATGGGGGCGTAACTTAGCGATTGCCTTTTTTGCACAAATAATCCTTTTTTTTTTTTGGAAAACAAATTAAAAAGAAAAAAAAGAAAAATGTTGCTGGAATCTCATTTTTCATGGTATCTTCTTCAGATTTGAAATATAAACTCTTGAGACATGTGACTTTCAACCCATTACTTTTCTGGATTGCTTCAGGACTGATTTCATGTATTTTTATATGAAATTTAAAAAAATATCAGTGTGGTACAATTTTTATCAAGGCACTTCAGTGTTTATAACTTTTTATATTTTTGAGCATTATCAACTCTGGGTGATGGATAGCAAAGCCCAAAGGGTCTTCTTTCCAACGACACCAAAATTGTGTGTGTGGCACACTGAAGTCAGGAACTGTTACCATTTTAAGTTAGTTAGTCATTTTCAGCTGTGATTCCCAATATGGGGGGGCGCTGGTTAACAGGTTAAACACATTTACTAGTTGGGTTTTTTCCCCAAACTATAATTCCAGACTAAAATATTTGAAATCGAGTGAAACATTTTGAATATGATTCATTCAAAATGTTGCAATTCATTGTATCAAATTTTGTACAACGCGAGGATGTGGTTATGCTCTAAATAATATAAAACAATACAAAATAAAAGTACTATGATTAATGTTAGAGTCTAAGAATGTTTAGACCAATGTTTTTTTATTAATACTATTGTTACGACCCTTTTAAGATGGTCTAGGGGGTAAAAGGAGTAACATTGAGATTGCGGCAATTTGCAAAATGATGAAGAAGGCAAGAGAAAATGCAAAGACAACAAACTGCCAACAAAGGTGATTTAATATACAAAGTGAAAAAATCCATATAATTACAAAGTATATTTATAAAAAATATAAATCAATAAAGAAACAACCAATATGAACAAATTTACAATTCAGAAAAAAAAGATACAATTAACAAAATACTACGCAAATCAACCCAAGAGAAACGGGACGCTAGTGATGACAAAAATAAGAAAGAAACAAAACCAATTCTACCTTATTTAAACATCTAACCTAACTAAAGGAAGAAAAAGAAATGAAAATAAATCTTCAGCACCAAGCACCGTATAATTCCCTACTCTCAACTAACAAAACAAAACATACAGGGGGTGGTGTTCACCTCTTACCAGGGGTTTATATACACAGAGTTACCTAAATGTTGCACAATGGAAGTCGTATGAAATTTTCCTTATCCATCTTCCTCTTGAGTAAACGTCACAGAGCATCAGCTCATCAAAGCTCAGAGAGCAATGCCATCTGAATTACAAAGTAACAACAAAACAATCAAACAAAAATGATGAATCAAAAAGGTGGTAAGGTTTAACGCATTTCAAACAAAGACAAATGATTTTGGCATAAAATCAATAATAAACAAAGCAAATCAAAATGAGTAAAATGACAGCAAAAAGCAGTGAGCAAAAGAGGTCTCCATTGACTTCTTTCAGCGTCCTTTTATCTGCCGGCAGGAACTTTACTGGCACCGGATAGGTCGGCGTCACGTTGTTTAACTATGATGACTGACAGCTTCCCAAGCCAATCAGCTGTCAAGGGAGGTGGCATAAAAGATCGACAGGGAAGAGCGAGCAGGAGAGAGCGAAAAAGGAAGAAAGAGAAACACAGGCACTCCCACAAAGACATTTATGGACATAACACTATGTTTGCAAATAGATGTTCATAATGTGCTAAAGAATAATAATCAGTTTCTCCGATATAAAATGTCCTTTTATAAGATAGTATAAAGCATGTGCATGTGCATTTTTACAGTGCATAGAAGGCATATACACTGACCCCTCAGATATTTAGATCATGGTCAGGGGGAATTGTAAACTAACACCCCTTGGTAAGATGTGTGCCTGGGAAAATATTCCACATCTCTTTCTTCAGCAGAAAGCAAATGAAAGTTTGCAAGAATGTAGAATGGAAACAGAACAGCCTTCATATTAATTTCCAGCACTCTGAAGGTCAAGGCAAAAGCTGAAACTGAAAGAAAAAAGGCAGAATGAAAAGTAAATGTTTTTATGTATTGTTTTATGTATCTATGAGGGAGCTCAGAGGAGAGCAGGGCAGAAAAAAATCAATAGCAGTATAAAACTGATTTAGTGTGTGTCATAAAACATAAATAAGTGTTCCGAGATGGAGTAAAGCAAAGTCTCAATTTAATCTACACAAAAGCTGCACTGTACTGATAAACTGATACAAGAGAGAGAGGTACAATTAAATATATAGACAGACACATAATCATATTAATATTTTCTGTGTGCTGTCAAGGGTTGCTAGTATTCATTTATTCAATTCAAGTTTATTTGTATAGCGCTTTTTACGATACAATTGTTGCAAAGCAGCTTTACAGTAAATTAAGTTTCTACAATATATTTATATATTGTAGAAACTTAATATATTAACTTATGGCAAAATTTGGTAATTCTGTATGTTGTCTGAGGGTTGGCATCCTCTGAGGTCCTCTGAGGGGTGGGATCATCTCTTCTCAGGTGTTTGGTCATCTCAGATCATTTAAGGGTTAGATCCAGACTGAAGTTTGTGTAATTCCTAGTTACAAAAAAACAAATAGAGATACAATTAGCGTAGCTGTTGTTCCATCCAAGCAAAAATTATTTGTTCAACCAAAGCTAAAGAATAATAATGTGCGTTTGATCAGATATAACTGCAGTACAAGATTATGAGATGCATTATGTGAATGCTTGGCTAAAGAGATGTGTCTTTAATCTAGATTTAAACAGAGAGAGTGTGACTGAACCCCGAATGTTATCAGGAAGGCTATTCCAGAGTTTGGAGCCAAATATGAAAAAGCTCTACCTCCTTTAGTGGACTTTGCTATCCTAGGTACTACCAAGAGTCCAGAGTTTTGTGACCTTAGGGAGCGGGTTGGATTGTAGCGTGATAGAAGACTAGTTAGGTACACAGGAGCTAAACCATTTAGGGCCTTATAGGTAAGTAATAATATTTTGTAACTGATACAGAACTTAATAGGTAGCCAGTAGGTAGCCATTTATCATCTGGATAATGGCCAGGGCAATCTAATCACAATAAAAAAGTGCTCAATATTGTCACTGAGATGTGTTGGAACAGATTCTCGCCCCACCGCACTCTGTGCTCTGCCAAATAGATCAGAAATGTTGTGATGCATGTAATGGTTTATGGGGAATAGATCATGGTTTTATGGAGCTAATGCAGCAGAACCACTCATTTACACAGTTCAGCACTGGGACACATCAGACTGTTTTTGCTCACATGCTCTTAGCACTGCTGTATGCTCCATACACACTGTTTTCTGCTATCAGTCATTCTTTGTGTGGTTTTATATTGCAGAAGCTCTTCTGCTGCTGCCTGAAATGGAAATAGGTTGTCTATTGCCTATCTATGGACAGGGCCCAATCAGAACATATGGGATCCAAAATATATTAATCAAATAATAATCAATTGAATCTTTTTACTCCTATTTTCTCCAGACTCTGACTTTACAAGAAAAGCACAGCAGTCAGACTGCTCCACAGGCAAAAGTGCATCATTACATTACATTATATGTAACAGCGTGTCAGCATGCATCTTCTAATCTGCATTGTTTTTTTGTTATTTTTTTTTTTTTTTTGCGATCTGCTCTGCAGGGTATAGAAGCAGGATTTATCCACCTTATTCCTAATCAAGCCATATGGACACCTAGCCCAGTACAGGGGCTGACCAGAACTCTGCCCAGTCTGACTGACAGGACACAGCAATGCCAAGCCTGGATCTCCCTACTCTGAGGGCAGTGCTTCCAGGTTCACGACCTGATCCAGGAAAGGAGTGTTGGGAACATTGGGCACATATCCAGGCTGGGTTCTCAGGACAATGTGAGAGTAGGCCAGCCCGAACACAAGGCACTCTTCGCTCACCGAAAATGCTTGTAGGTCCCAGACCGTCTTGATGAAAGTGCGGTCAGGAGTGCTGTCTTAGCAGACAGGAAATAAGCAGAAAGAAGGTCCTTCCTCAGGGGGATGTGCTAGGGAGGGGCTGTCTTGAGGAGCATGAGTTCCGAAAACCAGGTCTGGGTGGGCCAGTACAGTGCAACCAGCAGGACCAGTTCCACGTCCTCCTACAGCAGGGGTCTTCAACTCTGGACCTCGAGATCCATTTTCCTGCAGAGATTAGCTCCAACCTGGATTAAACACAGCTACCTGCAATTTTGTATTGATCCTGAAGACCTTGATTAGCTTGTTCAGGTGTGTTTGATTAGGGTTGGAGCTAAACTCTGCAGGAAAGTGGACCTCGAGGTCCAGAGTTAAGGAACCCTGTCCTACAGTGTCTGTGCGAGAAGGCTCACTGGGAAAACACATATTTTCGTAGAGCCAGCTGTGTGCCAGTGCATCCATGCCAAGGGGGGCCTGGGTCAGTGAAAAATACAGATGGCGGTGGGAGGACTTGTGGGAAGCGAACAGGTCTACCTGGGCTTCCCTGAATTGACTCCAGATCAGAGGTGGGTAGAGTACCCAAAACTGTACTCAAGTAAAAGTAAAAGTACTTATAGAAATATTTACTCAAGTAAAAGTAATAGTCTGAATAGTAACTTGAGTAAGAGTAAAAAAGTATTGGATAAAAAAAAACTACTCAAGTAGTTAGTTACTAGTTACTTTGGCTTATATACTGTATATCTATAGTCTATTTTTATTTAGATATAGATACAATTTATGTAGTGTGTGTGTGTGTATATACAGTATATATATATATATATATATATATATAAAATGTTTTTTTTTATGTAATTTATTTCAGTGATGTAAAACAGCATTTTCATCAACCTTCTTCAGTGTCACAAAATCCTTCAGAAATAATTTCAATATGTTGATTTATTATTCAATGCTGTTCTTTTTTAGCTTTCTTTTCTTTAAAGAATCCTGAACAAAATGTCAGAGGTTCCAAAATATATTAAGCAGCAAAACTGTTTCCAACACTGGTAATAAATATATATATTAGAATGATTTCTGGAGTAACAGCTGATGAAAATTCTGATTTGCCTCACTGAATTAAATGATATTTTAAAGTATATTAATTATGTATTATATGTATATATAACCTCTGACACGGAGAAGAGTGAAAACTCCTCACATGACCGCTACCGAACATCTGAACATAATGAAACAAATGCACATTGACGGATCTTCTTCCGTCTGTTTTGCAAAATGTAAACAAATGTATATTGTGAAAATAGGCATTCCTCCTGGAACAGGTCGTGCGCCGCTGCACAGAGCTAACGCGGGTTTGGCGGGTGTTCATTTCATGACAGCTAAATAAGCTGTCACAGTCTGTGACAGCTTATTTAATGTATAAATTATACATTGTATTTAATGTATAAGGTACATGTACAACAAACTGGTAATGTCATAGTGGTATCGTGTACTGTAATCGAATGAAGCCTATCTATACGTGTGGAACTGTAGACAGCACACGCGGTGTTCATCTAGATCTTCATAGCTAGCAAACAATAGCCTTTGCAGATTTGCTTTCAATTGACTGTAGATCCAAAGCCACGTCTTCAATGCTCTTGATGTTCTTAAACTTTCTGTTTCAACTCTGAGTGAGAACCGCTTCAGACGACTCCGCACGTGCGGCAGGGAACTGAACGAATCATTCAAACTGATTTGCAAACCAATTCACTGGTTTGCCAACTGGTTTGATCAAGCCTTTGAACAGAATTGACTCAAAAGAATGAATCATTCGTGAAAGGGCATCGCTCATTGCCCAGAGAAAAGTAGATGGCGCGTTTGGAATAAATTTAAGCATTTTTAACTTGTATTGCATTAAGATAAAGTAACGAGAGGAGCGTCACCCACAGTAACGAAGTAAAAGTACAGTTTTTTCACTAAAAATGTACTTGAGTAAGAGTAAAAGTACCCATCTTTAAATATACTCTAAAAGTATTAGTTACCCAAAAAAATTACTCAAGTAAATGTAACGAAGTAAATGTAACTCTTTACAACCCACTTCTGCTCCAGATCAGCTGGACTGTCTGGGGGGGTGGAGTCTCCATTTTCTTGGGAACCTACCAATTGATGTACGAAAACAGCCGCAGCGTTGTCTGTGCGGACGAACATGTGCTTGTCCTGCAGCAGCGGCCGGAACTGGTGCAAGGCTAGATTATTTGCTAACAACTCCAGGCAGTTGATGTGCCAAAGCAGTCGAGGCCCCGTTCAGGACCCAGATGCTGCCTGCCCATTGCATGTAGTGCCCCAGCCCATACTGGAGGCATCCGTTGTGACAACGACATGCCGGGACACTTGTTCTAGGGGCACCCCAGGCCGTAGAAAGGTAAGGTCTGACGAGGGGCAGAATGAGCAGCGACATATCGGTGTGATGGTCATGTGATGTGTACCACGGTGCCATGCCCATCTCGGGACTTGGGTGTAACCTCTGCTGAAGTGGTCTCATATGAAGCAATCTGAGCAAAGTGAGTGCGGCTGCGGATGCCATATGCCCCAAGAGCCTCTGAAAATGTTTCAGTGGTACCACCGTCCTGCCTCTGAAGGAACTCAAGCAGTTCAGCACTGATTGGGCATGCTCGTTGGTGAGGGGCGGAGCGGCTCTGGAGGACGCAGGGGGGCGTCCACGGCGACGAGCAGACTGAGGCTCAGCCCGCGACAGAATGGTGGCACATGGAGGATCACGTCAGGGCAGGATGTGCTGGATGGCCTCAGTCAATCCGAGCGACATGACTGCGGCTGTGGATGCCATATGCCCCAGGAGCCTCTGAAAATGTTTCAGTGGTACCACCGTCCTGCCTCTGAAGAAACTCAGGCAGTTCAGCACTGATTGGGCACGCTCGTTGGTGAGACGCGCCGTCATACTCACTGAGTCTAACTCCACACAGAGAAAAAAGATTATCTGCACGGGGCAGAGCTTGCTATTTTCCCAGTTGACCTGAAGCTCCAACTGGCTGAGGTGCCGAGGCACCAGGTCCCTGTGATCGCACAACTGTTCTTGCGACTGGGCCATGATGAACCAGTTGTCGAGAAAGCTGAGGATCCTGATGCCCACTTCCCATAACAGGGTAAGGGCGCCCTCCGCAACCTTCATAAAGACATAGGGAGACAGGAACAGTCCAAAGGTGAGCACTGTGTACTGCCAAGCCCGATCCTCGAGCGCAAACCATAAAAAGGGCCTGTGTCAAGGAAGAATCAAGACATGAAATATGCGTCCTTCAGGTCAACCTCTACAAACCAATCCTGGGGCTGGATGCATCTGGTGATGCGCTTCTGTGTCAACATCTTGAATGTAAGCTTGTGAAGGGCCCGATTCAAGACTCGCAGTTCCAGGATTGGCGGAAGGTCACCTCCTTTCTTGGGCACGATGAAGTAAGGGCTGTAAATCCCCTGCTTCATCTCGGCTGGAGGAACAGGATTGGCATCCTTCACCAATAGGACAGCAATCTCCTTGTGCAGGACAGGGGCGTCTCAGAATGCCACCGAAGTCTCGAGAACACAGCTGAACCTGAGGGGTGGCCTGGCGAACTGAATCGTGTAGCCTAGTTGAACTGTCAGAATGATCCAGCAGGATGGGTTGGGTAGCGCAAGCCATGCTCCCAAACTCCGAGCGAGTGGCACCAAATGGACAATCAGTGTACCCACGTTGGTGCAGCGATGGGTAGTTGTGCTGGATGGCCCAGAAGACATCGCATTCTGGCTCATCATAGAAGAACTCCCCATGTCCCTGGAGGGACTGGCCAGAGATGCGTGGAGAGGTGTTGCGTCCCCAATATGCGATCTCTTGGCCACTGGCAATTGGGGCAACGTGTCACTCACTGTTGGCCCGTGAGCCCAGTAACCTGGAGGAAAAGGAAACTGCTCTTTCTTTAAAAATTAAACAAAGGATTCTCCTCCGGGGGGAAGGAGTGGAGAAAGAGGTCAGCTGGGGCTGGCCCGGCGGAGAGGCTCTTACTGTGACCCTCAGATCTCCCAGAGCACTAGCCAGTGGTCCTCTGCTCTTGGCAGAGAAACCAGGACAGGTAGTGGCAGAGGGTACCCCTCCCAACCCCTTGAGGAGGGAGAGGCGAGATTTCTTATTATGTGAAAATATTTGTATGAACATAAAAAGATTCAACAACTGGGACATAAATAGAACATATACGTACATATTTGAAGAGTTTATTTGCAAAGACAGATAACTCAATTTTTATTTATTTTCAGAAATCATGTTTTTTATTGTGCATATTGTAAAACGTGAACTTGCGATGCCTTGAAAGTGGACAATACCAGCTTTTTTGACAAAAGGTGTTTAGGGTTCAGATCGTGCTATATGTGGAGAATAATGTTCAGTTCATTTATTTTTTAAAGTAGCATTTATCGTTTTTTGCAAATAAACTCTTCATATATATATATATATATATATATATATATATTCACAAGTTCACACTTACATATAATAAATAGAATAAAGTTTATGCGTATTTGGCGTGCTGTCCGAGGGGAGGGCTCCGAGCTCGGAATTTTGGCCCGAACCCAGAGTACCCCCTACAGATTAGGACAGGAATAGTTGTAAGTGCGGAGAAGGGGTGGCGAAGGGATGCTGGAAAACTGCCAATGAACAGAGGTAAGTCTGCTGTGTATATATATACACACCTCTTATCTTGTTAACTGGGTTGATTACTGATTGTTCTCCTCTCGTGTTAATTAGGTTAATTATCTGAACGTGCTCCTCCCGAACTTTGTTAATAAAACATCATTTAGGGGTGGCACGGTACATACATGTATTCGTCCCAAATCGTCACTGTACAGGCATCTCGGTTCGGTGCATGATGCCTTACGACGAATACAGGCAATTCCCCCCCAATCCAGAAGGGGGCGCCCGCAGCAATGCAACGCTGTTTGATAACCGACAGCAGAAGAACAGCGAATGCCAACGATGACACAGAGGCGGCCGCGCTGATGTTTGGCTCACTGTATTTTATTTTGATAAAGTACCAACTGGCTGTCAAGTTAGCAATGTAGGAACTGATGTGTGTGTGTGTGTGTGTGTGCGTGTGCGAGTGTGTGTGCGTGTGCGAGTGCGCGAGTGTGTGTGTGCGCGAGTGTGTGCGTGCGCGAGTGTGTGCGTGCGCGAGTGTGTGCGCGAGTGTGTGTGACGCGATCACTTCAACTGTTTCCTTATACCAGCAGAATCAACTTTAAACACGTATTGTCTTATTAATAATCACTGTATAAAGGTCTGCTTTTATTTGTGAAAACATTGTGTTTTCACATCTAGATGGATTTTTTTTAATTTGCACTACTGTCTGTTCAAAATAAATGAAAAGAAACCGAGCATAGTAGATTTTTTTTTTTTTCAAGTTGTACTGAAATCGTATCGAACCGTGACCCCCGAACCAAGGTACGTACCGAACCGTGACATCTGTGTACCGTGCCACCCCTAATATATATATATATATATATATATGTCAGACCTCTGTCGTGTGTGTCTTGTGTTCCTGCCTCTTGTGTCCATATTTGGTTTGTTTCCTGTCCTTGTTAAATGTGATTATTAGTTAATTCTGTTCCAGGTGTGTGTTTGTGATTATGTGTTAATTACCCTGTGTATTTAGTTCCTATCTGTTGAGTTCCATTTCGTCTGGTCTACTCGTTACTCCCGGTGTTTCCTGTCTGTCAGCCTTGCCTTGTCTAGCCCTGATGTCTTATTAAAGACTATTATTTGAGTTTACGTCCTCGTCTGCGTGCCCATGTTCCGCCCTGCTGTGTGCACAGTGACAGAAGAACAGACCTAACCATAAGCGGCGCCCCTTCACCTCGTTTTGTTTTTTTCTTTTTTTCAAGTTGTTATTTTGTTCCAGTGTTTTGTCTCTCGCGGCAAGCTGGCCGCGAGCCCTCATGCCCGCCATTTGCGGGAGTTCCCGCCGGCGTTCGCGGCTCACCCATCCTGCCGTTCGCGGGAGTTCTCGCCACCATCCGCGGCTCACCCATCCCGCCGTTCGCGGGAGTTCTCGCCGCCATCCGCGGCTCACCGAGCCCGCCGTTCGTGGGTGTTCACGCCGCCGTTCGCGGCTCACCCAGCCCGCCGTTCGTGGGAGATGATGCCGCCGTCCACGGCTAACCCTAGCCCACCGGCCCGCCGCTGACTCAATGCCCACCGGCCCGCCTCTGACTCAATGCCCGCCGGCCCGCCGCTGACTCAAGCCCGCCAGATCGCCGCTGAATCAAGCCCGCCGGATCGCTGCTGACTCATGCACGCCGGCCGCGGGGAAAGCCAACTCGCCGCTCCCTCAGTTCACGCCGCCGTCCACGGCTCACCGAGCCCGCAGTTCGCGGGATATCACGCCGGCGTCCGCGGCTCACCGACCCCGCCGTTCGCGGGAGATGACGCCGCCGTTCGCGGGAGATCACGCCGCCGTCCGTGGGGAAAGCCAACCCACTGTCCATGGCTCCCTCTAGTCCGCCGTCCGCGGGGAAAGCCAACCCGCCGTCCGCTGCTCACCCGGCCCGCCGCCGGCTGTGGCTTCCTCAAGCCCGCCGGCCCCCGCCGTTGATGGTCAAGCCAGCCTGCTGCCGCCGTTTATTGTCAAGCCAACTGGTCATGGTCCAGCCAGCCGGCCGTCGCCGTTTATTGACCAGCCACTGACCAAGGTCATTTTAAGTCGTGTTACAGTCTGTCTAGCCCCTGGGTATCAGGAGCCCGGGCTCCTGATACCCCCTAGCTGTCCCATGGATTTTTTTTGGGGGGGTACAAAGGTCCCGGCTGTAGCCACCTGCCTTGGCCTCTTGAGCTCCCTGCTTCACCCGGAGGGCTCCTGATACCCCCTAGCTGTCCCATGGATTTTTTTTGGGGGGGTACAAAGGTCCCGGCTGTAGCCACCTGCCTTGGCCTCCTGAGCTCCCTGCTTCACCTTGGCCTCCGTTTGTCTGTTCCACTCTGGAGGCCCCGTCCTGTGTATGTATCTGTTTCTGTCCTGAGGGGCCTCCAGAGTGCCCACCCCCCTCCCCGGTGGTACTGTTACAGCGTGGGACGCGCCTTCCGGGAGGGGGGAGTTATGTCAGACCTCTGTCGTGTGTGTCTTGTGTTCCTGCCTCTTGTGTCCATATTTGGTTTGTTTCCTGTCCTTGTTAAATGCGATTATTAGTTAATTCTGTTCCAGGTGTGTGTTTGTGATTATGTGTTAATTACCCTGTGTATTTAGTTCCTGTCTGTTGAGTTCCATTTCGTCTGGTCTACTCGTTACTCCCGGTGTTTCCTGTCTGTCAGCCTTGCCTTGTCTAGCCCTGATGTCTTATGTAAGACTATTATTTGAGTTTACGTCCTCGTCTGCGTGTCCGTGTTCCTCCCTGCTGTGTGCACCGTGACAATATATATATATATATATATATATATACCCAGGTGAAAAATAAATATATTTAAATTGTGATTTTTCAGACACACTTACTATATTTGAATTACACTATACTAAGTGCATATTAAATGTATTATTTTGAAACAACTTTAAGTATATTAAGTGTATTTCAAGATATGTTTAAAGGGGTCATCGGATGCAAAATTCACTTTACAAGTTATTTGAACATAAATGTGTGTTGAAAGATGGCGGCGCGATCCAAGATCGCGGCGCGATCTAACGCTGCGGCTGCTCCGGGTCCCAAAGACGGTGCTTTTATGTCTTTTAATGTTGTTTGTTTGTCTCAAAATATTGTCGACTTACCGGTAATTCTCTCCGAAACACATCTATGACCGCCAAAGCCTTTTGGATATCGGCAACGCATACAAATACGAACTGTCACCGGCGGCTGCTGAGAAGCTACAAGGCCTTTGTTTACTGCTGGAGCCGGACCTTGAGACCGCGGGTTCGCTTACTGACGCTATCCGCGCAAGGCGGCGTCGCAAGCGGTGTGAAAGAGGACGGAAGCGCGGTAAGCGCGGAGGTATACGAGCTAGGCTAAGAGCTAATCCCACAAGACCGGCTCTTCCAACACTCATGCTCTCAAACGTTCGCTCTCTGGAAAACAAACTGGACTTAATTCAACTCACTCGGTCTACACAGCATGAGGCAAGGGATTGTTGTGTGATTGTTTTCACTGAAACATGGCTAAATGACAACATCCCGGACTCCGCCATTCAGTTGAACAAGCTAACCTGCTATCGAGCAGACAGAGACAAAACACTTTCTGGTAAGTCACGCGGTGGTGGCTTGTGTTTGTATATCAACAAAGAATGGTGTAATAATGCTGCAGTATTATCAAAACACTGTTCACCACTGGTGGAGTTTATGTTTGTGAAGTGCCGACCGTTCTATCTGCCGCGGGAGTTCACGGCCATTGTTATTGCCGCAGTTTACATTCCACCGTGTGCTAACGCTAAGGACGCGCTTCGTGAACTGTATAGCGCCATCAGTGAACAACAAACAAATAACCCAGATGGCTTTTTCATCATAGCCGGTGACTTCAACCACGCAAATTTAAAGACAATTTTGCCAAAGTTCTACCAACATGTAAACTTTGCTACAAGGGGAAATAATATACTGGACCTTGTTTACACAACAGTAAAGAACGCCTACAAGGCTGTACCCCGCCCCCACCTCGGGTACTCGGACCACATCTCGGTTATGCTAATCCCAGCATATAGACCACTTCTGAAACTCGCCAAACCGGTTCAAAAACTCATCACAATTTGGCCAGAGAATGCTACTTCAACACAGACTGCACAGACTGGAACATGTTTAAAGAGGCGGCCACCTACAACAACCACACAGACCTGCAGGAGTACACTGAAACTGTGACTGCTTACATCAAAAAGTGCATGGATGATGTGACAGTCACTAAGACCACCACCACACTTGCAAACCAAAAGCCGTGGATGACAGCAGAGGTTCGTGGGCTGCTAAAGACCAGAGATGAAGCATTCAGATCAGGAGATAAAGCAGCCCTCAAAACAGCAAGAGCCAATCTGTCCTGTGGCATCAAAAATGCAAAACGGTCACATGTTCAAAAAAATCAACAATCACTTCACGGACAGCAGAGACACACGGAGCCTGTGGCAAGCCATACAGACCATCACTGACTACAAGCCCCTGCCACAGGCCTGTGATGATGATCCATCCCTCCCCGATACACTCAACCACTTTTATTCACAGTTTGAAATGCAGAACGACACACCTACACAAAAACTGCCCACACCTCCCAACGACCAGGCGCTCTGTCTGTCTGCAGCCGACGTAAGAAAGACCCTATCCAGGATTAACCCACGAAAGGCTGCGGGTCCTGACAACATACCTGGCCGTGTACTGAAAGACTGTGCTGCACAGCTGACGGATGTCCTAACAGATATCTTCAACACCTCGCTGAGCCAAGCAGTCATCCCCACATGTCTAAAATCCACAACAATCATACCGGTACCAAATAAATCACCTGTGTCCTGTTTAAACGACTACCGTCCCATAGCACTGACTCCAATCATGATGAAGTGCTTTGAGAGGTTAGTCATGCAAAAAATCAAAAACAGCCTCCCCAACACACTCGATCCGCTCGAGTTTGCATACCGTCCAAACCGCTCTATGGACGATGCAATTTCCTCCACCCTCCACCTGGCTCTTACCCACCTAGAAAACAAAGACTCCTATGTTAGAATGCTGTTCATTGACTTCAGCTTGGCATTCAACACAATAATCCCACAACAGCTCATAAAAAAACTAAACCTGCTGGGCCTTAACAATTCCCTCTGTAATTGGATCCTGGACTTTTTAACCGGAAGACCTCAGTCAGTCCGTGTCGGCCACAACACCTCGAGCACTACCACACTGAGCACAGGTGCCCCACAAGGCTGTGTGCTCAGCCCACTGCTCTTCACACTGCTGACCCACGACTGCACTGCCAAGTTCAGCTCCAACCACATCATCAAGTTTGCTGATGACACAACAGTGGTAGGTCTCATCAGCAACAACGATGAAACGCACTACAGAGAGGAAGTGGCACAGCTGGCTGAATGGTGTGGCGCTAACAATCTGTCCCTCAATGTGGAGAAGACAAAGGAGGTTGTGTTGGACTTCAGGAGGAGGAACTCCACTGACCACCCCCCACTGACCATCGACAGCTCGACTGTGGAGAGAGTCAGCAGCACTAAATTCCTGGGGGTGCACATCACAGAAAATCTCACCTGGACCACCAACACCATGTCACTCTCCAAGAAGGCACAACAGCGCCTACACTTTCTACGCCGGCTGAAAAGAGCAAGTCTCCCACCACCCATCCTCACCACATTCTACAGGGGCACCATTGAGAGTGTGCTGACCAGCTGTATCACTGTCTGGTTCGGGAACTGCAGTGCTGCTGACCGCAAGACCCTGCAGCGGACAGTGAACACGGCTGCAAAGATCATCGGTGCCCCTCTCCCATCCATCCTAGACATTTTCCTTGCACGATGCTCCAGCAAAACCAACAGCATCGTGAAGGACCCCACCCACCCCTCCCACAGTCTCTTCCAGCTCCTACCATCAGGAAGACGGTACCGGAGCATCAGAGCCCGCTCCGCCAGACTGCTCAACAGCTTTTTCCCCCAGGCTGCGAGAGTCCTGAACTCAGATCACCCCGCCCTCCTCTGAAACCCCATGCAAACCCCTACCTCCTGAAACATCCCCCAACCTTACCAAACCAAAGAAAAAAAATGAACTTTTTTTTGTGCAATTCAAGTGTGCTACACACAGGTGAGTGGGCCTGTACAAACCACCTGTAGTAACACACTCTCCTCTATGCACTAGACACTTTTCCAATCACTGCTATGTGTACACAATCCCACAAAAGACTCAGCAATATATGTATGTTTACATGCTCATGCACTACAAATCATCTTGTACTGTTCCCCAGCCAGCTGCTTGACTCACAATGTTTCTCTCTGCACATGTACAGTATTTATGTGAAGCATTCACATAGTTTGTATAGTTTGTATTTTTTTATCTTTATCTTTAGTTGTATAGGGTAAACTTTTATGGTAAACAGTTTGTATAGTTTGTATTTTCTATCTTTATCTTTAGTTGTATAGGGTAAACATTTACATAGAGTATACTTAGTCAAAATCTGACAGTAGGTTAGTTGTGTATAGGTTTATAGTGTTTTACTTCATTGTTGTATGTCTGTATTTATGTAGCACCGGGGACCTGTGAGGCACGACATTTCAAGTTTCAAGTTTCAAGTTTCAAGTTTTATTTGTCACATACACGACTATACAGAGATTGTATAACCAGCAGTGAAATGTGAATCAGGTCCGCTCCATGGACAGTGCAAATATTGTAGAATACAACAAGGGAAGTATGCATAAAATAAAATGAATAACAAATAAGATATAAAGCACAGAATATAAAATATAAAGTATAAGAGAATGTGCATGACAGTATGCTGTAGAATTAAATATTAAGATAAGCATGACTGAGTGGGGGGGGGGGTGTGCAAACAGGTAGGACATGGTGACATAAGCAGCAATCACAAAAAGAATAAATATAAAATATGATAAGATATCAAGATACAGAAAGTGTTGTGTGCAAATGACAGTATTGTGTGCAAATGACACTGTCAGTATGAGGTAGATGATAATGAGTGTGAGTATATTACTGATTGTGAGTGATTAGTAAGTGGAGTCATGTTGATGTTAAGAGGCTGGGTTCAGTTCAGTTTGAATTCAGGAGCCTGATGGCCTGGGGGAAGAAGCTCCTCCTGAGTCTCTCAGTTTTTGCCATCAGGCTGCGGAAGCGCTTACCAGATGGCAGCATAGTGAAGAGACAGTTTCCAGGGTGATTTGAGTCCTTGGTGATTTTGACAGCTCTGCTTCTGCAGCGTTTGATGTAGATGTCCTGCAGAGAGGGGAGAGCAGACCCAGAGATACGCTCAGCTAAGCGCACAACTCTCTGCAGGGCCTTGTAGTCCTGACTGGAGCTGTTTCCATACCACACTGAGATGCACTGAGTCAATATACTTTCTATGGTCCCTGCATAGAAAGTTTTCAGGATTGATGGTGAGACCCTGAATTTCCTCAGCTGTCGCAGATGGTACAGTCTTTGCCTGGCTTTCTTAACCTGTGTTTGGATGTGTGTAGTCCAAGTCAGGTCCTCGGAGATGTTTACACCGAGGTACTTGAAGCTGCTTACTCTCTCCACAGGGGTCCCGCTGATCACAAGAGGAGTGTAGGGCAGCAGGTGTTTCTTTCTGAAGTCTACAATCAGCTCTTTAGTTTTGCTCACATTCAGAGAGAGACAGTTGTCCTGGCACCATGATGTTAGTCTCTCTACCTCATCCAAGTATGCGGTCTCATCATTGTTGGAAATGAGGCCCAGAACCACAGTATCATCAGCAAATTTGATAATAGATGTGGAGCTGTGAGAGAACACGCAGTCGTGTGTGTAGAGAGAGTAGAGCAGGGGACTCAGAACGCAGCCCTGCGGGGCTCCTACATTCAGGGTGATGGAGTTTGAGGTGTACTGGCCTAGCTTCACCACTTGAGGTCTGCCGGTGAGGAAGTCTTGAATCCAGTCACAGAGTGTAGTGTTTAGGCCGAGGTCTGAGAGTTTATTAGTCAGCTTGATGGGGACTATGGTGTTGAAAGCTGAGCTATAGTCTATAAATAGCAGCCTTGCATAGTTACCATTGCTGCTGTCAATGTGTGTGAGGGAGGAGTGAAGTATGTGAGAGATGGCATCATCAGTTGATCTGTTGGGACGATAGGCAAACTGAAGAGGGTCCAAAGTAACAGGGATGGATGAGCTAATGTGGCTCTTAACAAGTCTCTCAAAAACCTTCATGACTATAGATGTGAGGGCCACTGGACGATAGTCATTCAGGCAAGAGGGTTTATTGTTCTTAGGCACAGGGATGATGATGGATTTTTTAAAGGAGGTGGGAACTACAGAGGTAGCAAGGGACTCGTTGAAGATAGAAGTGAACAAACCAGCAAGCTGATCAGCGCAGGACCTCAGAACCCGGCCTGTGATCCCGTCAGGTCCAGCCGCTTTCCTGATGTTCACTCCCTTTAGTGCCCTCCGAACCTCGTCCTCCGTCACGGTGATCACATGATTCTCGCTTCTCTGCCTGCTGCTTCCTGACGCGCTGCTCGGCAGAGCCGCGCTGCTGCCATTGCTTTCAAATCGGCCGTAGAAGGTGTTTAATTCTTCGGCCAGCGACGGATCTGCACTCACCTCCGCGGAGGATTTGTTCTCAAAGGCACAGATGGTCCTTAGTCCCTGCCACATGCGTCGAGAGTCATTGAGCTGGAAATGAGACTCAATTCTCTCTTTGTATCGATGTTTGGCGGCACTTACAGCTCGTCTGAGAGCATAACACGATGCTTTGTACACGCTCATATTCCCAGACAAAAGAGCCTCGTTGTATGCGGCAGTGCGTTTGTTAACCGCATCACGGATTGTTCTGTCCACCCACGGTTTCTGATTTGGGAAGGTCCTTACAGTTATTGTTTCTGTAGCTTGTTCGGTAAGTGTGTTTACAAAGCTCACTGCTACCTCCGTGAACTCGCTGACGTCAGATGAGCTCGCCCTGAACATGTCCCAGTCGACGTCATCAAGAGCCGCCTGCAGCATAGCTTCCGAGTGGGAGGACCAACGCATCACTTCCCTCTTCACCGGGGGTTCCTGTGTGAGCCTTTGTTTATATTCCGGTGTGAGGAAAATGGCGGCGTGGTCTGATTTACCAAAAGACGGTAGAGAGCGGGCCTTGTAGGCATTCTTAAATTGAGAGTAGCAATGATCCAGTGTATTCGGTCCTCTAGTTGGACAGGATACATGCTGGTGAAAGTTCGGCATGACCTGCCTGAGGTTGGCTTTGTTAACCTGTTAACCTGCACCAGGACCGCGATGAGAGCTCTTTGTTTGCAATGTCAGTTTTCAAACAGATAAAGTAAAACAGCAAAATGAATCTTGACAAACTATATATCATTTTGAAGGTCTAAGCCTCTAGCATCGACGACAGATCGCTGTTTTTCGATAGAAAGCTTATACGGAATGTATTTGCTAAATTTGTGTAAGCAGTACACCAAAACATGAGAAAAAAAACCCGCAGTACATCCATATTCATCCTGATAACGACTCTCAAACGTTCCACTGCTGTAAATCCTGGTTTAGTGTGAAAGATAAGGGTCCAGTGAACAACATTCCATCGAGCACTTTTAGTCCAAAGAAACAACAACGCTGTAATTTAGATCGATAATCCTTTGTTTACGTCTCATCTCTTCAGAGAGTTATTGTTTGTGTCCGTTATGGAACAAATTACGCTCAAAAACAGGTCTTGGTGGTAAAAAAACAGCATGATTTTGTAGCAGACAATGTTCCAAACAGAATGAAATCATCCAAAAAAAAAAAAAGTCAAAGATACACGAAGATTGATTATTTGAATTCTCGCGGGGCATGACGCACGCTGTGAGACCTGTCATCTGATGGCGTAACTTAGCATCTTTTAGCACAAATAAACATTTCTTTTTTTTCTTCTTCAGCAGTTTTCATATATGTTTGCGTGTTTTGTGTTGATGTGCCTGTATCTGTGTGATTAACATCTCTATGGCTGATAATCAGAGTAATTACTGCGAGCAGGATCGCGGCCATTATAATGTGAATATTGACAGAGAGGAGATATTCCTGGATTACCTAATGTAAGCACAGGAGAGCATCTGAATGTCAGGAAATCAGTATGTACTTAAGTTTCTCACTCAAAAATTATTATTATGTTTTTTCTAGTGCTCAAATAAATCACTGATAGATGTCAAGATTCTGTCTACTGTTTTATAATTGAAAAACTGCAGTGGCATGTATAATGACAAATAGTTTGTAGTAGAACCCTTCAATAATTTGGAAATATTTTTCCTCAAACAGAGGGGGGGGGGGGGATTAGAAAAATGGCTGCATGAATCTCTTTTTCATGGTATCTTCTTCAGTTTGAAATATAAACTCATGAGACATGTGACTTTCAACCCATTACTTTTCGGATTGCTCCAGGACTGATTTCATGTATTTTTATATGAAATTAAAAAAAATTCAGTGTGGTACAATTTTTATCAAGACTTCAGTTCTATAACTTTTTATATTTTTGTCAACTCTGATGATGGATAGTAAAGGCGGCTTCTTTCCAAAGACACCACAATTGTGTGTGTGGCACAGAAGTCAGTGTCCATTTTAAGGAGTCATTTTCAGCGTGATTCCCAATATGGGGGGTGCAGGTTAACAGAAAATCCCCCGCGATGATAAAGGCAGCGTCAGTGTTTGTTAATGTAGCAGCACATCGTGAAAGACAGAAGCCGGTGTCTGCCTGATGGAATTAAACGGCAGTAGCGATGACCGCAGAGAACTCGCGGGGCAAATATGGGCGGCAAATAATGGATAGATGTTCCAGATGAGGCGAGCAGGATCGCGACAGAGAGGAGATATTCCTGGGGTCAAACTTGTTATCATGAAGCACACTCCTCCACCCTTGGATTTACCGGCCTCTGTTCTGTCCATCCGTAAAACAGATCAGACGGCGTCCATGTCCGGAACCGAAGGCGTGAGCCATGTTTCATCAAACAGATATCCCCTTATGTCCCGTTGGAAACTTATCCTGGCTCTATCGTCCATCTTATTATCCAAGGATTGGACATTAGCGAGCAGAATGCTCGGTAAAGGAGGACTGTGGGCTCTTTTCCTCAATCTGTTGCGAATTCCAGCGCTTTTTCCACGGTGTTTCTTGTACCGTCTCCTGTGGCCTTTGTTCTCTGCGTTCCGAAGAATCTCAAGAGGCCACGATGGATTCGGATTCGGTGATAAAGTGTCCTGAACCAGGTTAGTGAAGCGATTTCCAATGTCCAAGAGTGTACTTTTGTCGTAGGTGATCAGTGCCGACGTTATGTGTGCAAAAAGAGAAATTAAAAATAAGTTAAAAAGTAAATAAAAGCACAGTCTTAGCGGAGTGACCTGGAAGGCGACCGAACATAGCAGCGCCATCTTGTATGTATTTCATTCCACTCTATGTCCCCACATGTAGCGGAATGACAATAAAGCTCAACTTGAACTTGAACTTGAACTTGAAAGTGTGTGTACACATCCATCCTATAATGATAAAAATCCACCCAGTGTTTTTTTTAAATCCCTATTTTAAAATCCCCTTTCTCAAATCAGGCTGTTCTGAGGTTCCTGTCAGAATGACATAGTTCTGTACAGGCCCCTCCCACGATAGTTGATTAACAAGACCGTCTTACCTTAGACCCGCCCTGAGTGAGCTGAGTGAGCTGTAAACAGTCCGACCGACTCCGGTGCAGGGGAAGACAAGATGTCTCAGATTAAGCGATTGAAGTGTTTAGTTGTTGGATGTAATAATGAATATAGCAGTTGTCATTTACTCCTGACATCTGAGCCGCTGAAAAGGTAGAGGATTAAAGTTACTTTCACTTTGAAATGAATGTGCCGATCCCCGATCTACATAAATACATCTATGTTCACCCGAATCATTCGTGATCCAGCTTTATCTACAGAAGAATTGAGTATAAGGGTTTTTATGAATCTTTACAAATCGCCTTTGCTAATAATGTGCTACACTGCATGAAAAGAGGTGTATCTGTACTAGGAAACTCCTGTATACACCACTGATTTTCAGAAGTATCTAGTAGTACCACTGAGTGTATACGTCAAATTCCACCAAGTTATGATACTTCCGTAATGATACCAATCTGGATGTATCTTGCTGAGGTATCCTACCATGGTGCATCCATTTGTTGCCATGACACTTAATCCACTCAAAGATTTTGTCAGGGAGACATTTTCACACCTCAAGAGCCACACCTTTGCACAACTATGTCCCCTATTGTTTTTTTATCTCAACATTGATTGGTTGTTTAAAAATAAAACATCCAAATCCCTGGCAACTATTGGAGCATTACCCAGTCACTTTCCTGTTGATATTATTTGATTGGTCTCACTTTTTATTCATCCCAACCTAATCCCTCATAGCTTAGTGACTTGATTGGTTATTGGCCAGCTATGTAGATAGACCCTAACCATTCCCCACACCCTCAAAAAATGAGAATAGAATATTTTTTTTTTAAATGAGTTTTATTAAAATGAAACCAACACTTTTAAGCAATGTGAAAATATATAATATATGAAACTGTACAAATGGTTTAATCAAACAAAACAGTTCCCAAAGCAATAAAAAATGAAAAGAAAAACAATTATAGAATATGAAACTGTACAAAAAAAAGCAAATAAAGAAAAGGAAAACAATGAAAAAATTAACAAATGTGCAATTATATTAAAAGCAACATTAAAACACATAGGCAGTGCTTGTTAATGTAACAAAAAAGAGTGTCCTTTAACAATTTTAAAAAGCAATTTTAACATTACTCTTTTTGGGAATTTGTAAGGTAAACCTTGGCCTGACACAATTGTTTTTTTACATTTGAACAAACATGAATGAACATAAAACAAACAATTATGTGTAACAATTTTTTGAGCTGTAAAATAATAATAATAATAAAAGAGATAGTCTGATGTACACCAGTCTTGTTCAAGCTCACTTGCTCGAGTAGCTTGTTTGGAGGAACTGTGCCAAAAATAAGTTGTCCATATACATAAGGAACTCCAAGTGCATTTTGTTTGACTTTTCTTTTTAAGCTCACTTACTCCAAAGGATTGTTTCTGAGGAATTGTGCCTTGGATGACCATTTAGATTTAGAAAGATCTTCTGCAAGACTTTAACATGTTAACCTGCACCCCCCATTTTGGGCCTCACAGCTGAAAATGACCTACCTAAATTAAAATGGTAACATTTCCTGACAATAATGTCCTACACACACAATTTATGTATCTTTGGAAAGAGTTGATAATGCTCAAAAGAATAAAAAGTTATAGACACTGAAGTGCCTTGAAAAATGTTTTACCACACTGAGGGCCTCATTTATCAATCTAACGTAGAAACGAGCGCAGATCCGAGCGCACAAATCAACTTACGACAGAGCTCACGTGTGATTTATGAAACATTCGTATGCCGTCAATCCCATCGTACGAAAGATCGTACGTTGATAAATGTGGCGGCTGAAAACAATCGTCATTTGAATATTACGCCCCTAAAAACACCCCGGTTTAGAAGCCTCGCCCCTAAAGTTTACGACACTGAGAAACATAACCCGGCCAAAAAGAGGAAGTAATCTTATGAAAGAGAAATTGATCTTACTCCAAAAACACCCGTTAACCTTATAATTGCAAACAATGGCATTCATTTATATGTATATTAAATACCAGTAAATATAAGGAAAAATGTATAAATATTATAAACACTATATAGATTATTTAGTTCTCCTTAATCCACAACAAACCCTTTAAATTTAACGGTATTACAAAACAAGAATGAAAAAATGAGTAGCTATAAAATTTTATATTAAACTATGAAGTAAAACACAAATTAGGCTATAGTGGCATTCATTATAAACAGAATAGGCTACAACGTCAAGCTAAAATGAATTAATTAAAGCGAAACTAAATGGTATTGGGCTCACAAGCCTCTCATTCAACATCCAAATGTAACATTTGGTTGCTAAACTATTATCTATAATGTAAACGAGGCTTTGTACTTCACTTGAGTTCCAATATCCATGTAAAATATCACCCTTCACATGCGCAATAAATGTTTGTTTCGGGTCTGCACGCTGATTTTACAGTGGACCTTGTAAATTGTGCAGTGTAACATTTATGTTTGGTTTACTGCATTTTAGTTTGATTAATGGCTGAAATGTCAAGTTAGTAACGCTGAAATGTTGTGTGTGTGCGTGTGAGGCACCTGCGTGATCACCCCGTCAGTTAAAAAAAAAAAAGTTATAGAAAACAAATAAAATGCATTAAGATTCTCACAAAAACGAAAGTGGCCTATACTTGTCACACTGTTTTTTTTTCTTTTGTTAATCTGTTAATTAAGAGAAATATATTTCGTGTAGCCCGATTTATTTTATTCATTTTATAATTTCTGTTTTTCTCGATTCACAGAATCGCTGCAGGTGCGTGATACGACGATGTGTGATTCCTCACGATCTGTTGTTTATGCTGCTATTTGCGCATAAAGCTAAAACCCTGAAAGGAGAAAGAAAAAAAAAAAAAAAAAAAAAAGCTTTGTTTGTCGGTTTAGGAAAATAATCTAAATGAACAAAATGCTGTCATTATACAATTCTCTATGCTGCACGCAAGTTCAGGCTGACTCAAAAACTTGCGTACACGAGCTCAGACCTGACGTGAGATTTGATCGTAGCCACCGCTCACGTCCATATTGATAAATTCCAAGTTTTGCGTAGAAACGACCGTACGCCCAAATTTCGGTCGTACGTTCGTTTCGTAAATGAGGCCCTGAATGTTTTTTTTATTTCATAAACAAATACATGAAATAAGTCCAGGAGCAATCCGGAAAAGTAATGGGTTGAAAGTCACATGTCTAATGAGTTTATATCTCAAATTTGAAGAAAATACCATGAAAAATTAGATTCTTGCAATCATTTTTCTGAGAATATTTCCAGATACCCCCCCCCCCCGTTTAATGAAAATTACCACCAAATGTATTAAAGAATTCCACAAACTATTTTAGTCATTATACATAGTTTTTCAATTATAAAATAATAGACTAAATTTTAGACATCATATAAGTGATTTATTTGAGCACTAAATATACAATAAGAATAATTTGAGTAATAAAAAAGAAGAAAAAAATAAGAATTTGCTTTGTATGTAGTAGCCTACATACTCAATACTCTGCACTGCCAGACATAAACTGATATTGCCAGACATTCACACTGATTGCAGTCAGTAATCACACGCTGATGTGCGTCCATACAGATGATAATCATACAGATGGGCCATATCATCAATAATAGCCGGTCATTGACAGCATTCTGATAGCAGTCATATAGTCAGTAATTACACGCTGATGTGCGTTCATATAGATGGTAATCATGCAGATACAGCCATGTTCCACACATCACACACACACACATAAATAAAAAATGTTGAAAAAAAGAAAGAAAAATAATTATTTTTGCAAAAAGGCGATCGCTAAGTTACGCCCCCATCAGATGACAGGTGCGTCACAGTGTGCGTCACGCGCCGTCACGCGCGCCAGAATTCAAATGAACAATATTCAGTCTATCTTTGACTTCAAAGATAAACAATGACATGTGCAAACAAAGAGCGTTCAGTGCGCTGGCGTCCTGGTGCATGTTAACAGGTTAAGCAGCAAAGACAGCTAGAAGTTCCCTGCTTTTGTGATCTTCCTCAGGTTGAATTTAAAGAACTATAAGCTACTAGAAATTAAGGAACTTCATGCAAACTCCGTAAATCTCAGCTTCAGTATGTGTGTGTATGTGTGTTTTCAATAGGTTTAGTTCATGTATTGTAGAATAACAGCTAGCAAATAAACTTTTGTTTAATTGATAAAAAAATCCTTGTCTCATGTTGTGTAATCTTCAAGTCAAACTTTGCCCAGATCCTTTATTACCTTGCTCAAAGTTGATAAATCACTATTTTGTTTGTGTTATCATTGGCCACGAAATAATATAAACAGAATTGTTAAGATATACTGATTTTGATGAGGATCACGTGACCCCTCGATGGCGATGCAGGCTTAGTCTTTCGCTCTGCTCACTTTGCCACATATTTTACGATCCTGTCAGTAAAACTTAAACCACTCTTTATTGGACCCATCATGAGTGCTAAGGCAGACAAAGTGGATCGGAAAAGAGAGATTGAGCAATCGCCAATGAAGAAAAAATTCAGAGATTCAGCCATCTCCAGTGAAGACCTCGACGATGCTATTGCTAACCGCATTGAACTAGCATTTAAAGAGCAGCAAAGCACTTTGAATTCGGTTGTGAATTCGGCAGTAAGAGATGTGATGGACTCTATGCTGATTCCAGCATTGCGCGAACTGCGTGAGGACATACAAGCGACCAACAAGTCTGTTAAAGAGCTAAGAGAGGAATTTGAGGCCATAGCTACCAAGACGAAGCAGACACGTGACCGCGTTGATTCTGTTCAGGCAGATGCACGTGAGGATATGAGGACAGTCACGGACTTAAAAAATCAGCTGGAGCGACTCACCGAGAAGATGACAGATATGGAGGACAGGTGCAGAAGGAACAACGTAAGACTGGTGGAGCTGCCAGAAGGGATGGAGGGTCCAGACGCAGCTGGTTTCCTCAGAGCTAACCTTTCCAAGTGGATTCCTTCCCTGAAAGGTCGTAACATTGAGATTGATTGGGCGCACCGCATGTATGACGGAGGGAGGGGCTCCGATCGGCCGCGCACTCTCATCTTCCGTGTACTGAGATGGCATGACAGATCAGATATCCTGAAAGGTGCTCGGCAGGCTTATCCAGTGAAATGCGCACAGAGCAATGTCACACTGCTATTTTTTCCTGACTTTAGTCCAGGTACAGCGATCAGGAGAAAGGCATTTGGTCCGGTTTTGAAGAAGATGACAGCGCTTGGTCTCCAGCCCTTCCTCATCTATCCGGTGGTAATTAAGCTACGGCACAAAGGGGAACAGAGAAGCTACGATTCCCCTCAGAAAGCGGAGGATTTTATCAGCTCCATGTCTCAGCAGAAGTCGTATGCCGCGGCTCTGCGGGGGGACGACGGGGGAGCAGCGGCCGCTGTTTCTCCAGCTCGACGGGAGGGGCTTGACTGCCGGGATGGACATGGTCCTAGCTGCCCAGGAGGGGATGATAGCAGGATGATAATGGACGCTTGCTAAACCTATTTTTTGCGTTTTCTTCTCTCCTCTCTTCTACTGGGATATTGTCCCTATATATCCGGTACAACGATCTCTTTGCTGGTAAGACTGACACTCCTTTTTTCTTTTTTGGAGGGGACTAATGGAGATTAGGTTTAATTAATATAAAAAATATTTTTTTTGGCTGCGTGAGCCTTTCAGGAGACATGTCTTGCGTTGGAGTGGATCGGTCACGAACTATCACTGTTTTTTGTTGCTCAGTCAGACCTATGTTCTCGGTAATGTGCGGAGTTGTTGCTTGTTTATGGTTGTGGGTTGTTCATATTTTAATGTTGTTTTTGTTTTTTACAGCAGACATTTATACTTTTATGTATTTTACCTTATTTCTAAAGGGATTTTTCATCTAGGAGGTTTGGTATCTAAAATGCACATCAGCGTTTACATGTTATTTACAGAATGGAAGTGCTTCTGCTTTTTTTCATTTATTGAGTACAATCTTGGGATTATGAATATTTAATGCATACTCAAAATACTTTATCACTGAATGTGAATGGTTTAAATTCTGCTGTTAAACTGTTTTAGAATATTTACACCGTAAATCTATTTCCTGTACCTTAATACAAGAGACACATTTAAAACAATCTGACGTGGCACGTTTCCAGAATAAGTATTACAAATTAGCAGCTTTTTCTAGCGCTCAAAATAAAATTAAGGGGGTGCTTATCCTTGTTAACCGGAAGTTAAATTTAACGATTGAACACCTTGATAGTGATGAGAAGGGTAGATTTGTTTTTATCCGATGCAAAATATATAATAATAGGTTAGCATTGGTCTCTATTTATGGTCCGAATGAGACAGACAGTGCATTCCTTACACAGATTTCCAAAACTCTACTTGAGGAGATTGATTGCCCTCTTGTGGTGGGTGGTGATTTTAATGCTGTCGTAAATCCTGCTTTAGATAAATCTCAATCTGATACAACAGCCAATCCATCCTCTAAATTATTGAATAAATTTATCACTGAGCTCAACTTAATCGATCTATGGAGAATTCAGAACACTAAAGCTAAGGACTTCACTTTTTTTTCTAATAGACACAAGACTTTCTCTAGGATAGACTACATATTTATAAGCCCATCTTTAATTTCATCTAATTCCTCCATCTCTATATTACCAATTTTATTATCTGATCATTCTGCTGTGTTGTGCAGTATTCCTCTTTCCGATGTTAAAGCCAAGTCCCCTAGATGGCGCTTTAACATATCATTATTAAGTAATCAGACTTTCATTACTTCTCTAAAAGAATATATTAAGGAATTTCTTGAAATTAATATGCCATCTGATGTGGATCCTCAAATACTGTGGGAAACGACTAAGTGTGCTATACGAGGTTTCTGTATATCCTTCTCTTCGACTCTCGCCAAAGCGAAAACTCACCAGTTTACACAATTAGAAAATAAAATCCAATCATTACAAAATCTACAAAAACAACATTTTACTGAGCAACAGGCTACACAGCTGTCCTCTTTAAAAGAAGAATATGATTTATTTTCACACTCAAAGGCGGAATTTATTTTACATAGGACTAGACAAAAATATTATTTTGAATCAGAGAGACCTAGTCACTTATTGGACCTTAGGTTGAAAGAATGCAAATCTAAGGCATATATTAGCGCAATAAAATCATCGGATGATCAGGTCACCACGAACCCTGTGGCAATTAATGACATATTTAAAGGTTTTTACACAAATCTGTATAAAGCCGAAACAGATTTTGATGAACCAATTTGTAAGCAGTATTTAGATAAATTGGAACTACCTCGGATCTCACAGATAGATAAAGAATCTTTGGAGGCCCCATTAAGTTTGGAGGAACGCCACGTCTCTCTAAAAAGCCTTCAAAAGGGCAAATCGCCGGGTCTAGATGGTCTCCCCCTAAATTATATTTAGAAATTTGGGATCTGGTAGGGATACTTATGCTTAACTCATTTAATTTTGCAATTGTACATGGGGTATTTCATAGAGATCAAAAAACATCACTGATTTCATTACTTCTTAAAAAAGGGAAAGATCCATTAGATTGTTCCAGCTACAGACCGATTTCGCTTATCCCATGTGATCTAAAAATCTATGCTAAAGTTTTTGCTTCTCGTATGGAGAAGGTAATTCACAGTCTGATCAAGGAGGACCAAACTGGTTTCATCAAGGGGCGCAATGCATCTGACAATATGCGTCGACTCCTTCATATTCTTGACTTTGCAGACTCCCAGCCAACCCCTTGTGCAGTCTTTTCACGTGATGCAGAAAAAGCCTTTGACAGGCTAGAGTGGAATTATATGTGGGCAGTTCTGCAATGTTTCAGCTTCGGTGAACACTTCGTTTCTATGATTAAGACATTATACCACTCACCTGCAGCATCAGTCATAACTGGTAATATTATTTCCCTTTACAGCGGGGAATGAGGCAGGGGTGTCCGCTTTCCCCCTTATTGTTTTGTCTATCTCTTGAACCCTTAGCACAAGCCATCAGGAAATCTGAAGTATCGATTAAGATTCATGACCATAATCATAGTATTTCATTATACGCTGATGATATTATTCTATATTTAGACCACTTTGATGTTTCAGTCTCTAGTATAATTAAGGAATTTGATAATTTTAGTAGCCTATCAGGATATAAAATAAATTGGAGCAAATCAGCTTTAATGCCAATTAACAATGTTAAAGTTAATTCTTCTATTCCCTCATTTATCCCTATTAAGGAATCTTTCATCTATTTGGGCATTACCATATATAAAAACATTCATAAGATTGCCAGAGACAATTTTAATAACATTTTAGTTAAGGTCAAAAATGACATTCAAAGATGGAAGAATCTTAAAGTCTCTCTCCAAGGAAGAATCTCCACTGTTAAGATGAATTTGTTACCTCGATTTAATATTTTTTTCTCTATGCTACCACTTTCTCCCCCTCCAGGTTACTTCAAGGAGATCAACTCCATAATTTCTAAGTTTATCTGGAATGATAAATGTCCCAGAATTAAACTTACCACATTACAACATCCTAATAGCGCAGGAGGACTGGCTGTACCAAATTTTGAATTATATTATTGGTCGTTCCAGCTTAAAGCTCTTCATAATTGGGTTGATCCTCAATCTACAGTTTCATGGAGAGTGATTGAAGCTGACAAGGTTAAACCAAATAGACTTCAAGATATTTTATTTACTGGCACAGGAAAAAAAAGGGATAATTATAAATTTGGTCCGGTTGTGGCCAACTCTATTAAAATCTGGAAAACGGTTGAACTTCGGATAGGAGGACTCTTCAAATTTTGTAACAGTACACCTTTATGGCACAATTTTAATTATGTATGCGGAAATCGTCCATTTGTCCAACCCTCTTGGTCCTCTTTAGGTGTAAACACGTGCGGTGATATATATGATAACCAGGGCCTCTGTTCATTTCAGACATTAAGAACCAAATTTTGTCTACCAGCTTCCGCATATTTTGTCTTTCTTCAATTACGTTCTGCTCTCAAAGCATATGGAGTTCCTTGGTCTTCTTCCATTTCCTCTCATCCTATGCGGGACTGGATTGCACCATCTGCTTGTCGGCCATCTGTTTCCTTAATATATACTAAAATTATTGATTGCATTACAAAATCTCTTTCTATTAAAACTATTTGGAATAGGGAATTGTCTGACCTTAATTTATCTGTTGATTGGGAGAGAGTGTGGTCTAATCTCATCTTAACATCTAAAAATCTGGCTCATCATCTTATTCACTTCAAATTCATTCATAGAGCATACATAACTCCTTACAAATGATTTAAAATGAAACTACAGTCAAATTTGAACTGCCATATATGTAACACTACATCATCAGGCACTTTTCTGCATATGTTTTGGAAATGTCCTGTCGTCATCGGTCTATGGACACATGTAAATCTGGTTTTGTCATCATTACTGCGAATTGATTGGTCTGTCAACCCAAGTTTGTGTCTTCTTAATGATGATTCTGGTCTCTGTATTAGTTCAATGCAAACGAGAATGTTGTTTGCTGGTTTTACAGCTGCGAAGAAGACAATAATCCAGAACTGGTTTACACCACACATGTGTGGAAAAACATATTGGATCCGTAGCCTCCTGCAAATAGTGACTTGTGAATGTGCAACGGCGCGAGTCGGTGGGGCCAAGCCTTCGACCATGGATGCTTGGCAGTGTTTTCTTTTTGATATACGTGATTGTATAAAGGAGTGACTTGTTTTGTGTTTTTATTGTCCGTCCTTCCCTCCCTCCATCCCTTTTGATTGGACTTTGAGATATTGAGTATGTGTCTGTTGTTTTGTTTTGTTATATTTTTGATGTTATGTTATGTTATGTGTGAAAATAAATAAATAAATGTTGATAAAAAAAAAAAAAAAAAAAAAAGATATACTGATTTTAACGCTCGCTGGACGAACCGTTGATAACGTATAAATTATAAATTTAGAATCAGATCAATTTAATCAAATCAATATTGAATCTTTAAGAATCGATTCCCTAAAAGCTAAAATAAGAGCTTACATTCCTTACATTAATGGTGGAGAAAGACAGCGGGCAAATTTGACTTAAAAATTCATAACACCAATTTTGTGTATTGGTTCTATTTTATCCAGAAAAATAGATTAGATGCAGAGAAGCAGAGTTTTGTTTGTGTTATTGTATGGTCATGGCATGGCAGTGCGTTTTGGATGAATGAATGTACAACTGAGTTGTTGTTTAACCTGTTAACATGCACTAGGACGCCAGCGCACTGAAAGCTCTTTTTTTGCTCTTTGTTTGCACATGTCATTGTTTTCAAATCGATAAAATGAAACTGGACAAAATTAATCTTGACAAACTATATATCATTTTGAAGGTCTAAGCCTCAAGCATCGACGATAGATCGCTGTTTTTCGATAGAAAGCTTATAAGGAATGTATTTGCTAAATTTGTGTAAGCAGTACACATCAAAACATGTATAAAAAAACCGCAGTACATACCAGATTCATCCTGATAATGAGACAAAAACGTATCCACTGCTGTAAATCCCAGTTTAGTTTGAGAGATAAGGGTCCATGGAAAAACATTCCATCGAGCACTTTTAGTCCAAAGAAACAATAACGTTGTAATTTGGATCGTTATTCGTTTGTTTACGTCTCATCACTTCAGGGAGAGTTATTGTTTGTGTCCGTTATGGAACAAATTACGCTCAAAAACAGCGTCTTGGTGGTAAAAAAAACAGCATGATTTAGTAGTAGGCAATGTCCCAAACAGAATGAGATCATCCAAAAAAAAAAAAGACAAAGATACACAGAAGATTGTTTATTTGAATTCTGGCGCTCCCTCGTGACGGCGCGTGACGCACGCTGTGACGCACCTGTCATCTGATGGGGGTGTAACTTAGCGATCGGCTTTTTGGACAAATAATCCTTTTTTTTTTTTTTCTTCAACAGTTTTCATATATGTTTGCGTGTTTTGTGGGAAATGTGCCTGTATCTGTATGATTACCATCTGTATGGCTGATAATCAGCGTGTAATTACTGACTGTTCACAGATATCAGTGTGAATGCAGTCTATATAAAAGGCCATTATAATGTGATTATTGACAATATGGGCCATCTGTATGATTACCATCTGTATGAATGATCGTCAATATGTGATTACTGATATACAGGAGCATCTGTATGTCAGGAAATCAGAGTATGTACTTAAGTTATTTTTTTTTTGTATTTTTTTTTTTTTTTCACTCAAAAATTATTCTTATTGTATTCTTCTAGTGCTCAAATAAATCACTGATACGATGTCTAATATTCTGTCTACTGTTTTATAATTGAAAAACTGCAGTGGCATGTATAATGACTAAATAGTTTGTAGTAGAACCCTTCAATAATTTGGTAAATATTTTTCCTCAAACAGAGGGGGGGGGACTAGACAAATGGCTGCAGGAATCTCACTTTTCATGCTATCTTCTTCAGATTTGAAATATAAACTCATGAGACATGTGACTTTCAACCCATTACTTTTCTGGATTTCTCCAGGACTGATTTCATGTATTTTTATATGAAATAAAGAAAACAAACAGGATGCGCTCTTTGTCTTCTCCATCTCCGCGAGCTGCTCTTCAAAATACGTCACTAAAATGAACTGTAACTCAGCGAAAACTCAACACACGGACATGGGAGTTATATCTATAGAAAGCTGGAAGTGTCTACTTTGAAATGAAGTAAGTCTTATCGAAAACAAACATTCTGTGATGAAGTAATCCGTATGAAACCAACACGATGTTCAGTCTGTCCCGTCTAACTCATTATTTCTAATGCGATCCCGCCCCCTCGCGTTCATATGTAAATAACCACGTGAGCCGCGTGCTCAAGGAGACGCCCAATAACAAACAAAGCCAGATCGTTCCTAGCGGTTAACATTACTGTTCGTTTCTGGAAGAAGACACGCTGAATAAAAGCTGGATTTGCCTCAAAATAAGAGCAAGAGTTCATCCAGAAGAGAAGAGCGATCTGATGAGTAAGTAATGTTTCTTTTTTTGCATTAGTGAACGTGTTATTGTGACTCAAACTTGAACGCGTTTATTTTTTTTCCCAAACGACAACATGATGAATGCTACAATGTTTAGAAAAATGTTTAATGTTCACAAATGGATTTAATAGCGTGCTAAACGATAATAATTAGTTTCTCAGATATAAAATATCCTTTTTTTATAGTACAAAGTACATCTTTTGTAGTACAAAGCCATACATACTAGGCTATATGACTACAAAATCATAGTTCGTTTTTTCTAAACAATAATAATTAGTTTCTCAGATATAAAATGTATTTTTTTTTGTTTACGATAGTACAAAGCATGCGTGAGTCTATAAAACATATATATAAAAAGATGCTCCTGATATTAACATGCTCACAAATGTTTTTTTTTTGTTGGTTGTTTGCATTTTATTGAATCAGATACCTGCACCACAGATGATGAATCCTGTTGACTTTCTTCTAACTGTTTTCCTCTGAGAGCGCTGTACCAACATCAGTCCAACTACACTGATATTATATGGTAAAACAAGCTCCTTGACCACTGATTATGTTTTTTTTCTCTTGAATCCATGGAAAGTAGCAGAAACACTCAAATAACACACGTAAATATCAGGCATGATTTACTTGTGTCACTTGTTGAACAGAATCTGTTGCAGGAATGACTCAAAGTCTGTTCACATCTCTGTGGTTAGATCAGTGTGCACAATAATGTGTCTTTGACCTTCATTATGTATGTTTTGATTTTACGGTGTTGTAAATAAAATACAAATAATTAAAAAAAACATTTGTTCAATCTCCTCACATTCTCTCTTACCTGCCTCAAAGTCACAGTCACACTGATGGGCCATTAGCAGCCTTTAGGGGAGGGCCCTTTGTGTCTCAGGTGAGAATCACTTAATATTCAAGGACATTGTCACTCCCTCGCATAGAGGCTTTCAATCACAAAACATGTCTTAACAAATTGTAATCAATATATTGTTTTCTGTAAATGAGTAAGCAGAATGATTCTCACTTAATTGTGAAGTAAATATTCTAGCCGACAAGACTGATTACACAAAAGTCTTATTCAGGACTATTTAGTGTGGGTTTTATGGCCTTATTTCAGCTACATTTTTTCCCCCAAAACTTACTAACCACGCATAATATTTTTTTTTCTAAAAAAATACAAACATGTACATCCATCTTGGTCACATAATATTGTAGCAAAGTTTGTGCTGAATACAAAAACAAATACATGTTGGTCATTAGTATGTTATAAGTAGCTGAAATAAGCACAAATATCAGGGCATGTCAAAACATCTCAAGGGCCCCAAAATCACCTCAGACCCCAGAGGGTTAACTGCAGCCTGTGTGTGACACATGACCAGTTTATGGTCACCATAACAACAGTTAACAGTAGTCCCCAGTGACTTCTTCCGGGATAACTCCCAAGGGCGCAAGCGCAGCCTGCAAACGCCATTTTGAGCTGTTGTAAACAAAGCCTAGTATGAGCTAAGCTAACTGAAGCTAATGAGTTTGCATTGAAGCCTATGCAAACCTATTAGCATTGAAGGCTAGCGGTTAGCACATAGCATTTTGTGGGTTTGAATGCAGAGTGTGTTGCAGTTTTGAAATGTTGAAGTGATCTAAGCGTTTGCATCCGAACTTTTTATCTGAATGCTCACACTAGTGGATCCTTTCACCCCATCTCTCTCTCTGTTACACTTATCCATCTTATCTCTCCTCTCCTCCCATCAAAAAGAACGTTGACAAATGCAAACTTAAATAAACCTTGCTGTATGCGATTTTAACCAATGACCAGATTAGCGATCTCACAGTTCGTTTTAATCACGTTGGCTTAAGGTTCCCCCTTCGGGTTGTTTACTCTATCAGTTTAATAACTGTCGGTTTTATTAGGAATTAATTCTGGGCCTTTGCCTCATTACTTTGATAATACTGTGATTAATTTAATCATAAGTGCTCTTATAATTTGACAACCACAACATTAAGATCTTAATCATTTAACTATCAAGAGTGCTCCGAAATTTTTAATTTCATTAGTAAGTAATTAGGGTGGCAAGGATTAATTTGTTATTATGATTTTAATGACACGGAGGAAGGAGGAAAGGAGGAATTAGTAACTTGTTATGTTTAGGGATCCGAAATTAGGGATTTGGAATTTGTAATTTAATTTCATAATTAATTACGAGTTTGAAAATTCTAATTTCATTTAATAATTAATTACAGTTCCTGTTTCCATACTGCAACAATATTTGCTGATCAATTCAATTGTAATAATTCTTATAATTGTAATGACACACATCATTAAGATTTTAACCCTGAACTGTCAATAACGCTCTGACATTTTTAATTTCAGCTGTAATTAATTAGGGTTTGGGCTTTCCTACTTCAATTATACCTTATTGAACAATTTAATCCTAATCGATCCTATCAATTTTAATGATAACATCATTACACCAACTGTAAACCAACTGTACATCATCACACCAACATCATCACACCAACTGTAAACCGTTCTATTCGCCCGAGAGTTTTGCTCTTTCATTCTCGTGAATGTGTACCTGCCTCCGGATGCGTGCGTGAGCGCCGCGATGCAACAGCTGGCCGAACAAATATCTGAAACGGAGCAAAGGTACCCGGACTCTCTTTTAATCATTCTTGGAGATTTTAATAAGGCAAATCTCTCCCGCGAACTGCCAAAATACAGACAGCACGTTACATGTCCCACCAGAGACAGTAATATATTGGATCACTGTTACACAATAATTAAAGATGCATATCACTCTGTCCCACGGGCAGCTCTGGGGCTCTCCGATCACTGTTTGGTTCATCTCATACCGACCTACAGGCAAAAATGTAAATCTTCTAAGCCTGTATTAAGAACTGTTAAAAGATGGACTAATGAAGCAGAGCAAGATTTAAAAGCTTGTTTTGACGTCACTGATTGGAGTGTTTTTGAAGCTACTGCCACCGATCTGGACGAGCTCACAGAGACTGTAACTTCATATATCAGTTTCTGTGAGTATATATGCATCCCCACCAGGACATTCTTATCATTCAATAATGATAAACCGTGGTTTACTGGGAAACTCAAACAGCTTCGTCAGGCCAAAGAGGACGCTTACAGAAGTGGGGATAAAATATTGTATAACCAGGCGAGGAACAGACTAACAAAGGAGATCAGAGTGGCTAAAAAGAACTACTCTGAGAAGTTGAAGAAAGAACTTTCAGCAAATGATCCAGCGTCAGTATGGACTGGTCTGAGGAACATTACCATGTACAAGACACCACCCCCACAGTCTGTGGAGAATCAACAACTGGCTGACGATCTCAATGTGTTTTACTGTCGATTTGAAAAAGCCAGATTGACACCCAGCACCCGCTCTGATCTGCACTTCACACATTCACCTACCCCCCCTGCAACCCCACTTCCTCCCTCCCCCACCACTCTACCTGCGTTTAAAGTCTGTGTAGAGGATGTGAACCGGGTCTTCAGAAAACAGAAATCTAGGAAAGCTTCAGGACCAGACGGTATTTCACCTGCCTGTCTAAAAGTATGTGCTGATCAACTGGCCCCCATCTTTACACAGATCTTCAACAGATCTCTGGAGCTGTGTGAAGTTCCCTGCTGCTTCAAACGCTCCACCATCATTCCCGTCCCCAAAAAGCCCAAAATCACTGGACTTAATGACTACAGACCTGTCGCACTCACATCTGTGGTCATGAAGTCACTTGAGAGACTGGTCCTGGCCTACCTGAAGGACATCACTAGACCCTTGCTGGATCCTCTTCAGTTTGCCTACAGAGCAAACAGGTCTGTGGATGACGCTGTCAATATGGGACTGCATTACATCCTGCAACGCCTCGACAAACCTGGGAATTACGCAAGGATCTTATTTGTGGACTTCAGCTCGGCCTTCAATACCATCATGCCTGACCTTCTCTCAGACAAACTGACACAGCTCTCTGTGCCCACCTCCATCTGTCAGTGGATCACCAGCTTCCTGACAGACAGGCAGCAGCTAGTGAGGCTGGGCAAACTCACATCCAGGACTCTCACCATCAGCACTGGCGCCCCTCAGGGTTGCGTTCTCTCCCCACTGCTCTTCTCCCTCTACACGAATGACTGTACTTCAAAGGACCCCTCTGTCAAGCTCCTGAAGTTTGCAGATGACACTACAGTCATCTGCCTCATCAAGGACGGTGACGAGTCTGCTTACAGACAGGAGGTTGAGCAGCTGGCTGTCTGGTGCAGTCTTAACAACCTGGAGCTAAACACTCTCAAAACTGTGGAGATGATAGTGGACTTCAGAAGGAACCCCCCTGCTCTCCCCCCACTCACCATCATGAACAGCACTGTGACTGCAGTGGAGTCATTCAGGTTCCTGGGAACCACCATCTCTCAGGACCTGAAGTGGGACAATCACATTGACTCTATTGCGAAAAAGGCCCAGCAGAGGCTGTATTTCCTCCGCCAGCTAAGGAAGTTCAACCTGCCTCAGGAGCTGCTGATACAGTTCTACTCTGCCATCATCGAGTCTGTCCTATGTTCTTCTATAACTGTTTGGTTTGGTTCAGCTACCAAAACAGACATCAGAAGACTACAACGGACAGTCAGGACTGCTGAGAGGATTATCGGTGCCCCTCTGCCCAGCCTCCAAGAACTTTACACCTCCAGAGTGAGGAAAAGGGCTAAGAAAGTCACTCTGGACCCCTCACACCCAGCACACTCTCTCTTTGTACTGTTGCCCTCTGGCCGGCGCTACAGATCACTGAGCACAAAAACGGCCAGACACAAGAATAGTTTTTTCCCCCAGGCTGTATCCCACCTGAACAACACATAACACACCCCGGTACTGTACATCTGTAAATAACTCATCAAACCTTCATCTGTACATAGGACACATGCACATTCACAGTTCTGTCTATGGACATTTTTCTTTCTGTATATATATTTTTTTATTACTATTGTTATTCTTAATTATTGCCTATTCTCTTCATTATTAGTGTTCTTTATTACCTTAATTATATGTTGTCTCTGTTTGTACTGTATTGTTTCTATACTGGAAGCTCCTAACACCAAGACAAATTCCTTGTGTGTAAAGCTCTTTCTTTCTTTCTGATTCTGATTACATTTTAATTAGGAACTACAGTTTCTAATTTGAAATTTTAATTTCAGCAGTGCGATCAAGTTTTGGTTCCACCTGTTAGGCCTTATTTTCTCTCCCTCAGTTATTTAATTAACTCAGCTAAATTTTATAGGTTGTTCCCTTTGCTTAAGCCTGTCAGTAGATAGTGCTCCCCCTAGTGCTTGGTTGGTGAAGTGACATTGCCTCCACTGTGGGTCACAGCAAGCGGAGTCCCCTGTTCCGACGTAGCCTGGTGCGGGCTGGGGGGGGAAACCGATACCTCCGTTCTAGTATTGCAATGTGACGGCACGCAGAAGGCCTCGGCAATCGGGCATCGGAGGAGGAATCAACAAAGGCTGACTGGGCGAAGGTGCAGATATACCACCCCGGCTAGCTATTGACGAGGTACGTTGGACTTCGGGTCCGCGCTGACAGATAGCACCCGGGATATAGCCCCGCCCCTCTTCAGGCCAGCAGTCGTTGACGTGCCTCACCCGAGTGTCGCCCGGTTGTGCCAAAAGCCATAGCTGTTTGAGAGGTTCACTGCAATACGACAGGGACAGAGTGTTCGGCAGGACCCTTACAGGAGCTCACCTGGTGTGCTCAGACAGTAGTTCTCACCAAGCCTAGGGTATAAGAACTTAACCTTCCAATTAGCAAAACCCCAAAAGAAAAATTCTTTTTTTCTCAATACTTCAGTCAGGTGGCGTTTTACTCTACTAAAACAGCAAAACCAAATCCCTAAGTGCATCGACTCAACAGTGCCACCACGCTGCCACCCTGGGTACTAGTCCTAACATTGGGAGCAAACCCTCACTCTCCTTCTTCTTCTCTTTTCTCCCTGCTGGAATTAAGTGGGGACACTTAATTTCTAGCGATTATCGTCAATTGGATTTCACAGATACTATTTAAACTATACTGAGCTAGACAATGACATCTCCGAATTCAATAATGAAATGCCCTTAACTGAGAGTTGAGTGTTTAATCTTATTTTTATACATTACTGACACTCTATCCTCCAACTTGATACTGTTAAGTGCTTTGACACAATCTGTATTGTTAAAAGCGCTATATAAATAAAGGTGACTTGACTTGACTTGCTGCTATCTTCTAATCTGACTACTGCTACTGTTTGCTGGGATTTTGCCTGTAGGAAGATCATAAGCAAAGAACTTTAGCAATTGAACAGGTATTTGTGAAACTTGAGAACGACGTTTCAAAATTGTTTTCCATTTACCTTCCACTCTCCTGTGAAATCCTACTCCGCCAGGCTAAAGCAGGTCAACGAGAAGGTAGGCGTCTGCAAAATTTTAAGCACGCACGACGGACACTCTAACTAGCATTGTGGTGTCAATTTTGCCATTAAGGGACCAGTACTGCCATTGCTATTGTTTTCCTTCACCCCGTAGGAAATTTTAACAGCAATCACAGCAATCCTATTACAAAAAAAAAACAAAAAAAACATTTACAATCTTCTGACTAGAAGCATCCTGCTAAATCAGACTTGACTTAAAAAAAAAATAGAAAATATGAAAATCTGCAACTAGAAAGAGATATTTTCTTCTTGTCCCTCTCCCTCACCTTAGCATTAGCCTAACCTTCTTCCTTGAAAAAAAAAAGACTTTCTCTAACAGGAAAAGGTGGAAGCATCCAATTATTATATATCCCTTATATCCCTGTGTTGGTGTTCTTCTTTTCTTTCTCTGTTCTCTAGCTGTGCTACCTGTGTGTGCTCAATAATTTTCCCCACAGAGACTACAAATTAGGAGCACGCCCATCAGAGGATCACAGTCTCCGAGAACCACACTCACCTGCTCATTACACACTCAAAATTAGCACACACTTTACATTGCACATTTACACCTTTGTTTTGCTTTGTTTGTTTTGTTTTGTTTTGTTTCCTCTTGAAGGTCTGTGTCAGTTTCGGTTTGAGATCTCCCTCACTAACTAAGTGTTGCGACAGACAGCCTCCTCCCTAAGGCTGCTGAAACACTGAAACATCAGACACAGGACCAGCTGGATGACAACATAACAAGCCTCAAGGGACAAGACCCAAGTCAAAGCTACAGTCACAAAGAATTAGCCAAGATCACCGGCTCCTTAAGTCACACACTCATCGCCATCCTTAAGTTGAGCGACAGGCACGCTGCACACTTCCAGCAGGAGCTGACACACACACAACGGCGCATCGAGCAGCTAGAACTGGAAGCTGAGGAACGACGGGAAGGGCCTGATGAGGTGGAACAAGGCGCAGAGGAGGAGATCAACAGGCTAAAAGAAACCCTAGTAGCTACCACCCAAGAAATGGAACAAGTCAAGGTAGACTACGCTGATCGCTCTAACAAGTTACAGTATGCAGAACAGCTACTGGAAAAGGCAAAGGCTGACTTCAGAGACAAGAACGGCAGAACCAAAGCCCTCGAAACTCACCTGGATGAGTCAAGAAACGAGATCAGCCGCCTAACACGGCAGCTCGACTACATCAAAGAGGAATCCGATAGTTTCCAAGAGGAACTCAAGCACGCCTATGAATTGCACCAAGGACACGACGCGCACCAACCTCCCCCCTGCCGAGCAGGACCGGGTCACCTGTTCCTGGGCTGACATATGAGCAAAAAGGGGAGGGGGCAGTGCTGAAACATTCACCAGCTCCCTCTGAAGAACGTTACCTCACGACAAAGCCAAATGAACCTGCTGCAGCCAGCCGCAGATTGTCGCACGGCTTGGACCTAAAAGACCTTGACAAGCTCGCCAGGAACATTGGCAAATTCACCCCAAGTGTGCCAAATAGCCAGGATGTCCAAGCTTATCTCCAAGATATCGATTTCCATCTGGAAATGAGACCTAACGTCACTGACAAAGATAGACTATATTTGCTCCGAACAACATCCAGCTCTGAAGTGCGCAGCTTCCTGGACAGGCAGCCTGCTCACACGAAGACTGACTACCAACTGCTCCGAGAAGCCCTCATTAAAGAGTTCGCTGACACTGACTCCGAACAAGGACTAGTGGCTGCCCTGGAGACAAGACAAGGACATCATGAACCTCCTCAAGCCTACTACAGCCGACTTAGACAAGCATACTTCGGAACTCGCAACGAACCGGACATGGAAGACGAACTGAACTTCAAAACTCTCTTCCTAAGGAACCTTCATCCCGGCGTAAGCCACCATATTGGCGTTCTCGCATGTCCACGAACAATGAATGCTATGCATCTGCGAGAATTGGCGCAGAAAGCCTACGGCAAACAAAAAATGGCCTCATAAAAGGGCGCCAAAACCCCAGCAGTTCTTGACTTCAACACTCAAAGTTAAGGGCTGGCTCTAGAGGGCGCCCAACGCCAATAATTGGGAGAGATCGTGGAACCAGCCAAGCTCATTTGGAAACTCAAGAGGGAAAAGCTTGTGGGAATCCAACGAAAACTCCAAGGGAAAACGACAAACTCACCCTGGAGCAACCAGCCCAAGGATCAGAAGTGGGAAAAGAAAGAAAAAACAGATTCAGCCTGACTAGCAACCGGACGAGAAGGCAGCAACCAGCTGACGCAACCAGCCACAGAGAACAGCACTCCTTAACTCACTCTTAGAGAAACGTAACTACCCTAACTTCAGATGGACAAGAAATACCACCTGAAAACCCAGCAACAGAGTTAGACAGTAACTCAACACATGATGCTCCAGATCACAGCAGCGTCCAACAAACACCTGCTGACGAAACCCCTCAAGTTCCTGAAAATGCTGTCTTGGTCATCTGCCACTCCTCCGAAAAACACCAGATCAGTCCTGACATCCTGCCTGTCTCATCCCTAACTCCAGTCCCTCAACTCCTAGGCAATCTCATTGAAAAGGGTATAGCAAGAAAGTTTTACCTCTCCATCATCATCGAACGACACATCAGCGTCGAAGCCCTTCTTGATACGGGAGCCGACATTACTCTAATGTCTACCGAACTCCTTGAGGAAATCCAAGAAAGAACGAAGAGGAGTAACAGAACCCTCAAACTCCAAAGGTGCGATATGAACCTCCAAGCATACTCCCACACGGGCCTACAACTAAACCATGTGGCCCAAATTCATCTATAGGTGGGACCGATGGACCTCGTTCACCCAGTATATGTCTCACCACTTAACACGTATCCACTCCTCATTGGGAAATATCTGCTTAATTGCTTTGAACCTTTAATAGACTTCAAGCACCTAAAGATGTGGACACAAGTCTGAGAGCCTCTGCCCTGCCAGTCAGTAGACTCCAACGAGTCGCAGTGTCAAGCCACAGACACCGCCCCCAATTCACTGACTGATGATGCAGTATCAAAGCCAGGACCTGGACCAAGCTCAAGCAGCAAGGACCAGGACCCTCTCCTCTGCTCACTGCAGGAGCCTGAATCAAACGCAGGCCCCCTTCGAATCATGACTGCAATAGATGTCCAAGGCACATCAGTGGCACTAGCCTTGTGGGCAGAGAACGCAGCCATCAGCCTGAAGCTATTCAGAGCATTGAAGCAAAGACACCAGAGTCTACCACGTCTCTAAACACAGCCGCTTCCCTCTCAGTCCCTGGTCAACAACCATGGCTACCTCCAAGATCATGTGCGCTGTGGACATACGATGGAACAACAGACATCTGAGTCACTACTTCCTTGTTGTCCCCGACCTACCTCATGACATCTACATTGGAGCGAATATCATGGTCCTGCTCAATGCTTGCATTGATACCGTGAACGACATCATATGGGCTCCCCTGTCACACCAACTGACAACTTCAGTCAACCTCAAGAACCTTTAATCTGGTCAAACAATGCCAGATGCATGCGCTATGATCACTGAGCAAGAAGCCATGATACCTGCCTACAGCAAGAGTGTCAGCGTCCGCCTCAACATGCGACCCGGCCAAACTCTCAACAGTAAGCTAGGCTTCTTCCAACCTTCCAGGACCTGCCTAAAACTAGGACTGACCTTGGAAGCCACACCTCTTATTGAAGTGTCATCTCGTGCTGTGTATGTGTTGTTCAACAACTGTACTGCCAAAGACATCCACGTTCCCAAAGCCAGTCACCTGGGATGGCTCATCAACCAGGCGTTCCACGACTTTGAACTAACGGTAACTGTCATAGGCCCCATACCAGCCCAGCTAATGTCAGACGAATACGACGACACTGTAACGTTCACAAAACCCCATGAAATCATTGCCATCACTTCCATTCTGCCGGTGTCCAGAGAAAGCATCTGCCGTTCAGCACTAACAGATGACCCTCACCTCGCTGTCTATGCTGTCTCAACACAGCCCGCGACAGAATCACCCACACAGGTGACCGTCGGGGCCCAAAGCCCCTCAAATGACTTAACTGCGGAGGAACCCTACGCCAGGTTCAATACACAAATTCAACAAATACTGAGTGAGGTGGATGCCCTCCACAATGAAGTGGATCGCCAAGGACTCAAAGAGGTTCTGCACAAGTACAAGGACTCCTTCGCAAAGGATTCCCTGGATTGTGGCCTGACCAACATCCACACGGTGCGCATCCCAACAAACCCAAATGCGCCACCCACATTTGTGCGGCAGTACAAAATTCCAATAGCGTCTTATGAGCCAGTGCAAGAAATTGTTGACTCCATGCTAGAAAAGGGGGTCATCCGGCCCTGTAACAGCACATACTCTGCCCAAATATGGCCAGTCCTAAAACCCAACAGCAAATGGTGGCCCACTATCGACTATCGCAAGTTGAACCAGCAAGTACCCTTGTCACGATGGCCTATGACCAAGTTGGACCACGAAATTCCAAAAATCAAAGGCGCAACGGTCCTTTACACACTGGACGTCACCTCCAGGTTCTGGACAATCCCTGTTCACCACGATGACCAACACAAGCTGGCATTCACCTTTGGCAATCAACAGTATACCTTATATACGGTGCCCCTTCGGCTATGCCAACTCACCAGCAGAATTCAACATCTTCCTGAACAAAGCATGCCCTGATGCCAGAGCCAGAGGCAACCTCGTCTATGTAGATGATGTCCTAGTTAAAAGCTCAAGTGTGGCAGACCACCTTAAAGAAATCGATCACGTCCTAAACCAGCTGACAACGGCAGGAGCTAAGATCGCCCTTCACAAAGGACAGTGGTGCAAAACCAAGGTGAACTATGTCGGCCTGCTCGTTGGACGAAACGGCATCGAACCACAGTCTAGCTGCACCCAAGCAATCCAAAGCATAAAGACACCAACTAACATCTCTGGGCTGCGAAGCTTTCTGGGAGTGTGTAATTACTCAAGACAGTTCATCGAGAACTACGCTGACATCGCATGACCACTAACTTCCCTCCTAAAAAAGAATGAACCCTTCTTTTGGATGGAAGCCCAGGACACAGCTATGAGCCAGCTCAAACAGCGCCTGTGCTCTGCTCCGTGCCTGGCCTACCCCGACCCAGGAAAATAATTCTATCTGGATGCTGGATTCTCCAATCATTGCCTCAGCGCAGGCCTATACCAGCTCCATGACAAAGACAAGCGAGTGGTCGCTTATGCCAGCAAAACGCTGCTTTCCACAGAATGCAAGTATTCAAACTGCAAAAAAGCTTTGCTTTGCACTGCGTGGGCTATCCAGCGTTTCTCTAACTACATCGGTGCACAGAAAGTCATCATCGAAACTTGTCACCAGCCGGTCACCTTCCTCAACAGCCAACGCATCAGGGATGGCGTGGTGACCAACGCACGCATAGCTACCTTGTTAATGACACTCCAAGGACGAGACGTCGAGGCAAGATATGCCCAAAACTACAAATCCTCACAATGAAACGGGCTGGCAGCCTGCCAAAACTGCTCAACGGACACGCTGTACACCTCAGCAGAACCCAGAGAAACCATCACAACCTCAACTGACAAATCACAGGTACTTTGTGGAGAATGTGTGTGAAGGGATGCCCACAGCATATGTCAATGGCTGCTCCTACAATCACAAGGGCAATTTAAAAGCTGGAGCAGGTGAAGTCTGGCTAAACAACGACCCTTGCCCACCGCAACAATTCAACTTAGGCCCTCATTCATCGCAATATGCAGAAATAGCGGCCATCCTCATCACCCTACAACTGGCTGCGTCCCACAACATCAAAGAACTCCTCATCTGTACTGACTCGAACTACGCCCGTCTAAGCTTCACATGCCATTTAGCTGCATTTAGCTAACAACAAGCCTGTCAAGCACCAAGAACTCTTCCAAGCAGGCGAAGCCATCGTCACGGAACGTGACATGATCGTTTACTGTAAAAAGGTTCGAGGTCATTCACGCCAACCAGGACAAGACAAAGACTTCAATGACCAAACCGATGCCCTTGCCAAAGCAGGTGCATTACACGGAGAGTCCTGGACATTTCATGCCCTCCCACCCAACCCATCAGTGGCAGCGCATACCCCCGCCTCCTCCCACATTGCCCTATCACCTCAGTTTGCTGCTGACAATCTCCTCACCCTCCAAGCTATGGATCCGACACTGCGAACTATGGCAGCTCACATTTCCGACCCTTTAACTCATCTCATTTCCACCTCCGACCTAGCCACTTCCTCTGAGCTCCGCACACTCAACTCCATCAAGCACATGCTGCATCTAAGAGACGGCATTCTCACATATGTCCCTGAGCCCCTCACTGCGCCAAAGCTCGTAGTCCCTCAGGGCCAAAGGGGGATTATGCTGACACACGCCCACGATGCACCATGCGCAGGACACCACGGTGCCAAGTGCGGAATACGTAAAAGGATGCCTGGTGTGTTGCCAGCTCCAACCGGCAAATCCAAACCACAGAACACCAATGCAAAGGAAAGGAATGACCTTCCCATGGTCGGACCTCCAAATATACTGGGTAGGACCCCTGCCACGGTCAACACGGGGTAACAAATACTTCCTCACCATGGTTTGCGAATTCACAAAGTGCATAGAGTGCCTCCCAGCTCCAATGATACAGCAGAAACGACAGCCTGCCTGTTGATGAACCACATCTTTTCAAGGTTCGGACTACCTTTAAGGGTCGACTCTGACCGAGGAACCCACTTCACGGCAGAGGTCATGCAGGAAGTGTGGAAACTCCTGGGTATACAGGCCAAGCTCCATATAAGCCATCACCCAATTTCCTCAGGTCAAGTGGAACGAGCCAATCGAACAGTGGTCAGCATATTGAAGAAGTACATGTTCGCCAATCAAAAGGATTGGGATATTAAACTTCCTCTGGTACTGATGGCCGCTCGAGCCACCCCTCACCGGTCTACAGGAGTACCCCCATTCACGATGATGACGGGGCGATGGATGACACTACCGCTACACCTGCTGTACCAACCCAGTGACCTGAACCTCGTCCCAACCTATACCACTCACCAGTACCTGGAAGAGTTGCATCAGCACCTGAGAACGACGTTAGCCTTCACGCAACAGCAACTCCAAAGAAGCGTGGAAGGTCGTAAAGCCTACTACGACCAAAAGGCCTCTCACCACGAGCTCAATGTTGGAGACAAAGTGTGGTACTACAGCTTCGCCCAACCAAGGCAGAATGCTCCCCATCACCTGTCAAAAAAATTCCTACCTCACTGGACAGGACCCCACGATATTGTAAACAAGCTCTCACCTGTCGCCTACATAATCAAAATCAGACAAGGGCGCAGCGAGCCAGTCCTTCGATGGGTCCATCGAAACCAGATAAAAAGGCACCAGGGCTCCAGCCGACAGGAAAAGGGGGAAGATCAAACCCACTGACACAGACTGACAATCATATGCTCTACACCACACTAACATAATTTCTGTCGTTCTAGGAAAACATATAGCGACCTTGCTTAAACACAATGCTTACACACTCTCCACCGCCGCACTGCTAGGACCGACCTCTAGTAGAGAGGATTTACTCTACACATGTGGCACTTGTTTATTGTCTCACCTCATTCGGTGTCCTTGTGTCTCTTTGTGTTTTTCCTTTCTCCTCTGTCACTATAATTTACTTTCTCCTCTAGTCCCCTCATCAGGGAACTCCCTTAACCGATCCTTAAATCCAGGTCCCAAAATTGAGATTGACTCCCTTCACTAAAGTTGACGTAAATCGTTGTGAGAACCGTTGTCATCCAATCGAGGCGACCCGCCAAATCATGATCTTCTCAGCTAATTGCTCCTTCTTTCTGTTCTGTTACCAGGAAGATGTTCAGACTCGCTGCCTTGTTTTTCTGCATGATTGAGGTTATGGCCCAGCCAAAAGTTGCATCGCCGGGACCAGCGTCAGGGATAGTACTCCGTGAATAACCGGGGTTATTGATAACAAACTACAAAACCCACACCCAAAAGGTGTACGTCCGACTCAATACCCGTGATGTTGTCAGAGCTCACTACACCCTCTCAGCCACTCAAACCACTTGGGCTGGGGCCCGTTGGACTCGAGAAGTCCTCGCCCACGCCCAGGCAGATGTGAGCCACATGCTGCACCAATTGCAGAAAATGACTGTAACCCAGGCTGAATTAAGCGGGTACAACCAGCGTCCCAAACTATTTTTGGGCGCCCTGCTGGGGGCTGCTGCGGCTGTAGGAACTCTGTTCAACATTGGCATGAACACCGCTAATGCCGTGAATCTGGCCACCGTTAGGCGGCATGTGGGCAAAATCCAGGCTGAAATGCTGGGGATACGACAACAGCTCTTAGTGCAGAGCCACGCCATACAGACCTTCGGGAAGTCTCTGAACGGCACCATCACAATTCTAAATACCCATAGCACCCTTCTAAATCAAACTATAAAATATATCAATAAACTATTTTCGGTCGTGCAAAACAATTTAGCTCAAACACAACTCCTAACAACCCTCATGACCGACATGCTATGGGAAGGAAGTACTTCGTAGAAAAACTCCCATTCAAATAGGTTGCCATTGTACACATAGTCGGTGCGATGGACCGTAGGCCAGAAAGGGCGTACACTTGACACTTATATAGTTTGCAAACAGGCATTTTCACCTTACCCCTGGGTCCGCAGACCCCGACATGCTGTCCCCGGAATAGGGTGGCTTTGGACACCTCTAGGGGTGGTCTTGAGCTGTCTGACCACACCCCCCCCCCCACCCACCCATGTCCCTATGCCTACCAAATGTCCATTTGTAGCTTATTCTGTGGTGTAATCGGTAAGCAGTGCCCAAAACCCTTCTAAACATCCCTTTCCCCTACTAGTGAATGGTCATGGGGTTACTGACCAATCCCACTTACCTGCCGTTTGTCCATTTGCCTATCAATCTCGAGAGTGACCAGTCCCGCTTACCTTCTAAATGTCCATTTGCCTACTAGATTGGTGTTTTATGGCCAAATCCCTACTAAACGTCCCCTTTGCCCACTAGATGCACGTAGCGGTCAGTGCGGGGGAGTGACCAGTCCCGCTTACCTACTTTTTGTCTGCTTCCCTACTAAACTTGCGAACAGCGCCTTCTAAAGGTCCAGCTTGGGTCTAGGCTATCTCGAGGATGACGGAGCGCCCCCTAGTTGTCCACGGGGCTGCTATTTGTCCATTTCAGGACCGTTTTTTTGTTGTTGGCGTTTTGGCCTGAAAACTTGATGGGGTACACGCCCGCGTCCCGCTGGCCCTCGCCAGCGCCCCCTTTGGCCGGTTTGTGACGTCCGAGAAAAGTTCCTTCGATCGACCTGCGCTTTCTGTACAGCGCTCCGGGGTGTCCCCCTGACTCCTCTGTCAAATTTGGGCATGCTTGCACACTTCTAAGAAAATCCCACTTTCAAACTTTTTGAATGCGTTTACCATAGTATGTTCATGGACACGGCTCCGATTGCCCCGAGTGCGCCATTTGCGTATCGTCACGGTCCCCTTGAATGGGCGGAAAAGTTTGGTGACCCTACGACCTCCTTTAGGGGTCAAAAGGTCAACAAAGGGGCCGCTGTCCGCCAAACTGCTACACGATTAGTTGGCGAGTGGGACGTCTCCCGTTCGGAGAAGACAGGTCGTAGGTCCTCAAGATTCGGAAATTCTGGTTAAGTAGGGGCCCCTGACGCACTGCCCTGAACCACGGGGCTCTAGGACCTTGCAGAAAAAATTGACCTTTCCCAACACAAAAGCCTCAAAAGGGTCTTGCTGTGTATAAGGCCGAGAGGCCTAAAGCAGAGATTTTGTGTAAGAGCCAAAAAAAAATTTCCTTTCGCTTTAGAACTCAGGGCCCTCAGTATGTCATTTGGGGGGCCCCCAGGGACCAAAGTGCAAAATTTGGGGGCCCTGGGGCCCTTCTAGGTTTGGGGCCCCAAGCTGCTTTCTAAACCTTTTAAGTACGGCTGAGTTTGGGGCTGAAATCGGGCCAATTGACTTGAATGGCTGAGAGAAAGGTGGATCAAAAATAATAAAAAATGCTTTTTGGGGTCATAGGCCTTAGCCCTCTCGATACATCACTCAGGGGCCCTTGACGGAGCCCTGTGTGCAATTTGGGGCCCCTGGGACCCTTCTAGGGAAATCCCACTTGCAACCTATTTGAATGGGCTTACCATAGTAACTTCGTGGACATGGCTCAGAGGGGTCCGATCGAGCCGAATTCGAAATCCTTGTCTCAAGGGGACGCCCTCAAGCGGGCAGAAAAATTTGGTGGCCCTACGACCCCGTTTAGGGGTGAAACGGTAAGAAAAGGTGCGAGCACATGTCTGTATTTTTCCCTGAATATTTTTGATGATTTTTTTTTAAGCCCTTCCCAAAAGCTGAGCATTTCGGCCCAGTGATATGTTACATTTACATTACATTTACATTTAATCATTTAGCAGACGCTTTTATCCAAAGCGACGTACAAATGAGGAGAACAATAGAAGCAATCAGACCATCGAGAGAGCAACAGTATACAAGTGCCATGACAAGTCTCAGATAGTCTAGCACAGTACACGTAGCTAGGAATTTTTTTTTTTTTTTTTTTTTTTTTTTTTAATAGAATAGGTAAGTGTTAGTATTAGTTAGTCAGGTGCTGGCGAAAAAGATGTGTCTTTAGATGTTTTTTGAAAATGGCTAAAGACTCAGTTGTTCGAATTGAGATCGGGAGGTCATTCCACCAGCTGGGCACAGTCCAGGAAAAGGTCCGTGAGAGTGATTTGGTACCTCTTTGGGATGGCACCACAAGACGTCGTTCACTTGCAGAACGCAAGCTTCTGGAGGGCGCATAAGTTTGAACTAGCAAGTTTAGGTATATTGGTGCAGTGCCAGTTGTGGTCTTGTAGGCAAACATCAGTACCTTGAATTTGATGCGAGCGGCTATTGGTAGCCAGTGTAACCGGATGAAGAGAGGGGTAACGTGAGCTTTTTTCGGCTCATTAAAGACCACTCTGGCTGCTGCATTCTGGATCAGTTGCAGAGACTTGATAGTACATGCGGGAAGGCCCGCCAAGAGAGCATTACAATAGTCCAGTCTGGAGAGAGCAAGAGCTTGGACAAGGAGTTGTGCTGCTTGCTCTGACAGGAAGGGCCTAATCTTCCTAATGTTGTATAAGGCAAATCTGCAGGACCGAGCCGTTGTAGCAATATGGTCTGTGAAGCTTAACTGATCATCGATCACAACTCCAAGGTTCCTGGCTGTCCTGGAAGGAGTTATGGTTGACGAACCCAGCTGTATAGAGAAGTTGTGGTGAAGTGATGGGTTGGCGGAGAACACGAGCAGTTCTGTCTTAGCAAGATTGAGCTGAAGGTGATGGTCCATCATCCAGCTAGAAATGTCACTCAGACAGGCTGCAATGCGAGCAGTTACCGTCGGATCATCTGGTTGGAATGAGAAGTAGAGTTGAGTGTCATCAGCATAGCAGTGGTAGGAAAAGCCATGCTTCTGAATAACCGATCCTAATGACGACATGTAGATGGAGAAGAGAAGTGGTCCAAGCACTGAGCCTTGAGGAACTCCAGTAGCAAGAAGTTGTGACTTTGAAACCTCATCCCTCCAAGACACCCTGAAGGACCTATCTGAGAGGTAAGACTCGAACCACAGGAGGGCGGTTCCTGAGATGCCCATCTTTCTGAGGATGGACATGAGGATCTGGTGGTTAACTGTGTCAAAGGCAGCAGACAGGTCCAGCAAGATGAGTACAGAGGATTTGGAAGCTGCTCTTGCCAGTCTTAGGGCCTCTGTAACCGAGAGTAGGGCAGTCTCAGTTGAGTGGCCACTTCTGAAGCCAGATTGGTTGTTGTCCAGAATGTTGTTCTGTGCAAGAAACAGAGAGAGTTGGTTGAACACAACTCGCTCAAGTGACTTTGCAATGAATGGAAGAAGGGATACCGGTCTGTAGTTTTCTAAAAGTGCTGGATTTAGAGCAGGTTTTTTAAGCAGTGGGCTTACCCGAGCCTGCTTAAATGCTGTGGGAAATGTACCAGTGTGAAGCGAGGTGTTGATAATGTGAGTAAGCGCAGGTATGACCGAAGAAGAAATGGCTTCAAGGAGGTGAGTGGGGATAGGATCTAGCGGACAAGTAGTGGGATGATTGGAAAGGATGAGTTTGGAAACCTCCGTCTCCGAGAGAGGAGAAAAGGAGGTGAGAGATTGTGTATTTGTCGTTATGAAGTTATTATTAGTTTGTGGTGTGAGGAATTGGTCACTGATGGTTTTTGTTTTATTTGTGAAGAAAGTTGCAAAGTCATCAGCTGTAAGAGTTGATGAAGGAGGAGGGGGAGGAGGACAGAGAAGAGAAGAGAACGTTTTGAAGAGTGCACGAGAGTCGGAACAGTTGTTAATTTTGTTGTGGTAGTATATCATTTTAGCAGTGGAGACATTCGCAGAGAAGGAAGAGAGGTGTGACTGATACACACTAAGGTCGGTAGAGTTTTTGGATTTGTGCCATTTCCTCTCTGCAGCCCTTAGTTTAGCACGATGTTCACGGAGAACATCGGACAACCAGGGGGCAGAGGGGGTAGCGCGTGCTGGTCTGGATGAAAGGGGGCAAAAGTTGTCTAAGCAAGATGTTAGAGTGAAGCAAAGAGTGTCAGTAGCACTGTTTGTGTCGAGTGCTGAAAACTGAGAGGGTGAAGGTAGTGCGGATGAAACCATTGAGGATAGGCGAGAGGGAGAGAGCGAGCGTAGGTTACGTCGAAAGGTGACCTGCGAAGGAGCGTGTGCTATTTCAGGAGTTAGTGTGAGGTTAGAAGTGATGAGGAAGTGGTCTGAGGTGTGCAGTGGAGTTACTAATGTGTTGTCAGTGGAGCAGTAGCGTGTGTAGATGAGGTCCAGTTGGTTACCTGATTTGTGAGTAGCCGTAGTAGACACTCGTTTGAGGTCAAATGAAGTGAGAAGAGTGTTGAAGTCAGTAGCCTGGGGTTTTTCTAGGTGGATGTTGAAGTCACCGAGCAGTACCAGAGGAGTACCATCTTCAGGGAAGTTTGACAGTAACACATCCAACTCCTCCAAGAAGTCACCCAGTTGACCTGGGGGACGATACACAACTACAACGTGGATTTTAGCAGGGTGGGTAATAGTAATTGCATGAGATTCAAATGAACTGTTGCCTGTAGGAGATGGTAGAAGATCAAATTTCCATTCATTTGAAATAAGGAGACCAGTGCCTCCACCCCTCCCAATCGTGCGAGGGGTGTGGGAAAAAGTGAAATTAGTGGAGAGAGCTGCAGGAGTGGCAGTGTCCTCAGGTTTGATCCAAGTCTCATTTAGGGCCATGAGGTTGAGACCGGAAAGGGTAGCAATAGAAGGAATAAAATCTGCTTTGTTTACAGCAGACTGGCAGTTCCAAAGACCAATTGGAACAGAGAGTAAAGTAGTAGAGGACAGAGGGACCGTTCGTAGATTATTAGGATTGGCCTGCCTCCAACGTACAGCGCGTGCTCTCCGAGTGTTAGTAGTAATAATACAGATTTGAAAGCACATAGTGAGTACAATTGACTAAACAAGTAGATGAGAACAAGTTAGACAAAAAGTAAAGAAAGGGGAGAAAGCAATACTCAAGTGCCTTGTCGGTGTCCGTGAGCGTGTCCGTGTCCGTGAATGTTGTACGTGAGCGCCCCACGATCAAGCATTCGACGCCACCAAGCTCTAGCCCCCATATTAATTGTATTATTAATCAAACTGTAAATAAAATCCCATTAGCAACCTATTTAATGGCGATTAGATAGTGACTTTATGGACATGGGCGGATCGACCCCAAATTCACACCAACTTCTCTTCATGGGCCCCTCAAGCGGGCGGAAAAGCTTGGTGACCCTACGACCTCATTTAGGGGTCAAACGGTCAGAAAAGGGGCGAGCACATGTCTAATAAACATTATTTTGATATGCAAATCAGATAAATTAGTCAAGTTTACTGTGTTGAGTACATTAGAGGTGGTTTAATCAAGAATAAACATCTTACACATGAACAATACAATATACAGGTACTGTCCATAAAGCTCCTATACAGTCGCCATATAATAGGTTGCAAGTGGGACATGCTGCATTACTCCTACCGGAAGGTCCCTTTTGCAACATATTTAATGGGGACTGGATAGGAGCTTTATGGACATTCATTTGTTATGCATAATAAACATTATTATGATATACAAATCAGATAAATGGGTCCAATCGACTGTTTTGAGTAAAGCAGGGGTGGTATATTCAAGAAAAATACATCATACATATGATTAATCCCATTTATATAAAGTGTCCAGAAAGCTACTATGTGGGGCCCATACAATAGGTGGGAGTGGGACGCATCCCATTTCCAACCTATATAATGGGACTCAAATAGGTGTTTTGTGGACACAGTTGTTTAGGCCGTTTCCTCCAAAACCTTCTTGATAAAACCTGCATATCAGCACTCAGCAGGCCCCCCTGAATCAGTAGCACGAAGTTTGGTGCCAAAATTCCACTGTCCAGGAAACTCCTATTTTTAACAATGGTATAGGTTGCACGTGGGACCTCCAGATCTCAGCACTGGAAAGCTCTAGAGTCTTGAAACATGCGCTCCTGTGCACATCTATGACTCCCCTATCAGAATCTAGAGTTTCAGGAAAATAGAAGAAACTTTTTTTTCCCACTCCAAAAAACTAAAAGACGCCTTGGAGTTTTTTTGAGCTGACATTTCAAGTTTCTCCAAATGACTAGAAATTCACTCTGCTGATAGAGGAGACTTGGACTAAGACAGGAGTGCAAGTCCTGGCTCTCTGGACCTTTCCATAGCTGAGATCTGGACGTCCCAGCTGCAACCTATTCCATTATACACAATAGGATGTTGGTGGACAGTGGAATTTTGGCACCAAACTTGGTGCTGCTCACTCAGGGGGGCCTGCTGATTGCTGATAAATAGGTTAGATCAAAATATTTCATCATGAAAGGTCTTAAACCCTTGTGTCCACAAAACACCTATCTGAATACCACTATATAGGTTGGGAGTGGGACGCATCCCGTTTCCAACCAATATAATGGGCCTCGGATAGGTGTTTTATGGACACAAGGGTTTTTAATGCAAATGATCCATTATTATGACATGCAAATTAGATAAATGAGTACAGTAGCCTCTGCTGAAACAGTAGAGGTGGTTTATTCAAGAATAAAAAACATGATTAATCATCTATGCAGACATTGTCCACCAACCTACCATACAGTTCCCCTACAACAGGTTGGAAGTGGGACGCATCCCATTTCCCACCTATATAATGGGCCTCAGATAGGTGTTTTGTGGACACAAGTGTTTAGGCTGTTTCTTCTTAAACTATCTTAATAAAACCTACATATCAGCACTCAGCAGCCCCCCTGAATCAGCAGAATCAAGTTTGGTGCCAAAATTCCACTGTCCACCAACCTCCTATTTTTAACAATAGCATAGGTTGCAAGTCCTGTCTCTCTGGACCTTTCCAGAGCTGAGATCTGGACATCCCACCTGCAACCTATTCCATTATACAAAATAGGAGGTTGGTGGACAGTAGAATTTTGGCACCAAACTTGGTGCTACACACTCAGGGGGCCTGCTGAGTGCCGATAAATAGGTTTTATCAAAATATTTCATCATGAAAGATCTTAAGCCCATTATATAGGTTGGGAGTGGGATGCATCCCGTCTCCAGCCTATATAATGGGACTCAAATAGGTGTTTTGTGGACACAGTGGTTTTAGGCTCTTTCCTCTTAAACTATCTTGATAAAACTGGTATATCAGCATCCATAAGGACCTCCAGAGACAGCATCACCAAGTTTCATGCCAAAATTCATCTATCCATAACCCTCCTATTTGAGGCCCAATGAAGAGGTTGGAAATGGGATCTAGATTGGTAGACAATACTTCATTTACATTGTTATAGCAATCCCATTGAATTAATTGCAAATGGGATATGTGTCCACTTGCAAGTTATTGAATGGGATCAGTTTAGTACTCTGGTGGACAATCATAACACTAACCTATTATAGTGTTCCCATACAATAGGTTGCAAATGGACACATATCCCACTTGTAATCTATTGAATGGGATCGGTTTAGTACTTTAGTGGACAATCATCCCACTAACCTATTATAGCGATCCCATTCAATAGGTTGCAAATGGACACATATCCCACTTGCAGTTTTGTAGTAGGTAAGCGGACAAATAGTAGGTTCGTGGGACGGGGGCGGGTACCGAGGGCGGGGAAGTGGTCAGCAGTGCTCAAGGGGTCATTTTGTCACTTTAGTAGGTAAGTGGACAAATAGTAGGTTCGTGGGATGGGGCGGGGCCATGTAGTGGTCAGCAGTGGTCAAGCGGTCATTCTGTCACTTTAGTAGGTAAGCGGACAAATAGTAGGTTCGTGGGACGGGGGGGGGGGGTCCCGAGGGCAGGGCAGTGGTCAAGGGATCATTCTGACACATTAGTAGGTAAGCGGATGAATAGTAGGTTCGTGGGACGAGGGGGCGGGTCCCGAGGGCGGGGCAGTGGTCAGCAGTGGTCAATAGGTCATTTTGTCACTTTAGTAGGTAAGAGGACAAATAGTAGGTTTGTGGGACAGGGGCGTGGCCATGTAGTGGTCAGCAGGCTGACCTGGATGGGAAATGGACAAATGGCAGGTAAGCGGGATGGGGGTCCGCATGCCAAAGCGTATGGGAAATGGACGAATAGCAGGTAAGTGGGATGGGGGTCCGCATGCCAAAGCGTATTGGAAATGGACGAATAGCAGGTAAGCGGGATGGGTGTCCGCATGCCAAAGCGTATGGGAAATGGACGAATAGCAGGTAAGCGGGATGGGGGTCCCGCCCGAAAAGCGTCCACTTTCAACTTATTTGAATGGGGAGACCCCCTGTGCGATAGGCCTGATGTGGGACGTGGTAGCGCCCTGCTGTGGAGCGTGGCTGAACTGCGTTTAGTGGCCTTTGGCTTTGGGGGTCTCCCGTTTGGACCCCCAAAATCACCTCAGTTCTTGTCGGGGGTCCGGGTCGGATGGGCGGACCACGTCGGACCCCCCACGAAAATATTTTGGGGTCCGGTGCGCACCGTCCACGAAGTGACGTACGCGAGCCATCTAAAGGATAACCGGATGGACGCTTTTTGAAAGAGGCGAGCTACCTGGAGGAGTTTGGTAGACATTAGAGTAATGTCGACTCCCGTATCTAGAAGGGCTTCGACTCTGATGTGTCGTTCGATGGTGATGGAGAGGTAAAATTTCTTGCGATACCTTTCTCAATGAGATCGCCTAGGAGTTGAGGGACTGGGGTTCTGGGAGGAAACGGTTAGGATGTCAGGACTGATGTGTTGTTCATCGTAGGAGTGGCAGACGACCAAGACAGCACTTTCAGGAACTTGAGGGGTTTCGTCAGCAGGTGTTTGTTGGACGCTGCTGTGATCTGGAGCATCAGGTGTTGAGTTAATGTCTAACTCTGTTACTGGGTTTTCAGGTGGTGTTTCTTGTCCATCTGAAGTTAGAGTAGTTACGGTTCTCTGAGAGTGAGATGAAGGAGTGCTGTTCTCTGTGGATGGTTGGGTCAGCTGGTCGCTGCCTTCTCGTCCGGCCGCTAGTCAGGCTTAATCTGGTTTCTCTTTCTGCTCCCACTTCATCTTCCTCCTTTCATTGGAAGAACTCTTTCATCATCATTTTCATCAGCTCTTGTGAGTCGAAACAAGGTGGTGTCTTTTGTTCTTGTGTGGATTCAGTTTGAGCTCGGTCAGCTTGGAATCTTTGTGAATTCTTTCGTCGATTCCTTGGGCTGGTTGCTCCAGGGTGAGTTTGTCATTTTCCCTTGGAGTTTCCGTTGGATTCCCACGAGCTTTTCCCTCTTGAGTTTCCAACTGAGCTTTGCTGGTTCCACGATCTCTCCCATTGATTCTCATGAGGCCTTGATTGGTCCCATGATTTTTCCCAGTGCCGTCCAGGTGAGCGTTGTCGTCCACGCGGTCCATCCCAGCGGTCATACCTCGGTTTAGGTCGGGTGCCAGCGTGGGAGTCTCGTTCTTTGTTGGACGAGGGTGCATTCCACTCTCTGGGTGGCGGCTTGGCACTGTCTTGGCAGTGCCGATTACAGACCGATCTCGAATCTCCCTTTTCTGTCAAAGATACTAGAAAAGGTTGTATCCTCACAATTATATTCCTTCTTAGAGAAAAATGATATCTGTGAGGATTTCCAGTCAGGATTTAGACCGTATCATAGTACTGAGACTGCTCTCATTAGAGTGACAAATGACCTGCTCTTATCATCTGATCGTGGTTGTATCTCTCTATTAGTGCTACTGGATCTTAGTGCTGCATTCGACACTATCGATCACAACATTCTTTTGAATAGACTAGAAAACTTTGTTGGCATTAGTGGAAGTGCATTAGCATGGTTCAAATTGTACTTATCTGACCGCCATCAATTTGTAGCAGTGAATGAAGAGGTATCATATCGATCACAAGTGCAGTATGGAGTTCCTCAAGGCTCAGTACTAGGGCCATTACTTTTCACGCTTTATATGTTACCCTTGGGAAATATCATTAGGAAACACAGGGTTAGCTTTCACTGTTATGCTGATGATACTCAGCTCTATATTTCTTCACGGCCTGGTGAAACACACCAAATTGAGAAACTTATGGAATACATAGTCGATATAAAAAACTGGATGACGAGTAATTTCTTACTGCTAAATTCTCAAAAAAAACAGAGGTGTTAATTATCGGACCTAAAACCCCCACAAGTAATAACCTAGAACACTGTCTAACACTTTATGGCTGCTCTGTCGATTCTTCATCATCAGTCAGGAACCTAGGTGTGCTATTTGATAGCAATCTCTCCTTTGACAGCCACGTTTCTAGCATTTGTAAAACTGCATTTTTTCATCTTAAAAATATATCTAAACTGAGACCTATGCTCTCAATGTCAAATGCAGAAATATTAATTCATGCGTTTATGACCTCAAGGTTAGATTATTGTAATGCTTTATTGGGTGGTTGTTCTGCACACTTAATAAACAAACTCCAGATGGTTCAAAATGCAGCAGCTAGAGTTCTTACTAGAACCAGGAAGTATGAGCACATTAGCCCGGTTCTGTCAACACTGCACTGGCTCCCTACTAAACATCGTATAGATTTTAAAATCTTGTTAATTACTTATAAAGCCCTGAATGGTTTAGCTCCTCAGTACTTGAGCGAGCTCTTATCACATTATAGTCCTCCACGACCGCTGCGTTCTCAAAATTCTGGCCATTTGATAATACCTAGAATATCAAAATCAACTGCGGGCGGCAGATCTTTTTCCTATTTAGCGCCCAAACTCTGGAACAATCTACCTAACACTGTTCGGGAGGCAGACACACTCTGTCAGTTTAAATCTAGATTAAAGACCCATCTCTTTAACTTGGCTTACCCATAACACACTAATACACTTCTAATATTCAAATCCGTTAAAGGATTGTTAGGCTGCATTAATTAGGTCAACCGGAACCGGGAACACTTCCCATAACATACGATGTACTTGTTACATCATAAGAAGATTGACATCTACGCTAATATTAGTCTGTTTCTTTCTTATTCCGAGGTCACTGCAGTCCCCAGATCAGATGGTGGATCAGCACCTAGAGACGACCTCTACAGCCCTGAACGTCAGCGGCGAACAGGACACCTAGATGAGCCCCAGAGACAGATCCCCAGTGAGGACTCCGTCACCTAGACAGCCATCGGGAAAAGACCACTGGAACCAGTTGAGCCCTTACAATCTGACTTTGCAACAGTTGGAATTTAACTGCTGGGTCGTCTGGCCAGAGGAGAAATGCCCCCCCGACTGAGCCTGGTTTCTCCCAAGGTTTTTCTCTGTTCTGTCACCGCTAGGTCGAAGTTCCTTAGGAATGTGCTGTCTTGAAATTATTTTGTGTGTGTTCCCTCTCTACAAGGCTTTACACGCCCACTCGCTGTTCGCGCTATTGATATTACAAATCTCCACGTGAGACGTGCGGCATGTAAATGCCCACATCACCGTAAACAAAGCAGCAACATGTTCATCTCGGATACTTTTCGTTTTTGGAAGAAGACACTGAGAGGAATAAGCCTTGTATTTACCTCAGAAGACGCGCTGAGAGGAAAAAGCCTTGTATTTACCTCAGATGAAGATGCGCTGAGAGGAATAAGCTTTGTTTACCTCACAAACAGAACGTGCAGCAGGAGCCAGCGGAGGAGATCTTTTATACAGAGTAAGTAATGTTTCTTATTGGCATTAGATAGTGTTGTTGTGACATAAACTTGAACGGATTTACTAGTTGGACTTTTCCCAAACTATAACTCCAGACTAAAATGTGTGAAATCAAGTGCAACATTTTGAAATATGAATAAATTTATCAAAAGTGATGATAAAGACATTTATAATGTTACAAAAGACTTCTATTTCAGATAAATGCTGTTCTTCTGAACGTTCTGTTCTGTTCATCAAAGAAACCTGAAAAAATATACTCAGCTGTTTTCAACAATAATAATAATAATAATAATGTTTTTGAGCAGCAAATCAGAATATTAGAATGATTTCTGAAGGATAATGTGACACTGTGAAGACTCGAGTAATGATGCTAAAAATTCAGCTTTGAAATCACATGAATAAATTAAATTGTATAATATATTCAAATAGAAAAACTTTATTTTGAATAGTAAAAATATTTATATATTATAATAAATATAATATACTGTTTTTGCTGTACTTTGGATCAAATAAATGCAGGCTTGGTGAGCTGAAGACACTTCTTAAAAAAAACAAAAAACATTACAAATCTTACTGTTTAACAACTTTTGGCTGGTAGTGTATATATTGTCACCATGTTTGCTTTGTCTTTGTCCATTCATTGTGTTGCTCATGTCTGTTTTGTGTTTTCTCGTGCAGTTTCTGCTGTCTCCCGTTTTCCTGGGTTCCAGTTTCCTGCCACTGTTTTGAATATTTTGGATATTGCACCCACGATGACTTGATGACTCTTGACTCTTCTGTTGTTTATTTGTTTGTTTTTTCCTAATAAACTGTTTAACTGCACTCGCAAGTGAATCTCAAGTTATTTTATGTGATTTTATGTTTCTTTTTTCCTCACATTCTTTCTTGTAACTCTTCCCTCTCAGTAACATACCTGACTGAATATATTTTCCGGCACAGAGCAGCAGAGTTTGAAAAATCATTTGTCCGGGAGAGCAGAAGGAGTGCCGTTTTGCTGGGTAAGCAGAGATGCCAGATATGAGGCAATATTCGATTTTCTGAGCATGAGCGCGCCGGCTCGCTTCCCCTGTCTGTGCGTCCTAACGCTTGATTAGCGCAGCTGCTCCACCAACTACAATGCAGAAAACATGTATAATCGAAATCCGGTAAAGATTGTTTGGTGTGTTCCCGAATTTTAGCAGTTTCCCTGTGAAACTGATTGGTTTGAGAGCAAAAAGAAAAAACTAACAAAAACAGTACAAACACCGAGAGCCAAACACAGAGGCAGCCGTTCGGCCCATCTTGTTTTGCTGGAACATGGGGGGAACAAGCACCACTAAATTACAGTCCACAACCATATGACTAATTAGAGTGAAGATGGTGCCGGTGTTAGAGCCGTCTGTCTGTGCCTATTCATTATTACGCTTTTGTCCTTTTTTGTGACTTTGATGACTCCATGCTAGGTATGATCGCGCTAATTTTAAATATACAAAGTATATATGAAAAACAGTTTAATGAAGCGAAATCAGTTTGGTGTGAGAAATCGCTTTTCCAACATGTCAACGCGATGGCCCCCTTTGCCGAGCTGGAAAGCGAGGAGGAATGCTGGTGAATGACTTGCTCTCTTCCGAGAGTGCGCCGGGATGTGCGAGAGGCAGTCGGGTGCTTGTGGGTGTTTGGAGAACCGCCGTGGATTCGACCGATGTGGAGGGGCGCAGTCCCACTTTCGGCGCACGCTGCATCTCCAGGAATGGAATTAATATGCGCTTAATCCTGATTAGAGAACGGCCTGCGGGTGGCAGCGACAACGGATGCTCAGGTTGGCATAAATGTGCCTTTGAAAAACTCCTTTATTTTAAACAATGTTCAGCTTTGTTTAAACTGACTTGGTTAAACACTGTAATATGATGTGCTGGGAGAAGCTAATAATTTTACGTTTTTAATTCTCCTCGACAAATAGGAAGGGGACGAGGACGGTAGTTTAAGATTTTATTTGTTTGCTTAAGTGTCAATTTTCAAGTTTTGAACTCCAAGCTTTTGAAATTCAATCAACAACACCTGTTCTTTGTGCTGTTATTTACCAGCCACCGAGAGCTAATAAGGACTTTCTCAGAACTGGCTGCTTTCTTTGCGGACATTGTTAATATGATAAAATATTAGTGATGGGGGATTTCAATGTCCTGGTGCTGTCCAAACTGAAAAGATTTTATAAGTGTTTTCTTTTGGGTTTCAGAAATGGTGACTGGTCCTACGCAACTCATGGGCAAACTCTGCTTGGTTCTGTCACTCGGCGTAGTTGTTAGTGAAACTAGGATTTTATAATATCATCATAATCCGTTTTATGACTGTATCTCTTCCGTGTCAGCCGATAAATTTTGCCCGCTAAAAGATGGCTTCGGCCATTAACGCCTAGTCTGTGGAGTTCATACTTTTATGGAGTCGTTGCAGGGTGTGAAAGTGGACCTTATTCCACATCTTTGCGTGGAGAAACTGTTAATATTTTTAATACGTATGTGCTGAAAATTAGATAGTGTTGTGCCCTTGAAATCTGTAGAAATCGCAAATTGCCCCATTCTGAACAATTAAATCTTTGAAAGACAGTTGAAGATTGAACATGGAAGAAAGATCTACAAATTTCCTATGAATGTTGCGAGACTCCTTAGAAATTTCAGGGCTAAAAGTAAACTTTTACTTTTATTCATCAAAGAAAACTGAAAAAATATACCCGTTTTCAACAACAATAATAATAATAATAATATAATGAGTTTTTGAGCAGCAAATAGAATATTAGAATGATTTCTGAAGGATAATGTGACTGTGCAGAGTAATGGCTAAAAATTCAGTTTATCACATGTAAATTAAATTGAAATATATTCAAATAGAAAAACTTTATTTTGAATAGTAAAAATATTTATATATTATAATAAATATAATATACTTTTTTGCTATACTTTGATCAAATTGCAGGCTTTGAGCTGAAGACACTTCTTAAAAAAAACAAAAAACATTACAAATCTTACAGTTTAAAAAATGTTGACTGGTAGTGTATATATTGTCACCATGTTTGCTTTGTCTTTGTCCATATTGTGTTGCTCAGTCTATTTTGTTTTTCTCGTGCAGTTTTGCTGCTCCCGTTTTCCTGGGTTCCTTTCCTGCCACTTTTTGGAATTTTATATTGCACCCACGACGTTTTAGTTTGTTTGTTCTAATAAACTGTTTAACTGCACTCGCAAGTGAATCTCAAGTTATTTTATGTGATTTTATGTTTCTTTTTTCCTCACATTCTTTCTTGTAACTCTTCCCTCTCAGTCACATACCTGACTGAATGGCTCATTATGAAGCTGTATGAAATATATTTTCCATGAAACAGAGCAGCAGAGTATGAAAAATCCTTATTTGTCTGGGAGAGCAGAAGGAGTTCAGCCGTTTTGCTGGGTAGAGAGCAGAGATTCGCCAGATGAATGCTAGGCAATGCAGTTCGAAATCCGCTTTGTCTGAGCTTAATGAGCGCGCCGGCTCGCTTCCGCCGTCTGTGCGTCCTAAAGCGCTTGATTAGTGCAGCTGCTCCACCAACTACAATGTTCAGCAAAACATGTGAATAATCGAAATCCGGTAGAAGATTGTTTGGTGTGTTCTGCCGAATGTTTAGCAGTTAATCCCTGGTGAAACTGATTGTGTTTGAGAGACAAAAAGCAGGAAAAACTAACATGAAAATGCATTAGATTTTTCAGTGTTATTGAGAATAATCTCAAAAGCCGAAAGTATTTTAGTCAGAATTATCCATGATGTGAAAGTCTTTTAGATTTTTTTGTGGGGCGTATATAGTGTTGTTTTTGGCGGCCTGTTTTAATTTTAGTTTTAGTCTAGTCTTTGTGTGAAGCTGTCATTTTAGTTTTTATTAGTTTTAGTCACGTTCATACTCTTTTTAGTCTATCAAGTTTCAGTCATAAAAGTTAGTTTTAGTCTATTTTAGTCAGAATTTAGTATTTTCGTCTAGTTTTATGAAAATTGTATTTTAGTAATGCAATTCTATTTAACCCAGTCAATATAGTATAAGTACCTAGTAGTATAGACAAAACCAAAATTTTATTTTAGCCAAACCCATTTCAAACAAGTTTATCTTATTATATTGCTGATACCTTATAGACTCAAGAATACATCCAAAGACACTCTGATTTGAATTTATAACATTTATTTTACCAACCAAACATGTTAGAAGTACACACAGATAAATTTAAATAAATAAAATAGCATCACATGACAATGCCAGAAAAAAAAAATTATACATTCAAGTTTAACAAAGAGAAACAAGGTGCTTGAATGCTCGAGCTACAATAACATACTAAAAAGTGCAAATAAAATGTGTGTGTCTGTTACTTGTATTGCTTGTAAACTGAAGTCAGATGAAGCTGGCCATCAGTCCCTTTCTCTGTGTCATACTTAACTTTGTTTGTTGTCGTCTTCTAAATAATGCCGCGAGTAGGGCTTGAGGAACTGACGTCACCTGCGTCTGCGCAGAGTGTTGCCACGTCTGAGGTTTTCCCACGGAATTGGGCTACTTTAACACTGTTGCCGCGGGTTGTTTTTCATGTCCGTGGGTTGAAGCGACCCCAATAACGTGATATTTAGCCCCTGAAATGCGAACTTTACCGGGGAACCCCCCCCTCGAAATGCGATTGGGCTAGTTTTGGGCTAGTTTTGAGTAGCAATTGGGAAGGTTTTGTTGCTTAAACCTGGCAACCCTGAACTGTCAGCCCTGAAGTGAGACACAGGAAACAGAATCTGGTTTTAGCCAGGTTTCTGTCAAACAGAACACATCTAAGTTATGATTTGTGATCATATAATTTACAGAAAGTGTTTTTGTTGAAATTAATCTAATATTCATTAAGCCAAGCTTTATCATTTTTTTATCTGTATTATATGTTTTTTTTTTTTTTTTTTTTTGTGGAACATCAATTAAATTGTTACCATTAAATTGGTTTGGATATTTTTTTGTATTTGCTAGTTTGGAGAACAGACACAAAACTCTCTATAGTATGATATCTAGGAGAAAGAGTTTCCATGTGCTGGAAATTCCCTCTTGTGCCTTGTTTGTTTTGCTTATAAACCCTGTCATTCTTCATGTGCATTTGGGTCCTCCCTCACAGATCCTGGCGTAACGAACCAGCCAGATTGGACCCAACAGAATGAGTCTCAAGATCCTGCCACCCGCAAATGCTCAGGAGAGACTGACCCACCAGCAAGGGCTGGGAGCACTTCGTCAGCAGGGGCTGGAGGTGAGGGCCTTCACCCAGTTCTTTAGGACTAAAACTGCATTCATGCCATGTCATAATTACCATACTTCCAAGATGACAACACATGACATTCTACTCTGAGCTGAATTATGCAACACTATCAACGCCAAAGCCCTCACGTGCTCCAGAACTCGTAATTACAACTTGTAAACTTGGAATGTTCTGAGAGTTATGACTTGGACCAGAGACAGCTGTACCACCTGACTGCCGCCAGATTCATTTAGGCACTACTTAGGCGCTACCTCTGAATCCGAGAACATGGAAAGCTATGAGTAAAATGTCACGTGTTGTCAACTCGGAATTACGGTAATTATGAAATGGCGTGAATGCAGCATATGTCCAGGGGCCTCAAATACCAGGATTCAGCCCTTAAGGACCTCTTCAACCTCTGTCTGGACAATCAACTGCCTCAGTGGGAGATGGAGGTCCCAAACCCATTGTTCCTGGAGGGCCCGAATTGGGAGGTTCCAAGTCTGCTGGTCTGAGAGGTGTCTAGTTTAATGGTCCTAGCCATAGGGACACCTGTTCTGTCTGTCAGATCCATGAAGGACTTTCCTGAGCCACCTGCTCCTATCTTGCCCACCAAGGTTATGCCAAAGCTGTCCAGTTTACCTGCTATGACAGAAGTGACAGTTCTTGAGTTGCCTACCTTTCCTGTTGTGCCCAATGAAGCCATGCCTGTAAGTTATGTCATGCCCACAGATGATGTTTTTGCCAGTCAAGTCATGCCTGTCACACCCAAAGAGGTTATTCCTACCTGTCATGTTATGTCCACAGAGGCTCTTCCTGAGCTGGCTGTTCCTCCCGTTGTGGCCACAGAGACTGATAAAGAGGTCATGTTCAAGCAGCCCGCTCTCCCTATAATGGCCATTGAGGCTGTCCCTGAGCAGCTCGCTAGTTGTACCACACAGGCCAATCCTGAGCAGCCAGTACTCTCTGCCACCGCTCAAGTCCAGGAGCCTCCAGAGTCCGCTCCAGTCCAGGAGCCCCCTGAGCCCACTCAAGAGAGAGCAGTTCCTGAGCCTGCTTTAGAGGAAGTTGTTTCTGAGCCTGCTGCAGAGGAGGATGTAGTTTTCAAGCCCGCTCCAGAGAGAGAGCAGTTCCCGAGCCCAATTTTCAGACCCTGCTGCAGAAAAGCAAATTGTTTTCAAAGCTTTTTATTGTTTTTTGAAACTTTAAAATTCAATCAGTCTCACCGGGGTGCAGGCTGAAGCTATTAAAGTACCAATCTCTCAATCTATATAGTGAAATAACTTCTGAAATAACTAGTGGAATAACTGTGATCACGTGGAAGTCCATGATGCAAGGTGATGCGCTAGATCTCACAAGACTGATCTCATTCAGGGCAAATACACACACACATAAGGGGCTTTTGCACCGGAGGAACCTTTTCATAGTTCCTAGAACTATTGGCGGAAGTACCCGCTTTTTGGCATGTTCGCACCACAGGAACTAGGAAGATTTTAGTTCTAGGAACTCCGTTTAGAGGAACTAAATTAGCTCCTACTTCAGAGTAGGGTCTAAAACAGTTCTATAGGAACTACCAGTTACGTAAGTGTATGCTGATTGGCCAAACGCATATGAAACACCGGCTGCCTGGCATTTTTAAAAAGCCATGTAAAAATACTTACTCCATGAACATGGAAAACAGCGATAACGGCATTTGCCTGTTGTGTGCAGTGTTGTGTTCTTTTCTCAGCCTCGATATGTAACACTGCAAGTTGTCATAGGAGATTTCATCTCTTAGCCCAACTTTTTGCTCTTTCAGTCACGTAAATTGTGCATTTACATTCCATCTCCGTTATCACGAAACCCAAAACACACAACAAAAACAGCTCCGATCATGGCATCCTCCATTCACCGGTTGTTGACGTATGTAAATGCAGCACATAAAGACTTCGCTGTTGGCCGATTCAAAGTTCCTGCTGCTGGTGCGAATGCATCCAGGAAAATGGCCCGAGGGAGAAATTGGTTCTCCTGCTAGCTAGTTCCTAGAACTACAGTAAGTTCCTAGAACTATGTGGTGCGAAAGCCCCTATAGAGACAATAATACAATAAACGGGGTGGTAATATGTACAATAATACAGAAAACGGGGTGGTAATTAAAATAAATGCTCAACAATACATGTGTGTTAAATAGTAACAGTATAAATAAACCACCCCTTATGCCCTTATGTGGCAATGCTACAAGTTCTGGCAACCACAGCATTTTATTTATATATTTATTATTATCATTATTTATTCATATTTTTTTACATTGAAGTTTTCAAAGAACCAATATATTCCCAGTGGACACAATTAAATCCTGCCCTACTTTTTTTCTTTCTTTCTTTCATTTAAGCAATTCCACTCTTTGGAAGCCCGTTTCCACCACTGGATACGAATAAATAAATAAAAACTGTAATTGCGACTTTTTATCTCACAATTCTGACTTTTTTCTCACAATTGTGAGTTCATATCTTGCAGTTCTGATTTTTTTTCTTCGAATTGTCTGATACAAACTCGCAATTCTGACTTTTTTTCTCAGAATTGTGTGATATAAACTCACAATTGTGAGATAAAAACTTATCAGAACATATCAGTCTTTGTTATCCTTAGAACTGGACTTTATAACTCACAATTCTGAGAAAAAAGTCAGAATTGCCAGTTTATATCTCACAAATCTAACTTTATTTTTCGCAATTGCGAGTTTATATCCTGCAATTCTGCAATGATGTAATTCTTTCTTATAATATGGCCAATATGATGTATCTTAAAAGGAAGAATAAGGGTGTTGCAGAACAGTATGCTGAAAGAAGTAGAAAGCAGGGCTCTGAACCGGTTCAAGGAACGGTAACGAAAACCGGAAATGAACGAAATTTTGACAGGAACAAAACCAAATTTTATAGTTCCGAACAGAATAAAAAAATTGAAATGGCCATTAACCAGTTAATAATGTTATTTTACCGTTCCATTTAATATTTGAAATTTGCTGTCAACCAATCATGAATTCAAGCAGTACTGCCTATGCAAATGTGACGCTGATGCATCCAACGAGTGAAATGCCCGCACTCAGCTGTGAGCTCGTCATAGGTAAGTCGCAATGGCAGTGCATTAGAGGAAGAGTTTATACGAGGATAGTGTAAGATGGATTCAACAGATCACACGCACCTGCAGCGCTTCTGTGAACGGAGAAATCAGAATAAAACTATAGGCTTTGTAATGCCTTGGGGAGCGATAAAACAGACACACTAAGTGCAACAGCACATTCCTTAGGCTCAAAGAACTTCTTTCTTTACTATCTGCAAGTCGTAAAATTGATAAATGAACAGCACCTCACCCAACTGGCTGGCTGATTTCCTGCCATGCTATCATGTTATCATCTTAAGGAGACCTCTAAAAACCAGGAGAGCTTTGAGGGAAACATCTGTGAAATGTTCCAGCGACAGACCCTCCCTGGATCCCCTGATCATTAATGCCTAAATTTATGATTTAATCAACAAACGAGACAGATATACGTTGACGCAGACACTCAACAGATCTACACCACATGATATTCTCATGACCTCAGGACCTCTCATCTTCGTTCTCCCTCCGAAGGAATGCGCTCTCTTTTGCCCTTCTTGGGCAAAGAACACCCAAACTTTTATTAACTGTGCTAAAAGGACTCAAAACTTTCATAAAGTGTTCCAAAAGACAATGAATAATAGCTACTGTGCTATTAAAGCAATATTCTCAAGAGACAAAATATATCAATGTGTATTTTATGTACTGTATAAGCTTGCTGTGTATTGGAACCAATGATATTTTCTTAATCTGTGACATAACTTTTCCCTGTGTTTAATTCATATGCATGGTGCGATTATTCAGAATTTAGCATAGTTTAATCTATGCCTTAACCGTGCAGTAGATAGAATTAGTATATGGAATGTGTGTATGCCAAATACCTGTTGTTTGATGTTAAATAATAGCTGATTTCATAAACAATAAGTTGGAGTGAATGAAAATTAACCTTTAACATCATAATGTATGATTATAACACGTATAAAAGTCTGCCAGGGTATTTTCTCCATGTGACAAAATAAATAGGCGGATAATGTATGCACAGAAAGAAGCCGTGTGGGGCGGGGTTCCGCCCTACAGGAACCATTTCATTGGAAGAGCATCGAGTGGGAGGAACCTGAATCCGCTGGCTAAAACGGACTCCCAGCTCACAATGCTCTCTCTCTGCTTGCTGGCGCGCTGCTTAACAAACTTTGACTTTGGCTCCCTGATAGCACTATGAAGCGCCCCTCAGCCATATACCATCTGGCTCGAGGATTCACACATGTCTCCAAGTTCTGACCCAAAGGAACTTCAACATCTGAAGCCGAAAGGAACTCAAGAAAGAACTTTGAGCGTCATTACAGCACAGAGCAGCCAACCTACCAACGAAAGGCTTTCCCCGTGACGTCACGCAATGATCTGCGGGATTCCCTTCAAACTGGAGAAAACAACAAGATCAGCGGTCATCTCAACTTAAAGCAAGTAACAAACAACTAGCTCTATAAATTGGTTGAATCGTGGTTGTATTTATCTCTAAAAGTAAAGATAATAGAGTCTCTACTCGATGATCTGCACGGGTAAAATCGTGTGGAAATAGCAAACAGTGCTATATTTTAACGGTCTCCAAATCACAACTGTTCATTGACTAAAACGTGTATGTGTGTATGTATTTTGTTTTGTGTTATTTAGCTTAGTTTCATGTATCTTGAGTAGAATAGCATAATAAACTCTCGTTGATTTATTAAGAAATCTGTTGTCTGGTGCTATGTGATTTTCAAGTCATAAACTATTTGCCAAGATCGCATTACCTATGCTCATAACTGTGATAAAGTACGATTTGGTTTGTTTTATCGTCGGCCATGAATAAAATAAACGAAATTGGTAAAGATATACTGAATTTAACGATTCGCTGGACGAGTCGTTAAAACCTTAGAAATTATAAGTTTCGATTAATATAAATTAATCATATCCATATCGAATCTTAAGAATCGATTCCCTAATAGCTAAATTAAACAATGTAAGGGGCTAAAAATTCCTTACAGCTTACATAAAAGGAATAGCCTATATTGGCCTATACACAAAATATATTTCACTTAAATCTTTGAAAGATTAACAAAACGAAAAAAAATTATGTGCTGAGTTTCGGTTCATTGTGATGCGATCCAAAGTTCACGGAAAGGAAAACAAGACAGCAGAAAGTAGTTTTCTTTATTTTGCAAATGCTTTTATTCTACAAGCTGTATCTGTATAACCAACCAGCAATGGTAGGCTATTGCTATATCGTGCGCGCTGGCATGTAATACCTCTTCGAACAGACCCAAATAACTATAGAATCTTACACACCAAAGGAAAACTAAAAGGGTCCTCCTCTTGGACATGTGCGGGTCGTAAAATTGACCAACTACAATAGTGACGCCGTCCTGTCTGGAGGACACCTTGCTTATCTTCGTAAAAGACACAGGAAGAGAGTGATTTAGAGAACCATCTCCTGGATCTGCCAGCACTGAGACAGCAATAACTGACTCCTGCATCTGGATTCATTTAAACAACAGAACAAAGAACATTGTATCTGGAAATGTTCCAGCGACAGACACTCCCATGACCGTTTAACGCATAAATTAATGATTTAATCAACAAACATCTGAGCGCTGAAGCTTAGCAGATCTCCACAGAAATGACTTTCTGACCTCAGAACATCTCCTCCTTTCCCTCCCTCTGCATTCCAGAGGACACGTGCTCTGTCTCTTCTGCACTTCCAATTCACCCTTTTTGTGTCTCTTACAGAGAGGAACACACAAACTTTTAATGACTTTCTGCCAAAAGGACAATCAGTAATTACTGCTGCTATTAAAACAATATACTCAATAGACAATATATACTGATGTTGTATTTTATGTATTTTATAAGCTTGCTGTGGTTATTAGAATTTAGGATATTTTAATCTATGCCTTAACCCCGTTTAGTAGATAAAGTCGGTATATGTACTCTGTGTATGCCAACTACTTTATGTTTGATGTTGGGTGAAAGCTTGTTTTGTTAGCATTCATTTGGTTTGGATGAAATGTTGACCTTCAGCATCATACGCATGATTACAACACTTTATAGAAATCTGCTAGGATATTTTCTCCATGTGATAAATTGACTAGCATTTAATGTATGCACGGATTCCCCAGAGTGACGTCACGCAACGACTGCATCAGGAGCCAATCCGCAGCCGGGGTTCCCTCAAGCAGTTATCCAGGAAACGAGCCAGCTGCCAATTTGAATGCAAGTAAAACAAACAAAATCATCATCTTTTGGCTGGAAAACTGGTGAATTGATCTGTATGCAGTCAAAGATAGCCAAATCTCTGCTTGTAATCTTCCTCAGGTTGAATTTCAGCAAACTAGCAAATGACTTGCAATAACTAATTTTCCTGAACTGTGTGTGTGTGTATGTGTGTTTTCAATAGGTTTAGTTCATGTCTTGTAGACTAGTAGAATAGCAAATAAACATCTGTTTCATTTATAGAGAATCCTTGTCTTGTGTTGTGTATTTTAAAATCAAACTTTGCCCAGATCACGTAACCTTTGCTCAAAGTTAACCCAACCAATTCTGTATTATCATCGTGCCCACGAAATAAACAGAATTGCTAAGATACACTAAGTGCTAGACGCTGGACGAATAGTTGAAGTGTATGCTATACATATCAGTCTAATCAAATCAACCCGAATCTTTAAGATTCGATTCCCTAAAAGCTAAAATAAGAGTTAAATTCCTTACAGGCGCCTCTCGCGCACTCAGACACAACATATTTTGCGACATTGCAGCCTGTTCATTATCAAAATAAAATACAGTTAAGAAACATATAAAAAGTTACACTGCTCCGTTGTACAATCAGTGACCACCAGTGTTGGGGAGTAACTAGTTACATATAACGGCATTACATAATTTAATTACAAAATAAATGTAACTGTAATTAGTTACAGTTACTAAGAAAAAATGTGTAATTAAATCACAGTTACTTATGAAAATGTTAACGATTACAAAGGGGGTTACATTTGAATATTTACGCACATCCACATACAGATTTAATTGACTTCTTTCCAAAATTGCACTGACTTGACCGCTTTTTTTTCTAATAAATCACTAATCGGTTAGTCTGACTGACAATGCTTTGGCTCGTGCGCGCTCTGCGTCTCCGCCAAACGGTTTCGATCAGAGTAATGAATGCGAGAGATTTGACAATGGAGAGGACTGTGGAAGCGCACAGGTGGAGCAGAGAAGCAAAACTACTGTTCAGCAGGGCCGGCGCCACGGGGGGGCGCGAGGGGGCGTCACCCCCTCACTCGGACTATCCCGCCCCCTCACTCAAGATGAGTGTGAAAATAGATATTATTTATGAAATATAATGGTTTATTTAAAAAACACAGTTGCCAAATGAATAGGCTTTCTAGCAGGCACGTGCAGAAGGGGACGCTTTGGGGGCTCAAGCCCCTGCCTTTTTTCAAAATTATTCAAAAGTGCCCCTCTCAGACAAATAGCAATGATATTGTGGTCAATAAAACGAAATGCATTTGAATTATAATTAACTTGACAATGTGTACAAAACAGTAACTAATCGCTCAAAAGTCGGAAAATGCCTGTTTATTTTTACACATCTGTCAATCTGAGGCGTGCGTTTTGCTCATGGTTTTGCTCGACTGACTGATATTCCACAGTCTGTTCGTGAATAGATCGACGGAAGGAAAAATAAACCAAACAATATTTTACAATTTTTTCATTAATCAAAGCTAGTGTGTCGATTTAATTAAAAATCCACATATTACATATTTTAGAATATGACATAATTCATCAATGCCCATTTGTCATGTCCTATATACACACACCAACCGATCATGATCTGGCACAAGTTCAAATTTCATTGGACAATAATGTGGAGCGGTCATTTTCTGTTCTTATTCATAAATCGGTTGGAAATGACATGGGACAGAAGAGCTCATTTGTGGAGTGATCTGGATCTGCGGTTTGTCTCATTTTATAAATCAAATTACATTTATACATTTTTATTTTTCCATTATTGATAATTATGCAGCATTAAGTCTTATGCTCATCAAACCTGCATTTATCTGATCGTAAATACAGAAAAAAAACGAATATTGGGAAATATTATTACAATTTAAAAGAATGTTTTTCTATTTTAATATACTTTAAAATATAATTTATTCCTGTGATCAAAGCTGTATTTTCAGCATCATTACTCCAGTCTTCAGTGTGACATGATCTTTCAGAAATCATTCTAATATGCTGATTTATTATCAATGTTGGAAACAGTTGTGCTGCTTATTTTTATTTTATTTTTATTTATTTTATTTTATTGGAACCTGTAATAGGTACTTTTTGGGGGTTCATTGATAAATAAAAAGAACAGCATTTATTCAACAATTTTTCTAACAATATCAATCTTTACTATCACTGTTTCTATCAATTTAACAAATCCTTGTTGAATAAAAACTAATTTCTTTAGAAAAAAATAATAAATACTGACCTCAAGCTTTTGAACAGTAGTGTATATAGTTACAAAAGTTATATTTTAAATAAATGCTGTTCTTTTTTAACTTTTTATTCATCAAAGAATCCTGAAAAAAGTATCACATGTTTCCAACATTGATAATAAATCAGCATTGCATAAAATGCATTTTAAAGTATATTAAAATTTTGATCAAATAAATGCAGTCTTGATGACCATAAGTGACTTCTTGCAAAAATATAAAATAGTAATGTATCCAAACTTTTGACCTATATATATATATATTTATTTATTTTTTTTTTTTTTGCATTGCCCCTATTTTACATTTGAGCCCCTGTCCCTGAGGAACTCTCTGCACGTCCCTGCTTTCTAGCATTAATATGATGCTACTATAGCAAAAATTTAGGACAGTCTGTTTCACAAAGTCGCATTTTAATTCTGACACACAAACTTCCCGCGCAAGCGGTTCAACTAAATGCAGGCATTATGCAGCACTACTGACTAAGCTAAAGGTATGATGAAATATATTTTTTATGTTTAATAGAGGGCTAGATTATCGTAGTTAGTTGATTATTTTGCTGTATTGTTTGATGCTGTTCAATTTGTTAAACTTAAAATGATGCATCTGTTAAATGGGCCACAATGAATGAGTTAGGTCAGGGAATCGGTCGCAATAAGCTTGTGTTTCATTGTAAAACAGACACAATTGAGTATTTCTGGTGGTTGTGGTGGTATTTGTGGTAAAACTGTTGCCCTAAGACATGTTATTTCCTGGATGTCAGATTTTCGAATTTGATGCGATTTTGTTTTATTATACTCTGCAATCTGTATTTGCTAAGTAGGCTTCCTTTTAGTAGGGTCATTCACTCATAACACATTTTTCATTCCACTGCTGTACTTTTCCATTGTATTTCAAAGTAAATGCGCTACGGATGTCTTTGAATTTGAATGCTGCGCTCTCGTCTTTTATAGCAGCTTCTCCGCGTGCATAATACATAATACAAAACACAGCACTGAAAAAAAACAAAAAAACTCTTCCACTGACTTGTCTCGCGACCAAAACACTATCTGTGTGTGTATTCTAATAGTTGTAGTAGTAGCGCGGGCAGGTTTGTTTACGGTCCGACAAATACGTGAATGGCCACATATGTTTTTGTTTTTTTTTACTTTGTGCTACGTCATCGCCCCCTTTCGTTACCTCAGCCGCCCCCTCATCAGTGCTGCGCTGGCGCCGGCTCTGCTGTTCAGGATTTCAAGTGCAGGTCAGATTCATCTGTAAATGTGCTATTATAGTTTTGTCTTTGTTTAGTTAAGCAGCAGCCCATTGCTCATCAGTCATCACTCAAAATATTATATAGCTAAAGGACATCATTATTGGCCTATCTGTTGTAAAGTTACAGTAGTAATTTAGCAGACAAATAACCATATCGTTTTATAATATGTTTAGAGGGAGCTAGGGCAGACAACAACACAACCCTTACGAAAATTAATGATGATTTTACTATAAATCCAAAAGACAATATTACTATTGTTAAACCATGGTAACCACAAATTAACCATGGTTTCTGCTACACTAACCATAGTTTAACCATGTAATTTGTAGTAAAAAAATATATATATACAAATGGTAATCCATTTGCAAAAAAAAAAAAACATGGTTACTGTACTTTTGCTATAATAAAATCATGGTTAATTTTTATAAGGGAAAAATATGACTCATGTTCAGTATTAGGATTTTTCCAGAAAGAGTCAGAGAGATGTATCCTGTGTATCGCTCGTGGTGTTTTCAGTCTGCCGCCTCAATATATATGAGTACATGAACACATAAACAATCTCTAGAACTGCTCTGAGTCACTTCATGAGCATTTTACAATTTCATTTGAGAAGACTATCATCATATATACAAACAGACACCAATGTTTCAGGAGTTTAGTACAAAGAATAGGACACATGCTTATTAGATAACCGTATTTGGGTTGATGTATATGCTTTTATTTTTTAAATGAACTGTTATTTTTTCCAAAGCATCGTTAGATGCAGTGTTTCCTGTACTTATGCGATGATTTGGTTTCAAAAACAGTATCAGTAAACTATTTCTTATGATTTTAAATCTAAAGTCTGATTTTGGTGGATGTGTTCAAATTTTATCATCTTAATTCAAGTGATCAAGGATTTTTAAAGTCTGACAGTTATCAGTGTTGAATACTAAGGTTAACCCTGCATGGTGTAAATGTTTGAAAATGATTAACAGTTGAAAACATTCATTAGAAATTTAGGAAAGTCATCAAAAAGTAATCAAAAGTAATCAGTTACATTACTTTTATAAAGTAATTGAAAAAGTTACACTACTATTACATTTTAAATAGGGTAACTTGTAATCTGTAACCTATTACATTTTCAAAGTAACCTTCCCAACACTGGTGACCACCGCCTCATGTGCTGATATAGCCGATGAAGGATGATGTCGATGCGAGTGAAGTACAAAGCCTAGGCTATTACATAATAATATTTTAGCATCCAGATATGTCGCAAATATGGAAACATTTGGATTTTTGTGACGAATGAGAGAGGTAGACATCAGTTTCACCTTACATTAATTTGTTTTTGGATTTACGTTTTTAGAGCCTATAACCTTAACTTTAGAGGATTTGTTGTGGAGAGAAGGAAACTAATAACCATGTTTAGATATGTACATGTGTATATTGTAAGGGGGCGAACAAGACGTGAGACGTGCGGATCCATGTGCAAGCTTTATTCAATAAACATAGTCAAATCACAGGCAGGGTCAAACAACAGCAAACGGATATAGACGATGCAAGACAAAGAGTAATCCCAGGGCAAGCATAGGTCTGCGATCAGTGAACAATATCTAACAGGCAAGGCAGAGAGATAATCCAGGTACACGAGCAATAATCCAAACGAGGTGCAAACAGAGTCCGAAGGGCAAGACAAAGGGTTAATCCAGGAAACACAGGCAAGAATCAAAACACTAGAAAACATACAAGGCAAGGAAAGACTATGACAACTAAGTGGGCTCCGTAGAGTAGCTATCGCTAGGAGAGTGATAAACGCTATACAATACTCGGCAATGACAGAGAGGAAGTCCAAGGCTTATAAAGCATGTGTGATATTGTGATCAGCTGTGTACTCAGAGCAATGTGAGATTGGTGACAGCTGTGTGTCGTCAGTGCAATGAATGATGATGGGAATTGTAGTCCGATGGTGAGGTGCAACAGTAATGTAGTGCAAGAGTCCATGTGGTGAGTGGGTGACCTCTGGTGGTGAGTGAACGGAAGTTCATAGACCAGATTTGTGACATACATTATATATATATATATATATATACGTATATATGGTAACACTTTAGAATAGGGAACACTTATTCACTATTAACTACGACTTTTCCCTCAATAAATTCCTAATTTGCTGCTTATTAATAGTTAGTAAGGTAGTTGTTAAGTTTAGGTATTGGGTAGGATTAGAGAATAAGGTCGTGTAGAATAATTAATATGTGCTTAATTACTACTAATAAATGGCTAACATTCTAGTAATATGCATGCTAATAAGCAACTAGTTAAGATACCCTAAAATAAAGTGTTACCATATATATATATATATATATATATATATATATATATATATTTACCGACATTTTAGCGCATTATTTCTGAATGTAGCCTAATAATAAAATGCGACGTGAGCCTATGCGACTTATGCTTTTTTTTCCTCTCAAAACGCAATTTTATAGGAGTAGCATTTTTTTTAACAATGCAGCAAACATTTTTAAATATCTTAAAAAATAATTTAATGTCTTTAAAGTGTTAACAGATGTTTTATTTTGTTTAGTAGCCTACATTTGGCCAAAATCTAGAAAAGATGATGCTGTATGGCTGTGACTAAGGCCCAATCGCATTTCTACCCCTTAGCCCTTCCCCTTTCCCCTACCCCTACCCCTCCGTTTTGCACGTTCACGTGAAGGGGTAGGGATGTCTCGATTCTCTTTTGGTTGGAGGGGTAGGGGTAAGGGGAAGGGCCAGATAGCCCTTCAAACAAAGATTTTTCGGGACCACACTACAAACGAAGGGGTATGAATCATCTCAGCGTAAACCGGCTGCAGCGGCAACATGGCTGCCCGAGCGGAAAAAAAGACACAAATGTAAGCATTATTGGCATTAATAAATATTTTAATGAAAAGTAATCATTAGTTTTACGTTACATTCAATCATGAGTTCATACAACCCCAAATCAGAAAAAGTTGGGACAGTATGGAAAACGCAAATAAAAAAAGAAAGTAGTGATTTCTAAATTTACTTTGACTTGTATTTCATTGCAGACAATATGAACACAAAATATTTCATGTTTTGTCTGGTCAACTTCATGTCATTTGTAAATATACATCCTTTCCTGTCATTCAGACCTGCAACACATTCCAAAGTTGGGACAGTAAAGCATTTACCACTTTGTAATGTTGCCATTCCTTTTCACAACACTTAAAAGACATTTAGGGACTGAAGACACCAAGTGATGAAGTGTTTCGGGTGTAATTTTGTCCCATTCTTCCTGCAAACAAGTCTTAAGGTGGGCAACAGTACGGGGTCTTCGTTGTCGCATTTTGCGCTTCAAAATGTGCCACACATTCTCTATTGGAGACAGGTCGGGACTGCAGGCAGGCCAGTCAAGTACCCGTACCCTCTTCCTCAGCAGCCAGGACTTTGTAATGTGTGCAGAATGTGGTTTTGCATTGTCTTGTTGAAATATGCATGGACGTCCCTGGAAAAGATGTCTTCTTGAAGGCAGCATATTGTGCTCCAAAATCTCTATGTACTTTTCAGCATTAATGGTGCCATCACAGAAGTGCAAGTTACCTTTGCCAAGGGCACTGACACAACCCCATACCATGACAGACCCTGGCTTTTGGACTTGTTGCTGGTAACAGTCTGGATGATCCTTTTCTTCTTTGGTCCGGAGCACACGGCGTCCATTCCTCCCAAAAAAATACCTGAAATACTGATTCATCTGACCACAGTACACGTTTCCACTGTGTGATGGTCCATCCCAGATGCCTCCAAGCCCAGAGAAGTCGACGGCGCTTCTGGACACTGTTAACATAGGGCTTCCTTTTGGCACAGTACAGTTTTAACTGGCATTTGTGGATGTAACTACGTATTGTCGTACTTGACAAAGGTTTGCCAAAGTAGTCCTGAGCCCATGTGGTGATATCGCTTATAGATGAATGACGATTCTTGATGCAGTGCCGCCTGAGGGATCGGAGATCACGGTTGTTCAGCTTAGGCTTGCGCCCTTGTCCTTTACGCACTGAAATTCCTCCAGATTCCTTGAATCTTTTAATTATGTTATGCACTGTTGAAGGTGAAATATCCAAATCTCTTCCTATCTTTCTTTGAGGAACATTGATTTTAAACATTTCAATAATTTTCTCACGTATTTGTTGGCAAACTGGCGATCCTCGGCCCATCTTTGCTCCTAAAGGACTAGACCTTTCTTGGATGCTGCTTTTGTACCAAATCATAATTACAATCATCTGTTGACATCAACTGTTTCAAATCACATCATTATTTAACCAATTTACCTCATTACTAGCCCTAAATTGCTCCTGTCCCAACTTTTTTTGGAATGTGTTGCAGGTCTGAATGACAGGAAAGGATGCATATTTACAAATGACATGAAGTTGACCAGACAAAACATGAAATATTTTGTGTTCATATTGTCTGCAATGAAATACAAGTCAAAGTAAATTTAGAAATCACTACTTTCTTTTTTTTATTTGCGTTTTCCATACTGTCCCAACTTTTTCTGATTTGGGGTTGTATTTACGGTCATGCTATTCAAAGAAATGTTTGAAAAAAATCGCTAAAGTTTGCTAATTGTCATATCGTTTGATATGAGAGATGGAATTTGTGTGTATGCGCATCTTTCTTTACAATGAGCGAGTTTAACTTACTTCAAAAAACGATTTTATCCTCTTGTTGCTGGAAAATATAAATGTAGTGATTCACTATTAAACTGTTATTAATAAAAGTCGTGTGCCAGCATTGAAAAGTTCCTTTGCTCCTGGATGTGTGAGCTGCACGATCTCTGGTGTGTGTGCGCGTGTCAGTAAACAGCGCATTAATATAGAACGGTAAGGCTCTAATGCACACCAGTATGTGTGTATTGTAGGAGCTAGATGACGTATGATCACGTGTAACGGTATAGTAGTGGTGTCCCAATTCTTAGGGGAATATTTTCACCCCTACCCCTTGACACTCTGTTTCAATGGACAAGGGGAAGGGGTAGGCGGAGGGGTAGGGGTAGGGGAAGGGGTATAAAATAGAATTGGGATTCGGCCTAAGCACAGCGGGTTAAGATACCAAGGGCCCGTATTCACAAAACATTTTATCTTAGCACTAAAAGTTCTCCTAAATAGCAGTAAAAGTTTTTAGCTAAGAGCTTTCTCTTAAAACCTATTCACAAAGCTGCTGAGACAAACTTTACTAAGGAATAGAGAGAAGTCTTAAGCTAAGAGTAAGGGTGGGGTTGACCTCGTTGCTATGGATGATGTCAGCATGCTTACTAACTATGCACACAGTGATTGGCTGATAGTCTCTGTCAGAGATTTATTCATAGAAATATTGTAGAGCCCAATATCATGTTGCCATAATCAAATAAAGGTTTAAAAATAAAAATGTTAATTGCCACATTCAAATGAAGATTTAAAAATGCAGGATAAGTGTCACTAATTAAACAAGTATATGTTCAGCTTATTGTCAGCCTCTTACATGTATGCTTCTCATAATAAGTGAATATGCATATAAACAGCCTTTTAATTAACAGAGTAGAATAATCATGGCTGATAGTAATATATGCAAATGTAAAGAAACAGACAAACAAACTGGACGTAAGAACAGCGGTTACTTCTTGCCTAACTGGTTAATGAAAACAAGGATATAATCAAAGGAAAATTTGGAGTTGGGATAACCTCCAAAACCAAAGGTGATACCTTTTTAAAAGGTCATCATCAAATGTTTACGTTCAGAGGCAGATTGCCGGCATCAGCCATTTTAGGAATAGTTTGTGTCTTGGTCTTAGTGACTTAGGAGTCCTCTTCACTACTTCTAACATTTCACAGATTTAGGAGCTAGTTTTAGTGCTAAAACGCTTTGTGAAATACTCTTAGAGCAAAAATTTAGGAGTCCTAAATTTAGGATTGACACACCCATTATTTTTAAGATTTTCTCTTAAATCGGCGAGTTATGAGCTACTTTTAGCCTTAAGATGTTTTGTGAATACAGGCCCAGGGCCCGTATGTATAAAACTTCTCAGAAATTCTCTAAAGAATAGTCTTAAGCTTTGACTTCTGTCAAAACATTCTTAGTAAAAAGTAGGACTTTTCTAAGAGTAGGAGACTTTTTATAAATAAGCTAAAAGCAACTTTCAGTAAAGTCCAAGACTGATTCTTATGTGTTGACTGAGGTAACACTTAAGTGTTGTGAACTAAGGACTACAATGATGTCAACACAAAATGGCTGACCTTGACCTCTGAATCAGCCTATAGTGAGCCTGCTCATGTAAATTCACAGCAGCACAACGCCAATCATTTAATGTAACTACAATAAAATCATTTAATTAAGACACTGAAATGTTAATATTTAAATGTATTTTTTTAATGCTGTGCATTGTGCAAAATTATCACAAATTATTACTGATGCTTTGTTTTCTATTGGTATGTCTCCTCGTTGACAGTTGGAGCAATGATGTGAACAGGAGTTCCATCAATGGCTCCAACAACTCCAGCAAAGCCCACAATCCTCATAAAAGTGGCTTGTTTATGCAATTTGGTTTGGTGGTCAGTTGGAAAGTCAATAAACTGTCATATTGTCACGTCTGGACTGAGAGGCATACACAGGATGAATAATGCAGAACTTCTTTATTTACATCAACTGAAAGACGATATCAAATGAGGAAATCAGGACAGCAACTTAACTGAAGTTCATCAAACTGAGGATTAATTGTCCTTATCTCAATCCTTTTCAGGGAATTCCAGCAAGAGGCAGGAGTCACAGTGATCCTGACAGGTGGGTAAGAGCGTGAGAGAAGGCATGTAACCTTGAGACCAGCCAACAAGGGACTGAGGTGAGTAGACTGATATAGTGCTGAGGTAAGTGGAATCAGGTGTAGGTAATCAGTAGTCAGGCGACTGTGAACGAGTATAGGTGGTTGGTGTGGCTGATGTGATTGGTGAGTCTGTGGCACATATAGTAGTGGCCAAAAGTGATGTCTGGCCTAGGAAATTTGACATCTTCACCCTTGATTAAAAATGTATAATAAAAAAACTGCAAGATTTTGTAAGCATATTTCATAGTTGCTTAGAGTCAGTTGTTTCATTTGTGATAATAATGCAATGAAACATGCCAAATTATGCGGTCATAATTTTTGGCCATGTCAAAGTCAAAGTCAAAGTCAGCTTTATTGTCAATTCTGCCACATGTACCGTACATACATACAGAGAATTGAAATTGCGTTACTCTCTTACTCCCTGGTGCATACAGATAACACTAAACACTAACAGTAGAACGCAGAAATACAGATAAGTACAAATCAATATAGATTTGTATATTGATTTGTATATTGGGGTCAGAGTTCAGTGATTCGTGGGGTAAGAGAGGGGAGGGGGGGCAAGGACGGGAGGGAGTTCAGCTTCCTGACAGCCTGGTGGATGAAGCTGTCTTTCAGTCTGTTTGTCCTGGCTTGGAGACTCCTCAGTCTCCTCCCTGATGGTAGCAGACTGAAGAAGTTGTGTGTCGGGTGGGTGGGATCACCTGCAATACTGAGGGCTTTGCTGGTGAGACGGGTGTTGTAAACGATCTTCTCAGCTGCTCTCACTATCCGTTAAAGTGACTTGCGGCAGGACGCGTTGCAGGCGCCATACCACACAGTGATGCAGCTAGTCAGAATGCTCTCGATGGTGCCTCTGTAGAAGGTGCACATGATGGGGGCAGGGGCTCTGGCTCTTCTTAGTTTGCGGAGGAAGTAGAGACGCTGTTGTGCTTTCTTGGCTAGTGCTGCAGTGTTGTTGGTCCAGGAGAGGTCCTCTGTGATGTGTACACCCAGGAACTTGGTGCTGCTCACTCTCTCCACGGTCGCACCATTGATGGTCAGAGGAGCATGCAGAGAGTGCACTCTCCTGAAGTCAACGACAATCTCCTTCGTCTTCTCCACATTCAGAGAGAGATTGTTGTCACTGCACCACCCGGCCAGGCGGCTCACCTCGCTCCTGTAGTTTGTCTCATCTCTGTTGCTGATGAGACCCACCACAGTTGTGTCATCCGCAAATTTAATGAAGCGGTTGGAGTCGTGTGACGGTGTGCAGTCGTGGGTCAGCAGAGTGAAGAGGAGGGGGCTCAGCACACATCCTTGGGGGGCCCCTGTGTTCAGTGTGATGGTGCTGGATGTGTTACTGCCGACCCGTACTGCCTGAGGTCTCCCGGTCAGAAAGTCCAACAGCCAGTTGCACAGCGACGTATTGAGCCCCAGCTGGACCAGTTTATGGATGAGCTGTTGAGGGATGATTGTGTTGAATACTGAACTGAAGTCTATGAACAGCAATCTGACATACGTGTCCATTTTGTCTAGGTGTGTGAGGGCTGGGTGGAGGGCAGTGGCGATGGCATCATCGGTCGAGCGATTGGACCTATATGCAAACTGGAAGGGGTCCAGGGAGGGGGGGAGGAGAGACTTGATGTGCTGCATGACTAACCGTTCAAAGCACTACATGAGAATAGGAGTGAGTGCTACTGGACGGTAGTCATTGAAGGAGGATGGAGATGACTTCTTCGGGACTGGAATGATGGTGGTAGCTTTGAAGCATGTGGGGACAACAGCCTGGCTTAGTGAGATGTTGAAAATGTCTGTGAAGATATCAGTGAGTTCCACTGCACAGTCTCTCAGTACACGCCCAGGAATGTTGTCAGGACCCGGAGCTTTGCGTGCATTGATCCTGCTGAGGGATCTCCTCACGCTGTGCGGGGACAGCGTCATCATCTGGTCGCCGGGAGGAGGTGGAGTCTTCTGTGCAGTGGTGCTGTTTTGTGCCTCAAAGCGAGCAAAGAAGGCATTCAGCTCGTTCAGCAGGGGGATGGTGCTGTCACAGGTCTGTGGTGGGGGCTTGTAGTCCGTAATGGTCTGAATCCCCTGCCACAGGCTCCGAGTGTCTCTGCTGTCACTGAAATGATGGGCTATCCTCCTGGAGTACTGTCTCTTGGCCTCTCTGATGCCGCGGGATAGGTAGGTAGCTGTCCTTAGGTCCTCCTCATCTCCAGCTCTAAAGGCAGCATTCTGAGCCTTCAGAAGTCTGTAGACCTCCCCTGTCAGCCACGGCTTCTGGTTGGCCCGGACAGTGATAGTCTTTATGACCGTTACATCATCAATACACTTGGTGATGTAGGCAGTGACAGTCTCTGAGTACTCTTGGAGGTCTGTGGTGTTGTTGTATGTGGCAGCCTGCTTAAACATATTCCAGTCAGTGGTGTCGAAACAGTCTTGAAGTGCCTCTGACGACCCTTCCGGCCACACTTGTATCTGCTTGTGTATTGGTTTGATGACTTTAACGAGCGGTCTGTGTGCAGGCATTAGCATGACAGTGATGTGGTCTGAGGCTCCGAGGTGGGGGAGGGGGAGAGCCTTGTATGCTCCTCTCTGGGTGGTGTAAACAAAGTCCAGCGTATTTTTTCACCTTGTTGGAAAGTCAACATGTTGTTGAATTTTTGGGAACACACTCTTTAAGTCTGCGTGATTAAAGTCTCCAGCCAAGATGAGAAAAGCATCTGGGTGGGCTGTCTGCTGCCCACTGATGTGCTGGTACAGATCATTCAGTGCCTCACTCCTGTTGTTGTTGTTGGAGCTGGGAGGGATGTATACAGCAACGAGCAGTATGGCTGTATATTCCCTCGGTAGATAGAACGGCCTGCACTTAATAATCATAAACTCCACCAGGGGTGAGCAGTGTTTGCAGACCACAACAGCGTCGCGGCACCATACATTATTGATGTAAACACAAAGCCCGCCGCCGCGTCTCTTACCTCCCTCGACGAGAGCTCTGTCTGCTCGATAGCATGTTAGCTGCTCGAGCTGAATGGCGCAGTCCGGAACGCTGTTGTTAAGCCATGTTTCCGTAAACACAAAAACACAACAGTCTCTTACAGTCCTCTGAGTTGAGCGAAGTAGTCGGATGTGGTCCAGTTTATTGTCCAAAGAGCGTACGTTCGCCAGTACGATGGAGGGGATAGCTGGCTTGTGTGGGTTAGCCGCTAGCCTAGCTCGGATACCTCCGCGCTTACCCCTCTTCTGCTTCCTCTCACGCCGCTTGTAGCGCCTCCGCTGTGGGTGAGATGCAGTAGTGGGGGTCGGTGATGGTGTAGGCCTCCGGAGCAAACCGAGGTCCCGCAGCTCTTCGGCGTGCGCGGAGTTTAACTCAAAAAATGTGGTTCTGCCCACATCGAGCAGAAACTCATGACTGTATGCGCGCTTAAAGACAGGTAGACGAGACGAATATGTACAAAAACATTGCGACTTACAAGACAAAAAACACGAAAACACCGTTCTGTCGGGAGAGAGAGAAGCCGCTGCGTCTGTTGTGTGCGCCGCCATGTTGCAAGAAGCTGTCATTCAAATAAATTATGCTGTCGTTCAAATAAATTATGAACACATGCAAAAACAAGAGGACCAATGAAATGTAAATAACTTATGTTGTAGTCAATGTGCCAATGTTGCCAATTTAGTGATTTTGGCACTAGATATAGTGACTTCCTCATCCTTTTAGAGACTTTTTTCAAAAGCCTAACAACAAAATCAATTTCTTGGACAAACCTTATCTACATTCCAAGACTCTCCCATGACATAAACGTGAGTTCACTGATCTATATAAATATAAATATACTGTAGATCAGTGAACTCACCTTTATGAGGTCATCTAGCAACATTAAGTGACCAGTTTTAGCTACTTTCAATTGAAAGCAGTTGGCAACACTGGTCAGTGTTTTTTTTGTCCTTTGTATTTTAATGGTTTAAGTGAAATGTGGGGTCATAAAAAAAAAATCCGCATCACTTTTGACCACTGTTGTGTTTGGTGGGGTTTGTGCCACAATATGTAAGACCCTGCTTGCAGTGCCATCACCGGTGCATTGCTACATTTTTACAATTTTCCAGCCAAAAGAAAATGTAATTACTACTTTCATTTCTGCAGTTAGAGCATTGACTTGTTGAGTGGAAAAGGTAATTCAATTTCTTACTTTTTCAGTTACAAAAAAAAAGAAGATTTTTTGATCTTGATAATCAAGTTTGTATCGTTTTATCAACTCCACATTATCATATAAGTCCAATATGTCATATTTTCGCTGGAAAGTGTTTGTCTTCTCCTCTTTGCTGCCATCTTGTTACTCCTAAATAGGTTAGGAGACCTCTTCAGCTCTCTTAAATAATTTAGGAGCTGAGACCTAGTCTTAACATTTAGGAACCTTTATGAATCACTCTTATTCTTAAGTCTAGGAATAAGAGTAAAATTACGTCATTCTTAGAATTTTTACACACTTAGGACTAAAATGTTACTCTGAGCGGCTTTATACATATGGCCCCAGATCTCTTCCTGATTTTTCTTTTTTTGAGTAAAGAAAACGCTGTACTTTATTATTATTATTATTATTATTATTATAGGCAAAGTAAAAGTTTAAAAATAACGTTATTAACCGGTATTTTTTCTAGCCAAACTGGTTTCGGAATGATAATAATACAGAGGAACGCAGGAACAGAAACGTTAAAATATTGATTCTGCTCAGAGTGAACCGATTTAAAAAAAAATCTGTTTTCAAGCCCATTTAGAAAGTTGCTTTCTGTTTCCTTTATTATCCATTCAACTATTTATGTATCGATGTATGCATTTATTTATTTATTTACTTCTTTACTTATTTACTGACCTACCTAACTACATACTTATTTTAATTATTTAGATCGTGTCTATTTCAGTTTCCATATTGGGTCCCAGCAAGTTTCAAATTTTACTGAGGTTGACATTAAGTTGCATTCTGTTACCTTTATTATCCTAGACTACAATGATTATGAAACTTCCTATTGTAGTTTAGGTGCATGTAGCTAAAAAAGCAAGCAAACAAGAGTGATTGAAACGATTGCAAACTTTTTGAAAGACTTCAGTAATTGTTCTGCACACTTACCTAAACACTCTGTGGGGGTGCCCATAGTAACTGGGGTCCTATTTCAGCCGCAGCGTGAAGCCACTGAGTTCCTCAGCTGTAAAATGAAAGCAGTGAAGCACAGTGAGAAAATGTATTAGCCTCGCTGTGATAAAGAGAGCCCTTAGCGAGCAGCGCACACCTTCAGTGGGTAAAATAACCACTGGACAAATTGTTTTTGCTACATTAAGTACCTGCTACTTTATTTCACAGATGAAAAAAATCAATAATAATAATAATGCAGGTTCTGGGGTTTGGAACCAGCATACCATAGATGATTGCAAGAACGTAGATTTCTATAAATATCCATGAAGTCTTTATGTGGAAAGTGATTTTCTTGAGAACTTTTGAGCTCAAAGAAAATCAGGCAATTGACTAATACAATATACAATGATAGATGACAAAGTGCCCAGTAGGCAGTCGATAGGCTACTGAGGGAAATCATGCTGAATATCTGTTAATAAAAATAATATAAAAAGGAGGGAATATTTTCACTGAGAGTGAAAGCTGAGCTGAGATTTTTCAATTAATGACTGCGCCACCACAGCAGAGCTGCACAAATTAAATGAGTGTGTTAGATCTGCAGTGATTTATACATTTGGACTGATCTAACAGGCTGGCAGAACAGCTATGACACCGTGACAAGCGAACAATAGATATGAAAAATGAGCTAATGCCACAGTGCTAAATCAGAGATTTTCAAAGGCCAACACAGCATAACTGAGAAAAATCTACAAGTACTTAAAAGTACAAGAAGACAATGCAATATAAAATGCCCTCAATATTTGACTGATCACAGGGGACATATTGTTGAAAGATTGAAGTGAACAATATAGTACTCTCCACCTAAACCAGACCTCGGAAAAAAAATGTCTTTGGATGACCATGAGGTTTTTATGTATTTATGGAGACAAGCTTGTGGTATGTATTTACTTTACACAGAACTGCTTATCAAGGATTAGTACAGAGACATGAAGATCCCCCCCCCCCCCCTTATAATTTTCTTACTTACGCTCTGATAAAAAAAGACTGTTTTCTTTTTTTTTGTTGTTTTTTGCACTCAGCAGATTTAGAGGAACCAATTACTGCTCTGCTGATGGGAGTGCAGCCCTCAGGTCCCACTAACAAATGACAAAGTGCGTTAAAACAGTTTTTATGTATTAGAGGGGTTTCAATTTCAGTTTTTCAGCAAATCCCATCTATTCTTTTAGCCTGTGGTTTCAGCAGCAAAAATAATCTACTGATTTGTGGAAAAGAGACCAACATTACAGAATATAAAAGGCCCATCTTCACAGAACATTAGGTAATGATTAGATCTATCTACAGTGGCAGTTTAAAGTTGGTTGTTGTTGATTGAGTCATATTTTACCCAGACACATCTTTGCTCAGTCCTCCTGTACAGCCACAAAACACAGAGGATGGAGAAACCAGAAATACTTATTAAATCAATGCATCAGGAAAACTCTGTAAAACATAGAGACATTTCTTTTGACAAAATAAGCTATGTTATGAGTTTTTTTATATATTTTATCTTGAAAAGTGCTGATCTGCTGATCTAAACAGCAAAACATGGCAAAGAAATGTTATGTTGGTAATATAAACTTTTTCTCATAGTCCCGCTATAATAAATACTATGTCCTCTTGATACATAATGTGTTTTTTTTTTGTGTGTTTTTTTCTTTAACAGATTTTCAGTCCTAAAAACATAAGCTATGAGAAAGAGAAAGAGTAAGAGAAAGAGAAAGAGAAAGAGAAAAGGAAAGGTGGGGGAGAGGGAGAGGGCAGAAGAGAACGGAGGGAGACAGGCAGACATGCAGGAAAGGAACAAGACCAAACCTGACAGTGATAAGCACTTGAGCTGCAGAGAGAAGCAGTCAGGCAGTCAGTGGCTGCTGATTGAATGATCCCATTTCTGGGCGTTTTGTTAGACAACCAGCAGCAGTGTATGAAGATTGATATAGAAGTGCTTGACTCGCTTTGCTGGATCATCAAATGGATTGATATTACTCTCCCTCTCTGGATGAAGACAAAGTAACTGTTATGATACTCAATACAAGAGCTTGTCAGAAGCAGAAAATCATCTGGTGTCGCTGGTTATGGGAGCATTTCAGAAACTGTCATGTGAATTTATTAGGCAGATGCAGGGCTATCTGATGCAGAAAGCCAGAATTCGCAGATAAATCTTGAGTGCAGATTTAATTGCAGGCCCAGACTGGAGAATATCACAGTTTACAGCTTTATCATGATCAACACGTATACACAGTCTGACACAAAACAATGTATTTACACACACACACACACAAACAAACACACACACACACACACACACACACACACATATATATATATATATATATATATATATATATATATATATATATATATATATATATATGGTTAGTTCCAATCCTTGATTCTGATTGCTCAACAGCTGTTTTTACGATAAAGCACGGCTATAACCGCTTCACCCAACTTTTCTGAGCAAGACCAAAACAGGGGAACACAGTCAAGAATCATAACAATGTCGAACCTAAGCAATCTGAAGGCAGGTCAGCATCAACTGTGAACAGTTCCTCTGAGTGAGTGCTCATGTCTGTGCTTGGAGTGTCTGAATCCCATATGTACATGAACATCACTGCCACTTGTGAATTCCTCCAAAACACGCTTCTTTGCCAGGCATACAAATATATTGAAATGTTAGCGAAACACAGTTTGTTGATTTTGTTTATTTGTTTATTTTATTTATATAGCAAATTCAACACAGCTTAAGGTTGACCAAAGTGCTTTACATGGCATAGTAAACAACATAAACAAAAAATACATTCTAAAATAATAAATAAAAATAATAAAGTCACAGAGAATAAAACACAACAACTCTTCATTAAGTCGTTACAAATCGATCAAGGAGGTGAGATTTAAGTATAGCTTTAAAGATAGGCGGTAACACTTTAGAATACTGTTTCTTACTTACTGCATAACTAATAAGAAATTATTGAAGAACTAACAGGTAATTATTCATTAACACTTAACTCACTACTGTTAACTACTAAGGAATATGTGTTAACTAATCACTATGTAATACAATTTTATGATTATGTTAAGTAACAGTTAGCTAATCAATAACTAATGTGTTATGTCATACCTCCTGAAGAACTACTATTAATTATCTACTAGTTAAGTTTCAAGAAAAATAACTATGAAGTAACTACTAATGAACAGTCATACACAATTACATTGAGTTGTGACCCTTTCATATAAATGTTATTAGCAGTAGTAGTAGCAGTAGAAGTAGCAGTATGAAAGTGCAATATTAATAAATGCAATTAATTTTATAGAGGTTTTGCCTGTGTAGTGAATTGTTTTGTGAGTGTGTTTTGTAAGAAATCAGCTTCCGATAGGAACCCCACCACCACTCTAGTGCCATGCGATAACTTACCTTAGTTTTTATATTTTATATACAGTACTGTATGTGTGCCTCCTCAGCATATACCATATTACCATTAATTCAATTCCTGTATGTAAGGCAAGGACTGAGGGAAATTGAAAATACAGGTAAACCTTTAATAATTAATAAAGAATTATTAGATAATTCCGCAAGAATTACTTAGAACCTGAAACAGTATTCTAAAGTGAAAATATAGGGAACCCATTAGTAATTAATAAATAATTATAAAATAATTCTGCAGGACTTATTTCGAGCCTGAAACAGTAGGCCTATTCTAAAGTGAAAATATAGTGAAACCTTTAGTAATTAATAAAGAATTATTAGATAATTCCGCAAGAATTACTTAGAACCTGAAACAGTATTCTTTTTGTTATCAACAGTTTTTTATTTATTTTTTTCACACAAAACACAACATAATATCCAAAATACAACAAAACAAAACAACAGACACATACTCAACATCTCAAGGTCCAATCAAAAGGGAGGGGGAGAGGGAAGGACAACAAGAACACAAAAGTTACTCCTTTATATAATCACGTATATTCAACAAAAAACACTGCCAAGCATCAATGGTCGAAGGCCTGGCCCCACCAGCTCGCGCCGTTGTACATTCACATGACACAATTTGCAGGAGGCTACGGATCCAATATGTTTTTCTACACATGTGTGGTGTAAACCAGTTCTGGATTATTGTCTTCTTCACAGCTGTAAAACCAGCAAACAACATTCTCTTTTGCATTGAACTAATACAGAGACCTGAATCATCATTAAGAAGACACAAACTTGGGTTAACAGACCAATCAATTCGCAGTAATGATGACAAAACCAGGTTTACATGTGTCCATAGACTGATGACGACAGGACATTCCCAAAACATATGCAGAAAAGTGCCCGATTATGTAGTGTTACATATATGGCAGTTCAAATTTGACTGCAGTTTCATTTTAAATCTTTTGTAAGGAGTTATGTATGCTCTATGAATGACTTTGAAGTGAATAAGACGATGAGCCAGATTTTTAGATGTTAGGTTGAGATTAGACCACACTCTCTCCCAGTCGACAGATAAATTAAGGTCAGATAATTCCCTATTCCAAATAGTTTTAATAGAAAGAGGTTTTGTAATACAATCAATAATTGTATTATATATTAAGGAAACAGATGGCCGACCAGCAGATGGTGCAATCCAGTCCCGCATAGGATGAGAGGAAATGGAAGAAGACCAAGGAACGCCATAAGCTTTGAGAGCAGAACGTAATTGAAGAAAAACAAAATATGCAGATGCTGGTAGACAAAATTTGGTTCTTAATGTCTGAAATGAACAGAGGCCCTGGTTATCATATATATCACCGCACGTGTTTACACCCAAAGTAGACCAAGAGGGTTGGACAAATGGACGATTTCCACAAACAAAATTAAAATTGTGCCATAAAGGTGTACTGTTACAGAATTTGAAGGGTCCACCTATCCGACGTTCAACCATTTTCCAGATTTTAATAGAGTTAGCCACAACCGGACCAAATTTATAATTATCCCCTTTTTTTCCTGTGCCAGTAAATAAAATATCTTGAAGTCTATTTGGTTTAATCTTGTCAGCTTCAATCACCCTCCATGAAACTGTAGATTGAGGATCAACCCAATTATGAAGAGCCTTAAGCTGGAACGACCAATAATATAATTCAAAATTTGGTAGAGCCAGTCCTCCTGCGCTATTAGGATGTTGTAATGTGGTAAGTTTAATTCTGGGACATTTATCATTCCAGATAAATTTAGAAATTATGGAGTTGATCTCCTTAAAGTAACCTGGAGGGGGAGAAAGTGGTAGCATAGGTTTTGAAATGATTGGATTTTATTTTCTAATTGTGTAAACTTGTGAGTTTTCGCTTTGGCAAGAGTAGAAGTGAAAGATATACAGAAACCTCGTATAGTACACTTAGTCGTTTCCCACAGTATTTGAGGATCCACATCAGAGGGCATATTAATGTCAAGAAATTCCTTAATATATTCTTTTAGAGAAGAATGAAAGTCTGATTACTTAATAATGATATGTTAAAGCGCCATCTAGGGGACTTGGCTTTCACATCGGAAAGAGGAACACTGCACAACACAGCAGAATGATCAGATAATAAAATTGGTAATATAGAGATGGAGGAATTAGATGAAATTAAAGATGGGTTGAGAAATATGTAGTCTATCCTAGAGAAAGTCTTGTGTCTATTAGAAAAAAAAGTCCTTAGCTTTAGTATTCTGAATTCTCCAAAGATCGATTAAGTTAAGCTCAGTGATAAATTTATTCAATAATTTAGAGGATGGATTGGCTGTTGTATCAGATTGAGATTTATCTAAAGCAGGATTTATGACAGCATTAAAATCACCACCCAACCACTAGAGGGCAATCAATCTCCTCAAGTAAAGTTTTGGAAATCTGTTTAAGGAATGCACTGTCTGTCTCATTCGGACCATAAATAGAGACCAATGCTAACCTATTATTATATATTTTGCATCGGATAAAAACAAATCTACCCTTCTCATCACTATCAAGGTGTTCAATCGTTAAATTTAACTTCCGGTTAACAAGGATAAGCACCCCCTTAGTTTTATTTTGAGCGCTAGAAAAAGCTGCTAATTTGTAATACTTATTCTGGAAACGTGCCACGTCAGATTGTTTTAAATGTGTCTCTTGTATTAAGGCACAGGAAATAGATTTACGGTGTAAATATTCTAACACACGGGTTCGTTTAACAGCAGAATTTAAACCATTCACATTCAGTGATAAAATATTTAGAGAATGCATTGAATATTTATAATCCCAAAATTGTACTCAATAAATGAAAAAAAAAAAAAAATACAGAAGCACTTCCATTCTGTAAATAACACGTAAACACTGATGTGCATTTTAGATACCAAACCTCCTAATGAAAAATCCCTTTAGAAATAAGGTAAAATAGATATAAGTATAAATGTCTGTTGTAAAAAACAAAAACAATATAAAAATATGAACAACCGACAACCATAAACAAGGAACAACTCAGACCGCACATTACCGAGAACATAGGTCTGACTGAGCAACAAAAAATAGTGATGGTTCGAGACCGATACACTCCAACGCAAGACATGTCTCCCGAAAGGCTCACACAGCCAAAAAAAATATTTTTTTATTAATTAAACCTACTCTCCATTAGTCCCCTCCAAAAAAGAAAAATGGAGTGTCAGTCTTACCAGCAAAGAGATCGTTGTACCGGATAAATAAGGACAATATCCCAGTAGGAGAGAGGAGAGAGGAGAGAAGAAAACAGGTTCAGCAAGCGTCCATGCTCATCCTGCCATCATTCCCTCCTGGGCAGCTAGGACCAAGTCCATCCCGGCAAACAGCGGCCGCTGCTTCCCCGTCGTCCCCTCGCATAGCCGCGGCATACGACTTCTGCTGAGACATGGAGCTGATAAAATCCTCCACTTTCTGAGGGGAATCGTAGCTTCTCTGTTCCCCTTTGTGCCGTAGCTTAATTACCGCCGGATAGATGAGGAAGGGCTGGAGACCAAGTCATCTTCTTCAAAACCGGACCAAATGCCTTTCTCCTGATCGCTGTAGCCGGACTAAAGTCAGGAAAAAATAGCATTGTGACATTGTTCTGTTCGCACTTCACCGGATAAGCCTGCCGAGCACCCTTCAGGATATCTGATCTGTCATGCCATCTCAGTACACGGAAGATGAGTGTGTGCGGCCGATCGGAGCCCCTCCCTCCGTCATACACGCGATGCGCCCGATCAATCTCAATGTCACGGCCCCTCAAGGAAGGAATCCACTTGGAAAGATTAGCTCGGAGGAAACCAGCTGCGTTGTTACCCTCCATCCCCTCAGGGAGCCCCACCAGCCTCACGTTGTTCCTCCGACACCTGTCCTCCATATCTGTCATCTTCTCGGTGAGTCGCTCCAGCTGATCCTTTAAGTCCGTGACTGTTCTTTTATCTTCACGCGCCGCTGCCTGAACAGAATCAACGCGGTCACGTGTCTGCTTCGCTGTGGTAACTATGGCCTCAAACTGCTCTCTTAGCTCTTTAACAGACTTGTTGGTCTCTTGTATGTCCTCACGCAGTTCACGCAATGCTGGAATCAGCACAGAGTCCATCGCATCTCTCACTGCCGAATTCACAACCGAATTCAAAGTGCTTTGGTGTTCTTTAAATGCTAGTTCAATGCGGTTAGCAATAGCATTGTCGAGGTCTTCACTGGAGATGGCTGAATCTCTGAATTTTTTCTTCATTGGCGATTGCTCAATCTCTCTTTTCCGATCTCCTTTGTCTGCCTTAGCACTCATGATGGGTCCAATGCAGAGTGGTTCAAATTTTACTGACAGGATCGTAAAATATGTGGCAAAGTGAGCGGAGCGAAAGACTAAGCCTGCATCACCGTCGAGGGGTCACGTGATCCTCCCTGAAACAGTATTCTAAAGTGAAAATATAGGGAACCCATTAGTAATTAATAAATAATTAATTACTCGTGCGGGAGCTGGGCTCAGGGAAACTGCAGTTAACTTCCCTGTGTTAACTTAGGCGTTAACACAACACAAAAACTACCCAAGACTAAAAAACAAATATGACCCAACAGCTTCATCCCAGTGTTTCGGTAAATAAATAAATAAATAAATTAATTAATTAATTAACAAACCACCATTTTACAGAGTGTACTGTATCTGTAGTAAGTTGGATAGTTATGGCAAAACAGTGGAGTAGGGGTTCCTTTCCAAAGCAGATTTCCTACAGAACATGTGCACAAGGCAATTATTTACAACCCGGTATCACGCAAAAGCGTTTAATAGACACGCTGGTCCACTCGAGGATGCGTGTGAGTGTCACGCTTTGCCTCCTCTAGGCGTGAAAATGTCACGCATGTATGAAGCTGGAGTTACCACTGGAGAACCAGCAGGGGCGATCATTTCCCCAATGCCAACAACTCCACACGGACCAAAGACCAGCGATATAGTGCGTTAAAAGATGGGTTTAGATAACTTCAAAACGCATACAGGTAGGTTTCCAGCCATCTTGTAAAATAGTCGATCGTCCCGTATTTATGAATTAAATTATTAATTTGATATTTGCCTGTCGTGGGAAAGGGATCATTTAAACAGTCCACACATTTACCATATTTTTTACCATAGTAACTGTCGCTCGACCATGTCATGTGTATAGTCAATCCCTTACGAAAATTAACCATGGTTTTATTGTAGTAAAGTAGTAATCTTAAAGATTCTAAGAATCCTTTTAGAGAGCACCTAATTTGGCTTACAAAATTCTAACTAGGATTCTTAGCTTAAAAGTGATTCAGGACCAATCTGAGAGCAACTCTGAGCGAGGAAAAGACAAAAACTTTTATCTTAGTGTAAAGGTTTTAGACCTTACAATTTTTAATTTAGCTCTTAGGGAATTGATTCTTAAGATTCGATATGGATATGATTAATTGATATTAATCAAAACGTATAATTTCTAAGGTTTTAACGACTCGTCCAGCGAATCGTTAAATTCAGTATATCTTTACCAATTTCGTTTATCTTATTCATGGCCAACGATAAAACAAACCAAATAGTACTTTATCAAAAGTTATGAGCATAGGTAAATAGTTTAAGACTTGAAAATCACATAGCACCAGACAAAATATTTCTTAATAAATCAAACAAGCGTTTATTATGCTATTCTACTCAAGATACATGAAACTAAACTAAATAACACAAAACAAAATACAACCCCAAATCATAAAAAGTTGGGACAGTATGGAAAACGCAAATAAAAAGGAAAGTAGTGATTTCTAAATTTACTTTGACTTGTATTTCATTGCAGACAATATGAACACAAAATATTTCATGCTTTGTCTGGTCAACTTCATGTCATTTGTAAATATACATCCTTTCCTGTCATTCAGACCTGCAACAGAGAGACCGTAGGGCACCTTGTCGCACCCACCAAGCCCCCAATCCCTCCCTCCCTCCCTCCATAACTGGACATCTGTTTTGGACACCTGTTGTACACCCCCACCCAATCTAATGATGAACTGGTTATCCACTCCAGGGTGTTTAAGGAATTTATGACTGTTGTGTGTGAGGGCCGTTGTTATGTGATTTTAAACTTTAAATGGTGAAATCGTGTTAAAGGGATGTTTTTATTAAAGTGTTTTCACATCAAATATACGTGTAAAACGTGCAACGACTGTTTTCCCTACAAGTCAAGACGTGTTGGTGTAATTAAAACAATTTTAGGCAAAGTTAGAAAATAAAGCATTAGATACGTTAGTTTTTCTATCATTACAATTATAGATAGTTTGACAAAGTTAAATAAAAAGAAGTGTTTGTTCATCTAACAAAAAAGCACCAAACACGTTCGTTAACATTAGAAAATGCTGTCTTATCTTACCGTGTTGTGAAATAAAAAATATCAGACAGTTAAGTAAGATCATACAGTTTAAAAGTAAAAAATAGCCGTCATTTAAAAATAAACGAACTTCGTTAAAACAACCGTATCCTGCAGTAGTCAAAAACTCAGTGGTAGTCTATCGTTACAATTTAGGCAAGTTAGTCACGACAGAAAAACGAAAAGAAAGAGCCCCGAGTGTCTAGCGCTGATATCCGAGACTTCGTCCGCTCTCTGGGATGTCAAACTCAGAATGCGGCCTGGAGAGCCGCGGACCAAACCACGCCTACGACCGTCCCCTAACAGAGGCGGAGAGACCGAACCAAAGATTTAAAATAATTAAACTAATGTTTGTTAACATTAGAACGAACGTTATTTTAATAAATCTTTAGCAGTTCTTAATTAATGAAACCGTACAGCATTTGCCCCCTAAACCTTTTCACTTTAAAAATTAGATTATACAAGTTTCCTTTTAAACAAACATCTTTAGTATGTAGGAAAAATGTTGTTTGATTTATTTTATTTAGTTATTCACAATTGATTCCTTTTATTTACTCTTTGTTTCTGCCAACTTTAACCCTACTGACTTGTTATATAACCAAGAGACTGAAGAGAGACCGAACCAAAGATTTAAAATAATTAAAGTAATGTTTGTTAACATTAGAACGAACGTTATTTTAATAAATATTTAGCAGTTCTTAATTAATGAAACCGTACAGCATTCGCCCTAAACCTTTTCACTTTAAAATTAGGATAACCTATACAAGAGTCCTTTTAAACATACAACTCTAGTACGTAGGAAAAAATTTTGTTTGTTTTATTTTATTTAATTATTCACACTTAATTTAGTCATGCCTATTATTTACTCTTTGATATTTTGTCAAACTTAAGTCATCTCGCTGTGATGTCAGCATAAAAAATTAGATTAGGCCTACACAAGTTTATTCCTAAACATACACCTCTGTTTTGTTTTATTTAGTTATTTACACTTAATTCCTTTAATTGTTCTTTGATTTTGTCAATCTTAAGTTCCGATGTGGTATAACAGTTAAAACGCACGTATGCACGTACAAATATCTTAACAGGAACGAAACCAAATGTTTTTTGTTTCATACCGCGTAATAAAATCAACACAGGATTTCTCTTTGATTTTCCACCCGTAAGGTTTGTGGCCGGTGTGTTATCTATCAATTGAAACAGACGCGCGTAATTAGACGTCTAAAATTTTACAACATGCACCTGCCAGTGCGCAGGGTCTTCGGGGGCTGCCAACTTTGGCCTAAAGTTCAACGATCAAAGGACAGCCATCGCATCTATTTTATGACATACAACTGCGTGTGTGAACATTGTCAAAAGATCGTTGGAATGGTTCACTGGATGGTCAACACACACACACACACACACACACACACTAAAACAACTCCTACATTTAAACATTTAGACTTTTACAAATGAAAACTTTTAGAAGCATACTGGGTATCTCTACAAGATGATGAAAAACAGCATGATTAAACAACGATATGACTTTTGTTTTAACAAATACATTTTTAGATCTTTCAAACCTAAAACCATGATGCTCTAAACAAACCAAGGATTAGAAGCAGTCAAATGATCCTCTGATGAACGCAAGACAGTTACAGAGTCTTTCTTTATGAATTAGAGTTAAATTAGACTACAAGTTAGTCGTCATAAGGTGTTTGCAACAAAACTAATTCCTACAAATGTCTCACAGAATCTTTACAGCAGTTTAGACTTTCTCTCTCACTTTAAAAATGGTATTATTAACCGTGTGTTTAAATGCAGCATGTTTATTTTTTACACTATAATGTTTTATTTTATTAAAATAAAAACAACTGGTCTATATAGGGTTATTTTACTAAGATATGATCAAATAATTGACAGAGGAAATAGTTCAAATAATCGATAAGTCCAACTTATCAACCCTGTTTGATGTGTCTGATGGTTTGTGACAAATATCTTACTGATACAGACGTGTTAAGATGTTAAGTATGTGTGAAACATGTGTAAAGTTCAATATTACTGTTAAAAATAGTATGATAAAACAAAAACACACACACACACACACAAATCTGATTATGATAATTTTAAATATGTGATATTTAATAAGAAATATGTATTACGTATAATGTAACATAAATGTCTCAAATGAAGACACGATATTTTATTGAATCAAACAAATTCGTAGAAATATCGACTTATATGAACAGCAAAAAATATCAAGCGTAAGGCCTAACAATTACAATTAGGTGGTGGAAGATAAGATAAGGACGGTGAAACTGAGGTAAACAAATTCATACAGAAAGAGCGCACAAAGTCATGGAAAACTTAAAAATCGTTCTGGTTTCAAAGCTTAACACTATGAAAAACTTTGTGGTTTATATCTCACAACGGCGTGAGGAGACCTAGAACAGTAGCGTCGTTAAACATGTAGGTAGATGAAAAATGTTAAATATAAAACTAGAATGCAACTCTGATGTGACTTATCTCAGTAATAAACAGTCGCATTTGCTATCTAACTATTGGAATTTATGACGTATTAAAATGCTTCGGTATACTGCAGATGAGGACAAAAACTGCTTACCGCACGTTTTCATAAAAAGAAGAGCAAAATATCGAGACATTTGTGTCAGATTTAAAAGACAGACGTCTAAAACGCAGGTATCAAAACATCGGTGTGGTCAAAATAAAAAAAAGACACTAGTCGTCCCACCTTTTGCTTAAAATGACGTACCAACTGTAAGTCATTTACCTAGCTATTGTTTAGAGATATACGCAAAAGAAAACGCGTATCTGTGTATGTACTGTGAAATGCGTAGCTTCAAGCGTTTTCAAGCAATTTACACGTTGGGAACTTGCAGACAACGTTCTGTTTGACAGTATTCTATTTTAAACGTTTTCATAAGAGGAATGTATTGAAGCGGTTGTTTGACAAGTTTGAAATGTTTTAATGTTTCTGTTTAAGAGTTTTACATTCAGCATACTGTAAATAAAGCGGTTAAATAAGCTCATGGTAGTCTATTATTTCAATTAATTCCGTGTTAACAAACGGTACGTACTTCAGCGGTTCTTTGTGCGATTTCATAATAAAAGCATCTAAATTGTTAACAGACTATTGTCTTTTATATTAAAACTTAATAAAAACGTTAAGTAATGCTCTGTTGTGTAAGAAACGAACCAAAACATCACATTAATATGTTATCCGTCCTTTTACATATGTTTTGCGCTCTATCGATTTTAAGAGCATATCGCTCGTGCAGATTATATTTTAAAGTTGTTAAAACAAATCAATGAGTTTATAAGACTGGTTTATTCTCTCTACAGGCCTGGTTACAGAGACGGCCTACTACGGTGGAAAACTTTGTAATTTATACAGTACAGTCTTCAAGTAATGAGTCGTTAAACCTGTGAAACAGTAACAAACAATATTCAACATAAACTAGAATCCAAAACTCTAATGTAACTGTGAGCTGGATATCCAAGATGGCGCCGAGGATGGCAGCCGTGTTGCGAGCTCCGAGAAAACTCTGCAGGTTTTCGTATGTTTTGTTTGTTTTTTTGTTGTTTTACGTGTTAGATGTTGTTAGTATAACTGTCTACGATAGAGACACGCTTTTAAACATCGGTTCTTACGTCGCGCAACGCAAACCGGACTTTGAGTTCCTGAACGCTGGTGGATTGTTTACAGACACCGCATCAGAGCCCTTTGTCTGGAACGCACGACCACGACGAAAGAAACGCAGCTGGAAAAGAGGGAAGAGAGCTGGTGTTCTTGTCAGACTGAGACGCCGTGCCTTTCGACCTCCTCTCCCAACCATTTTGCTGGCTAACGTTCAGTCACTGGATAACAAACTCTGTGAACTGCGTGCGCGCATCTCATACCAACGAGAAACAAGGGAATGCTGCGTTATTTGCCTCACAGAAACCTGGATGTCTGCAATGGTTCCAGACTCAGCCATCGAGCTTACAGGGTTCTCCGTACACCGCTCGGACAGAACGAAAGAGCTCACCGGGAAAAGCAAAGGTGGGGGCGTTTGTTTCTACATCAACAACTCGTGGTGTGATGAAAGGAACCTACACTCTATTAAATCCTTCTGCTCCCCTGATCTGGAATTTCATATGCTTCTGTGTAGACCATTCTGGCTACCGAGGGAATTTACAGCGATCATAATCACGGCTGTATACATTCCCCCTCAAGCCAACACAGACCAGGCACTCAGGGAACTGTACGGGAATATAAGCGAGCAGGAAACCGCGTACCCAGATGCAGCGTTTGTTATTACGGGGGACTTTAATAAAGCCAACTTCAGAACAATAGCTCCAAAATACTTTCAACACATCACCATCAACACGCGTGGTGATCGTGTACTGGACCATTGCTACTCCCCCTTCCGGGACGCTTACAAATCCCTCCCCCGCCCACCTTTCGGCAAATCGGATCACTCCTCCGTTCTGCTTCTGCCTGCTTATAGGCAGAAACTGAAACGAGAAGCACCCGCCCTCAGGACAGTTCAATGCTGGTCGGACCAATCGGACGCTATACTTCAGGACTGTTTTGATCACGTGGACTGGGACATGTTCCGGGCAGCATCTGATGGTGACATAGAGGAGTACTCAGATTCTGTAACGTGTTTCATACGGACGTGTATAGAGGATGTAATTCCGACCAAAATAATACGCATCTACCCCAACCAAAAACCGTGGATTAACAGCGATGTTCGATCAGCCTTGTCAGCGCGGACATCTGCCTTTAAATCCGGAAACACTGACGATCGGAAACAAGCCAGTTACGATCTCAGGAGATCCATCAAAGCAGCCAAACGACAATATAAAAACAAAGTTGAAGAACAATTCAACAACAACAACCCAAGAAGCATGTGGCAGGGCATCAACAACATCACAGGCTTTAAAGGGAATAAACCAGCCACTGTGAACATTGCCGCCTCTCTACCGGATGAGCTGAACACCTTTTATGCTCGTTTCGAGGCTCATAACCCCGCCCACACAGAGAGCGCTCCCACAGCTGCTGCAGAAGAGGTGAGTCCACTCTCCCTTTCTGTCGCGGATGTAACCCGATCCTTCAAACGGTTGAACATCCGCAAAGCTGTGGGCCCGGATGGCATCCCAGGCCGTGTGCTCAAAGCATGCGCTTACCAACTAGCCGGGGTTTTTACAGACATCTTCAATCTGTCCCTCTCTCTGTCTGTGGTTCCCTCATGCTTCAAAAAATCCACCATTGTGCCCATACCAAAGAAAAATAAAATCACATGCTTGAACGACTGGAGGCCCGTTGCTCTGACACCCATCTTCAGCAAGTGTTTTGAGAAGCTCATCAGAGACCACATCTGCTCTGTGCTGCCTGCCTCACTGGACCCACTACAATTTGCATACCGCAGAAACCGTTCCACAGACGACGCTATTGCCTTCACCCTGCACACTGCTCTCTCCCACCTGGAAAATAAGAACACCTATGTGAGGATGCTGTTCGTGGATTATAGTTCAGCATTTAACACCATAGTGCCTGCCACACTGGTTGCGAAGCTCCAGACTCTGGGACTGAACAGATCTCTGTGCAGCTGGATCCTGGACTTCCTGACAGGCAGAAGTCAGGTGGTCAGAATGGGCAACAACACTTCATCTCCCCTGATCCTCAACACTGGTGCCCCGCAGGGCTGCGTTCTCAGCCCACTCCTGTACTCCCTGTACACACACGACTGTACAGCTACACACAGCTCCAACGTCATCGTCAAATTTGCCGATGACACAACGGTAATAGGCCTGATCACCGACAACGATGAGACGGCCTACAGAGAGGAGGTGAGTACCCTGACTAAATGGTGCCAGGAGAACCACCTCTCACTCAACATCGACAAGACCAAGGAGCTGGTGGTGGATTTCAGGAGACAGAGCAGAGAACACACACCCATCTCCATCGACAAGACACCTGTGGAGAGGGTAAACAGCTTTAAGTTCCTCGGCGTTCACATCACCGAGGATCTCACATGGTCCACTCACACAGACGCAGTGCTGAAGAAGGCACATCAGCGCCTCTTCTTCCTGAGACGGCTGAGGAAGTTTGGAATGAGCCCCAGCATCCTCAGATCCTTCTACACCTGCACTGTGGAGAGCATCCTGACCGGCTGCATCACTGCCTGGTTTGGAAACAGCACCGCTGGCAACCGCAAAGCTCTGCAAAGAGTTGTGCGAACTGCCCGCCACATCGTTGGAGGTGAGCTTCCCTCCCTCCAGGACATCTACACCAGGCGGTGTATAAGGAAAGCCAGGAGGATCATCAAGGACTCCAGCCATCCATCCCACAGACTGCTCTCTCTGCTGCCCTCAGGGAGACGTCTCCGCAGCATCCGATCCCGCACTAGCCGACTGAGGGACAGCTTTTTCCCTCAGGCTATCAGGCAAATGAACAGACAGAACTAATCCACCCTACATCACACTCCCACTCACACAACATGCCACACACTGCACTTTACCGCCGTCCACTGGACTACACGCACACACTGCAATAATACAACCTATCTGCTATCACTGGATACCATACAATGCACATCCACGACATTGCATATGTATAATCTGTTGCACCTTTGCACAACTATCTACTGCACAACTAATCTGTTGTAAATCTATAATCTGTTGCCCTTAACATATCACAATGTTTAGATGTGTACATAATGTAAAATGTGTACATACAGTGTATTGATAACTAAGACTGTCTTTATAGTACACTGTGTGTATTGAGTATGTGTATGTGTATTTTGCACATTGTCTTCTGTACAGTCTGTAAATATGTACTGTCTATATGTAAACTGTTTTGTTTTTTTGCACTGTTTGGAGCACGCTCTCAAGAATTTCACTCACCAAGGCACTTGTGCTGTGGTGATGTGACAATAAAAGTGATTTGATTTGATTTGATTTGATTTGAGCTTGTTTCACATTCTGTAGATTATCTCAGTAATGAAATCTCAGTTCACTTGCATTTTCAGGCTAACAGCTAAAATGCGGACTTATGCTAAACCTATTTTCAGTCCTCTAGGTTTGGTGAAATATATGTTATAAATTCAACAACAGGTATGACAACTTTGTAAACACTTAACAACTAATATTTAAGCTAAATACATGTTTAGATATTTAGAAGGGAAAAAAGATATACTGCAATATTTCAAGGGACTGTGCTGTTGAATACAGTAACTTCATGCCGCATTGTTTAAATAAAAGCGGTTCAATTCTGAAGACAATCATGACAACACACAGCTGCTGTTTCCCCAGGATCAAACCTTTTGGTCAGATGAATACTTAAAACATGTGTCTGTGTGCTGGTGCAGACCATCTAAAACGGTCAAAAAACATGCACCTTTCAATGAATTAACTACATGACATCTGTGATTTATTTATTAAAGTCATGTTTAGAGACGTGTGCAAAGAAAATAGTGTTTCCACACTATCTTCAACTTGTAATGTGCAACTTTGTGTTCTAAATGAAATAGATGTACATGTAACAGAGAAACAGTAAGATCGAGGGGTTGTGTCTCGTGGCCTCTTTGTAGACAGACCCGAAAAAAGCTCTACAGTACGTCACAATCTCAGTTTAAACAATCTCTTGTAGAAGGACTATCCTTTTATTATCTTATAATGTTTTCCTGCAAACACTCGTGACATGTTTGACCAGTTTCTGAGAATAGTCTTCATCTAAAAACAATGAAAAGTATAGAGTGGTATCAGCTAGTGGGGCAGGCCATCAAAAGCAACATTAAAACTTTAACAATATATTTAGAAGAGAGGATTTCAGTATTAGGTTTTTGTTATGCTGATACATGTTTCTGTTGTGCAAACATATTTCCTGTATAAACGACTATGTCTATAACCTTTTCAAAGGGAATGTAGTATAATGCTATGTTTCTTAAATGCGGTCACATTACCTACGCTTTAATCTCAAGCGGAAATGTTGAAAGAAATGAGTACAACGAATAAAATGTGCACATCGTCATCGGCTATCTGAACAAGAGCTCTAGATGTAGTGGCGTAAGAAAAAAGTAATTTAAAACAACATTTACAAAAATATACCCAGATGATCATGAGTGGGTTTTCTGTATTCATATGATACTTTTCTTAGTGACTTGGACTCTTGAGTTACATAGGGAGCACAAAACAATAAAAAAAAAATCCTTGATATTTTGTGTCTGTAGCCTTTTCAAGACTGTGTACAACCTCAAACTTTACTGAATATGTAGCTTTGACCACAATGTTTCAGTTGTAAGTGTAAAACAGAATGCCTTAATTTTCGTGTCTAAACTTAATGGGGGTCTCACATCAAATAGATAGATAATTGACCTAAAAAAAAAGAAGTGAAAGTGACATACGGCCAAGTATGGTGATCCATACTCGGAATTCGTGCTCTGCATTTAACCCCTCCAAAGTGCCCACACACACACCGTGAACATTACGAGGCCGACTCTCTAACCCTTAGGTCACGACTTCCCCAAAACATTACTTCCCATACCGGGAGTCGAACCCGGGCCACCTGGGTGAAAACCAGGAATCCTAACCGCTAGACCATATGGGACCATATGATCCTAACCGCTAAACCATACCGACTTAGTCAAACACTCTCAAGAAATTTTTCTTAATTTTCATTTATTTCTATAAACACTGAATGCTGATGGCTCTCAGAGAGAAGGCCTCACCTACAGTACAGTCATAGTAATGACATATACAGTCCGACAAACAAAATGTGAGCCGCGTCATCCATAATCCTGATCGTCTGACTTAGTAAAATGTCAGTCACAATAGATCAAGAGGTGGATTTCTGTATTCTGTATACATTATAGCACTTTTTCTTAAATGATGTATACACTTTTGCATTTTGTAATTCAATGATTTTAGTCAATTCGCTTTGAGCAAAGATAATTCCTATGTAAAGATTATGTTTTAATTCTTTCTATAACCTTTACAAAAGCGTGGAACATCATAGTTATCAAAATATTGTTTACATTACATCTAACAAATATGACAGAAGTGGAAAAACAAAGATGTTTACCACATGCACCCATTGTAGATGTTTACGTCCACCAGAGATGTCGCTTTATTTGAGTCACAGAAGCTGGCGATAGTGACTGATAACATTCTTTAATGGCGTTGTGTTGAAAAAGATTCTGTGGACAAACGCCTCGAGGGAAGTAATTTGAATTGGAGGTTTGTCAAAATAATAAAAAGTTCAGTCAAATGTTCAATGATTTTCTTAAATGATTAAGTATGTACTCGTCATGCACGCTTTCCCCGTGCAAAGTTTAGCATGAACTTGTGGAGGAGTCTTAAAACAAATACAGACAAAGAAACGAAATGTGAATTGTGTCGTCTGCTATCTGAGCAAGATGACTAAATCCAGTGGAGTAAAAAATATAATTTACAAATCCGCGTTTAATAAACTTTCACAATTGTTTAGGAATCAGATTTCCTGAATTCTAAATGCATTATAAACATTTTCTTGTCTTGCTATACTCTCTTTCTTAGTGATTTTGTCTCTTGAATGATTATGGATGAAATGTATCAATACTTTTTACAAGAGCGTGGAAATTTAACATGCTCAAACTTAAATGAATGTACAGCTTTCAGTGCAATAGTTTAATTTAGTTTCAGTTGTAATAGTTTTAAGGGTAAGACATCAAGACTTAATTTTCGTGTTGATGCTTCATGTGTGGACAGACACTATGTTGCACTAAAATAAATATCTCAAAGACAAAAGGCTGTTACTTAATTTCTTGATTTTCATTTATTCCTATTATGATGACATCTCACAAAGAGTTGTCTTCACCTAAAAACATACACAGTCCAACAAACAATTGTGAACGACCATCTGAAATCTTGATAATATGACTAAAACTACCGGTGTAAGAAAAAAAAAATCATTTACAAAAGATTATTATTCTTAGATGCTTCACATCCCTAAAAAAATATGTTGGCATTCAAAACTAATCATAAATGTTGTAGCACAACTATTTACGCACATAGTATGAGAACTGTACATTGTAAAACCTGCCATAGAAAATTCATTACCAGTTTGTTAGGGTCAAAAAGAAACGACGATAATAGTTGAAACATCCTTGCACAACTCTTTCATGTTGAAAACACAGATGCTGATGCTTTAATCTTTTAGTAAACCATTTCAAATGACATGATACCTACAAAAGAGTCAAATAGTCAAAATGTACAAGTTTTGTGTTCTAGGTGAGAAATTTACACCGATAAAGGTTTCATGAACATTAGAAAACAACATGTATTCCCTCTGGCTGTTAAACACCGCGGGTAAATAATTTGAAACGTTGGTCTGTCAAATGAGAAAAGTTCAGTCATACATTTGAAAAACTTTTCTGATGTAAAAAAATGACGTGTTTGTCACAAACACATCCGATGAATTATCTACTCATGTGAGAAAAGCACTTTGGTGCATTATCATCAGTCTATTTTAAAGAAATTAAAGAATAAAACTAAAGTTTAATTTACAGGACAATAGACATCATGACTTGCTTTAGTGACACACAATGTGTTTAAAACTTTTTAAACATGTTTAAAACTGTAGGTGTAATTATTTTACAGAGAAGTTTTAAGTGAAAATGTATATGTGTTCTTTTACAGTACAGATATACTAACTACAGGCTAGATTAAAATGAAAACATTTCTTAACAACAAAAAGTAAAAACAACATATACGATTTTACACATATTTAAAATGATCATAATCAGATTTGTGTGTGTGTGTGTGTGTGTGTGTGTGTGTGTGTTTTTGTTTTATCATACTATTTTTAACAGTAATATTGAACTTTACACATGTTTCACACATACTTAACATCTTAACACGTCTGTATCAGTAAGATATTTGTCACAAACCGTCAGACACATCAAACAGGGTTGATAAGTTGGACTTATCGATTATTTGAACTATTTCCTCTGTCAGTTATTTGATCATATCTTAGTAAAATAACCCTATATAGACCAGTTGTTTTTATTTTAATAAAATAAAACATTATAGTGTAAAAAATAAACATGCTGCATTTAAACACACGGTTAATAATACCATTTTTAAAGTGAGAGAGAAAGTCTAAACTGCTGTAAAGATTCTGTGAGACATTTGTAGGAATTAGTTTTGTTGCAAACACCTTATGACGACTAACTTGTAGTCTAATTTAACTCTAATTCATAAAGAAAGACTCTGTAACTGTCTTGCGTTCATCAGAGGATCATTTGACTGCTTCTAATCATTGGTTTGTTTAGAGCATCATGGTTTTAGCTTTGAAAGATCTAAAAATGTATTTGTTAAAACAAAAGTCATATCGTTGTTTAATCATGCTGTTTTTCATCATCTTGTAGAGATACCCGGTATGCTTCTAAAAGTTTTCATTTGTAAAAGTCTAAATGTTTAAATGTAGGAGTTGTTTTAGTGTGTGTGTGTGTGTGTGTGTGTGTGTGTGTGTGTGTTGACCATCCAGTGAACCATTCCAACGATCTTTTGACAATGTTCACACACGCAGTTGTATGTCATAAAATAGATGCGATGGCTGTCCTTTGATCGTTGAACTTTAGGCCAAAGTTGGCAGCCCCCGAAGACCCTGCGCACTGGCAGGTGCATGTTGTAAAATTTTAGACGTCTAATTACGCGCGTCTGTTTCAATTGATAGATAACACACCGGCCACAAACCTTACGGGTGGAAAATCAAAGAGAAATCCTGTGTTGATTTTATTACGCGGTATGAAACAAAAAACATTTGGTTTCATTCCTGTTAAGATATTTGTACGTGCATACGTGCGTTTTAACTGTTATACCACATCGGAAGTTAAGATTGACAAAATCAAAGAACAATTAAAGGAATTAAGTGTAAATAACTAAATAAAACAAAACAGAGGTGTATGTTTAGGAATAAACTTGTGTAGGCCTAATCTAATTTTTTATGCTGACATCACAGCGAGATGACTTAAGTTTGACAAAATATCAAAGAGTAAATAATAGGCATGACTAAATTAAGTGTGAATAATTAAATAAAATAAAACAAACAAAAATTTTTCCTACGTACTAGAGTTGTATGTTTAAAAGGACTCTTGTATAGGTTATCCTAATTTTAAAGTGAAAAGGTTTAGGGCGAATGCTGTACGGTTTCATTAATTAAGAACTGCTAAAGATTTATTAAAATAACGTTCGTTCTAATGTTAACAAACATTACTTTAATTATTTTAAATCTTTGGTTCGGTCTCTCTTCAGTCTCTTGGTTATATAACAAGTCAGTAGGGTTAAAGTTGGCAGAAACAAAGAGTAAATAAAAGGAATCAATTGTGAATAACTAAATAAAATAAATCAAACAACATTTTTCCTACATACTAAAGATGTATGTTTAAAAGGAAACTTGTATAATCTAATTTTTAAAGTGAAAAGGTTTAGGGGGCAAATGCTGTACGGTTTCATTAATTAAGAACTGCTAAAGATTTATTAAAATAACGTTCGTTCTAATGTTAACAAACATTAGTTTAATTATTTTAAATCTTTGGTTCGGTCTCTCCGCCTCTGTTAGGGGACGGTCGTAGGCGTGGTTTGGTCCGCGGCTCTCCAGGCCGCATTCTGAGTTTGACATCCCAGAGAGCGGACGAAGTCTCGGATATCAGCGCTAGACACTCGGGGCTCTTTCTTTTCGTTTTTCTGTCGTGACTAACTTGCCTAAATTGTAACGATAGACTACCACTGAGTTTTTGACTACTGCCGGATACGGTTGTTTTAACGAAGTTCGTTTATTTTTAAATGACGGCTCTTTTTTACTTTTAAACTGTATGATCTTACTTAACTGTCTGATATTTTTTTATTTCACAACACGGTAAGATAAGACAGCATTTTCTAATGTTAACGAACGTGTTTGGTGCTTTTTTGTTAGATGAACAAACACTTCTTTTTATTTAACTTTGTCAAACTATCTATAATTGTAATGATAGAAAAACTAACGTATCTAATGCTTTATTTTCTAACTTTGCCTAAAATTGTTTTAATTACACCAACACGTCTTGACTTGTAGGGAAAACAGTCGTTGCACGTTTTACACGTATATTTGATGTGAAAACACTTTAATAAAAACATCCCTTTAACACGATTTCACCATTTAAAGTTTAAAATCACATAACAACGGCCCTCACACACAACAGTCATAAATTCCTTAAACACCCTGGAGTGGATAACCAGTTCATCATTAGATGGGGTGGGGGTGTACAACAGGTGTCCAAAACAGATGTCCAGTTATGGCGGGAGGGAGGGAGGGAGGGATTGGGGGCTTGGTGGGTGGGATTTTTATGAGGGGCAATAAATCAATTTTTTTGCGACAAGGTGCCCTACGGTCTCTCTTGCAACACATTCCAAAAAAAGTTGGGACAGTAAAGCATTTACCACTTTGTAATGTTGCCATTCCTTTTTCACAACACTTAAAAGACGTTTAGGGACTGAAGACACCAAGTGATGAAGTGTTTCAGGTGTAATTTTGTCCCATTCTTCCTGCAAACAAGTCTTAAGGTGGGCAACACTACGGGGTCTTCGTTGTCGCATTTTGCACTTCAAAATGCGCCACACATTCTCTATTGGAGACAGGTCGGGACTGCAGGCAGGCCAGTCAAGTACCCGTACCCTCTTCCTCCGCAGCCAGGACTTTGTAATGTGTGCAGAATGTTGTTTTGCATTGTCTTGTTGAAATATGCATGGACGTCCCTGGAAAAGATGTCTTCTTGAAGGCAGCATATTGTGCTCCAAAATCTCTATGTACTTTTCAGCATTAATGGTGCCATCACAGATGTGCAAGTTACCTTTGCCAAGGGCACTGACACAACCCCATACCATGACAGACCCTGGCTTTTGGACTTGTTGCTGGTAACAGTCTGGATGATCCTTTTCTTCTTTGGTCCGGAGCACACGGTGTCCATTCCTCCCAAAAAATACCTGAAATACTGATTCATCTGACCACAGTACACGTTTCCACTGTGTGATGGTCCATCCCAGATGCCTCCGAGCCCAGAGAAGTCGACGGCGCTTCTGGACACTGTTAACATAGGGCTTCCTTTTGGCACAGTACAGTTTTAACTGGCATTTGTGGATGTAACTACGTATTGTGGTACTTGACAAAGGTTTGCCAAAGTAGTCCTGAGCCCATGTGGTGATATCGCTTATAGATGAATGACGATTCTTGATGCAGTGCCGCCTGAGGGATCGGAGATCACGGTTGTTCAGCTTAGGTTTGCGCCCTTGGCCTTTACGCACTGAAATTCCTCCAGATTCCTTGAATCTTTTAATTATGTTATGCACTGTTGAAGGTGAAATATCCAAATCTCTTCCTATCTTTCTTTGAGGAACATTGTTTTTAAACATTTCAATAATTTTCTCACGTATTTGTTGGCAAACTGGCGATCCTCGGCCCATCTTTGCTCCTAAAGGACTAGACCTTTCTTGGATGCTGCTTTTGTACCAAATCATAATTACAATCACCTGTTGACATCAACTGTTTCAAATCACATCATTATTTAACCAATTTACCTCATTACTAGCCCTAAATTGCTCCTGTCCCATCTTTTTTTGGAATGTGTTGCAGGTCTGAATGACAGGAAAGGATGTATATTTACAAATGACATGAAGTTGACCAGACAAAACATGAAATATTTTGTGTTCATATTGTCTGCAATGAAATACAAGTCAAAGTAAATTTAGAAATCACTACTTTCTTTTTTTATTTGCGTTTTCCATACTGTCCCAACTTTTTCTGATTTGGGGTTGTACATACATACACACACGTCACAGGCAATGAATTGTTGCAATTTGGAGACCGTTAAAATATAGCACTGTTTGCTATTTCCACACGATTTTACCCGTGCAGATCATCGAGCAGAGAACTCTATTATCTTTACTTTTAGAGATAAATACAACCACGATTCAGCCAATTTATAGAGATAGTTGTTCGTTACTTGCTTTAACCTGTTAACCAGCACCCCCCATATTGGGAATCACAACTGAAAATGACTAACTAATTTAAAATGGTAACAGTTCCTGACTTCAGTGTGCCACACACACAGTTTTGGTATCTTTGGAAAGAAGACCCTTTGGGCTTTACTATCCATCATACAGAGTTGATAATACTCAAAAATATAAAAAGTTATAGACACTGAAGTGCCTTAATAAAAATTGTACCACACTGATTTTTTTTTTAATTTCATATAAAAATACATGAAATCAGTCCTGGAGAAATCCAGAAAAGTAATGGGTTGAAAGTCACATGTCTCATGAGTTTATATTTCAAATCTGAAGAAGATACCATGAAAAATGAGATTCCTGCAGCCATTTTTCTAGTCTCCCCCCCCCCTCTGTTTGAGGAAAAATATTTACCAAATGTACTGAAGGGTTCTACTACAAACTATTTAGTCATTATACATACCACTGCAGTTTTTCAATTATAAAACAGTAGACAGAATCTTAGACATCGTATCAGTGATTTATTTGAGCACTAGAAAAATACAATAAGAATAATTTTTGAGTGATGAAAAAAAAAACAATAATAATAAAAAAAAATAACTTAAGTACATACTCTGATTTCCTGACATACAGATGCTCCTGCTCATACAGTCAGTAATCACATGCTGACGATCATTCATACAGATGGTAATCATACAGATGGCCCATATTGTCAATAATCACATTATAATGGCCTTTTATATAGACCTGCATTCACACTGATATCTGTGAACAGTCAGTAATTACACGCTGATTATCAGCCATACAGATGGTAATTATACAGATACAGGCACATTCCCCACAAAACACGCAAACATATATGAAAAATGTTGAAAAAAAAAAAAAAAGGATTATTTGTGCAAAAAGCCGATCGCTAAGTTACGCCCCCATCAGATGACAGGTCCGTCACAGCGTGCGTCATGCGCCGTCACGAGGGAGCGCCAGAATTCAAATAAACAATCTTCCGTGTATCTTTGACTTTTTTTTTTGGATGATCTCATTCTGTTTGGGACATTGCCTGCTACAAAATCATGCTGTTTTTTTACCACCAAGATGCTGTTTTTGAGTGTAATTTGTTCCATAACGGACACAAACAATAACTCTCCCTGAAGAGATGAGACCTATACAAATGAATAACGATCCAAATTACAACGTTATTGTTTCTTTGGACTAAAAGTTCTTGATGGAATGTTGTTCCGTGGACCCTTACCTCTCTAACTAAACCGGGATTTACAGCAGTGGATACGTTTGTGTCTCATTATCAGGATGAATCTGGTATGTACTGCGTTTTTTTATAAATGTTTTGATGTGTACTGCTTACACAAATTTAGCAAATACATTCCTTATAAGCTTTCTATCGAAAAACAGCGATCTTTCTTCGATGCTTGAGGCTTAGACCTTCGGAATGATATATAGTTTGTCAAGATTAACTTTGTCCCATTTCATTTAATCTATTCACAAACGATCACATGTTCAAACAAAGAGCGTTCTGTGCGCCGGCGTCCTGGTGCAGGCTAACAGGTTAACATTATTTTTAGTGATCTCCGACTGGCGAAGTCGAACATCATTAGCGCCGACGTGGATAACAATCTTACTGAATTTACGTTTAGTTGTTAATTACCCAGCACTTTTAAATTTGCCAAGATGTCAGGCGCTCTGGCTCCCGGTAAACAATGGACTATGGTGGCTGGTGTCTCTATTTTCACGTTCCGTACAATAGAATCGCCAATAACTAGAGCACTTTCATCAGGTTTCTCAGTGGGTGCATCACTGAGTGGGGAGAACCTGTTTGATGTTCTGATCGGAATGGAAGAGCAGTGTTTTGACCCGCGACTAGGCCCTCTCACTGTCACACAGTTGCCCTGTTGCATGGGCTCTAACGTTACCGGAACCGAACAATGTACAGGAGTCCCTGAGCTAGTCACATCCAAAGCAGTATCTACAGCCCTCACATTCTTACTGTCCTCAACTAAAGTTTGGATGCGTGTCTCTAGTTCTAAAACATTCTCTGTCAGCCTAACTATTTCCCTGCATTTATCACATGTGGATCCTTCATTGCCGACAGAGATAGATAAACTGTACATGTGGCAAACTGTGCAAATAACAATAGCAGGAGAAGAAGCCATTACTCACCGTGATTGATGAATGATACCAACTCAACTTACCACTTACCACTGTTGTTTGATGAACTCGTGAAAAACGGAGCGAGAGAGAAATGAAAACGGAGTGAGAAAAAAGAAAACAATAATAGGCGCGAATAGCAATGCAAATGGAACCGTGAATGATAAGCTAACCGGCTAACACGCTGCACTCACGGTTTTAAAAGTGAGCGATCAAATTACTTAGATTAGTTTGATAGATAATACCAGAAATATGGTGGGAATTAAGTTATATATTATCACTTTAAACAACAGAGAGTGAAAGTAAGGTAAAGATTCAATAAAAAAAGCGGAGCTACAATCGCAAACCTCTCAGCAGCACAACAGACAGGAACAGACTGAAGAAATCGATCCCGCAACAACCGTCACTGCTCAGAGCTTAGGTTGTTAACATCTTTGCAAATTTATTAAAAATAAAAAAACTTAAATGATTACATTGCATAAGTACTCATACCCTTATCTGGGACAGTCAAAATTTAGCTCAGGAGCATTCATATTGCTTGTAGATGTTACTACACTTCGAGTGAAGTTAACCTGTGGCAAATTCAATTGAATGGACATGATTTGGAAAGGCACACACGTCTTAATAAAAGGTCTAACAGCTGATAATGCATATCAGAGCAAAAAACAAGCCCTGATGTCAAACATCACTTTCCCACACATCTGGGAAAGAGTTCAGAAAAAAAATTCTGCTTCATTGAAGGGTCACATAAACAAGTAGTCTCTGTTACCCTTAATGGAAAAAGTTTGAAACAACCAGGACTCTTCCTAGAGCTGGCCTGCTGGCCAAACTGATTAATTGATGGAGAAGGGCTTTGGTTAGAGTGGTGAACAAGAAGCTGATGGTCACTCTAGTTAACTCTTTGATCATATATGGAGATAGGGGAAATCTACAGAAGGACAAACATCAATGCAACACTCCACAGATCTGGGCTTTATGGCGGGGTGGCCAGATTCAATCCTCTCCTCAGTGAAGACACATGAAAGCACACTTGGAGTTTGCAAAAAAGCACCTAAAGGACCCTCAGACTGTGAGAAACAATATTATCTGGTCTGATGAACCTCAATTCTAAGCATCATGTTATTTATTATTATTATTTATTATTTAGTCATTTAGCAGACGCTTTTATCCAAAGCGACTTACAAATGAGGACAACATAAGCAATCAATTGAAGTATTAAAACAACTAAAAACAGATCCAAAACTAAAAGCTAAGACTTTATAAATACTACCTATACACATTTTAAAAATAAAGAAATTAAATAAAAATGACAAATGCACACAACAAAATTTAAAAACTTAACATTTAAATGAAAAACAAAAAATAAAGCTAAAAACAATTCAAAATATTAAAGAACAAAAGGTGTAAGTGTATAATAATGATTCTAACATAACACTAAGCCAAACACCAAAAAAACAACTATACAGTATGTGTATGTACAACCACACACACATACAAACATACATATATATACATACACATTTATAAATTCAATATATATATATATTACATGTGAATCCTTCATCGCCGACAGAGATAGATAAACTGTACATGTGGCAAACTGTGCAAATAACAATAGCAGGAGAAGAAGCCATTACTCACCGTGATTGATGAATGATACCAACTCAACTTACCACTTACCACTGTTGTTTGATGAACTCGTGAAAAACGGAGCGAGAGAGAAATGACAATGGAGCGAGAAAAAAGAAAACAATAATAGGCGGTCTTTACACTCTTCAGCCGCCTTTACACTATAAGGTAAAGATTCTAAAAAAAGCGGAGCTACAATCGAAACCTCTCAGAGCACAACAGACTGAAGCAACATCCCGACAACCGTCACTGCTCAGAGCTTAGTTGTTAACATTTTGCAAATTTATTAAAAATAAAAAAACTTAAATGATTACATTGCATAAGTACTCATACCCTTATCTGGGACAGTCGAAATTTAGTAGGAGCATTCATATTGCTTGTAGATGTTACTACACTTCGAGATGAAGTTAACCTGTGGAAATTCAATTGAATGGACATGATTTGGAAAGGCCACACGTCTTATAAAAGGTCAACAGCTATAATGCATATCAGAGCAAAAAACAAGCCCTATGTCAAACATCACTTTCCCACACATCTGGAAAGAGTTCAGAAAAAAAATTCGCTTCATTGATCCATAAACAAGATTTGACCCTTAATGGAAAAAGGCTTAAAAGAACACTGCCAAACACACAGGCTAAAAAAACACAATTTACTTACACATAGTAAATGGTTATAAAAAACTGAAACAGAAGTGAAACAAGTAGTAGGATAGAGGAGAAAGAAAAAGCGATACTTATATCCTTTGCCGGTGTCCCTGCCCGGTGGAGTCGCACGGTAGAGTCGGTTTTACTTCAGCCGCCTTTACACTATCTCCGACGAACGACAAGCAACAGACTGGAAGTCATTCATTTCCAATTGAGAGTAGTGAGGGAGCTGCGTGGAGTTCCGATCATATGCGTATGTGGAATATTCGGATCCGATTTGAGCTGAGCATGCATTCAAATTTATGAACTTCTGCGGCTAGACCGTATGCGACCGCTCGGCCGGATGTGATGTATTCTACTAAAAACTATGAGCGTAAGGTTAGAATTACCAATATTTTGTTTACTTTAACATTATTCTTTAAACACTATTTCTGTAAAATGGTGCTTTAGAATAATTATGGCAGAAATAATTATTTTATAATTATTAAATCATTATTACATTGATTAGCCCCATAAAACCTACTATGTTATTATTTTGGGGGTCATTTGTTTTGTGACGATACATTCATACATTAATTATATTCATTAAAATCATTAATTTTACCATGGTGAATATGCCGAGGTAACGGTTGCTGCACGACTAGTTTGAAAGTACTGTGCGACTGCCACTAGGGGGAGAAATACGACAGTCGTGTCCGAATGTCGTGTGCAGTGGAAAGGCGGCTTTCGGTCTTCACACAAGGAGGCCTTCACACGACAACTGCTGCGACCGCTACCGCAGTAAACTAAGCTTTTTTTATACCGTCTAACAAAGTTGAATTTAGCTGGACACACTTTCCTTATTTTTTATTTTTATTTTCACAACAAAAGGCCAAGCAAGCGCAGACACTGACAAGATATGCGATACAGAATGAGACCAAACACGATATCAGCACGTCTCCACACAGTAAACAAAACAAGCGTTTCCTAGCAACGACAACTGGCTAAACACTAATGAGACAAGTAAATACACTTACTTAACATTCATGTGTGAAGGAAACCATCCCTGCTCATCACCTGCAGAGTACCATCCCAAAAGTAAAGTGTGCTGGTAGCAGCCTCATGCTGTGGGGCTGTTTTTCAGCGGCAGGGACTGAGGGACTCAACAGAGTAGAAGAAAAGCTCAATGCACCAAAATATTGAGATAGCCTTAATGAAAACCCAGTCCAGAGCATTCAGAACCTCAGACTGGGCAGAAGGTTTACCTTCCAACAGGGTAATGAACCTAAACGCACAGCAAGAGTGGCTTATAGACAACTCTGTGAATGTCCTTGAGTGGCTCAGCCACAGCCTGAGCTTGAACCCAATAAAATATTTCTGGAGAAACCTGAAAATGTGCATCTGCCCCCATCCAACATGACAGAGCTTGAAAGGTTAAGAGGCGAGGAGAAGAATGGCAGATAATTGCCAAATGCTGATGAGAAAAGCTTGTTGCATCAAACAAAAAAGACTTGAGGCTATATAGGTGCTTCAGCTAAATATTTAGTCAAGTGTATGGATACTTATGCAATGTACTTATTTCAGTTTTTTAATTTTTAATAAATTCACGAAGTTGTGACAATTCTGTGTTTGCTTTGTCAATATGGTGTATGGAGTGTAGATTGATGTGGAAAAAAGTAATTTAAAGCAGTTTATGTGTTTTTGCTCAATTTTGCAGAGAACATATTACCTTTAAAGCTATAGCAGAATTGTTGTGTCCGAGCAACACATGGTGTTTAGTTTCAGAATGAATCCGCGTTTTGAACGAATCGGGTGAATCAATGATTCAAAGGCCCGTTCATAAACAGAGCCATTTACTTCATTCCTGAATGAATCAGCCGTTTGAATGAATCATAAAGTCATTTATCGCCACCTGCTGGCAGATTTAGTTTCTTACTTAGAGTATCATTTCATAAAATAAATAAATACATAAATAAATAAAAATAAAAACATTAAAGGGATAGTTCACCCCCAAAAAATTAAATTGTCATCATTTACTCACCCTCATGTCTTTCAAAACTTTCTTTTGTGAAACATAAAATAAGGTATTTTAAGGACTGTTGGTAACAAAGCTGTTTTAGTTACCAATGACTTTCTTTCTATGAACAAAAATACTGAGATGTTTCTGAAATTATCTTATTTTTTTGTTCCATAGTTTATGTTAGGCCGTTATAGCCTAATTGTTTGTGTGTAATTAATTTTATGTTGAATCAAATCAAATATTTATTTCTAAAGATACAATTTGTAATGTCTACTTGATACTTTCTCATTTAACACAAAAATAGATTTAAATAATCTTTTGTTGGTATTTTCACATTCAAATTAATTTTTTGATTAATTAGATGAATTAATCAAAACATCATGCAATTAATTAGATTTAAAAAATTAATCGACTGACAGCCCTACCCAGGTGGAAAAGTAGTATTAAATGTATTAAAATATACTTGAAATTCAAGTAGTATGTTTATAATACATTTGTATTCCCAACATGTGTCAGACCTGTGTTCCCCGTGTCTTGTGTTTCCCCTCCTCTCGTGCCCATATTTGGTTTGTTCCTGTTCCTGTCCTCGTTTTGGTTTATTAGTACATTAGTTCCAGGTGTGTGTGATTAATTATCTAGTTTTCCCCTGTGTTTATAAGTCCTTAGTTCTCCCTGAGTCTTTGTCCGTTATTAAAACGAAGAACGTTTGGTATTCACCTGCTGTCTCCTGCGTCCTTCCCGCACCACACAACCGTGACAACATGCTTATTTGAAGTGCATTAAAATATATTGAATTGCATTTTAATATATTTCTAAAAAGTATACTAGAAGTACTTTTGTATTAAATATATGCTTAATTATACTTCTAAGAAATATGCTAAACACAAGCATGCTTTTAATGTATTTTTACACTGAACAAAATTATAAACGCAACACTTTTGTTTTTGCCCCCATTTTTCATGAGCTGAACTCAAAGACTTTTTCTATGTACACAAAAGGCCTATTTCTCTCAAATATTGTTCACAAATCTGTCTAAATCTGTGTTAGTGAGCACTTCTCCTTTGCCGAGATAATCCATCCACCTCACAGGTGTGGCATATCAAGATGCTGATTAGACAGCATGATTATTGCACAGGTGTGCCTTAGGCTGGCCACAATAAAAGGCCACTCTAAAATGTGCAGTTTTATCACACAGCACAATGCCACAGATGTCGCAAGTTTTGAGGGAGCGTGCAATTGGCATGCTGACTGCAGGAATGTCTACCAGAGCTGTTGCCCGTGAATTGAATGTTCAATTCTCTACCATAACTTTAATAAAGCAAATCTCTCACGCAAACTGCCAAAATACAGACAGCACATCACATGTCCCACCAGAGACAGTAATATATTGGATCACTGTTACACAGCGATAAAGGATGCATATCACTCTGTCCCTCGAGCAGCTTTAGGACTATCTGATCACTGTTTAGTTCATCTTATACCAACCTACAGGCAGAAACTCAAATCTGAAAAACCTGTATTAAAAACTGTTAAAAGATGGACTGCTGAAGCAGAGCAAGATTTAAAAGCTTGTTTTGACCTCACTGATTGGAGTGTTTTTGAAGCTGCTGCCACCGATTTGGACGAACTCACAGAGACTGTAACATCATATATCAGTTTCTGTGAAGATATGTGTATTCCTACCAGGACTCGTTTAACCTACAACAACGACAAACCATGGTTCACAGCAAAACTCAGACAGCTCCGTCAGGCCAAAGAAGATGCTTACAGGATGGGGGATAAAGTCTTGTATAAACAGGCCAAATACACACTGGAAAAGGAGATCAGGGTGGCTAAGAGGAATTATTCTGACAAGCTAAGGATTCAGTTCTCTTCCAGTGATTCTGCTTCAGTGTGGAAAGGTATGAAAGACTTTACAAATTACAAGACACCATCCCCCAGCACTGTGGAGAATCAACAACTAGCAGACGATTTGAATGTCTTTTGCTGCAGGTTTGAAAAAACACCCCACACCCGCCCTGAACACCTCTCCACACAACCATTAACACCTCCAGCAACCCCCCTCTCCCCCACACCTGCACTGAAAATAAGTGAAGATGACGTGCGGCAGGTCTTCATAAAGAACAAAAGAAGGAAAACACCAGGCCCAGACGGTGTGTCACCAGCCTGCCTTAAATCCTGTGCTGACCAGCTAGCCCCCATTTTCACACAGATCTTCAACAGATCACTGGAGCTGTGCGAAGTCCCCTCATGCTTCAAACGCTCCACCATCATACCTGTCCCAAAGAAACCCAAAATTACTGGACTTAATGACTACAGACCTGTGGCTCTAACGTCTGTGGTCATGAAATCATTTGAAAGACTGGTTTTGGCTTATCTGAAGGCCTCCACTGGACACTTACTGGACCCCCTGCAGTTTGCCTACAGAGCAAACAGGTCTGTGGATGATGCAGTCAACATGGGACTGCACTTCACCCTGCAGCATCTGGACAGACCAGGGACTTATGTGAGGATCCTGTTTGTAGACTTCAGCTCTGCTTTTAACACCATCATCCCGGACACCCTTCAGAATAAACTGACACAGCTCTCCGTCCCTACCTCCGTCTGTCAGTGGATCAACAGCTTCCTGACAGACAGGCAGCAGCTTGTGAGGCTGGGAAAATTCTCATCCAGCACCCGCACCACCAGCACTGGAGCCCCTCAGGGCTGCGTTCTCTCCCCACTGCTCTTCTCCCTCTACACGAATGACTGCACATCTAAAGACCCCTCTGTCAAGCTCCTGAAGTTTGCAGACGACACCACACTGATCGGCCTCATTCAGGACGGTGACGAGTCTGCCTACAGACAGGAGGTTAAGGAGCTGGCTGTCTGGTGCAGTCTTAACAACCTGGAGCTTAACACGCTCAAAACAGTGGAGATGATCGTGGACTTCAGGAGAAACCCCCCTGCTCTCCCCCCACTCACCATCATGAACAGCACTGTGACTGCAGTGGAGTCATTCAGGTTCCTGGGCACCACCATCTCCCAGGACCTGAAGTGGGACATTCACATAGACTCCATTGTGAGAAAGGCCCAGCAGAGGTTGTACTTCCTTCGCCAGCTGAGGAAGTTCAACCTACCACAGGAGCTGCTGAAACAGTTCTACTCTGCCATCATTGAATCCGTCCTCTGCACATCAATAACTGTCTGGTTCAGCTCAGCTACCAAATCTGACCTCAGAAGACTACGGAGGGTAGTCCGGACTGCTGAGCGAATCATTGGTACAACCCTCCCTACTCTCCAAGAACTGTATTTATCCAGAGTGAGCAAAAGGGCTGGCAAAATCACTCTGGACCCCGCACATCCAGCACACTCCCTCTTTGAACTGCTGCCGTCTGGTCGACGCTACAGAGCTCTGAGCACCAGAACGACCAGAAACAGGAACAGTTTCTTCCCCCAAGCAATCCATCTCATGAACACCTGACATTAACGTGGAACACACAACACTATTTTACAACTATTTATTCACCACACATACATATATAATATTTTTTATTTTATTTTTTTTTCCATTTCAAAATTGCACGTCAGACCTGTACACACATGATTGTCTGTATTGCATAGTGTTTTTGCTATTTTGTACATTGCCTATTTGTATATTTGTATATTGTTCTCTTGTTGTCTGTGTCCTGTCCCGTTGCTGTCATTCTGTTGCACTGTGGAGCTTTGTCACTATAACAAATTCCTCGTATGTGTAAACATACCTGGCCAATAAAGCTCATTCTGATTCTGATTCTGATAAGCCGTCTCCAAAGGCGTTTCAGAGAATTTGGCAGTACATCCAACCGGCCTCACAACCGCAGACCACGTGTAACCACACCAGCCCAGGACCTCCACATCCAGCATCTTCACCTCCAAGATCGTCTGAGACCAGCCACCCGGACAGCTGCTGCAACAATCGGTTTGTATAACCAAAGAATTTCTGCACAAACTGTCAGAAACCGTCTCAGCGAAGCTCATCTGCATGCTCGTCGTCCTCAATGGGGTCTCGACCTGACAGCAGTTCGTCATTGTAACCGACTTGAGTGGGCAAATGCTCACATTCGATGGCGTCTGGCACTTTGGAGAGGTGTTCTCTTCACGGATGAATCCCGGATTTCACTGTACAGGGCAGATGGCAGACAGCGTGTATGGCATCGTGTGGGTGAGCGGTTTGCTGATGTCAACGTTGTGGATCGAGTGGCCCATCGGGTGGGGTTGACATCCTATTTCTAATAGGCTGAGAGAGATTGATTGCTTCAGTCTGTTCAGAGATCGATTGCTTCAGTCTGTTCCTGTCTGTTGTGCTGCTGTGAGGTTTGCGATTGTAGCTCCGCTTTTTTATTGAATCTTTACCTTACTTTCACTCTCTATTGTTTAAAGTGATAATAATATATAACTTAATTCCCACCATATTTCTGGTATTATCTATCAAACTAATTTAATCGCTTGCTTCTAAAACCACGAGTGCAGCGCGTTAGCATTCGTTAGCCGGTTAGCTTGTTACTCGCGGTTCCATTCGCGTTGCTATTCGCGTTGCTATTCGCGCCTATTATTGTTTTCTTTTTTCTCACTCCGTTTTCATTTCTCTCTCGCTCTGTTTTTCACGAGTTCATCAAACAACAGTGGTAAGTGGTAAGTTAAGTTGGTATCATTCATCAATCACTGTGAGTAATGGCTTTTTCTCCTGCTATTGTTATTTGCACAGTCTGCCACATGTACAGTTTATCTATCTCTGTCAGCGATGAGGGATTCATGTGTGATAAATGCAGGGAAATAGTTAGGCTGACAGAGAAGGTTTTAGAACTAGAGACACGCATCCAAATTTAGTTGAGGACAGTAAGAATGTGAGGGCTGTAGATACTGCTTTGGATGTGATTAGCTCAGGGATTCCAGTACATTGTTCGGTTCCGGCATTAGCGCCTGTGCAGCAGGGCAACTGGGTGACAGTGAGGCAGCATAGTCGCAGGTCAAAACACTGTTCTTCCGTTCCGATCAGAACATCAAACAGGTTCTCCCCACTCAGTGACGCACCCACTGAGAAACCTGGTGAAAGTGCTCTTGTTATTGGCGATTCTATTGTACGAAACGTGAAAATAGAGACACCAGCCACCATAGTCCATTGTTTACCGGGAGCCAGAGCGCCTGACATCTTGGCAAATTTAAAAGTGCTGGCTAATGCTAAACGTAAATTAAGATTGTTATCCACGCCGGCGCTAATGATGTTCGACTTCGCCAGTCGGAGATCACTAAAAATAATGTTCCCTCTCTCCCTCCCTTTTGACTGGACTTGTTGTTTTGTTATATTTTGGATGTTATGTTATGTGTGAAAAAAAATTAAAAATGTTGATAACTAAAAATAATGTTAAAGAGGTGTGTGAACTTGCAAGTACGATGTCAGACACTGTAATATGCTCTGGCCCCCTCCCTGCTTACCGGGGTGATGAGATTCATAGCAGACTGCCGTCACTCAATGGCTGGATGTCTAAGTGGTGCCCGCAGAATAACATAGGTTTTATAGACAATTGGACGAGTTTTTGGGGCAGACCTGACCTTTTGAAAAGAGATGGTGTACATCCCTCCTGGGGTGGTGCCGCTCTTCTCTCTAGAAATATGGCACATAATCTTAGAGTTCATACTTGACTAACTGGGGCCCAGGTCAGGAAGCAGACAGACTGGCTAAACCGACCGTCTGCTAGCCGCCTCACGTCACAGAAGTCAGTTAATTCTCAGCACATAGAGACTCCTTCACCTAGATATCACACTATAGAGACTGTGTCTGTTCCCCGAACTAGAAAATACAGAAAACGTCAAAACCAATTTATGAGTAACCATTTAATTGATGTTCAACAAATAAAAATGTTTTACAATACACTGAAACAATTGATAAAACTTTGCTTACTGAATATCAGGTCCCTTTATACAAAAACACTTTTTGTAAATGATTTGATTAATGATCATAACCTAGATTTGCTCTGTTTGACAGAAACATGGCTAAAACCAGATTAATACATTATTTTAAACGAGTCTACCCCCCAAGCTTACTGTTACAAAAATGAGCCGCGTCCAAAAGGCAATGTCAGAGAGTCACAGTCTCAGTCACCGCCGCCAACAACAATCACCAGATCACAGTCACCTGAGTTCTAGTCACCCGCACCTGCAACCCCTCATCAGCACTCCCAATAAGTACCACACGCTCTCTGACACTCATCGTCCGGTCTACGGTTCACTAACCTGAACAGTACCTGACTCCTTTCTGTCTTACCTGTGATTTACTTACCTTATTGTCTCCCAGATCCCCTCCAGTGTGTGTCCTGTTTTCCTGTGCTTCCCAGCTCCACGATTCCTGAGAAAGAGACTCTGATCAGTTCACTGCCGTGTCACCAAAGGATTGGATTACCATACAAGTCACTCACCTGCTCCTCTCACCTCATGCAATTCAACCTGTCAATAAATCCTCTGTTTTGCTACTTACCTGTTTCTCCGTGCTCTGTTTGTGACAGGCAAAGGGGGAGGTGTTGCTACAAATTATAACAATATTCTCAGTATTTCTCAGAAGACCGGCTTTAAGTATAACTCCTTTGAAGTAATGGCGCTTCATATAACATTATCTAGAGGAAAAAGTATTAATGATAAATCCCCCATGATGTTTGTACTGGCTACTGTATACAGGCCACCAGGGCACCATACAGACTTTATTAAAGAATTTGCTGATTTTCTATCAGAGTTAGTGCTGGCTGCAGATAAAGTCTTAATTGTGGGTGATTTTAATATCCACATTGATAATGAAAAAGATGCATTAGGATCAGCATTCATAGACATTCTGAACTCTGTTGGGGTTAGACAACACGTTTCAGGACCTACTCATAGTCGAAATCATACTCCACATTTAATACTGTCACATGGAATTGATGTTAATGGTGTTGAAATTCTGCAGCAAAGCGATGATATATCAGATCATTATCTAGTCTTGTGTAAACTCCATATAGTTAAAGCTGTAAATTCAACCCCTTCTTACAAATATGGTAGAACCATCACTTCTACCACAAAAGACTGCTTTGTAAGTAATATTCCTGATTTATCTCAGTTCCTCAGCATATCCAACAGCTCAGAACAACTTGATGATGTAACAGAAACTATGGACTCTCTCTTTTCTAGCACTTTAGATACGGTTGCTCCTTTACGCTTAAGGAAGTTTAAGGAAAAGAGTCCAACAGCGTGGTATAATGAGCACACTCGCACCCTAAAGAGAGCAGCCCGGAAAATGGAGCGCAGCTAGAGGAAAACAAAACTAGAGGTATTTCGTTTAGCTTGGCAGGAAAGTACCCTATCCTACAGAAAAGCTTTAAAAACTGCTAGATCTGATTACTTTTCGTCTCTTTTAGAAGAAAACAAACATAACCCCAGGTATTTATTCAACACAGTGGCAAAATTAACAAAAAATAAAGCATCAACAGGTGTTGACATTTCCCAACAGCACAGCAGTAATGACTTTATGAACTATTTTACTTCCAAAATTAATACTATTAGAGATCAAATTGTAACCATGCAGCCGTCAGCTACAGTATCACATCAAATAGTGCACTATAGATCCCCTGAGGAACAATTCCACTCATTCTCTACTATAGGAGAGGAAGAATTGTATAAACTTGTTAAATCATCTAAACCAACAACATGTATGTTAGACCCTATTCCATCTAAACTACTAAAAGAGGTGCTTCCGGAAGTCATAGATCCTCTTTTGGCTATTATTAATTCGTCATTGTCATTAGGATATGTCCCCAAAAACTTTAAATTGGCTGTTATTAAGCCTCTCATTAAAAAAAACACAACTTGACCCCAAAGATCTAGTTAATTACAGACCGATCTCGAATCTCCCTTTTCTGTCAAAGATACTAGAAAAGGTTGTATCCTCACAATTATATTCCTTCTTAGAGAAAAATGATATCTGTGAGGATTTCCAGTCAGGATTTAGACCGTATCATAGTACTGAGACTGCTCTCATTAGAGTGACAAATGACCTGCTCTTATCATCTGATCGTGGTTGTATCTCTCTATTAGTGCTACTGGATCTTAGTGCTGCGTTCGACACTATCGATCACAACATTCTTTTGAATAGACTAGAAAACTTTGTTGGCATTAGTGGAAGTGCATTAGCATGGTTCAAATCGTACTTATCTGACCGCCATCAATTCGTAGCAGTGAATGAAGAGGTATCATATCGATCACAAGTGCAGTATGGAGTACCTCAAGGCTCAGTACTAGGGCCGTTACTTTTCATGCTTTATATGTTACCCTTGGGAAATATCATTAGGAAACACGGGGTTAGCTTTCACTGTTATGGTGATGATACTCAGCTCTATATTTCTTCACGGCCCCGTGAAACACACCAAATTGAGAAACTTATGGAATGCATAGTCGATATAAAAAACTGGATGACGAGTAATTTCTTACTGCTAAATTCTGGAAAAACAGAGGTGTTAATTATCGGACCTAAAACCCCCACAAGTATTAACCTAGAACACTGTCTTAACACTTGATGGCTGCTCTGTCAATTCTTCGTCATCAGTCAGGAACCTAGGTGTGCTATTTGATAGCAATCTCTCCTTTGACAGCCACGTTTCTAGCATTTGTAAAACTGCATTTTTTCATCTTAAAATATATCTAAACTGAGACCTATTTCCTATTGACCAATGTCAAATGCAGATATATTAATTCATGCGTTTATGACCTCAAGGTTAGATTATTGCAATGCTTTATTGGGTGGTTGTTCTGCACGCTTAATAAACAAACTACAGATGGTTCAAAATGCAGCAGCTAGAGTTCTTACTAGAACCAGGAAGTATGACCACATTAGCCCGGTTCTGTCAACACTGCACTGGCTCCCTACTAAACATCGTATAGATTTTAAAATCTTGTTAATTACTTATAAAGCCCTGAATGGTTTAGCTCCTCAGTACTTGAGCGAGCTCTTATCGCATTATAGTCCTCCACGGCCGCTGCGTTCTCAAATCTCTGGCCATTTGATAATACCTAGAATATCAAAATCAACTGCGGGCGGCAGATCTTTTTCCTATTTAGCGCCCAAACTCTGGAACAATCTACCAAACACTGTTCGGGAGGCAGACACACTCTGTCAGTTTAACCCATCTCTTTAAAACCCATCTCTTTAACCTGGCGTACACATAACACACTCATACACTTCTAATATTCAAATCCGTTAAAGGATTGTTAGGCTGCATTAATTAGGTCAACCGGAACCGGGAACACTTCCCATAACACACGATGTACTTGTTACATCGTAAGAAGATTGACATCTACGCTAATATTAGTCTGTTTCTTTCTTATTCCGAGGTCACTGCAGTCACCAGATCAGATGGTGGATCAGCACCTAGAGACGACCTCTACAGCCCTGAACGTCAGCGGAGACCAGGACACCTAGATGAGCCCCAGAGACAGATCCCCATTGAAGACTTCGTCACCTAGTCAGCCATCGGGAAAAGACCACTGGAACCAGTTGAGCCCTTACAATCTGACTTTGCAGCAGTTGGAATTTAACTGCTGGGTCGTCTGGCCAGAGGGGAAATGGCCCCCCGACTGAGCCTGGTTTCTCCCAAGGTTTTTTTTCTCCGTTCTGTCACCGATGGAGTTTTAGTTCCTTGCCGTTGTCGCCTCTGGCTTGCTTAGTTGGGGACACTTCATTTCCAGCAATATCGTCAACTTGATTGAACAGAAACTTTTTGAACTGAACTGAGCTGGACGATGCCATCACTGAATTCAATAATGAAATGCCTTTAACTGAAAATTGAGTGTTTAATCTTGTCATTTTACATTATTGACTCACTATTCTCCTATTTTGATATTGTGCAGTTGCTTTGACACAATTTGTATTGTTAAAAGCGCTATATACTTGTAAATAAAGGTGACTTGACTTGACAAGCCCCCGCCACAGGCCTTTGATGATGACACATCCCTCCCCGATGCACTCAACCACTTTTATTCACGGTTTGAAATGCAGAATGACACACCTGCACAAAAACTGCCCACACCACCCAACGTCCAGGTGCTCTTTCTGTCTCCAGCCGACGTAAGGAAAACCCTATCTAGGATTAACCCATGCAAGGCTGCGAGTCCTGACAACATACCTGGCCGTGTACTGAGAGACAGTGCTGCACAGCTGGCAGATGTCCTAACAGATATCTTCAACACCTCGCTGTGCCAGGCAGTCGTCCCCACATGTCTCAAATCCACAACAATCATACCTGTACCAAAGAAATCACCTGTGTCCTGTCTAAATGACTACCGTCCCATAGCACTGACTACAATCATGATGAAGTGCTTTGAGAGGTTAGTCATGCATAACATCAAAACCAGCCTCCCCAACACACTCGATCCGCTCCAGTTTGCATACCGTCCAAACCACTCTATGGACGATACAATTTCCTCCACCCTCCACCTGGCTCTTACCCACCTAGAAAATAAAGACTCCTATGTTAGAATGCTGTTCATTGACTTCAGCTCGGCATTCAACACAATAATCCCACAACAGCTCATAAATAAACTAAACCTGCTGGGCCTTAACACCTCCCTCTGTAATTGGATCCTGGACTTTCTAACTGAAAGACCTCAGTCCGTCCGTGTCGGCCACAACACCTCGAGCACTACCACACTGAGCACAGGTGCCCCACAAGGCTGTGTGCTCAGCCCGCTACTCTTCACGCTGCTGACCCACGACTGCACTGCCAAGTTCAGCTCCAACCACATCATCAAGTTTGCTGATGACACAACAGTGGTAGGTTTCATCAGCAACAACGATGAAACGCACTACAGAGAGGAAGTGGCACAGCTGGCTGAATGGTGTGGCACTGACAATCTGTCCCTCAATGTGGGGAAGAAAAGGAGGTAGTGATGGACTTCAGGAGAAACTCTGTTGACCACCCCCCACTGACCATCGACAGCTCGACTGTGGAGAGAGTCAGCAGCACTAAATTCCTGGGGGTGCACATCACAGCGGATCTCACCTGGACCACCAACACCATGTCACTCTCCAAGAAGGCACAACAGCACCTACACTTTCTCCGCCGGCTGAAAAGAGCAAGTCTCCCTCCACCCATCCTCACTACATTCTACAGGGGAACCATTGAAAGTGTGCTGACCAGCTCCATCACTGTCTGGTACGGGAACTGCAATGCTGCTGACCACAAGACCATCCAGCGGACAGTGAACACAGCTGCAAAGATCATAGGTGCCCCTCTCCCATCCATCCTGGACATTTTCCTTGCACAATGCTCCAGCAAAACCAACAGCATCATGAAGGACCCAACCCATCCCTCCCACAGTCTCTTCCAGCTCCTACCAACAGGAAGACGGTACCGGAGCATCAGAGCCCGCTCTGCCAGACTGAACTCAAATCAACCCACCCCCCTCTGAAACCCCATGCAAACTCTTACCTACTGAAACATGGACCATACCCCCCCCCCCCCCTCCAAACACCCCCCCAACCTTACCACACCAAAGAAAAAAACTGTATGAAACTTTTTTGTGCAATCTGAAGTGTGCTACACACAGGTGAGTGGGCCTGTACAAACCACCTGTAGTAACACACTCTCCTCTATGCGCACTAGACACTTTTCACACACTGCCGTGTGTACATAATCCCACAAAAGACTCAGCAATATATGTATGTTTACATGCTCATGCACTACAAATCATCTTGCACTGTTCCCCAGCCAGCTGCTTGACTCACAATGTTTCTCTTTGCACATGTACAGTATTTATGTGAAGCATTTGTATAGTTTGTATAGTTTGCATTTCTTTATTTTTTATCTTTTATTTTTAGTTTTAGTTTGTATAGGGTAAACATTTATATATAGTATACTTATAGTCAAAATCTGTCAGTAGGTTAGTTGTGTATAGGTTTATGGGTCAGTGACAAAAAGGGGTTGGCAAGATGAAAAATTCAAAAATCTTTTAAAAACTTGTTTTAAAAGCATGCATCAGGTATTTTAAAATGTAAACAGCGTGTTTATGTTGATTTTATGTAGTCAAAAATGACATATGTACCATTTTATACAAAAGTTAAGACAATGTCAATTGGTGTAACCGCCAAAGAATGAGAAATATTAAATATTTTATCCACTTAGATGGCATGAAGAAATAAATACTTCATTTTAAAATATCACACGAAAATAGATTTTATTAGTTATCTCTAAATGTAAATTTTAATGAGTGTTTGCAATATTTGGCAGGACATATGCTGAAAACACAAATTCTTTTCTAAATAATCTTTGACAAATTATGTAAAAACAAATTTTAAACCATATTATTGTACTAAACTAGATGATTACATTTTTTTTTGTTTTGTTATCAACAGTTTTTTATTTTTATTTTTTTCACACATAACACAATAACACATAACACACATAACACAACATAACATCCAAAATATAACAAAACAAAACAACAGACACATACTCAACATCTCAAGGTCCAATCAAAAGGGAGGGAGAGAGGGAAGGACAATAAAAACACAAAAGTCACTCCTTTATACAATCACGTATATCCATCAAAAAAAACTGCCAAGCATCAATGGTCGAGGGCCTGGCCCCACCAACTCGCGCCATTGTACATTCACATGACACTATTTGCAGGTGTCATAAATAAAGACTGGAGGATTCAAGTTGCGGAAACAAGAACGGTTTATTGCAAAACGTCAGACAGGTGAAACTGAGGAAACAAGGTTGAGCTCTCCGTAGGTTGGGGCAGGTAGCGCAGGGAAGCAATGGGCAGCCAAGTGTCCGGTGTTCAGAGTCCAGGAAACGGCAGAGATCAGGAATCATGGGAGCAGGAAGCAGGAACGGACGAAAACCACTGACCATGACACAGGCAGACAATCTGAGGATCTGACAACACAAGACAGCATGACAGGATCTAATATAGCCCCTGTAAATGATCCACAGCTGGAGCGAATCAGCCTCAATCAGACACACCCACACACAGACACCTGCACACACACACACACAACAGAGCGAGGATGGGACCGTGAGCCCATGAACCGTGACAGTACCCCTCCCCCTAGGAGCGCCTCTCGGCGCTCCCAGCCGATCTTACCTGTTGATTGTAATCATCAATAAGGGAGTGATCCAATATGTCCCTGGCCGGAACCCAACTTCTCTCCTCCGGACCGTAACCCTCCCAGTCCACCAAGTATTGGAATCCTCGTCCCCTCCGCCTCGAATCCAGAATACGATTTACCGAATAGGTGGGTTCCCCATCTACAAGTCACGGCGGGGGAGGAACCGGAGTAGGCGGATTAAGATGAGACCGAAAAACGGGTTGAATGGATGACGACAGGACATTCCCAAAACATATGCAGAAAAGTGCCTGATAATGTAGTGTTACATATATGGCAGTTCAAATTTGACTGTAGTTTCATTTTAAATCTTTTGTAAGGAGTTATGTATGCTCTATGAATGACTTTGAAGTGAATAAGACGATGAGCCAGATTTTTAGATGTTAAGCTGAGATTAGACCATACTCTCTCCCAGTCGACAGATAAATTAAGGTCAGATACTTCCCTATTACAAATAGTTTTAATAGAAAGAGGTTTTGTAATGCAATCAATAATTTTATTATATATTAACCCTCTGGGGACTGAGGTGATTTTGGGGCCCTTGAGATGTTTTGACATGCCCTGATATTTGTGCTTATTTCAGCTACTTATAACATACTAATGACCAACATGTATTTGTTTTTGTATTCAGCACAAACTTTGCTACAATATTATGTGACCAAGATGGATGTACATGTTTGTATTTTTTTAGAAAAAAAATATTATGCGTGGTTAGTAAGTTTTGGGGGAAAAAATGTAGCTGAAATAAGGCCATAAAACCCACACTAAATAGTCCTGAATAAGACTTTAGAGTAATCAGTCTTGTCGGCTAGAATACTTACTTCACAATTAAGTGAGAATCATTCTGCTTACTCATTTACAGAAAACAATATATTGATTAAAATTTTTTAAGACATGTTTTGTGATTGAAAGCCTGTATGCGAGGGAGTGACAATGTCCTTGAATATTAAGTGATTCTCACCTGAGACACAAAGGGCCCTCCCCTAAAGGCTGCTAATGGCCCATCAGCGTGACTGACTTTGAGGCAGGTAAGAGAGAATGTGAGGAGATTGAACAAATGTTTTTTTTTTATTATTTGTATTTTATTTACAACACCGTATAATCAAAACATACATAATGAAGGTCAAATACACATTATTGTGCACACTGATCTAACCACAGAGATGTGAACAGACTTTGAGTCATTCCTGCAACAGATTCTGTTCAACAAGTGACACAAGTAAATCATGCCTGATATTTACGTGTGTTATTTGAGTGTTTCTGCTACTTTCCATGGATTCAAGAAGAAAAAAAACATAATCAGTGGTCAAGGAGCTTGTTTTACCATATAATATCAGTGTAGTTGGACATCTGATGTTGATACAGCACTCTCAGAGGAAAACAGTTTGAAGAGACATCAGGATTCATCCTCTGTGGTGCAGGTATCTGATTCAATAAAATACAAACAACCAAAAAAAAAAAATGTTTGTGAGCATGTTAATATCAGGAGCATCTTTTTATATATATGTTTTATAGACTCACGCATGCTTTGTACTATCGTAAACAAAAAAATACATTTTATATCTGAGAAACTAATTATTATTGTTTAGAAAAAACGAACTATGATTTTGTAGTCATATAGCCTAGTATGTATGGCTTTGTACTACAAAAGATGTACTTTGTACTATAAAAAAAGGATATTTTATATCTGAGAAACTAATTATTATCGTTTAGCACGCTATTAAATCCATTTGTGAACATTAAACATTTTTCTAAACATTGTAGCATTCATCATGTTGTCGTTTGGGAAAAAAAATAAACGCGTTCAAGTTTGAGTCACAATAACACGTAACTAATGCAAAAAAAGAAACATTACTTACTCATCAGATCGCTCTTCTCTTCTGGATGAACTCTTGCTCTTATTTGGAGGCAAATCCAGCTTTTATTCAGCGTGTCTTCTTCCAGAAACGAACAGTAATGTTAGCCACGAGGAACGATCTGGCTTTGTTTATGTTGGGCGTCTCCTTGAGCACGCGGCTCACGTGGTTATTTACATATGAACGCGAGGGGGCGGGATCGCATTAGAAATAATGAGTTAGACGGGACAGACTGAACATCGTGTTGGTTTCATACGGATTACTTCATCACAGAATGTTTGTTTTCGATAAGACTTACTTCATTTCAAAGTAGACGCTTCCAGCTTTCTATAGATATAACTCCCATGTCCGTGTGTTGAGTTTTCGCTGAGTTACAGTTCATTTTAGTGACGTATTTTGAAGAGCAGCTTGCGGAGATGGAGAAGACAAAGAGCGCATCCTGTTTGTTTTCTTTTTTTTTCAAAAACCACAAAGTTTTGTTGTATTCGTGAGTGTACACAAAAAGAATAGACACTTCAAAGTTTCAATTGATGTATAACACTTATCTGTACGACCAAAATCGACGGAGTATTTTTAATGTCTTTTGCACTGGTCTTAAAAAAAACGAGTTGGTATCGCCGGCGATACAGCCGTCCCCTTAGGGTTAAGGAAACAGATGGCCGACCAGCAGATGGTGCAATCCAGTCCCACATAGGATGAGAGGAAATAGAAGATGCCCACGGAACGCCATACGCTTTGAGAGCAGAACGTAATTGAAGAAAGACAAAATATGCAGATGCTGGTAGACAAAATTTGGTTCTTAATGTCTGAAATGAACAGAGGCCCTGGTTATCATATATATCACCGCACGTGTTTACACCTAAAGAAGACCAAGGGGGTTGGACAAATGGACGATTTCCACATACAAAATTAAAATTGTGCCATAAAGGAGTACTGTTACAAAATTTGAAGGGTCCACCTATCCGACGTTCAACCGTTTTCCAGATTTTAATAGAGTTAGCCACAACCGGACCAAATTTATAATTATCCCCTTTTTTTCATGTGCCAGTAAATAAAATATCTTGAAGTCTATTTGGATTAACCTTGTCAGCTTCAATCACTCTCCATGAAACTGTAGATTGAGGATCATCCCAATTATGAAGAGCCTTAAGCTGGAACGACCAATAATATAATTCAAAATTTGGTACAGCCAGTCCTCCTGCGCTATTAGGATGTTGTAATGTGGTAAGTTATATTCTGGGACATTTATCATTCCAGATAAACTTAGAAATTATGGAGTTGATCTCCTTAAAGTAACCTGGAGGGGGGAGAAAGTGGTAGCATAGAGAATTTTTTTTTTAAATCGAGGTAACAAATTCATCTTAACAGTGGAGATTCTTCCTTGGAGAGAGACTTCAAGATTCTTCCATCTTTGAATGTCATTTTTGACCTTAACTAAAGTGTTATTAAAATTGTCTCTGGCAATCTTATGAATGTTTTTATATATGGTAATGCCCAAATAGATGAAAGATTCCTTAATAGGGATAAATGAGGGAATAGAAGAATTAACCTTAACATTGTTAATTGGCATTAAAGCAGATTTGCTCCAATTTATTTTATATCCTGATAGGCTACTAAAATTATCAAATTCCTTAATTATACTAGAGACTGAAACATCAAAGTGGTCTAAATATATAATAACATCATCAGCGTATAATGAAATACTATGATTATGATCATGAATCTTAATCGATACTTCAGATTTCCTGATGGCTTGCGCTAAGGGTTCAAGTGATAGACAAAACAATAAGGGGGAAAGCGGACACCCCTGCCTCGTTCCCCGCTGTAAATGGAATGAGGGGGAAATAATATTACCAGTTATGACTGATGCTGCAGGTGAGTGGTATAATGTCTTAATCATAGAAATGAAGTGTTCACCGAAGCCGAAACATTGCAGAACTGCCCACATATAATTCCACTCTAGCCTGTCAAAGGCTTTTTCTGCGTCAAGTGAAAAGACCGCACAAGGGGTTGGGTGGGAGTCCGCAAAGTCAAGAATATGAAGGAGTCGACGCATATTGTCAGATGCATTGCGCCCCTTGATGAAACCGGTTTGGTCCTCCTTGATCAGACTATGAATTACTTTCTCCATACGAGAAGCAAAAACTTTAGCATAGATTTTTAGATCACATGGGATAAGCGAAATCGGTCTATAGCTGGAACAATCTAATGGATCTTTCCCTTTTTTAAGAAGTAATGAAATCAGTGAAGTTTTTTGATCTCTATGAAATACCCCATGTTCAATTGCAAAATTAAATGAGATTATGCATATGTATCTCTACCAAATCCCAAATTTATAAATATAATTCAGGGGGGAGACCATCTAGACCCGGTGATTTGCCCTTTTGAAGGCTTTTTACAGAGACATGGAGTTCCTCCAAACTTAATGGGGCCTCCAAAGATTCTTTATCTGTCTGTGAGATCCGAGGCAGTTCCAATTTATCTAAATACTGCTTACAAATTGGTTCATCAAAATCTGTTTCAGCTTTATACAGATTTGTGTAAAAACCTTTAAATATGTCATTAATTGCCACAGGATTCGCGGTGACCTGATCATCCGATGATTTTATTGCGCTATTATACTGTATGCCTTAGAATCACATTCTTTCAGCCTAAGGGCCAATAAATGACTAGGTCTCTCTGATTCAAAATAATATTTTTGCCTAGTCCTATGTAAAATAAATTCCGCCTTTGAATGTGAAAGTAAATCATATTCTTCTTTTAAAGAGGACAGCTGTGTAGCCTGTTGCTCAGTAAAATGTTGTTTTTGTAGGTTTTGTAATGTTTGGATTTTATTTTCTAATTGTGTAAATTGGTGAGTTTTCACTTTGGCAAGAGTAGAAGAGAAAGATATACAGAAACCTCGTATAACACACTTAGTCGTTTCCCACAGTATTTGAGGATCCACATCAGAGGGCATATTAATTTCAAGAAATTCCTTAATATATTCTTTTAGAGAAGTAATGAAAGTCTGATTACTTAATAATGATATGTTAAAGCGCCATCTAGGGGACTTGGCTTTAACACCGGAAAGAGGGACACTGCACAACACAGCAGCATGATCAGATAATAAAATTGGTAATATAGAGATGGAGGAATTAGACGAAATTAAAGATGGGCTGAGAAATATGTAGTCTATCCTAGAGAAAGTCTTGTGTCTATTAGAAAAAAAAGTGAAGTCCTTAGCTTTAATATTCTGAATTCTCCAAAGATCGATTAAGTTAAGCTCAGTGATAAATTTATTCAGCAATTTAGAGGATGGATTGGCTGTTGTATCAGATTGAGATTTATCTAAAGCAGGATTTATGACAGCATTAAAATCACCACCCACCACTAGAGGGCAATCAATCTCCTCAAGTAGAGTTTTGGAAATCTGTGTAAGGAATACACTGTCTGTCTCATTCGGACCATAAATAGAGACCAATGCTGACCTATTATTATATATTTTGCATCGGATAAAAACAAATCTACCCTTCTCATCACTACCAAGGTGTTCAATCGTTAAATTTAACTTCCGGTTAACAAGGATAAGCACCCCCTTAGTTTTATTTTGAGTGCAGGAAAAAGCTATTCATTTGTAATACTTATTCTGGAAACGTGCCACGTCAGATTGTTTTAAATGTGTCTCTTGAATTAGGGCACAGGAGATAGATTTACGGTGTAAATATTCTAACACACGGGTTCGTTTAACAGCAGAATTTAAACCATTCACATTCAGTGATAAAATATTTAGAGTATGCATTGAATATTCATAATCCCAAGATTGTATTCAATAAAAAAAAAAAACAGAAGCACTTCCATTCTGTAAATAACATGTAAACGCTGATGTGCATTTTAGATACCAAACCTCCTAGATGAAAAATCCCTTTAGAAATAAGGTAAAATAAATAGAAGTATAAATGTCTGTTGTAACAAACAAAAACAACATAAAAACATGAACAACTGACAACCATAAACAAGGAACAACTCAGACCGCACATTACCGAGAACATAGGTCTGACTGAGCAACAGAAAATAGTGATGGTTCGTGACCGATCCACTCCAACGCAAGACATGTCTCCCGAAAGGCTCACACAGCCAAAAAAAAATGTTTAATTAAACCTACTCTCCATTAGTCCCTCCAAAAAAGAAAAAAAGGAGTGTCAGTCTTACCAGCAAATAGATCGTTGTATCGGATATATAGGGACAATATCCCAGTAGAAGAGAGGAGAGAAGAAAAAGCAAAAAACAGGTTTAGCAAGCGTCCATGTTCATTTGCCATCATCCCCTCCTGGGCAGCTAGGACCATGTCCATCCCGGCCGTCAAGCCCCTCCCGCCGGGCTGGAGAAACAGCGGCCGCTGCTCCCCGCAGAGCTGCGGCATACGTTCTCCGCTGAGACAGGGAGCTGACAATATCCTCCGCTTTCTGAAGAGAATCACATTTGTTTTCCTCTGCTCACCCTTGTGCCGTAGTTTAATTACCGCCGGATAGATGAGGAAGGGCTGGAGACCAAGCGCTGTCATCTTCTTCAAAACCGGACCAAATGCCTTTCTCCTGATCGCTGTAGCTGGATTAAAGTCGGGAAAAAATAGCAGTGTGACATTGTTCTGTGCGCATTTCACCGGATAAGCCTGCCTGGCACCTTTCAGGATTTCCGATCTGTCATGCCATCTTAGTACACGGAAGATGAGAGTGCACGGCCGATCGGAGCCCCTCCCTCCGTCATACACGCGATGCGCCCGATCAATCTCAATGTCATGGCCCCTCAAGGAAGGAATCCACTTGTCATCTTCTCGGTGAGTCGCTCCAGCTGATCCTTTAAGTCCGTGACTGTCCTCATATCTTCACGCGCCGCTGCCTGAACAGAATCAACGCGGTCACGTGTCTGCTTCGTCTCGGTAGCTATGGCCTCAAATTCCTCTCTTAGCTCTTTAACAGACTTGTTGGTCGCTTGTATGTCCTCACGCAGTTCGCGCAATGCTGGAATCAGCACCGAGTCCATCGCATCTCTTACTGCCGAATTCACAACCGAATTCAAAGTGCTCTGCTGCTCTTTAAATGCTAGTTCAATGCGGTTAGCAATAGCCTTGTCGAGGTCTTCTCTGGAGATGGCTGAATCTCTGAATTTTTTCTTCATTGGCGATTGCTCAATCTCTCTTTTCCGATCCCCTTTGTCTGCCTTAGCACTCATGATGGGTCCAATGTAGAGTGGTTTAAGTTTTACTGACAGGATCGTAAAATATGTGGCAAAGTGAGCAGAGCGAAAGACTAAGCCTGCATTGCCGTCAAAGGGTCACGTGATCCTAGATGATTACATTTTATTCCACATTCATTTTCCAGTATATAATTATATTTTTATGAAAAATACTGGTTACGCCAATTGACACAAACAAGTTATACCACCTGACCATGTTGCTTCTACAGCTAAAGGCCATTGTTTGTTGAAGAAATTGACACTGAAAATCAAGCATGACTGTCAACAAGTTCAGCTGAAGTGTTTTTTTTTTCAGTGCTAAAAAAAAAAAAAAAAAATCTGGCAACATGAAATTATCATAGTGATGAACAGTGAACTCATGTCTCGGATTGTAATTTTAATTTTCATATTGTAATTTTGTATTGTATTGTGGCATCTATTGGGGAAAAGGGGCTCTTATATAATATTAATTATAAAATGTCAGAAATTTAATGAATTGTATTTTACAGATGTAAATTGTAATCTTTAGTTAACATTTTTATCACTGAATTTATGTTCAAATGTACTCACCCACTTCCTTTTGCTACGTTATTAAATCATTTATGTATATTACAATATATTATATGATACTATAGATTGCTTAAAGGGATAGTTCACCCAAAAATGAAAATTACCCCATGACCCCCCTCCCCACCTTTAAGCCATCCTAGGTGTATATGACTTTCTTCTTTCAAATGAATACAACTGGAGTGACATTAAAAGTGAATGGGTGATATTCAATAGTCCAATATACTGCATCCATCCATCATAAATGAAAGTGCTTCAGACAGCTCCAGGGGGTTAATAAAGGCTTCCTGAAGCGAATCAATGCGCTTTTAAAGAAAAATATCCATATTTAAAACTTCATAAACCGTAATAGCTTCTGCTATCTGTCATACTTGCGAGAGTGGCGTTCCAGTGAATGATGTAGGACGTAGATGTAGCCTATGCACTAGTGAGAATATGCTAGTCTCGCGAGAACCAAGTTTTGTTTAAAGCAAAGGAAAGCTTATATTGAAATCCTTCGACATTTTTCTTTACAAATCCTCATTTTGTACTTCTAATTTGTGACCAGTGCTTTGTTTTGCTCTCTCCTCTACGATTCCATGTTCGTCACTTCTCCCCAGAGCTTATGCTACGCCAACGTCCTACGTCATCTGCTTGAACGCCACTCTCGTGAACGTGTGTACGACAGTTAGCAGAAGCTAGAACTTACGGTTTATAAAGTTTTAAATATGGATATTTTGCTTACAAAAGCACATTGATTTGCTTCATGAGGCCTTTATTAACCCCCAGAGCTGTCTGGAGAACTTTTTTGTGATGGATAAATGCAGTTTATTGGACTATTGAATATCACCCATTCACTGCCATTATAATGCTTGGAAGAGCCAGGACATTTTTTTTATATAATGCTGATTGTATTCGTCTGAAAGAAGAAAGTCATATGCACCTTGGATGGCTTGAAGGTGAGTAAATCAGGTGGTAATTTTCATTCTTGGGTGAACTATCCCTTTAAAATGTTAAGTGAATGGAATAGAAATATGCATTAAAGCTAGCCCAAACATTTCAAAAACACTAATGTTGTGCAACATAATTATTTTATCCTAGACTTACAGAGCTTTAATAATAAAGTTGTAGATAAAGAACCACTTTCTCAAAAAATATAACATTTAACACTTGAAAATAGTTTCAAATCGTAGGTTAGTTTATATTACATCTTTAATCAGCATCATAAACTAGTGATATTTGACTAAATTGGCCAATAACAGAAAGGCTTGTAATAGGAGTCAAATGGTGTAACCGGTTACACCACTTGACATTTCAATTTAAAATCAAATTTGACATGCATTATCATGGACACCGATGTAAGTACATGGCCTTGGTGGGAATATTTCAAATGTCATTTTTAAAGTTAATACTCATTTTCATAATAATGTTGAATTATCAATTAATTTCTGAGGTCATACCATTTGACATGTATACCTAACAATACCTGACCATACCATAAAAATGTAACATTATCTCACATTTTAAAGAGAGTTACCAACCTTTGCATGCAGCATGTAGTATCACCAGAGGTCCTTCTCTGTGATATAATGTCCTGTCACATGATCTTCTTGCAAAATATTAACAAAATGGCTCCTTGAATGGTGGTTACACCACCTTGACACTCAAAGAACTCCCCTAATTCCCCAAATTAATTATAATATTCAGAACAATGGTGCTCCATTTACTTTTATTTACTATTAAATAGTACTAATGTACGATTATGCCAAACTAGCTGATCTGGTGTTTTATTAAAAAATATATATATTATATCTTTTTAAACAAGATCATTTTTTTGGAAAAGGTTTTTACGGTTACACCACATTGACATTTTTGCAATAATCCCCCAAATATTCTCTCAAAATTAATTAAAACCAGAAATTTTAGACTTGGTCCACAAAAAAAGAGAATGTATGCAATTAATTTGCAAATTTATTTTGAAATTTTAACCCTTTTAAATTTAAGTAAACCATATGGACACAAAATAAATTGCATTATGTCATTGACCCTTATACTGTTTTACTTCATTGTTGTATGTCTGTATTTATGTAGCACCGTGGTCCTGTGAGGCACGACATTTCGTTCCACTGTATGTCCCCACATGTAGCGGAATGACAATAAAGCTCAACTTGAACTTGAACTTGATCTATTCAAAGGAAAGTTATAAGGCAAAGATTAAAATTCATCGATTACATAAAACACACCAAGCATATATAAGACATCAAACATGTTATTTGTTGATACACTTGCTCTAATAGCAATGGAAATAAATGATTGTCCTTTTAGAAATCTTCATGCAAGTTTGAGTTTATTTGTCCATTAAAGAAAAGTTGAAGACCGAGCTGAACACGCAGGAGTCATGAGACGGTCATGGGCCCCGTGTTTGCATGGCCTGAGGGCAGTCAGTTAAGTTAATAACCGTTTCCTGTTGGATAGATATAGTTCCATTTATTGTCTGATCACGAGGTTCCTCACAAGGTTCTTGATACAAAAGATCTTTGTTGTTTCCCTGATTGAGCTGATAACAAAAACGCTGACCGAAAGGAAGCCTGACAGGAACTGGTCCAAACAATCGCGTGAGGTTGATCATTAACTAGTTTTACGACTCTGTTCAGGAGGAGAATCTTTAATTTTCCTTTCCAATGGAAGATTCTATAGTTATTTGGGTCTGTTCGAAACATCCTACACTGTCTTTTATATATGCACCTAAAATCATCTTTAAAGGACTTATGAGCAGCTAATAATTTCTATGCATAACTCAATATCATGTATGTAACCCACACAATTGACTATCATGTTATAATCACATATTGTGTAGTCTTTTTATTAACTATTGAATAGCTTAAGGAGTCATATTCATTTTTAGTATGTGTTTGTTTGAATCTTCTTGCTTGAAACGTTTCTTCCAATCAATTCTTTGTCAAATGTATCATATTCTGGTTATAAAAATCACATCCAAAAGTATTCTTTGCAAGAGCATGTAAAGTTCGGACATGTGACTGACCAGATAACATGCTGATTTTATGGATGGGGAGGAGAAACCGAGCAACACCCCGAGCTAAGATAATATCTAATTGGTCAACACACCGTTGGGATGTGTCCAAAAGCCGAGTTTAAAAACTAAGGACACCATCCTCTTCCCTCTTCTCTATTCTCTTTTTGCTTTTGCCACCGCATTTTGACGCTGCTTTTTAGTGCTCTTTGAGCATGCTCTGGCCTACATGCCAGCTGCTACTTAACACCACAATGAGAAGAAAAACCACCTAGTCTTGTTACATCCTTGTACTTTAGTTTATTTTCTTTCTGTTGAGTTTCGTGTTCAAAAGTTAAGTTTGCCGCAAAGTGCAGCTCCGACTGCACCCGCTTCAAACTTCAACTTGCAATGGACACTGAAACCATTCGTCAGCCAACTCCCAACCATTGGCTTCCCAAGACTTCACTATGAACGACCACTGAACTGTCAGCCAATCAGCAACCTCGGGAAACCCCCTTTCCTGCAATGAAGATGACAAAAGGGAATCCCTTAACACAAAGGCAACGCAACGCAAGTAACCTCCAGATTCTAACTGAGCTGGTGCATTTAATATAAATTTTAGCCTAATTGAGAAACTCAATGCGAGGGTTAAATAAGTGATTGATGGTTGTTCAGGTCTATGCAATAGCACATATTGCTGTAAATTTGGGATTTCACATTTTCATTCTCTTAAACTCATCCTTTCCTCACTTTCTCTCTTCTGCAACTTGTATGAATATGTGAATGCATGTGTTCATGTGTTAGATTAGTTTACATGTCTTAGATTTATCCAATAAAGTCTTATTTATATTGAGAAGAGAAGTATCTTGTGTTTGTGCTTACAAGTCTTAAACTGCCGATCTTGTTACTGTGCTATTAAATAGTGTTTTCACTATATTTTGGATTTTAATATCCAGTGCAGAGTTGATGTTATACGGCTCGTTCAGTGGATCGCTGCCAACTCAGTGATCAGCCGTGAAACAGTGAGTCTGTTCAAATTCCCTATAAAATCATAAATGATTCCCTTTGAGCTAAATTTACTTGTTTCCCTTACATTACCTTACAACTGATAACTAGTAGAGTGTCAACAGATGGACTATCACCCCTTTATCTTCTTTCTTAGCATGTAGTGCCTGAAAACATTCACATATGATCTCAAGAATCCTTTTTTCACCACTCTTCTCTCCACAAGGGATTTCATCTGTGCGAACTGGAGTCTATTTTATTTTATTTTATTTCATTTTATTTATTTATTTTTTATTTTTTTCACTGTTAGGTCCTTCTTGGATGAGCAATTTACTTTGGAATGGAGCTCCCATCTCTCATCATGCCAACTAATTTCTGACATCTGTGTCCTTCCTCAGAGAAGTGGAGGGCTGCTGGCAGTTGTGTTTTACACCACACAGCCTTGAATACCCTATCAGCCCCCTGCCGTGCCACACATCATCACACGGTCACAGAGATGTGAGGCCAATGGCCCTCATCTCTCCATTTCTCTATGTCTCTTTCACATATAAACACAATATGGTAAATCTTGGAATCCTCCTTGATTTTGTAGCAAATACTACATTTAATAAAAGAATGTCAACAATGCTCTTTGGATGTTTACCCACCATAGTGCAGCCAACAGCTGTTGTATATACATGTATGGTTTGAGTCAAAAATCTTGTACCATAAAAAAATACTGTAGACACCTCCATATGCTTTTTATGCAGTTATCATTACTTGTTATTCACAGAAAGCAGCAAAATATGTAGTATTGTGAAAACATGAATAGATGAGCACATAAGACCATATGGTTCAGTTGCTTACATTTGCTTACATTTTCCTTTATAAGATAAGAACGTCTCAGGTTCCGTATGTAACCATGGTTCCCTGAGAGTAGGGAACGAGACACTGCGTCCTTCTAGGGGTTGCTATGGGGAACGCCGTCAGCGTGACCCATGTCTGAAGCATACATACAAAAACACCACTTGTTGGCCGGCAACAGCCTATGACGTCACTACTGGCGCGAACCACAGTATAAAGGGGCGCCGGCAAAATACGTCATCCACTTCTTCGTCTGAAGCTTGCGTCCGAAGCATGGCACCGCGCCTAGAGGACGCAGTGTCTCGTTCCCTACTCTCAGGGAACCATGGTTACATACGTAACCTGAGACGTTCCCTTTCGAGGGAACTTCGAACTGCGTCCTCTAGGGGTCGCTATGGGGAACGGAATACCCACGCCACCATGCTGAGGGGAGTGCAAGCCAAGCACAAAAGGCGAGCACTAAGTACCAACTCTACCCGGCTACGGGAGTTGCCCCTGGGACGGTTAGACGGCTGTCAGTGACATTATCCCCTACGGCCAAAGACCCGAGCTGCATACCCTGAAACTTACCTGTTAAGGGCCGGGACTCCCGGACCCAGGGTAGAGCTCGAAGGCTTAGAATCATAAGAAAAGATTCCTTTAAGGGGATACGGCCAAGTGCCTAGGATAGTAGCTAGGTCCTGGCCTGTCACCCAGGGGCTACCACTTGCTCTGCATGAGCTCAATGAGGGAACTGTCTCAACAGACCCTTGGTAGCAACACCCTGTTCAAGTCAATATCACTACGATACATAGGTAGAGTGGGCCCAAGGCGAAACCGGGGCCTGCCAACTCAAAGAAAGGGCACGAAGCCGCAGCACGTAATCCCTACCATACAGGATTTTTAGAAAGAACGCAAAACTACTTGATGTGCGATCTTACCACAATGTGGATTTTTGGAAAAGTGCACAGAGACTTAGCGTGCACACTTACCATATGCTGTCAGAGCTCTGGGGAGCGGAGAACTTAACTCTCAGCATGAGAGGGAACTCAATCGCTCAGAAGGGAGCGGCATGCTCATAGGTGACCCTCTATGGTGAGGGGAGCAATGCTGGCTCGACCAACCAGGAGAGCATGAGGCTACTGTGACAGCTCCGGAGAGCGGGGAACTCAACTCTCAGCATGAGAGAGAACTCAACCGCTCAGAAGGGAGCGGCATGCTCATAGGTGACCCTCTATGGTGAGGGGAGCAATGCTGGCTCGACCAACCAGGAGAGCATGAGGCTACTGTGACAGCTCCGGAGAGCGGGGAACTCAACTCTCAGCATGAGAGAGAACTCAACCGCTCAGAAGGGAGCGGCATGCTCATAGGTGACCCTCTATGGTGAGGGGAGCAATACTGGCTCGACCAACCAGGAGAGCATGAGGCTACTGTGACAGTTCCGGAGATCGGGGAACTCAACTCTCAGCATGAGAGGGAACCCAGACGCTCAGAAGGGAGCGGCATGCTCATAGGTGACCCTCTATGGTGAGGGGAGCAATGCTAGCCACTACCTGAAACCTCAGTAGCCCTCAAGTAGCCACAATCCTAGCAGGGGAACACTCTAGGCAAGGGCTCAGGGAGATGCTACTTAAAACCCCCGAGAGGGGAGCAGTCCCTGAGCTAGTATATAGATATCCTCAGATAGCCATGCACCTTCCTCAAAAGGCGGTGTCCCCTGTCCAGAATGATATTTTAAAAAGACCCACAGGTCCTGGAATTGCAGTGCTGGGGACCTGCTGACCAAGGAGGCTCCACAGAGACCTACGACTGGGCCACACGATCCAGGGGTCTCATCCCAGCCTGGATCTAGTATCGATGAGTGAGGTCATCACTGCACTGAGTCGAAACAAAAACCGACAGGTTTCCCAGAAATACTGCAAAGAATGGTTACACAATACCAGTCTTTCCGTAGAACTGGATCGTACTCACCCATCCATGGTTCCTGCGCATGAGACCAGTCCCGGAGGCGAAGTCCGAAGAGTCGAGTCCAGACCATCAGTAAGGTAGTTTCTATGAAACATAGAACTTAACCAAAACATCATAAGTCCAGCATAGAAACTGCAATGCGTTTCAAGCGCAGATTCTAGGTTCCCACCTAACCCCGGTCAGGTGGAGTAACCCATGGTTGCAGGGGAATTTAGAGAGGGGAAGATGAGGGCCGATGACAGTGCCCCCCCCCCCCCCCCCCCCCGAGGGAAAGGAGTAGATGTTTCACTCACCTTGGTCCGGACGAGAGCGTTGCGAACGCTTCGTCTGGATCACCTCCTTCTCAGGTCTTGCCTACCTCACTTTTACCCGCGCCTCCATCTAGCCCTACCCGCAGGACGAGCCACGACACTAGCCTTCTGTGCCCATCTCTGTCCCCAGACGGAGATGGGCCAGGACCCCTGTATTGTTCGGGCTCAGACCTGGACCTTCATCAGGTGACAAGCCCTGACCCTTATCCAGGTCTTTCAGCAGATCAGCCTGGTATGCCTGAAGCACCGCCATCGTGTGCAATGAAGTAACAGCCTGACCTGCTGCTGCGTATTTTTGAAGGGGCTTAGATGGCAAGGAGGGAGCCTGGAGAGAGGATGTCTCGCCCACAGAGAGATAGCTGGCTAGCGTCTCTTCCACAGGGGGCATCCCTCATAGCCGTTTCCACGCATCCCCTTAATGTCAGCATAACTGGTATGCTGAAACCTATGGATGCGAGAGGAAAACGGGTTTTAAGGAAAAAAAATATTATTATTTTTTTTTTTTTTACTTATTTATTTAATTTTTTTTTTACTTTTTTAAAGTAAAGCCTCGCCGTGGCGCGTTCCATAACCTCCAACAACTCGTCATACGCAGGGCAGGAGGATTGAGCGGGCTCAGCCTCAGCTTCTTCGCCCTTAGACATCTCCTGCTCTTCCTGGGCATAACCCAGCAGAGCACTAGCACCTGGATCAAATGATGTCAGCGAGATTGTATCAACATCATCCAGCCGCTCACCCTCGTTCGCGGCCGACGAGCGCGAGAGGGAAAGCCCCTTCTCTAACTCATCAGCCAGCTCCGCCTGCGAGCCCCATGAGTTCAATCCCCTCCGTGCCTCGGCAACCGTGGGTCTTGACCCGCGGGAAGCAGACGGCTGCCCCTCCTCCCTCAAAAAGAGAGACAGACGAGAGCAGAACTTTCTCATAGAGAAAAAACTCACAGTGCACGCAGATTGCTCCCTCGAGAACATTGCGTGCGTGCTCCTCGCCCAAACAAAAGACGCAAAGATCGTGTGTGTCATCAGGTGTCAAATAACGTTTATGACACGGATGCACACATCTCTTAAAAGCCTTGCTAGTGCTCGCCATAGTAACAGTAGAAATTTGTTCTTACCAGTACAATGCACGCTTCAAACAGAACAGTCATTGAAGACGAAGAAGAGGATGACGTATTTTGCCGGCGCCCCTTTATACTGTGGTTCGCGCCAGTAGTGACGTCATAGGCTGTTGCCGGCCAACAAGTGGTGTTTTTGTATGTATGCTTCAGACACGGGTCACGCTGACGGCGTTCCCCATAGCGACCCCTAGAGGACGCAGTTCGAAGTTCCCTCGAAAGGGAACTACAATTGGTAGTTTTCAAAGATCCTATTCCGTACCATAAACACATACTAGTTTGTCATTATTAACTGCTTTGATTAACTTCCCAATTTATACACAAAGCTTTTTTAAAGGAGAAAACTCTGGCATGCCTTTAGTGCCAGAATCTCCACACTCCAAACTCTACATCAATATAAGTCAGTATTTTTATTTTTATTTTTTCTTATGGTATTATTACTAACACAATTTGTTTGGTAAAAATATTAGCAATATGCAGTCACTGCTGCTTGTGGATGTGGGCAAGTTGAACAGAAACAGCTTTCCTTTCCGAACCCTTCCCGAGTTCCCTGAGTATTGTATCCGTTGGTGTGCACGGAAGGTGCGAAGGCACCTATTGTATCTGTTGGCATTCTTATTATTATTATGGGCCTATTGTATCCGTTGGCATTCTTATTAGCCGCTTTTCCACTGTCACGCCAGTGCAAGCCAGTGCTTTCAACAGTCCGGGCAGGGTAATAGCCTCGGACCTGTAGCACCAAGCCCAAAATCACGCTGTGTTTCCACCGTCGGGCCAGAAGCTCCGCAGTGCTTCACTAAAACCCAGCTTTTACATGCCTTTTTGGAGCAATGTCACACAACCCCATCATTTCACCATTTCTATGGGACTAATATTCAGTCCTGACATATTAATTCATTATGATCAATGTATCACTTATTATTGTAAAACTGGTAAAACATTGATGCTGTTGGATTTAAATCTTTAACGAAACAACAAAACATGCAAACAACCGTGTTCGTTTTGTGATCTCGCTAGTTCCAGTGATTTATTCTGATTCGTTTTCTGATAACTTCAGCTATTAGGATGTTGTAATGTGGCAAGTTTAATTCTGGGGCATTTATCATTCCAGATAAACTTATAAATTATGGAGTTGATTTCCTTAAAGTAACCTGGAGGGGGAGAAAGTGGTAGCATAGAGAAAAAAAAATTAAAACGAGGTAGAAAATTCATCTTAACAGTGGAGATTCTTCCTTGGAGAGAGACTTTAAGATTCTTCAATCTTTGAATGTCATTTTTGGCCTTAACTAAAATGTTATTAAAATTGTCTCTGGCAATCTTATGAATGTTTTTATATATGGTAATGCCCAAATAGATGAAAGATTCCTTAATAGGGATAAATGAGGGAATAGAAGAATTAACCTTAACATTGCTAAATGGCATTAAAGCAGATTTGCTCCAATTTATTTTATATCCTGATAAGCTACTAAAATTATCAAATTCCTTAATTATACTAGAGACTGAAACATCAAAGTGGTCTAAATATAGAATAATATCATCAGCGTATAATGAAATACTATGATTATGATCATGAATCTTCATCGATACTTCAGATTTCCTGATGGCTTGCACTAAGGGTTCAAGAGATAGACAAAACAATAAGGGGGAAAGCGGACACCCCTGCCTCGTTCCCCGCTGTAAAGGGAATGAGGGGGAAATAATATTGCTAGTTATGACTGATGCTGCAGGTGAGTGGTATAATGTCTTAATCGTAGAAATGAAGTGTTCACCAAAGCCGAAACATTGCAGAACTGCCCACGTATAATTCCACTCTAGCCTGCCAAAGGCTTTTTCTGCATCCAGTGAGAAAATCGCACATGGGGTCGGGTGGGAGTCTGCAAAGTCAAAAATATGAAGGAGTCGACGCATATTTTCAGACGCATTGCGCCCCTTGATGAAACCGGTTTGGTCCTCCTTAATCAGACTATGAATTACCTTCTCCATACGAGAAGCAAAAACTTTAGCATAGATTTTCAGATCACATGGGATAAGCGAAATCGGTCTGTAGCTGGAACAATCTAATGGATCTTTCCCTTTTTTAAGAAGTAATGATATCAATTAAGTTTTTTGATCTCTATGAAATACCCCATGTTCAATTGCAAAATTAAATGAATTAAGCATAAGTATCCCTACTAAATCCCAAATTTCTAAATATAATTCAGGGGGGAGACCAGCTAGACCTGGCGATTTGCCCTTTTGAAGGCTTTTTAGAGAGACGTGGAGTTCCTCCAAACTTAATGGGGCCTCCAAAGATTCTTTATCCATCTGTGAGATCCGAGGCAGTTCCAATTTATCTAAATACTGCTTACAAATTGGTTCATCAAAATCTGTTTCGGTTTTATACAGATTTGTGTAAAAACCTTTAAATATTTCATTAATTGCCACAGGGTTCGTGGTGACCTGATCATCCGATGATTTTATTGTTCTAATATATGCCTTAGACTCGCATTCTTTCAACCTAAGGGCCAATAAATGACTAGGTCTCTCTGATTCTAAATAATATTTTTGCCTAGTCCTATGTAAAATAAATTCCGCCTTTGAGTGTGAAAGTAAATCATATTCTTCTTTTAATAAGGACAGCTGTGTAGCCTGATGCTCGGTAAAACTTTGTTTTTGTAGGTTTTGTAATGATTGGATTTTATTTTCTAATTGTGTAAACTGGTGAGTTTTCGCTTTGGCAAGAGTAGAAGAGAAAGATATACAGAAACCTCGTATAGCACACTTAGTCGTTTCCCACAGTATTTGAGGATCCACATCAGAGGGCATATTAATTTCAAGAAATTCCTTAATATATTCTTTTAGAGAAGTAATGAAAGTCTGATTACTTAATAATGATATGTCAAAGCGCCATCTAGGGGACTTGGCTTTAACATCGGAAAGAGGAACACTGCACAACACAGCAGAATGATCAGATAATAAAATTGGTAATATAGAGATGGAGGAATTAGACAAAATTAAAGATGGGCTGAGAAATATGTAGTATATCCTAGAGAAAGGCTTGTGTCTATTAGAAAAAAAAGTGAAGTCCTTAGATTTAGTATTCTGAATTCTCCAAAGATCGATTAAGTTGAGCTCAGTGATAAATTTATTCAGTAATTTAGAGGATGGATTGGCTGTTGTATCAGATTGAGATTTATCTAAAGCAGGATTTATGACAGCATTAAAATCACCACCCACCACTAGAGGGCAATCAATCTCCTCAAGTAGAGTTTTGGAAATCTGTGCAAGGAATGCACTATGGAGTCAAAACAATGCCGTATATATTTGCAAGAGAATTGAAGCATTGCAAAAGAAAATAAAGTTTTGCAAATGAAAATAAAGAATTGCAAAATATAAATGAAACAGAGCAAAAGCAATGATTTTGCAATACATATTTTCCATGGCCATATCTACTAATTTATTTGCAACACTGCTTTTATTTTGCGTTTCAGTCAAGTTTGAGCTTGCGATACCGTTTTCCCCTTTGCGCTTCAAGTTTCTGCGCGTCTCACTTTGTGGCACTGTTTTGACATGGGGGTGGAGTCAAGGGACGGGGGCGTGTACAACAGGCCTGGGCATGCCTCCCTGGAAGTGACGTCATCGGCCCGAGACGCAGATCACAACTGATCCAGGCACCGTCATTGAGCAGAGGCATGCGGGTGGATCGTTTCCTTTTATTCACTAGCTTTAAAATATGCATGTTTTCATTTTATTAACTTTATTAACAAATGTATATGTGTATTAGCAGTGTTTGCTCAAGTTAAAGAAGTTGTTAATATGAACATCTGCTGTTTATTCCTCTCAATGTGCACACTTTTATAGCATTAAAATGTGTATTGTTTCATTTGGTTAACTAAATGTGTATTAACAGTGCTTGTTTACAATCTCTTAACCTGTGGGAGGACGCCAGCGCACAGTGTTCTTTATTTACATTAGTTCAGAGTTGCTTTCTTTTACATTAAAACTAGCAGTAATTAACTTATACATCATTAAAAAGCTTCATATCGATCTCGACTTCGTTTTTCATTTACATAACTCCTGGCATAAATTAAGAAATGACTGTCACTGGAAGATGCAAAAAAAAAAAAAGATATTAATGGTTAAACAAACGCGCAGGACCATAGCAACCTGGGATTATCAGAGATTATTAATATTTTAGTATTTATTAATATTTTATTTTTAATTAAGAAATTATAAATTTAAAAAAATATATGACATTATTAAATTATTATATTAACACCACCACAGGGTAATTTTACCCATGGCTGTTTTTCAAATAGGCTACATAATATATTTAAAAAAAAATATCCAAGTCATTGACTTTTACTAAAATTGTGTTATTTATAATCCCTTGTTGTTAAAAAAATTGTTTAGATAAAACCAGAATAAAAATGGGGCATTTATACCTATAAGCGTCATCGGGACAAATTTACGCATAATTCCATTATTGTTGCGCTGTCATTGTAGCCTACGTGTTACGCACGTTCAAATGAAGATGTTTTAGATGTTTATTCCTCTACTCATAAATGTTCAAACTTTGGATTAATTATTAATTTTTGTTTTGCAATTTTTTATCGCTTATGGTTCGCTACTGTGTTGCTTATTTATTCCTGGGAAAAAAAACTGAATTATGATGTAAAGAATAAAAATATTTTTATGATTACCCCAAGTTTATTGGTGTTGTTCTCTTATTTCAATTATAAATTATATAACTAAACAAATTAATTAGGTGAAACTGTGCGCTTGAATTTGTCATTGTATCATACATTCTTTGCAGTGTGGTGAATTATTATTACTTATAATAGTCTATTTAGGGTATTTTAGTAATTTAAATAACATGGGTTATCTTAAAAATTTTATTAGCTATAATATTACACCACCCCAATATGTATTTATTTCCCATTAATTCTCATTGTCATTGCAGGCTGGTTTATATTCATCATTAAGAAAAGTGATTAGTGTAACCTGCTTAAAAATAGCTGTGAACTTAAAACAACAGGACAAAAACATAGCTGATGACTAAAAATTATAATTTTATGACTCTAGACATTGTGAAGACAGTGGATAATACAGTGACATAATACGTTTTTAGGCATATCAAAACTAAATTTTACCCGCTGGCGCTTTTAGGTATACAGCGACCTCTGATGGTTGAAGTGTTAATCATAGGCTACCGGACTGTATTGCACGCGATGTAGACAGCATTCAAATTAAGTTTATGATGAATAAATGTTACATAAAGCACATATAATAAAATAGGCCGACAAGAAAACATTTTTATCCATCCCACAAGTCTTGTAAATCCATGTATTTTATTATTATTGGTAATATTTTTATATTCGCTGTTATGTAGCTATTTGATTTATTTTCCCTTCATTTCGATCTCTTAACGTTCATGGCTGTATAATAATAATAATAATAATAATAATAATAATAGCCTAATATATACATATTACATAAAAGGACACGATCAACGGACTGTGGGATGGATAAATATATTTTATCAATCTCTGATAATCCCAGGTTGCTATGGTCATTCGGGTTTGTTTATGCATGATTAAACTCGTGGCCACGAGAAATTGATGTTCCCTCAATAGGATCTGTGGCCACTACTGTAACGGGGTGACCAAGACGTGAGAAGTGCGGATCCATTTGCGAGGCTTTATTCCAAAACATGGTCTTAATACAGGCAGGGTCAATAAACAGCAAACAAGTATGGCAGGGGCAAGACACAGAGTAATCCTTAGGGCTAGCGTGGGTCGACGATCGGCAAACAATATCCAACAGGGGCAAGGCAAAGAGAGATAATCCAGGTAAACAGCAATAATCCAAACGAGATGCAAACCGAGTCCAAAGGGCTAGGCTAAGGTTAAATCCAGGAAAACACGGGCAAGAATCAAAACACAAAAGGCAAGGCAAGGCAAGGCAAGGCAAGGCTATGACAACTACGTGGGCTGCGTAGAGTAGCTATCTCTTGGAGAGTGATAAACACTAAACAATACTCGGTGCTCACAGATAGAAAGTCCAAGGCTTATAAAGAGTGTGTGATTGGGTGATAGTGATTGTGAGATAGTTCTCAGGTGTGAGCGTGATTAGTGTAATCAGCTGTTTGTATGTCGTTAGTGCACTGGATGATGGGAATTGTATTTTAAGGTGATGTGCAACAGTTTGTGTAGTGCAAGAGTCAATGTGGTGAGCGGGTGACCTCTGGTGGCGAGTGAACGGAAGTGCATGGACAGGATTCGTGACAACTACATACAGCATTATAAAGTTCCCATGACTTAATATCTCATGGCCATGACAAATCTAAATCAAAAAGACTCAAGCTTCAGCTTATGTAGCCTATTTGAAAAAAAGCCATGGGTAAAATTACCCCGTGGTGGTGTTAATATAATAATTTAATAATGTCATATATATTTTTTTTAATTTAAAATTTCTTAATTAAAAATAAAATATTAATAAATACATATCTGATAATCCCAGGTTGCTATGGTCCTGCGGGTTTGTTTACCCATTAATATCTCGTGGCCACAAGAAATTTAAACCAAAAATACTTTTTTTTATTTATTTTTTTTATACATTTTTTATTGTTGTTGACATCTTTTAACATACAGAAAAACAAATATTTGAGACATAGTATGCTTCAAAATATACGCAAGAGTATACATGTACTACAGATTATGTCAAAGAAAGATATTCATACAAAAACCTTAACATTCAAACCAGTACAACAGTGCTGAAAGAAGTCAATAACCATTAAAAGAAGAGGCAATTATAACAAAAATGAGGAACTGTAAATGTATAAAAATAATAACGAAATATATATATATAAAAAAATAAAAATAAAAAGCCATAAGACCAGAGTGTGTGTGTGTGTGAGTGTGGGGGAGATGAGGTCATTTCCTTAATTCAAATCAGTAGACCTTTGAGCTTCTCCAAAGTTTGAGCCCAGAGTCTAATGGTGTCCTCTCTTGCACCGTGAATTTGTGCAGTGGACAACTCGAGATATACCACATCTATAAATGTGAGAACCCAATATTGCTTATTAAGAGAATGTGGCAGTTTCCATCTTGTTGCTACTAATTTCTTGGCAGCTGCCAAGCCAGCTAGAAACACTCGTTTCTGAGTTTTGTTTAGTGGGGTACCAGAGAGATCATTTAAAATAAAAACAGATGGGGACAAAGGAACCGAAACATTTAATATAGTGGACAAATTTTCTTTAACCATATTCCAAAAGTTAGCAACCCCAGGGCATTCCCAAATCATGTGATAAAAAGTACCAATTTCCCCTGTATGGCAAAGTGTACAATTAGGATCAAGTTTAAGCTTCATACTATACAGTTTACGTGGAGTCATATAAGTCCTATGAATAAAATTTTAATGGATTTGTTGATGATCCGGATTCCTAGAAGCATGCATTACCATGACCCACACACGGTCCCAATCAAAACTAGGGGAAAGGCCCGGAATATCTGTCCGCCAGGAGGAGTCTATTGTCAGAGGAGGATACATTTTATCCAGAAAAAAAACATACAATTTAGAAACTAATCCTCTTGTTCCCTGGGTCTCACATAATACTTTCAGTAAATGGTGGTCTTTAAGAGGAGCCATCCAAGGGACCCCATATGTCTTCATGGCTGCCCTCAACTGTAAGTAAAAAAAGGTGGAGCTCTGCAGATTAAATTGAATAGAAAGTTCTTCAAAGGTGTAAAGGCCCTTGTCACCCATTATATCACCCAATGAGTGAATCCCTTTGTCGTACCACTGTCGACACTGCCCAAACTAAATAGAGTGCTTACGAATGAGCAAACCATAGATATTAAAGAGAGGCAAGTGGGGATTCCAATTAGAACGGATACCACAAACTTTTTCAGCTGCTCTCCAGACTGACACAACATGCGAAACTAAAGGACCGAAACGAAGTTTACACTTATTTAGAGGGATATTAGCAAATAAAATTTCATCCAACTTCAGAGGAAGAACCAAATTTTCCTCTAGGGAACGCCAAGAAACATCAATTTTATCATCATACCAGCTAAACAGAGGACGTAGTGCAAAAGCCCAGTGATACAACTTAAAATTGGGAAGTGAAAGTCCACCAGCGAATCTATCTCATTGCATCGTGGAAAGCTTAAGACGAGGCCGTTTGCCATTCCAGACAAATTTGGTGATTATGCTCTGTAACCTGTCCCAAAAGCGAGACGGGGGAGGCAAGGGGAGCATAGAACTCACAAAATTAATTCGAGGGAGTACATTCATTTTGACAATCGAGACACGTGACCTAAGAGAGTTTGGAAGCGATGACCAATTATCCAGGTTGCATGAAATTTTAGAAAGGATACCCTCATAGTTGGTCTTAATTATATACTGCAATGAAGCACCAATCGTAATACCCAAATACTTAAATTGTTTAACCACTGGTATACCTGATGGTAGTGCTGTGTTTCTCATTGCGTCATTCAGTGGAAGCAGTGCTGACTTCGTCCAGTTTATTTTATATAAGCAGCCAAAGATAGTTAAGATGTTAGGTATGGACCACAACGGATTACCTAGATAAAGAAGGACATCGTCCGCATACAATGAAATATGATGACTAGTTCCACATATTGTGATTGGGGTAATAGCTTTATCTATGCGTATTGTTTGTGCCAGTGGCTCAAGTGAGAGTGCAAAAAGAAACGGGCTTAGTGGACACCCCTGTCGAGAACCTCTGGCTATGTCAAACAATGAAGAACAAGTTCTACCTGTCAGCACCATGGCTGTGGGATTTGCATACAACACCTTTATCATACGAATGTAAGAGGACCCCAGAGCCATGACCTTCAACACTGACTACAGATATGGCCACTCCAGCCGATCAAAGGCTTTCATGGCATCTAGGGAAAGGACAGCAGCAGGAAGAGTCAACGAAGATGTGCCATGTATTATATGGAGTAATCTCCTAAGATTGTCAGAGGCTAACCTAGTTCTAATGAAACCTGTCTGATCACAGTTGACAAGCTTAGTCATGACCGGCTGAAGCCTTCGCGCAAGCAATTTAGCGTAAATTTTCAGATCAGCGTTTAAAAGGGACAAAGGCCTATAACTTGAGCAATCATTAGGGTCCTTGTCCTTTTTGAGCAAAAGCGAGATAACTGCAATATTCATATCTCTAGAAAAAGACCTTCTTTCAACAGTGGCTTGAATCATATCAAAAAGTAGAGGGCCCAGACTGTCCCAGAAGGCTGTGTAAAATTCTGGAGGAATTCCATCCAGCCCAGGAGATTTACCATTACACATATCAGAAGCAGCCTCCTTAAGCTCATCTAAGGTAATGGGGGTATCTAGTTTTAAAGAGTCTTCCTCAGACAGCTTAGGAAGCAGTATTTTGTTTAGAAAATTGTCACAAGCATCCTGGTTATGAGATACCTCCGATCTATATAATTCAGCATAAAAACTGCGTAAAGTAGCATTAACCTGTGAAGGTTCATTAAGAATGTTACCATCTTTGGACTTAATTGTGCTGATATCTGAAAAATGTTCATTGGACCGCAATCTAAGGGCAAGTAAACGGCTGGGTCTAGCCCCACTAAAATAGTACATCTGCCGTGTCCTATGAATTAAAAATTCAGCACGCTGTTTCATAATAGCATTTATCTCTTTTTTCACAAGATCAAATTGAAGCTTTACATCCTCGTCATAGCTTTGTTGTAATAGACCATCTAAAGCTGAAAGTTTAGACTCTAAATCGTGTAATCTAGATGAACGAGCTTTCCGTATGCTGGAAGCATAACATACTGTAAAATTCCTAATAAACCCTTTAATAGCATCCCAGAATATCCTGGGGTCATCAACTGAACCTTCATTTATATCGACAAAATCTGTTAGTTGACATGAGAACTTGGTTTTGAATGTTTCATCTCGGAGAAGCGTTGTGTTGAAACGCCATCTAGGGGCCCGAGCTGGATTAGAATTTATCAAAACAGAAGCAATCACTGCCTTATGGTCGGAAAATGCCACTGGCAATAAGCTAGCCTTAACAATATTATGAAACAAGCCTCTAGAAGAAAAAATAAAGTTTTTGAGAAAGATTTGAGAAAGATTTGTGTCTAGATGACAAATGGGTAAAGTCTTTAACACCAGGATTTAATATATGCCACAAATCCACAACTCCGGTATCACTGATCCAGGAACGTAAAGCCTCAGAAGCATATTTTTGATCTAAATTTTCGGAGTGCCCCGACCTATCAACTAAATAGTTAACAACAGCATTAAAATCAGCGCCAATAATTAATTTGAAGCCAGAAAGCTCCAGAAGTACCTTAGTGACCTGTTCATAATTTTTTTTTTTAAGTATTGGGGGCATAAATTGAGACCAAGGCAACATCTCTATTTTCAATATGAACTTTTGCAACTGTTATTCTACCTTTGTCATCTGCCCAAGTATCCAACAGTTTAAAACGCAGATTACGCTGACATATAATCGCCACCCCTTTAGATTTATTCGCAGCTGAGGAGCAAGCAACAACACGAAAAATGCGATTAGACATGCGATTATTATCCCTTTTGACCAAATGAGTCTCTTGTAAAAAGGCTATATTTATTCTCTGTTTCGACAAAAAATCCAAAGTGGCAACTCGTTTCACTGGATTGTTCAAGCCCCTTACATTGAGGCTGAGAATGTTCAACTTGACACCATCAGCCATTTATGGAGTAATAAAAAGGTAAACAATGTAGTAAACTGAAATAGCAAACTATACATAGGAGAGAGAAAAACATATATTAAAAAAAAGCAGAGTGGAGAAGGGAATTTTAATTTCTGGTCTGGCTTGGGCAAACTAGTATTAGAACGATACAAAAACAGAACAAGGAGAAGATTGGGTGCACCCATATCTATAACTCCTGTGGAACACAAATGAAAAACTAGGATCTGTTAATCATTTAAAGGCGCAGAGAAAAATACACACCTGCTCAATATCCTAGTTTTAATCAAAAAACAAAAGCTTCACGGCAGATAAAGGTTTTATACATAAGATAACTCTCCCATGTGTTTTTGCTGATCACCCATCATTAGTTGAACATATACGGATCATATTCCAAAGAAAAGGAAGTATTTTGTAAATACAGCAAACCCTCATCGAGAGGCTAAAGACAAACGAGTTCACATATTACCATCCAAATAAGTTTTGGCATCTTTCGGGTCTTTGAAAGTTTTCTGTACACCGTTCGCCTTGAAGACCAACACAGCTGGGAAGTTCATTTGGAAGCGGATGCCTTTCTTAATAAGTTCAGCGCAGATCGGGTTGAAGGCTCTTCTCGCGGCACGAACTGTGGGTGAAATGTCAGGAGCGATGCGAAGAAGTTGATCCTCGTATTGAAGTTGGCCTTTGCGTCTAGCTGCGGTCAGAATTGTAGCGACGTCCCTGGAGCGATGAATCTTGATAATAACAGGGCGAGGTTGGCCATCAGTAGGCATACCAAGCCCTCGGTGTGAGCGGTCAATTGCGATCGACGGGACAGGCAACTCAAGCAGTTTTGGGATGAAAGTTTCGAAAAAATGTATGGGATCACTTCCCTCAACGGACTCTTTGAGGTTTAGAATTCTGATATTGTCCCGCCTGGAACGACCCTCCAGATCTGTAACCTTCTCCGTAAGTGCTGTGTTAAGTTTCTCAAGTGCAGCCAGTTTCCCTTTTAGCGGAGAAATGTCATCTTCCAAGGCGGAGATACGAGTTTCTGTTTCAGCCTGGCGAGTCGCAAGAGAGTCGGTGACCGCAGCGACCTCATTGGTGCTATCAACTTTCGAATCCAGACCAGACTCCAGCTTAACGAAAGAGTCATTCAACATCTTTTGCGTGCGCCAACCTTCTTCTGCAACGACTTCGGCAATGTGTTTAAGCAAAGCTCCATGTGATAATTCAGGTGACGAACTCTCACGGCTAAGCGCAAGATCACTGCTAGCACTAGCCTCGCTAGAATCAGCACAATCTTCTGTAAAGCCTCAGGAATGGTCCGGCTTGCTCTGTTTTGACGGCTTAGGCATGATAAACTAACAATGAAGCGACTAAATAATGATTTTGAGAGAGATGGGCGAAAATAGATAAAGAACAGTAACGTAGACTGGGAGAGATGAAAAACACGACTGATCACTCCGCTGCCATTACCGGAAGCCGACTCAAGCTTCATTTTTTTTTTTTTTTTTTTTTTGCATCTTCCAGTGACAGTCATTTCTTAATTTATGCCAGGAGTTATGTAAATGAAAAACGAAGTCGAAATCGATATGAAGCTTTTTAATGATGTATAAGTTAATTGCTTTCTTTTACATTAAAACTAGCAGTAACTCTGAACTAATGTAAATAAAGAACACTGTGCGCTGGCGTCCTCCCACAGGTTAAGAGATTGTAAACAAGCACTGTTAATACACATTTAGTTAACCAAATGAAACGATACACATTTTAATGCTATAAAAGTGTGCACATTGAGAGAAATAAACAGCAGATGTTCATTTCAACAACTTCTTTAACTTGAGCAAACGCTGCTAATACACATATACATTTGTTAATAAAGTTAATAAAATGAAAACATGCATGTTTTAAAGCTAGTGAATAAAAGGAAACAATCCACCCACATGCCTCTGCTCAATGACGGTGCCTGAATCAGTTGTGATCTGCGTCTCTGGCCGATGACGTCACTTCCAGGGAGGCATGCCCAGGCCTGTTGTACACGCCCCCGTCCCTTGACTCCACCCCCATGTCAAAACAGTGCCACAAAGTGAGACGCGCAGAAACGTGAAGCGCAAAGGGGAAAACGGTATCGCAAGCTCAAACTTGACTGAAACGCAAAATAAAAGCAGTGTTGCAAATAAATTAGTAGATATGGCCATGGAAAATATGTATTGCAAAATCATTGCTTTTGCTCTGTTTCATTTTTTTTTGCAATTCTTTATTTTTGTTTGCAAAACTATTTTTTTTCTCGCAATACTTCATTTTCTTGGAAATTCTTTATTTTTGTTTACAAAAAGCACATTTATATTTTCTCAATACATTAATTTTCTTTTGCAATGCTTAAATTCTCTTGCAAATATATACGGCATTGTTTTGACTCCATAATGCACTGTCTGTCTCTTTCGGACCATAAATAGAGACCAATGCTAACCTATTATATATTTTGCATCGGATAAAAACAAATCTACCCTTCTCATCACTGCCAAGGTGTTCAATTGTTAAATTTAACTTCCTGTTGACAAGGATAAGCACCCTCTTAATTTTATTTTGAGCGCAGGAAAAAGCTGCTAATTTATAATACTTATTCTGGAAACGTGCCACGTCAGATTGTTTTAAATGCGTCTCTTGTATTAGGGCACAGGAAATAGATTTACGGTGTAAATATTCTAACACACAGGTTCGTTTAACAGCAGAATTTAAACCATTCACATTCAGTGATAAAATATTTAGAGTATGCATTGAATATTCGTAATCCCAAGATTGTATTCAATAAATGAAAAAAAAACAGAAGCACCTCCATTCTGTAAATAGCATGTAAACACTGATGTGCATTTTATTATTATTATTATTATTATTATTAGTTACATTTATATAGCACTTTTCAAGGCACTCAAATCGCTTTACATACAAGGGGGAATCTCCTCATCCACCACTATTTCACTATTTTAGATACCAAACCTCCTAGATGAAAAATCCCTTTAGAAATAAGGTAAAATAAATAAAAGTATAAATGTCTGTTGTAAAAAATAAAAATAAAAACAACATAAAAACATGAACAACCGACAACCATAAACAAGGAACAATTCAGACCGCACATTACCGAGAACATAGGTCTGACTGAGCAACAAAAAATAGTGATGGTTCGTGACCGATCCACTCCAACGCAAGACATGCCTCCCGAAAGGCTCACACAGCCAAAAAAAAATTTTTTTTTAAATTAAACCTACTCTCCATTAATCCCCTCCAATAGAGAAAAAAGGAGTGTCAGTCTTACCAGCAACGAGATCGTTGTACCGGATATATAGGGGCAATATCCCAGTAGGAGAGAGGGGAGAAGAAAAAGCAAAAAACAGGTCTAGCAAGTGTCCATGTCCATCCTGCCACCATCCCCCCCTGGGAAGCTAGGACCATGTCCATCCCAGCCATCAAGCTCCTCCTGCCGGGCCGGAGAGACAGCGGCCGCTGTTCCCCTGCCGCCCCCCCGCCCCCCCCTGCAGAGCATCGGCATACGTCTGCTGCTGAGACAGGGAGCTGATAAAATCCTCCGCTTTCTGAGGGGAATCGAAGCTTTTCTGTTCCCCTTTGTGCCGTAGTTTAATTACCGCCGGATAGATGAGGAAGGGCTGGAGACCAATCGCTGTCATCTTCTTCAAAACCGGATTAACCCTCTGGGGTCTAAGGGTGTTTTGGGGGCCTGGAGAAGTTTTGACTCCTGATTTGTGCTTTTTCAGCTTATAAACATATAAATGTAGCTAATAACACTGTAAACAGACAAACTGGGCTAAATAATATGTCGCATTTATGTACATGGTTTTGTTTTTGAAAAAAACATAGCGTGGTTAGTGAAAAACTAAAATTTTGAAGTCACTGTGATAAAAAACATACAGAACATGCCAAGACTTATAGTGATCTTGCATTTCAAAATTATATGAAAATAATCTTGTTTACTTACTCACAGAAAACAATATATTGATAAATTTTCTAAGCCTTTTTGAATAGAAAAGGTCTATGCGAGAAGGCGTCAACCTTCACATTCACACCTGGAAGACAAAGGCCCGCATTGAGCTCATAATGGCTTCATTGAGCCATCCGATGTGACTGAGAGGGAAGAGTCAAGAAAGAATGAGGACAAAATACATTTATATATTTTTTGTTTTTAGTTTATTAAGAATATATCTAGCTATCACACAAAATAACTTGTACTTGCGACGTTATATAGAAGATCAATCAAAGACTTTTTAGATCATTACTCCAGTCACATGCCTTCTTTACATCACTTGGCTATATAAAAGTTTTAATTTCGATCGACTCCAAGCTTTTGAGGTATAGTGTGTATTGTTACCTTGGAGTAAGACTGGAGTAATGATGCTGAAAATGTAGCTTTGTAGCTTAGTTTGTAGCTGTGTTCCGTCATGGGCTGCTTATTTGCATTGGCTCACTTTGCAACAGGTTCTTTTGCGTTATCCCACATCTGAAATAAAAAGTAAGCATGCTGTTTACACAAACTCTTATTAACAATGTGATGGTCACGATACTAGCTAATTTATAGAAAAAAAGAACCAATTACTCAACATATTTTACCTTACAGTAAATAAATCAAATTAAAGAACATCTGTAAAATGAATCCACTTACTCTGGATTGTGAAGAGATGAAAACTGAACGAGACCAGCGCCCCCTCTGAGGAGGTGAACGAGGGTATGTATTCAGCTAAAAGAATGTTATAAACATTGCATTTATTTTTCACAGTACCTTACAGAATCCAATAACAAGCTCCCAGAAGCTTAGTTACTTCATAAACAAGGCTTTGTAGTAGGCCTATACAATACACTATAGTTATAAACAGATATTCACAAACAGAACAAAGATTGTTCTTATAAACTGTTATAAACCTGCCGTAGCCTATGTTACTTCAATATCTATTGTCACAATAACACGTCATCAAAAAATAAACATCTCTCATCAGGTCTCCACTACTGAGTATTGTTCTTTTGAGGGAAGTCTCCACTCAGCGCGTCTTCTTCCAGAAACGAACAGTGATTTTTTGTTTATGTTTGGCGTCTCCAGAGCGCGTCTGTGATATTTACTGCCCTTTAGAGATAATGAGTTAGACGGGAACGACTGAACATCGTTTTGGTTTCATCGGATTGCTCACGTGCATCTTACTTCATTTAAAAGCCTGAACAGTCTCTGTGTTGAGTTTTCGCTGATCAATTTTAGTGACGCGTTTCTAAAAGTCACGGAGAAGACAGAGAGCGCACCCTGTTTGTTTTCTTTATTCTTCAAAAGCACAAAGTTTAGTTGTTATTATGAGTGTATACAAATAAAAGCCGTGGTAGCTATGGCCTCAAAGCTCTTTAACAGACTTGTTGGTCACTTGTATGTCCTCACGCATGGAATCAGCATCGCGTCCATCGCATCTCTTACTGCCGAATTCACAACCGCTCCCTCTGGCAACCAGACGAACATTCAAAGTGCTTTGCTGTTCTTTAAGTGCTAGCTTGTCTGCTTCGCCGTGGTAACACCGTTAGCAATAGCATCGTCAAAGTTCACAACCGAATCTCTGCTGTTCTTTAGATGGTGGAATCTCTGAATTTTTTCTTCATTGGCGATTGCTCAATCTCTCTTTTCCGATCCCCTTTGGCTGCCGAAGCACTCATGATGGGTCCAATGCAGAGTGGTTTAAAATTTACTGACAGGATCACACAATATGTGGCAAAGTGAGCAGAGCGAAAGACTAAGCCTGCATCGCCGTCGAAGGGTCACGTGATCCCCCAACAAAAACTATGATTATGATATATTTTATGACATACGTGGAGCTAAATACGAACATCAGACAGAGACTTACTGATGGATAAAATGTTATTAAATACACAATTGTGATAGACTATATGATTTGTCTTATTTCTTAAAGTGGTCATATTTACCATGTTTACTATGGTAATGGATAGCGTGCATAGTCTTTTGCATTTACATTTACATTTACATTTAGTCATTTGGCAGACGCTTTTATCCAAAGCGACTTATAATTGTGGAATACATAAAGTGATTCATCTTGAAGAGGTAATCTGACAGAGGAAGTGCTCATAACACCAAGTCTCAGTCATTGTTCAAATAAGTACAAGCTAGCAAGGGAAGGAGAGAAAGATAAAGGGAAAGATTCATTTTTTTAGGATGAAGTCAAGTAGTGCCGAAAGAGATGAGTTTTCAGTTGTTGCTTGAAGATTGACAGGGATCCAGCATTCCGGATAAGGGTGGGAAGATTATTCCACCAGCCAGGAATGGTGAACGAGAATGTTCTGGAGAGTGATTTTGAGTCTCTCTGTGATGGTACCACAAGGAGTCTCTCACTAGCAGATCTCAGACTTCTGGAGGGGATGTAGATTCGTAATAGTGAGTGGAAGTAGGAGGGTGCTGAGCCTGTGGTCGTTCTGTATGCAAGCATCAGTGTCTTGAACTTGATGCGAGCTGCCACCGGTAGCCAGTGCAAGGAGATGAAGAGAGGTGTAACAACACGTTTCAGGACCTACTCATAGTCGAAATCATACTCTAGGATTTAATACTGTCACATGGAATTGATGTTAGTGGTGTTGAAATTCTGAAGCAAAGCGATGATATATCAGATCATTATCTAGTCTTGTGTAAACTCCATATAGTTAAAGCTGTAAATTCAATTCCTTCTTACAAATATGGTAGAACCATCACTTCTACCACAAAAGACTGCTTTGTAAGTAATCTTCCTGATTTATCTAAATTCCTCAGCATATCCAACAGCTCAGAACAACTTGATGATGTAACAGAAACTATGGACTCTCTCTTTTCTAGCACTTTAGATACGGTTGCTCCTTTACGCTTAAGGAAGATCAAGGAAAAGAGTCCAACACTGTGGTATAATGAGCACACTCGCACTCTAAAGAGAGCAGCCCGGAAAATGGAGCGCAGCTGGAGGAAAACAAAACTAGAGGTATTTCGTTTAGCTTGGCGGGAAAGTATCCTATCCTACAGAAAAGCATTAAAAACTGCTAGATCCGATTACTTTTCATCTCTTCTAGAAGAAAACAAACATAACCCCCGGTATTTATTCAATATGGTCACTAAATTAACGAAAAATAAAGCATCAACAGGTGTTGGCATTTCCCAAGAGCACAGCAGTAATGATTTTATGAACTACTTTACTTCCAAGATTGATACTATCAGAGATAAAATTGTAACCATGCAGCCGTCAGCTACAGTATCGCATCAGATAGATTATAGCATTATAGATCCCCTGAGGAACAATTCCACTCATTCTCTACTATAGGAGAGGAAGAATTGTATAAACTTGTTAAATCATCTAAGCCAACAACATGTATGTTAGACCCTATTCCATCTAAACTACTAAAAGAGCTGCTTCCAGAAGTCATAGATCCTCTTTTGGCTATTATTAATTCATCATTGTCATTAGGATATGTCCCCAAAACCTTCAAATTGGCTGTTATTAACCTGTTAACCAGCGCCACCATATTGGGAATCACAGCTGAAAATGACTAACTAACTTAAAATGGTAACAGCTCCTGACTTCAGTGTGCCACACACACAAAAATTGTACCACACTGAATTTTTTTTTTATTTCATATAAAAATACATTAAATCAGTCCTGAAGCAATCCAGAAAAGTAATGGGTTGAAAGTCACATGTCTCATGAGTTTATATTTCAAATCTGAAGAAGATACCATGAAAAATGAGATTCCTGCAGCCATTTTTCTGTGAGCAGTCAGTAATTACATGCTGATTATCAGCCATACAGATGTTAATCATACAGTTACAGGCAATTCCCCACAAAACACGCAAACATATATGAAAAATGTTGAAGACGAAAAAAAAAAGAAGGATTATTTGTGCAAAAAAGATTGCTAAGTTACGCCCCCATCAGATGACAGGTGCGTCACAGCGTGCGTCACGCGCCGTCGCGAGGGAGCGCCAGAATTCAAATAAACAATCTTCCGTGTATCTTTGACTTTTTTTTTTTTGGATAATCTCATTCTGTTTGGGACATTGCCTGCTACAAAATCATGCTGTTTCTTTTACCACCAAGACGCTGTTTTTGAGCGTAATTTGTTCCATAACGGACACAAACAATAACTCTCCCTGAAGAGATGAGACATAAACAAATGAATAACGATCCAAATTACAACTTTGTTGTTTCTTTGGACTAAAAGTGCTCGATGGAATGTTGGACCCTTCAGTGGACCCTTATTTCTCAAACGAAACCGGGATTTACAGCAGTGGATACGTTTGAGGTATCAGGATGAATCTGGTATGTACTGCGGTTTTTTATACATGTTTTGATGTGTACTGCTTACACAAATTTAGCAAATACATTCCTTATAAGCTTTCTATCGAAAAACAGCGATCTGTCGTCGATGCTTGAGGCTTAGACCTTCAAAATGATATATAGTTTGTCAAGATAAATTTTTTCTTGTTTTACTTTATCTGTTTGAAAACAATGACATGTGCAAACAAAGAGCTTTCAGTGCACTGGCGTCCTGGTGCATGTTAACAGGTTAAGCCTCTCATTAAAAAAACACAACTTGACCCCAAAGATCTAGTTAATTACAGACCGATCTCAAATCTCCCTTTTCTGTCAAAGATACTAGACAAGGTAATATCCTCACAATTATATTCCTTCTTAGAGAAAAATGGTATCTGTGAGGAATTCCAGTCAGGATTTAGACCGTATCATAGTACTGAGACTGCTCTCATTAGAGTTACAAATGATCTGCTTCTATCATCTGATCGTGGTTGTATCTCTTTATTAGTTCTACTGGATCTTAGCGCTGCGTTCGACACCATCGACCACAACATTCTTTTAAATAGACTAGAAAACTTTGTTGGCATTAGTGGAAGTGCCTTAGCATGGTTCAAATCGTACTTATCTGACCGCCATCAGTTTGTAGCAGTGAATGAAGAGGTATCATATCGATCACAAGTGCAGTATGGAGTACCTCAAGGCTCAGTACTAGGGCCGTTACTTTTCACACTTTACATGTTACCCTTGGGAGATATTATCAGGAAACACGGTGTTAGCTTTCACTGTTATGCTGATGATACTCAGCTCTATATTTCTTCACGGCCCGAATGAAACACACCAAATTGAGAAACTAACGGAATGCATAGTCGATATAATAAACTGGATGATGAGTAATTTCTTACTGCTTAAATTCTGAAAAAACAGAGGTGTTAATTATTGGACCTAAAAACCCCACATGTAATAAACTAGAACACTACCTAACTCTTGACGGCTGCTCTGTAAATTCTTCTTCTTCATCAGTCAGGAACCTAGGTGTGCTGTTTGATAGCAATCTTTCTTTTGAAAGCCATGTTTCTAGCATCTGTAAAACTGTGTTCTTCAATCTCAAAAACATATCTAAATTGCGACCTATGCTCTCAACGTCAAATGCAGAAATGCTAATTCATGCGTTTATGACCTCAAGGTTAGACTATTGTAATGCTTTACTGGGTGGTTGTTCTGCACGCTTGATCAACAAACTACAGTTGGTCCAAAATGCAGCAGCTAGAGTTCTTACTAGAACAAAGAAGTATGACCATATTAGCCCGGTTCTGTCAACACTGCACTGGCTCCCTATCAAACATCGTATAGATTTTAAAATCTTGTTAATGACTTATAAAGCCCTGAATGGCTTAGCTCCTCAGTACTTGAGCGAGCTCCTATCACACTATATTAATTCACATCCGCTGCGTTCTCAAAACTCTGGCCGTTTGATAATACCTAGAATATCAAAATCGACTGCGGGTGGCAGAACCTTTTCCTATTTAGCTCCCAAACTCTGGAACAATCTACCTAACACTGTTCGGGAGGCAGACACTCTGTCAGTTTAAATCTAGATTAAAGACCCATCTCTTTAACCTGGCGTACACATAACACACTACTACACTTCTATTATTCAAATACGTTAAAGGATTGTTAGGCTGCATTAATTAGATCAACCGGAACCGGGAACACTCCCCATAACACACGATGTACTCGTTACTTCGTAAGAAGATTGGCATCTAAGCTAATATTTGTTTCTTTCTTATTCTGTTTCTCAGTCCGTGTCCGGATCAGATGGTGGATCGGCGCCGGGAGATGATGTCTCCCGATGTCCCTGATCGTCAGCGATGAGCCCCAGAGACATATCCCCAGTGATGACCTCGATTAACCTGTTAACCTGCACCCCCCATATTGGGAATCAACTAAAATGATAACTAACTTAAATGGTAACAGCTCCTGACTTCAGTGTGCCAAACACAATTGTGGTGTCTTTGGAAAGAAGACCCTTTGGCCTTTACTATATCATCCAAGTTGATGATGCTCAAAAATATAAAAAGTTATAGACCTAAGTGCTTGATAAAAATTGTACACACTAATATTTTTTTATTTCTATAAAAATACATGAAATCAGTCCTGGAGCAATCCAGAAAAGTAATGGGTTGAAAGTCAATGTCTCATGATTTATATTTCAAATCTGAAAAGATACCATGAAAAATAGATTCCTGCAGACATTTTTCTAGTCCCCCCCCCCTCTGTTTGAGGAAAAAAAATTACCAAATTTTAAGAGTTACTAAACATTTATAATACATACCACTGTTTTTCAAATAAAACAAGACAGAATCTTAAATCGTAAAGTTATTTATTTGAGCAAGAAAAATAATAAGAATAATTTTTGAGTGATGAAAAAAAAACAATAATAATAAAAAAAAATAACTTAATTACATACTGATTTCCTGCAAACAGCTGCTCTCCTGCTCATACATTAGTAATCACATGCTGAGATCATTCTACAGATGCTAATCATACTGATTGCTGCCCAATATAGTCAATATTCACATTATAATGGCCTTTTATATAGCTGCTTCACACTGATATCTGTGAACAGTCAGTAATTACTCTGATTATCCAGCCATAGGTTTAATCATACAGATACAGGCACATTCTCCACAAAACACGCAAACATTATGAAAACTGTGAAGAAGAAAAAAAAGAAATGTTTTTTCTTTTTTTCTTATTGTGCAAAAAGATCGCTAAGTTACGCCCCCATCAGTGACAGGTACGTCACAGCGTGGTCACGCGCCGTCCGAGGGAGCGCCAGAATTCAAATAATCAATCTTCCGTGTATCTTTGACTTTTTTTTTTTTGGGATGATTTCTTCTGTTTGGGACATTGCTGCTCAAAATCTTGCTGTTTTTTTACCACCAAGACGCTTTTTTGAGCTAATTTGTTCATAACGGACACAAACAATAACTCTCCCTCAAGGATGGACGTAAACAAAGGATTAACGATTAAATTACAACGTTGTTGTTTCTTTGGACTAAAAGTGCTCGATGGAATGTTGTTCATGGACCCTTATCTTTCAAACTAAACCGGGATTTACAGCATGGATACGTTTGAGAGTCGTTATCAGGATGAATATGGTATGTACTGCGGTTTTTTTATACATGTTTTGATGTGTACTGCTTACACAAATTTAGCAAATACTTCCGTATACTTTCTATCGAAAAACAGCGATCTGTCGTCGAGCTTGAGGCTTAACCTTCAAAATGATATATAGTTTGTCAAGATTAATTTTGTCTGTTTTACTTTATCGTTTGAAAACAATGACGTGTGCAAACAAAGAGCTTTCAGTGCGCCCGCGTCCTGGTGCATGTAACAGGTTAAAATACAATAAAAATAAAAATAAAACAAATAACTAAAAATATAATAATAAAATACCTAACTACATAATACTATTATTGTTGGAAATTGCAACAATATAGAAATAGAATACTTAATTTTTTATTAAAACAATAAGAAAATAAATAAACAATAATATCCTGGCCAGAGGAGAACTGGCCCCCTGACTGAGCCTGGTTTCTCCCAAGGTTTTTTTTCTGCATTCTGTCACAGAGGGAGTTTTGGTTCCTTGCCGCTGTCGCCTCTGGCTTGCTCATTGGGGACACATAATTTCAGCGATTACTCAATTGATTTCACAGATCTATTTAAACTATACTGAGCTAGACAATGACTTCCGATTCAATAATGTAATGCCCTTAACTGAAAATTAGTGTTTAATCTTATTATTATACATTACTGCACTTTCCTCCAACTTGATACTGTTAAATGCTTTGACACAATCTGTATTGCTAAAAGCGCTATATAAATAAAGGTGACTTGACTTGACTTGACTTGTAACATGGGCTGTTTTGGGCTCGTTGAAGACCAATCGTGCCGCTGCATTCTGAATCATTTGTAGAGGTTTGATTGTGTTTGATGGAAGTCCAGCCAGAAGAGCATTGCAGTAGTCCAGCCTAGAAACGACAAGGGCCTGGACAAGAAGTTGTGCAGCATGCTCTGTCAGAAAGGGCCTGATCTTTCTGATGTTGTGTAGTGCAAACCTGCAAGATCGAGCAGTCTTTGCAATGTGCTCTTTGAAGGTCAGCTGGTCATCAAAGATTACACCAAGATTTCTGACCGAAGTTGATGGGGTAATTATGGATGAGCCTAACTGAATCATGAAGTCATGCTGTAGAGTCGGAGTGGCAGGGAAGACAAGAAGCTCAGTCTTTGCCAGGTTGAGCTGTAGGTGATGTTCTTTCATCCATGCCGAGATGTCCGCCAGGCAACCTGAGATCCGTGCAGCTACCGTTGGATCATCTGGTTGAAAAGAGAGATAGAGATGTGTGTCATCGGCGTAGCAATGATAGGAGAAGCCATGTGCCTGTATGATGGGACCCAGTGATGTAGTGTATGTGGAGAAGAGGAGGGGTCCAAGAACCGATCCCTGAGAAACTCCAGTGACCAGTTGATGTGCTTTGGATACCTCCCCTCCCCAGGCCACCCTGAAAGACCTACCGGTGAGATAGGATTCAAACCAGTGAAGTGGAATCCCAGTGATGCCCAGTGATGAGAGGGTGGACAGGAGGATCTGATGATTGACAGTGTCAAAAGCAGCAGAAAGATCCAGCAGAATGAGGACTGATGATTTGGAATCGGCCTTTGCAATTCGCAGGGCTTCAGTGACTGAGAGTAGCGCAGTCTCTGTTGAATGGCCACTCCTGAAACCTGACTGTTTAGCATCCAGTTTGTTGTACTGTGAAAGAAACAATGAGAGCTGGTTGAAGACAACTCGTTCGAGTGTTTTCGCTACGAATGGAAGGAGAGAGACAGGTCTGTAGTTTTCTAAAAGAGAAGTGTTTAGTGTTGGTTTTTTGAGCAGTGGGGTTACCCGAGCCTGCTTGAACGCTGTGGGGAAGATGACTGTGAGGAGAGATGTGTTGATAATGTGTGTGAGTGCCGGTAAGAGTGTGGGAGAGATTGCTTGGAGAAGGTGAGAGGGGATTGGGTCAAGAGGACATGTTGTATGATGGCTGGAGAGGAGAAATTTGGATACTTCCGCCTCGGTGAGGGTCAGAAGGAGAAGATGGGAGTTTGAGCAGTGGATGTGGTTGATTGGAGGTCCTGTGTGTGTGGAGGTGAGAACTGGTTACTGATTGTTCTAGTTTTGTCTGTGAAAAAAGTGGCAAAGTCTTCAGCTGTTATAGAAGTGGTGGGAGGTGGAGGAGGGGGACAGAGGAGAGAATTAAATGTTCTGAAGAGATTATGCATGTCTTGAGCGCTGTTGATCTTGTTGTGGAAATGTGAGGATTTGGCTGTGTGGACTTCAGTAGAGAAAGATGAAAGCAAAGACTGATACCTACTCAGGGCTGACGGATCGTTTGATTTGTGCCATTTTCTCTCTGCCGCTCTGAGTTTGGTCCGATGCTCACGAAGAACATCGGATAACCAGGGGTTAGAAGGGGCAGCCCGTGCTGGCCTGGAGGAGAGAGGACAAATGTCATCTAGACAAGAGGTTAAGGTAGAGCATAAAGTGTCAGTAGCTGCATAGGTAGGTGAGGGAAGAGAGGAGGATACTACAGAGGAAAGAAGGGAGGGGGAAAGGGAGTGTAGGTTACGTCTGAAAGTAACTGGTAAGGGAGATGGTGGCACCCGGGTAGCAAAATGTAAAGTAAATGTAATGAAGAAATGGTCAGAGATATGTAGTGGTTGTACCAGAATGCTATCTGTAGTCAAATTGCTTGTGTAAATTAAATCAAGTTGGTTGCCTGATTTGTGCGTGCTAGTAGTGGTAAAGCGTTTGAGATCAAATGAAGCTAGGAGTGAATGGAAGTCTGTAGCATAAGGCCTGTCTAGGTGAATGTTGAAATCGCCAAAGACTAAGAGTGGAGTGCCATCCTCCTCTAGGAAGGTGGCTAGAATTTGGCCAGGGGGACGGTAGATTACCACAATCTGGAGTTTTATAGGAGCTGTTACAGAAATCGCATGAGATTCAAATGAGTTGTGATTGCCTAGGGGAGAGTGGGTTGAGTATTTCCAATTGTTTGAAATGAGCAGACCAGTGCCAACTTGCCTTGGGGTGTGAGAGAAAGAGAAATTGTGAGAGAGAGCAGCTGGTGTTGCTGAGTCTTCTGGACGAATCCAGGTCTCAGTCAAGCCCAAGATGCTGAGTGTGGATTGTAAGGAAAAAGCAGAAATGAAGTCAGCTTAGTTGACAGCTGACTGGCAATTCCAAAGACCCACAAAGAAAGAAAGAGGTGTAGTAGAACATGTAGATATAGGGCGCAGGTTAGCAGGATTACGTTGCTGTCTGCATGTGTTTTTAGAGCGAGGTTGAGAGAGAACCGGAATGGTTTGGAAACACATGATAGAGGTGGAAGGATAGAGGATAGGAAAGGAGAGTGTGTGAGGGAAGATAGAAATGATACTTAAGTGTGTGGGGGGGATCACGTGACCCTTCGACGGCGATGCAGGCTTAGTCTTTCGCTCTGCTCACTTTGCCACATATTGTGTGATCCTGTCAGTAAAATTTAAACCACTCTGCATTGGACCCATCATGAGTGCTTCGCCAGACAAAGGGGATCGGAAAAGAGAGATTGAGCAATCGCCAATGAAGAAAAAAATCAGAGATTCCACCATCTCCAGAGAGAACCTCAACGATGCTATTGCTAACGGTGTTAAGCTAGCACTTAAAGAACAGCAAAGCACTTTGAATTCGGTTGTGAATTCGGCAGTAAGAGATGCGATGGACTCAATGCTGATTCCAGCATTGCGCGAACTGCGTGAGGACATGCAAGCGACCAACAAGTCTGTTAAAGAGCTAAGAGAGGAGTTTGAGGCCATAGTTACCACGGCGAAGCAGACACGTGACCATGTTGATTCTGTTCAGGCAGATGCACGTGAGGATAGAAGGGCAGTCACGGACTTAAGAAATAAGCTGGAGCGACTCACCCAGAAGATGACGGATATTGAAGATAGGGGCAGGAGGAACAATGTTCGTCTGGTGGGGCTGCCAGAAGGAGCGGAGGGTACCAAGGCAGCTGGTTTCCTCAGAGTTAATCTTTCCAAGTAGATACCTTCCTTGAGGGGCAGTGGCATTGAGATTGATCGGGCGCATCGCATCTATGATGGAGGGAGGGGCTCCGATCGGCCGCGCACTCTCATCTTCAGTGTACTAAGATGGCATGACAGATCGGAAATCCTGAAAGATGTCAGGCAGGCTTATCCGGTGAAATGCGCACAGGACAATGTCATATTTCTATTTTTTCCCGACTTTAGTCCAGCTACAGCGATCAGGAGAAAGGCATTTAATCCGGTTTTGAAGAAGATGACAGCGCTTGGTCTCCAGCCCTTCCTCATCTATCCGGCGGTAATTAAACTACGGCATAAAGGGGAACAGAAGAGCTTCGATTCCCCTCAGAAAGCGGAGGATTTTATCAGCTCCCTGTCTCAGCAGCAGACATATGCCGATGCTCTGCGGGGGGGCGGCGGGGGAACAGCGGCCGCTGTCTCTCCGGCCCGGCGGGAGGAGCTTGATGGCCGGGATGGACATGGTCCTAGCTGCCCAGGGGGGGATGGTGGCAGGATGGACATGGACACTTGCTAAACCTGTTTTTTGCTTTTTCTTCTCCCCTCTCTCCTACTGGGATATTGTCCCTATATATCCGGTACAACGATCTCGTTGCTGGTAAGACTGACACTCCTTTTTTTTTCTTTTGGAGGGTACTAATGGAGAGTAGGTTTAATTAAAAAAAAAATTTTTTTTTGGCTGTGTGAGCCTTTCGGGAGACATGTCTTGCGTTGGAGTGGATCGGTCACGAACCATCACTATTTTTTGTTGCTCAGTCAGACCTATGTTCTCGGTAATGTGCAGTCTGAATTGTTCCTTGTTTATGGTTGTCGGTTGTTCATGTTTTTATGTTGTTTTTATTTTTTACAACAGACATTTATACTTTTATTTATTTTACCTTATTTCTAAAGGGATTTTTCATCTAGGAGATTTGGTATCTAAAATGCACATCAGCGTTTACATGCTATTTACAGAATGGAGGTGCTTCTGTTTTTTTTCATTTATTGAATTCAATCTTGGGATTACGAATATTCAATGCATACTCTAAATATTTTATCACTGAATGTGAATGGTTTAAATTCTGCTGTTAAACGAACCCGTGTGTTAGAATATTTACACCGTAAATCTATTTCCTGTGCCCTAATTCAAGAGACACATTTAAAACAATCTGACGTGGCACGTTTCCAGAATAAGTATTATAAATTAGCAGCTTTTTCCAGCGCTCAAAATAAAACTAAGGGGGTATCCTTGTTAAAGGGATAGTTCACTTTGAAATTAAAATTTGGTATCTGTCAGCTTACCCCAAGGGCATCCAAGATGTAGGTGTCTTTTTTTTCAGTAGATCCAATTTTGATGTTTTTAGGTCAAACCGTTCTAGTCTGTCAGTCATATAATGGCAGGTATAGGTCACTGTCTCTATAAGAGGGAAAAAGAACATGCACAGAGAAATCCAAATTAAACAATTCCCCATCGTAACTACACATTGATGGCCTAAGACACGAAACGAGCGGTTTGTGTGAGAAAACGAACAGTATTTATATCGTTTTTTACCTCTTGTACACAACCATGTCCAAGTGATCTGAGTGCACACACACATCCGGTGTGTGACGTGTGTGTGTGTGTGTGTGCACGCGCTCTGGCTCAGCGTCAACGCTTGACCGAGGGCGTGTCTGAAGTGTGGTCCTGACGCAACTTTTCAAGCGCCAACGAAGGCGTCAGCCAATCAGATCGCCTCATGCAAATACCCAATCCCGTTCATGCAACACCAGAGAAGTATGTGATTGGTTGTTGTAACTATGACGGCGCGTCAGCACCACGCTTCAGACACGCCCTCCGTCAAGCATTGATGCCGACACCCGTGTGAATGCAGCGTGATCCAGAGCGCGCGCACACACACACGTCACACACCGGATGTGTGTGCGCACTCAGATCACTTGGACATGGTTGTGTACAAGAGGTAAAAAACGATATAAATACTGTTCGTTTTCTAACACAAACCGCTCGTTTCGTGTCTTAGGCCATCAATGTGTAGTTACGATGGGGAATTGTTTAATTTGGATTTCTCTGTGCATGTTCTTTTTCCCTCTTATAGAGACAGTGACCTATACCTGCCATTATATGACTGACAGACTAGAACGGTTTGACCTAAAAACATCAAAATTGGATCTACTGAAGAAAAAAAGACACCTACATCTTGGATGCCCTTGGGGTAAGCTGATAGATACCAAATTTTAATTTCAAAGTGAACTATCCCTTTAACCGGAAATTAAATTTAACGATTGAACACCTTGGTAGTGATGAGAAGGGTAGATTTGTTTTTATCGATGCAAAATATATAATAATAGGTTAGCATTGGTCTCTATTTGTGGTCCGAATGAGACAGACAGTGCATTCCTTACACAGATTTCCAAAACTCTACTTGAGGAGATTGATTGCCCTCTAGTGGTGGGTGGTGATTTTAATGCTGTCATAAATCCTGCTTTAGATAAATCTCAATCTGATACAACAGCCAATCCATCCTCTAAATTGCTGAATAAATTTATCACTGAGCTTAACTTAATCGATCTTTGGATAATTCAGAATACTAAAGCTAAGGACTTCACTTTTTTTTCTAATAGACACAAGACTTTCTCTAGGATAGACTACATATTTCTCAGCCCATCTTTAATTTCATCTAATTCCTCCGTCTCTATTTTACCAATTTTATTATCTGATCATTCTGCTGTGTTGTGCAGTGTTCCTCTTTCCGATGTTAAAGCCAAGTCCCCTAGATGGCGCTTTAACATATCATTATTAAGTAATCAGACTTTCATTACTTCTCTAAAAGAATATATTAAAGAATTTCTTGAAATTAATATGCCCTCTGATGTGGATCCTCAAATACTGTGGGAAATGACTAAGTGTGCTATACGAGGTTTCTGTATATCTTTCTCTTCTACTCTTGCCAAAGCGAAAACTCACCAGTTTACACAATTAGAAAATAAAATCCAATCATTACAAAACCTACAAAAACAACATTTTACTGAGCAACAGGCTAGACAGCTGTCCTCTTTAAAAGAAGAATATGACTTACTTTCACACTCAAAGGTGGAATTTATTTTACATAGGAATAGGCAAAAATATTATTTAGAATCAGAGAGACCTAGTCATTTATTGGCCCTTAGGTTGAAAGAATGCGAGTCTAAGGCATATATTAGCGCAATAAAATCATCGGATGATCAGGTCACCACGAATCCTGTGGCAATTAATGACATATTTAAAGGTTTTTACACAAATCTGTATAAAGCCGAAACAGATTTTGATGAAACAATTTGTAAGCAGTATTTAGATAAATTGGAACTGCCTTGGATCTCACAGATAGATAAAGAATCTTTGGAGACCCCATTAAGTTTGGAGGAACTCCACGTCTCTCTAAAAAGCCTTCAAAAGGGCAAATTGCCGGGTCTAGATGGTCTCCCCCTGAATTATATTTAGAAATTTGGGATTTGGTAGGGATACTTATGCTTAACTCATTTAATCTTGCAATTGTACATGGGGTATTTCATAGAGATAAAAAAACTTCACTGATTTCATTACTTCTTAAAAAAGGGAAAGATCCATTAGATTGTTCCAGCTACAGACCGATTTCGCTTATCCCATGTGATATAAGAATCTATGCTAAAGTTTTTGCTTCTCGTATGGAGAAGGTAATTCATAGTCTGATCAAGGAGGACCAAACTGGTTTCATCAAGGGGCGCAATGCATCTGACAATATGCATCGACTCCTTCATATTCTTGACTTTGCGGACTCCCACCCAACCCCTTGTGCGGTCTTTTCACTTGATGCAGAAAAAGCCTTTGACAGGCTAGAGTGGAATTATATGTGGGCAGTTCTGCAATGTTTCGGCTTCGGTGAACACTTCATTTCTATGATTAAGACATTATACCACTCACCTGCAGCATCAGTCATAACTGGTAATATTATTTCCCCCTCATTCCCTTTACAGCGGGGAACGAGGCAGGGGTGTCCGCTTTCCCCCTTATTGTTTTGTCTATCTCTTGAACCCTTAGCGCAAGCTATCAGGAAATCTGAAGTATCGATTAAGATTCATGATCATAATTATAGTATTTCATTATACGCTGATGATATTATTCTATATTTAGACCACTTTGATGTTTCAGTCTCTAGTATAATTAAGGAATTTGATAATTTTAGTAGCCTATCAGGATATAAAATAAATTGGAGCAAATCTGCTTTAACCCTAAGGGGACGGCTGTATCGCCGGCGATACCAACTCGTTTTTTTTAAGACCAGTGCAAAAGACATTAAAAATACTCCGTCGATTTTGGTCGTACAGATAAGTGTTATACATCAATTGAAACTTTGAAGTGTCTATTTTTTTTGTGTACACTCACAAATACAACAAAACTTTGTGGTTTTGGAAAAAAAAAAGAAAACAAACAGGATGCGCTCTTTGTCTTCTCCATCTCCGCGAGCTGCTCTTCAAAATACGTCACTAAAATGAACTGTAACTCAGCGAAAACTCAACACACGGACATGGGAGATAAGTCTTATCGAAAACAAACATTCTGTGATGAAGTAATCCGTATGAAACCAACACGATGTTCAGTCTGTCCCGTCTAACTCATTATTTCTAATGCGATCCCGCCCCCTCGCGTTCATATGTAAATAACCATGTGAGCCACGCGTGCTCAAGGAAACGCCCAACATAAACAAAGCCAGATCGTTCCTCGCGCTAACATTACTGTTCGTTTCTGGAAGAAGACACGCTGAATAAAAGCTGGATTTGCCTCCAAATAAGAGCAAGAGTTCATCCAGAAGAGAAGAGCGATCTGCTGAGTAAGTAATGTTTCTTTTTTTGCATTAGTTAACGTGTTATTGGTTATTGTGACTCAAACTTGAACGCGATTATTTTTTTCCCCAAACGACAACATGATGAATGCTACAATGTTTAGAAAAATGTTTAATGTTCACAAATGGATTTAATAGCGTGCTAATGATAATAATTAGTTTCTCAGATATAAAATATCCTTTTTTTATAGTACAAAGTACATTTTTGTAGTACAAAGCCATACATACTAGGCTATATGACTACAAAATCATAGTTCGTTTTTTCTAAACAATAATAATTAGTTTCTCAGATATAAAATGTATTTTTTTGTTTACGATAGTACAAAGCATGCGTGAGTCTATAAAACTTATATATAAAAAGATGCTCCTGATATTAACATGCTCACAAATGTTTTTTTTTTTTGGTTGTTTGTATTTTATTGAATCAGATACCTGCACCACAGATGATGAATCCTGATGACTTTCTTCAAACTGTTTTCCTCTGAGAGTACTGTATCAACATCAGATGTCCAACTACACTGATATTATATGGTAAAACAAGCTCCTTGACCACTGATTATGTTTTTTTTCTTCTTGAATCCATGGAAAGTAGCAGAAACACTCAAATAACACGTAAATATCAGGCATGATTTACTTGTGTCACTTGTTGAACAGAATCTGTTGCAGGAATGACTCAAAGTCTGTTCACATCTCTGTGGTTAGATCAGTGTGCACAATAATGTGTCTTTGACCTTCATTATGTATGTTTTGATTATACGGTGTTGTAAATAAAATACAAATAATTAAAAAAAAACATTTGTTCAATCTCCTCACATTCTCTCTTACCTGCCTCAAAGTCAGTCACACTGATGGGCCATTAGCAGCCTTTAGGGGAGGGCCCTTTGTGTCTCAGGTGAGAATCACTTAATATTCAAGGACATTGTCACTCCCTCGCATACAGGCTTTCAATCACAAAACATGTCTTAAAAAATTTTAATCAATATATTGTTTTCTGTGAATGAGTAAGCAGAATGATTCTCACTTAATTGTGAAGTAAATATTCAAGCCGACAAGACTGATTACTCTAAAGTCTTATTCAGGACTATTTAGTGTGGGTTTTATGGCCTTATTTCAGCTACATTTTTTCCCCCAAAACTTACTAACCACGCATAATATTTTTTTTCTAAAAAAATACAAACATGTACATCCATCTTGGTCACATAATATTGTAGCAAAGTTTGTGCTGAATACAAAAACAAATACATGTTGGTCATTAGTATGTTATAAGTAGCTGAAATAAGCACAAATATCAGGGCATGTCAAAACATCTCAAGGGCCCCAAAATCACCTCAGTCCCCAGAGGGTTAATGCCAATTAACAATGTTAAGGTTAATTGTTCTATTCCCTCATTTATCCCTATTAAGGAATCTTTCATCTATTTGGGCATTACCATATATAAAAACATTCATAAGATTGCCAGAGACAATGTTAATAACATTTTAGTTAAGGTCAAAAATTATATTCAAAGATGGAAGAATCTTAAAGTCTCTCTCCAAGGAAGAATCTCCACTGTTAAGATGAATTTGTTACCTCGATAAAACATTTTTTTCTCTATGCTACCACTTTCTCCCCCTCCAGGTTACTTTAAGGAGATCAACTCCATAATTTCTAAGTTTATCTGGAATGATAAATGTCCCAGAATTAAACTTACCACATTACAACATCCTAATAGCGCAGGAGGACTGGCTGTACCAAATTTTTAATTATATTATTGGTCGTTCCAGCTTAAAGCTCTTCATAATTGGGTTGATCCTCAATCTACAGTTTCATGGAGGGTGGATTGAAGCTGACAAGGTTAAACCAAATAGACTTCAAGATATTTTATTTACTGGCACAGGAAAAAAAGGGGATAATTATAAATTTGGTCCGGTTGTGGCTAACTCTATTAAGATCTGGAAAATGGTTGAACGTCGGATAGGTGGACCATTCAAATTTTGTAACAGTACTCCTTTATGGCACAATTTTAATTTTGTATGCGGAAATCGTCCATTTGTCCAACCCTCTTGGTCTTCTTTAGGTGTAAACACGTACGGGGATATATATGATAACCAGGGCCTCTGTTCATTTCAGACATTAAGAACCAAATTTTGTCTATCAGCATCAGCATATTTTGTCTTTTTTCAATTACGTTCTGCTCTCAAAGCGTATGGCGTTCCGTGGGCATCTTCTATTTCCTCTCATCCTATGCGGGACTGGATTGCACCATCTGCTGGTCGGCCATCTGTTTCCTTAATATATAATAAAATTATTGATTGCATTACAAAACCTCTTTCTATTAAAACTATTTGGAATAGGGAATTATCTGACCTTAATTTATCTGTCGACTGGGAGAGAGTGTGGTCTAATCTCAGCTTAACATCTAAAAATCTGGCTCATCGTCTTATTCACTTCAAAGGCATTCATAGAGCATACATAACTCCTTACAAAAGATTTAAAATGAAACTACAGTCAAATTTGAACTGCCATATATGTAACACTACATCATCAGGCACTTTTCTGCATATGTTTTGGGAATGTCCTGTCGTCATCAGTCTATGGACACATGTAAACCTGGTTTTGTCATCATTACTGCGAATTGATTGGTCTGTTAACCCAAGTTTGTGTCTTCTTAATGATGATTCTGGTCTCTGTATTAGTTCAATGCAAAAGAAAATGTTATTTGCTGGTTTTACAGCTGCGAAGAAGACAATAATACAGAACTGGTTTACACCACACATGTGTAGAAAAACATATTGGATCCGTAGCCTCCTGCAAACAGTGACGTGTGAATGTACAACGGCATGAGTCGGTGGGCCCAGGCCTTCGACCATTGATGCTTGGCAGTGTTTTTTGTTAGATATACGTGATTGTATAAAGGAGTGACTTTTGTGTTCTTGTTGTCTTTCCCTCTCTCCCTCCCTTTTGACTGGACCTTGAGATGTTGAGTATGTGTCTGTTGTTTAGTTTTGTTATATTTTGGATGCTATGTTGTGTTATGTATGAAAAAAAAACATTGTTGATAACAAAAAAAAAAGAAATGATACTTACAGGTGCATCTCAATAAATTAGAATGTTGTGAAAAAGTTAATTTTTTCTTGTAACTTATTTCAAAAAGTGAAACTTTCATATATTTTAAATTCATTACATGTAAAGTAAAACATTTCAAAAGTTTCTTTTGTTTTAATTTTGATGATTAGAGCTTACAGCTCATGAAAGTCAAAAATCAGTATCTCAAAATATTAGAATATTTACATTTTTGTTTCAATAAATGACCATCCATACAGTATAAATTTTGGGTATCTCTTGTTCTTTGAAACCACAATAATGGGGAAGACTGCTGACTTGGCATTGACGCCCTCCACAAAGAGGGTAAGTCACAGAAGGTCATTACTGAAAGGTCTGGCTGTTTACAGAGTGCTGTATCAAAGCATATTAAAAGCAAAGTTGACTGGAAGGAATAATTTGGGTAGGAAAAGGTGCACAAGCAACAGGGACGACCACAAACTTGAGAATACAGTCAAGCAAAGCTGATTCAAACACTTGGGAGAGCTTCACAAGGAGTGGACTGAAGCTGGAGTCAGTGCATCAAGAGTCACCACGCTCAGACGTCTTCAGGAAAAGGGCTACCAAGCCACTTCTGAACCAGAGACAACGTCAGAAGCATCTTACCTGGGCTGTGGAGAAAAAGAACTGGACTGTTACTCAGTGGTCCAAAGTCCTCTTTTCAGATGAAAGTAAATTTTGCATTTCATTTGGAAATCAAGGTCCCAGAGTCTGGAGGAAGAGTGGAGAGGCACAGAATCCATGTTGCTTGAAGTCCAGTGTGAAGTGTCCACAGTCAGTGATGATTTGGGCTGCCATGTCATCTGCTGGTGTTGGTCCACTGTGTTTTCTGAAGTCCACAGTCAACGCAGCCATCTACCAGGAAATGTTAGAACACTTCATGCTTCCTTCTGCTGTCAAGCTTTATGGAGATGCTGATTTAATTTTCCAGCAGGACTTGGCACCTGCCCACACTACCAAAGGTCCCAAAAGCTGGTTCAATGACCATGGTGTTACTATGCTTGATTGACCAGAAAACTCGCCTGACCTGAACCCCATAGAGAATCTAAGGGGTATTGTCAAGAGGAAGATGAGAGACACCAGACCCAACAATGCAGATGACCTGAAGGCCACTGTCAAAGAAACCTGGGCTTCTATACCACCTCAGCAGAGCCACAAACTGATCACCTCCATGCCACGCCGAATTGAGGCAGTAATTAAAGCAAAAGGAGCCCCTACCAAGTACTGAGTCCATATACAGTAAATGAACATACTTCCCAGAAGGCCAACAATTCACTAGAAATGTTTTTTTTATTGGTCTTATGAAGTATTCTAATTTGTTGAGATAGTGAATTGGTGGGTTTTTGTTAAATGTGAGCCTAAATCATCACAATTAAAAGAACCAAAGACTTAAACTACTTCAGTCTGTGTGCAATGAATTTATTTAATACACGAGTTTCACAATTTGAGTTGAATTACTGAAATAAATTAACTTTTCCACGACATTCTAATTTATTGAGATGCACCTGTAAGTGTGTGCTCGGTGTCGTTGCTCGGTTAAAGTCACGCAGGAAAAAGTCGTCGGTCTTTACACTCGTTGGTCTTCACACGAGGAGGCTGAGCACGACGGCTGAACGCTTCCGCAGACGCTTCTGCGTCAGTCTAGGAGACTAGAGTGAAAACAGCTGTGGCCGGCTTCTGCTCAGCCCAGCCAATAACCTTAAAGGACTGCTAATAGCTCAAGACGAAACTAAACACTTCGCACAATCACACAGGCTCGTTCTTAGCTGAGGCGCAAATTATTCTAATTACCAGTAAGTGCAATCAAACATATAAACCTCCACGAAAATGTAGAACAGAAATAGGTAGGAAACGAAGTATTCCTTCCTAGCAGCAAGTAAATAATTTAAACAACAGAACTGCGACCAAGTATTCCAAGCTTACGCGAGCTGCCGTCCATCTCTTCTGGTGACTAATCGGTTTTCCCAACTTATAACAGCGACCAAGCAGTTTAAATACTTTAACAGAAGCTTTTGCATTGCTTATAAATATTCCTGCCTTGTATGGTGATCATAATCCACATCAGATATCAAACAGAAGTTATTTCAAACACTCCCTGCTGTCAGAAAGTGAGTTTTGAGCTAAAATTATTTTAAAAGTCTGTAATTCTGGTGAAATAATCCGCTGTGCTGACGCTCTCCAGATGTGGAGAAAAAATTATGCCTTTGTTCATAACGACTCCTCTAGCCCGAGCTGGCCCGCTTTGGCCCAAGGTCTTCCGTGGTCCAAAATACCCTGGCCGTTGGACCCGAGGAAGCACCGACGAGGCACGATCAAGCCCCGTAAGTGACCGTGGAAATGCGACTGGCCCTGGCATGTACTAGCACACCCACTCTTGGCCCGACAGTGGAAACGCGGCTATTATTAGGGGCCAAGCACCGAACGTGCGTAGGCACCTATTGTATCCGTTGGTGTTCTTCTTATTATTATAAGGAGCCAAGCACCGAAGGTGAAAAGGCAGTATTGTATCCGTTAGATTTCTTATTAGGGGCCAAGCACCGAATGTGCGATGGCACATATTGTATGCATTAGATTTCCTATTATTAGGGGCCAAGCACCAAAGGTGCGATGGCACCTTGTATCAATTGGCGTTCTTTTTCTTCTTCTTCTTCTTCTGCTCTTGAGTCTATGGCAGCCCATAGAACCGCTTGCGGGAAAGTTCTGAAATTTGGCACACTGATAGAGTGTGCATAGCAAGTTTGGAGTCTCTAACTCAAACTCTCTAGTGCCACCACTTGTCCAAAGTTTCACTCATGTTTATGCTAATAACTTTTGAACCGTAAGGCACAAAATAACAATTATTTTTTTCTGAATCCTTGGCTCATGCCAAGTCGAATGAATCCCAAAACTAAAAAATCGTAAGGTTCAGTTTTTTCGCTATTTTTAATTGTTCGAAAAACCTACTTTTTCGAACTCGTCCTAGACTGTTTGTCTGATTTTCACCAAAATAGGCTCAGATCATCGTCAGACCATGCTGGCCAAAAGTTATGTAATTCAAGTCGATTAGTCAAACCATTCTCGAATAATGCGGGAACGAATTCTACGAAAAGCACGCAATAATGGATCTGAGGCTATATCTCCCCAACGGTTTGGCATATTAAGTCCAAACTTAATTAAAAAAAAACTGGTCTCTTTAGATTCGGTGCATCATGCCAAGTCGAACCATATCCAATTTTCCCATGTCAGCCATTTTGGGCATCAGCCATTTTCTATTTTGTAGTAAAATGCTATATTACCCAAAGGCCTATAAATCCTAAAAGAAAGCCCACAAATTTTCAAAACTTTGTACACTTCTCCTTTGCCGAGATTATCCATCCACCTCACAGGTGTGGCATATCAAGATGCTGATTAGACAGCATGATTATTGCACAGGTGTGCCTTAGGCTGGCCACAATAAAAGGCCACTCTAAAATGTGCAGTTTTATCACACAGCACAATGCCACAGATGTCGCAAGTTTTGAGGGAGCATGCAACTGAGATTCCAACATGGCGGCGCATGCACGTGCTCGATGTCGGCAGAATCACATTTTTAGAGATAAACTCCGTGCACGCAGAAGAGCTGTGGGACCTCGGTCTGCTCCGGAGGCCCACACCATCACCAACCCCCACTACTGTATCTCGCCCTACAAGCGGCGTGAGAGGAAGCAGAAGAGGGGTAAGCGCGGAGGTATCCGAGCTAGGCTAGCGGCTAACCCAAACAAGCCAGCTATCCCCACCATCGTACTGGCAAACGTACGCTCTTTGGACAATAAACTGGACTACATCCGACTACTTCGCTCTACTCAGAGGACTGTAAGAGACTGTTGTGCTTTTGTGTTTATGGAAACATGGCTTAACAACAGCGTACCGGACTGTGCCATTCAGCTCGACCAGCTAACATGCTATCGAGCTGACAGAGCTCTCGTCGAGGGAGGTAAGCCCCGCGGCGGCGGGCTTTGTGTTTACATCAATGATGCATGGTGCCGCGACGCTGTTGTGGTCTGCAAACACTGCTCACCCCTGGTGGAGTTTATGATTATTAAGTGTTGGCCGTTTTATCTACCGAGGGAATATACAGCCATACTGCTCATTGCTGTATACATCCCTCCCAGCTCCAACAACAACAACAGGAGTGAGGCACTAAATGATCTGTACCAGCACATCAGTGAGCAGCAGACAGCCCACCCAGATGCTTTTCTCATCTTGGCTGGGGATTTCAACCACGCAGACTTAAAGAGTGTGTTTCCAAAAATACACCAACACATAGACTTTCCAACAAGGGGAAAAAATACTCTGTACTTTGTTTACACCACCCAGAGAGGAGCTTACAAGGCCTTCCCCCTCCCCCACCTCGGAGCCTCAGACCACATCACTGTCATGCTAATGCCTGCATACAGACCGCTCGTTAAAGTCATCAAACCAATTCACAAACAGATGCAAGTGTGGCCGGAAGGGTCGTCAGAGGCACTTCGAGACGGTTTTGACACCACTGACTGGAATATGTTTAAGCAGGCTGCCACATACAACAACACTACAGACCTCCAAGTGTACACAGAGACTGTTACTGCCTACATCACCAAGTGTATTGATGATGTAACGGTCACAAAGACTATCACTGTCCGGGCCAACCAGAAGCCGTGGCTGACAGGGGAGGTCTACAGACTTCTGAAGGCTCGGAACGCTGCCTTTAGAGCTGGAGATGAGGAGGGCCTGAAGACAGCTAGGGCCAACCTATCCCGCGGCATCAGAGAGGCCAAGAGACAGTACTCCAGGAGGATAGCCCATCGTTTCAGGGACAGCAGAGACACTCGGAGCCTGTGGCAGGGGATACAGAGCATTACGGACTACAAGCCCCCACCACAGACCTGTAACAGCACCATCCCCCTGCTGAACGAGCTGAATGCCTTCTTTGCTCACTTTGAGGCACAAAACAGCACCACTGCACAGAAGACTCCACCTCCTCCCGGCAACCAGGTGATGACGCTGTCCCCGGATAGCGTGAGGAGATCCCTCAGCAGGATCAATGCACGCAAAGCTCTGGGTCCTGACAACATTCCTGGGCGTGTACTGAGAGACTGTGCAGTGGAACTCACTGATGTCTTCACAGACATTTTCAACATCTCACTAAGTCTGGCTGTTGTCAAGTCAAGTCAAGTCACCTTTATTTATATAGCGCTTTTAACAATACAAATTGTGTCAAAGCAACTGCACAATATCAAAATGGGAAAATAGTGTCAATAATGTAAAATGACAAGATTAAACACTCAATTTTCAGTTAAAGGCATTTCATTATTGAATTCAGTGATGGCATCGTCCAGCTCAGTTCAGTTCAAAAATTTTCTGTTGAATCAAGTCGACGATATTGCTGGAAATGAAGTGTCCCCAACTAAGCAAGCCAGAGGCGACAGCAGCAAGGAACCAAAACTCCATCGGTGACAGAACGGAGAAAAAAACCTTGGGAGAAACCAGGTTCAGTCGGGGGGCCATTTCTCCTCTGGCCAGACGACACAGCAGTTCAATTCCAACTGCTGCAAAGTCAGATTGTAAGGGCTCAACTGGTTCCCGAGGTCTTGTCCTGATGGCTGTCTAGGTGACGGGGTCCTAACTGGGGGTCTGTCTCTGGGGCTCATCTAGGTGTCCTGGTCTCCGCTGACGTTCAGGGCTGTAGAGGTCGTCTCTAGGTGCTGATCCACCATCTGATCTGGTGACTGGAGTGACCTCGGAATAAGAAAGAAACAGACTAATATTAGCGTAGATGTCAATCTTTTTACGATGTAACAAGTACATCGTGTGTTATGGGAAGTGTTCCCGGTTCCGGTTGATCTAATTAATGCAGCCTAACAATCCTTTAATGGATTTAAATAATAGAAGTGTATTAGTGTGTTATGTGTAAGCCAGGTTAAAGAGATGGGTCTTTAATCTAGATTTAAACTGAAAGAGTGTGTCTGCCTCCCGAACAGTGTTTGGTAGATTGTTCCAGAGTTTGGGCGCTAAATAGGAAAAAGATCTGCCGCCGGCAGTTGATTTTGATATTCTAGGTATTATCAAATGGCCAGAGTTTTGAGAACGCAGCGGACGTGAAGGACTATAATGCGATAAGAGCTTGCTCAAGTACTGAGGAGCTAAACCATTCAGGGCTTTATAAGTAATTAACAAGATTTTAAAATCTATACGATGTTTAGTAGGGAGCCAGTGCAGTGTTGACAGAACCGGGCTAATGTGGTCATACTTCCTGGTTCTAGTAAGAACTCTAGCTGCTGCATTTTGAACCATCTGTAATTTGTTTATCAAGCGTGCAGAACAACCACCCAATAAAGCATTACAATAATCTAACCTTGAGGTCATAAACGCATGAATTAATATTTCTGCATTTGACATTGAGAGCATAGGTCTCAGTTTAGATATATTTTTAAGATGAAAAAATGCAGTTTTACAAATGCTAGAAACGTGGCTGTCAAAGGAGAGATTGCTATCAAATAGCACACCTAGGTTCCTGACTGATGACGAAGAATCGACAGAGCAGCCATCAAGTGTTAGACAGTGTTCTAGGTTATTACTTGTAGGGGTTTTAGGTCCGATAATTAACACCTCTGTTTTTTTCAGAATTTAGCAGTAAGAAATTACTCGTCATCCAGTTTTTTATATCGACTATGCATTCCATATGTTTCTCAATTTGGTGTGTTTCACCAGGCCGTGAAGAAATATAGAGCTGAGTATCATCAGCATAACAGTGAAAGCTAACCCCCGTGTTTCCTAATGATATTTCCCAAGGGTAACATATAAAGCGTGAAAAGTAACGGCCCTAGTACTGAGCCTTGAGGAACTCCATACTGCACTTGTGATCAATATGATACCTCTTCATTCACTGCTACGAATTGATGGCGGTCAGATAAGTACGATTTGAACCATGCTAATGCACTTCCACTAATGCCAACAAAGTTTTCTAGTCTATTCAAAAGAATGTTGTGATCGATAGTGTCGAACGCAGCGCTAAGATCCAGTAGAACTAATAGAGAGATACAACCACGATCAGATGATAAGAGCAGGTCATTTGTAACTCTAATGAGAGCAGTCTCAGTACTATGATACGGTCTAAATCCTGACTGGAAATCCTCACAGATATCATTTTTCTCTAAGAAGGAATATAATTGTGAGGATACAACCTTTTCTAATATCTTTGACAGAAAAGGGAGATTCGAGATCGGTCTGTAATTAACTAGATCTTTGGGGTCAAGTTGTGGTTTTTAAATGAGAGGCTTAATAACAGCCAATTTAAAGTTTTTGGGGACATATCCTAATGACAATGACAAATTAATAATAGCCAAAAGAGTATCTATGACATCTGGAAGCACCTCTTTTAGTAGTGTAGATGGAATAGGGTCTAACATACATGTTGTTGGTTTAGATGATTTAACAAGTTTATACAATTCTTCCTCTCCTATAGTAGAGAATGAGTGGAATTGTTCCTCAGGGGATCTATAGTACACTATTTGATGTGATAATATAGCTGACGGCTGCATGGTTACAATTTGATCTCTAATAGTATCAATTTTGGAAGTAAAATAGTTCATAAAGTCATTACTGCTGTGCTGTTGGGAAATGTCAACACCTGTTGATGCTTTATTTTTTGTTAATTTTGCCACTGTATTGAATAAATACCTGGGGTTATGTTTGATTTCTTCTAAAAGAGACGAAAAGTAATCAGATCTAGCAGTTTTAAAGCTTTTCTGTAGGATAGGGTACTTTCACGCCAAGCTGTACGAAATACCTCTAGTTTTGTTTTCCTCCAGCTGCGCTCCATTTTCCGGGCTGCTCTCTTTAGAGTGCGAGTGTGCTCATTATACCACGGTGTTGGACTCTTTTTCCTTAAATTTCCTTAAGCGTAAAGGAGCAACTGTATCTGAAGTGCTAGAAAAGAGAGAGTTCATAGTTTCTGTTACATCATCAAGTTGTTGGATATGCTGAGGAATTGAGATAAATCAGGAAGATTACTTACAAAGCAGTCTTTTGTGGTAGAAGTGATGGTTCTACCATATTTGTAAGAAGGAGTTGAATTTACAGCTTTAACTATATGGAGTTTACACAAGACTAGATAATGATCTGATATATCATCGCTTTGCTGCAGAATTTCAACACCACTAACATCAATTCCATGTGAGAGTATTAAATCTAGAGTATGATTTCGACTATGAGTAGGTCCTGAAACGTGTTGTCTAACCCCAATAGAGTTCAAAATGTCTATGAATGCTGATCCTAATGCATCTTTTTCATTATCAACATGGATATTAAAATCACCCACAATTATGACTTTATCTGCAGCCAGCACTAACTCTGATAGAAAATCAGCAAATTCTTTAATAAAATCTGTATGGTGCCCTGGTGGCCTGTATACAGTAGCCAGTACAAACATCACGGGGGAATTATCATTAATACTTTTTTCTCTAGATAATTTTATATGAAGCACCATTACTTCAAAGGAGTTATACTTAAAGCCTGTCTTCTGAGAAATACTGAGAATATTGTTATAAATTGTAGCAACACCTCCCCCTTTGCCTTTTGGACGCGGCTCATTTTTGTAACAGTAATCTTGGGGGGTAGACTCGTTTAAAATAATGTATTCATCTGGTTTTAGCCATGTTTCTGTCAAACAGAGCAAATCTAGGTTATGATCATTAATCAAATCATTTACAAAAAGTGCTTTTGTAGAAAGGGACCTGATATTCAGTAAGCCAAGTTTTATCAATTGTTTCTGTGTATTGTAAACATTTTTTTATTTGTTGAACATCAATTAAATGGCTACTCATAAATTGGTTCAGTAGCACAGATAACACATGACGTACATTGCATGGCTATACTATCATCATTCACAGTTTTTTCTTTTTTTTTTTTTTATTAAATTTATTTATTTATTTATTTATTTATTTTTTATATTAATTAATTAATTTAATTTTATATACCCTTTTACTTAACCACACTGTGACAGACAAGACCAGGGGACAGAGAAAACAAGAGAGAGAAAGAAAAAAAAAAAGAAAAAAAAAAAAAAAAAAAAGGGTGTGGGGAACAACAAAGAAGGGGAAGAGAGAGAGAGAAAAAAAGGAGAATGGGGGATAGAGAGAGAGAGGGAGAAAAAGCACAGACAATTTGCTCTATGCTGACAAAAAGAGAAAACAACCGAAGACCCAACATCAAAGAGACTGAGCAACAACCAACATATCACAATAAATTCTAAATGTTAAATGTTATTGAAGCACACATAACTAATATTACAAAATAAGAGCAACAGCAGATCAAGACAATGTGTGTCTGTGAGCACCTGTTTTTACACCAATGTGAATGCTGAGTGTAATTGTGTGTGAGCGCGCTTGTGTTCATAAGGTCTAAATTGGTTTTGACTTCTGTATTTTCTAGTTCGGGGACAGACACAGTCTCTATAGATATCTAGGTGAAGGAGTCTCTATGGCTAGAATTAACACTTCTGACGGGCGGCTCGGTCGGTTAGCCAGTCTGTCTGCTTCCTGACCTGGGCTCCAGTTAGTCAAGTATGAACTCTAAGACTATGTGCCATATTTCTAGAGAGAAGAGCGGCACCACCCCAGGAGGGATGAACACCATCTCTTTTCAACAGGTCAGGTCTGCCCCAAAAACTCGTCCAATTGTCTATAAAACCTATGTTGTTTTGCGGGCACCACTTAGACATCCAGCCATTTAGTGATGACAGTCTGCTATGAATCTCATCACCCCGGTAAGCAGGGAGGGGGCCAGAGCATATTACAGTGTCTGACATCGTACTTGCAAGTTCACACACCTCTTTAACATTATTTTTAGTGATCTCCGACTGGCGAAGTCGAACATCATTAGCGCCGGCGTGGATAACAATCTTACTGAATTTACGTTTAGCATTAGCCAGCACTTTTAAATTTGCCAAGATGTCAGGCGCTCTGGCTCCCGGTAAACAATGGACTATGGTGGCTGGTGTCTCTATTTTCACGTTCCGTACAATAGAATCGCCAATAACTAGAGCACTTTCACCAGGTTTCTCAGTGGGTGCGTCACTGAGTGGGGAGAACCTGTTTGATGTTCTGATCGGAACGGAAGAGCGGTGTTTTGACCCGCGACTATGCTGCCTCACAGTCACCCAGTTGCCCTGCTGCACAGGCTCTACCGGAACCGAACAATGTACAGGAGTCCCTGAGCTAGTCACATCCAAAGCGGTATCTACAGCCCTCACATTCTTACTGTCCTCAACTAAAGTTTGGATGCATGTCTCTAGTTCTAAAACCTTCTCTGTCAGCCTAACTATTTCCCTGCATTTATCACATGTGAAACTTACCACTTACCACTCCACTTACCACTTACCACTGTTGTTTGATGAACTCGTGAAAAACGGAGCGAGAGAGAAATGAAAACGGAGCGAGAAAAAAGAAAACAATAATAGGCGCGAATAGCAATGCGAATGGAACCGCGAGTGACAAGCTAACCGGCTAACGAATGCTAACGCGCTGCACTCACGGTTTTAGAAGAATAAAATTAGTTTGATAGATAATACCAGAAATGTGGTGGGAATTAAGTTATATATTATCACTTTAAACAACAGAGAGTGAAAGTAAGGTAAAGATTCAAGAAAAAGCGGAGCTACAATCACAAACCGCACAGCAGCACAACAGACAAAAACAGACTGAAGCAATCGAACTGTGACTCAGACTGAAGCAATCGAGCGAAGAGCAAACAATCTCCTTCTAAAGAACAAGTCAAGAATCTTGTCCCCACATGCTTCAAAGCTACCACCATCATTCCAGTCCCGAAGAAGTCATCTCCATCCTGCTTCAATGACTACCGTCCAGTAGCACTCACTCCTATTCTCATGAAGTGCTTTGAACGGCTAGTCATGCAACACATCAAGTCTGCCCCCCCCCTCCCTGGACCCCTTCCAGTTTGCATATAGGTCCAACCGCTCGACCGATGATGCCATCGCCACTGCCCTCCACCCAGCCCACACACATCTGGACAAAAAAGACTCGTATATCAGAATGCTGTTCATAGACTTTAGTTCAGCATTCAACACAATCATCCCTCAACAGCTCATCCATAAATTGGTCCAGCTGGGGCTCAATACGTCGCTGTGCAACTGGCTGTTGGACTTTCTGACCGGGAGACCTCAGGCAGTACGGGTCGGCAGTAACACATCCAGCACCATCACACTGAACACAGGGGCCCCCCAAGGAGGACCTCTCCTGGACTAACAACACTGCAGCACTGGACAAGAAAGCACAGCAGCATCTCTACTTCCTCCGCAAACTCAGAAGAGCCAGAGCCCCGGCCTCCATCATGTGCACCTTCTACAGAGGCACCATCGAGAGCATCCTGACTAGCTGCATCACTGTGTGGTATGGCGCCTGCAACGCGTCCTGCCGCAAGACCCTCCAACGGATAGTGAGAGCAGCTGAGAAGATTGTTGGTGTCTCTCTCCCCTCCCTCCAGGACATCTACAGCACCCGTCTCACCCGCAAAGCCCTCTGCATTGCAGGTGATCCCACCCACCCGACACACAGCTTATTCAGTCTGCTGCCATCAGGGAGGAGACTGCTGAGTCTCCAGGCCAGGACCAACAGACTGAAGGACAGCTTCATCCATCAGGCTGTCAGGAAGCTGAACTCCCTCCCGACCTTGCCACCCCCCCCCCCCACCACCACCACCACCACCACACACACACACACACACACAATGTGACCAGCACCAGTCACTTTGTACAGCATTGGACTGACCTCATTCAACTAACTCTTCTGACAGTTTGAATAAAGACTGCTCTTTTTGTCACTTTAAATAGAATAAGCTCTTTGCACTACACCATTTATATTCTGCACTGGTTGTTTATTTCACTGGTTTGCACTCTATCTACCATGTGCCTTATGCTACTTTATCTATTTTTTATTACTATTATATATATATTTTTTTTACATGTCCTTATTTGTACAACCCCAAATCAGAAAAAGTTGGGACAGTATGGAAAACGCAAATAAAAAAAGAAAGTAGTGATTTCTAAATTTACTTTGACTTGTATTTCATTGCAGACAATATGAACACAAAATATTTCATGTTTTGTCTGGTCAACTTCATGTCATTTGTAAATATACATCCTTTCCTGTCATTCAGACCTGCAACACATTCCAAAAAAAGTTGGGACAGGAGCAATTTAGGGCTAGTAATGATGTAAATTGGTTAAATAATGATGTGATTTGAAACAGTTGATGTCAACAGGTGATTGTAATTATGATTTGGTACAAAAGCAGCATCCAAGAAAGGTCTAGTCCTTTAGGAGCAAAGATGGGCCGAGGATCGCCAGTTTGCCAACAAATATGTGAGAAAATTATTGAAATGTTTAAAAACAATGTTCATCAAAGAAAGATAGGAAGAGATTTGGATATTTCACCTTCAACAGTGCATAACATAATTAAAAGATTCAAGGAATCTGGAGGAATTTCAGTGCGTAAAGGACAAGGGCGCAAGCCTAAGCTGAACAACCGTGATCTCCGATCTCTCAGGCGGTACTGCATCAAGAATCGTCATTCATCTATAAGCGATATCACCACATGGGCTCAGGACTACTTTGGCAAACCTTTGTCAAGTACCACTATACGTAGTTACATCCACAAATGCCAGTTAAAACTGTACTGTGCCAAAAGGAAGCCCTATGTTAACAGTGTACAGAAGCGCCGTCGACTTCTCTGGGCTCGGAGGCATCTGGGATGGACCATCACACAGTGGAAACGTGTACTGTGGTCAGATGAAAAAAAAAAGTTACAGAGGTTTAAGTTTATGAAAATTATTTATGAATAATATAAAATATATATTTTATGAAACATGTTGAACTCTAAACCTGCTAGAAAATCAAAGACATAAATCTAAACAAGTTGTGTTCCAAATTTGCTTGGAAAAAAATAGCTTTCAGTAAGATTTTGTTTGGGTGCAGTACCAAATTTTCCCCATTAGATACCAGCAAAACTCCGTTGGTGCACACAGTGGTTGGATTTGTGATTTGCAGTAGAGTTTTTCTCTCTCAAATATTACAAGCACACACACACACATTTTTTATGACACACATACAAACCACACTCTGATATCCATACCAACACACCCACACAATTATAGCTGCATTATTTATCCAATTGGCTCTATAATATGCAGAAGCAGAAAAAAGGAATAAAGCGAGTACAGGTGCATCTCAATGAATTAGAATGTCGTGAAAAAGTTATTTTTTTCTTGTAAGTTATTTCAAAAAGTGAAACTTTCATATATTTTAGATTCATTGCATGTAAAGTAAAACATTTCAAAAGTTTTTTTGTTTTAATTTTGATGATTAGAGCTTACAGCTCATGAAAGTCAAAAATCAGTATCTCAAAATATTAGAATATTTACATTTGAGTTTCAATTAATGACCATCCCTACAGTATAAATTCCGGGTATCTCTTGTTCTTTGAAACCACAATAATGGAGAAGACTGCTGAGTTGGCAATGATCCAGAAGATGAACATTGACGCCCTCCACAAAGAGGGTAAGTCACAGAAGGTCATTACTAAAAGGTGTGGCTGTTTACAGAGTGCTGTATCAAAGCATATTGAATACAAAGTTGACTGGAAGGAAGAAACACTTGTGAATCAAAGCTGATTCAAACACTTGTGAGAGCTTCACAAGGAGTGGACTGAAGCTGGAGTCAGTGCATCAAGAGTCACCACGCTCAGACGTCTTCAGGAAAAGGGCTACCAAGCCACTTCTGAACCAGAGACAACATCAGAAGCGTCTTACCTGGGCTGTGGAGAAAAAGAACTCAGTGGTCCAAAGTCCTCTTTTCAGATGAAAGTAAATTTTGCATTTCATTTGGAAATCAAGGTCCCAGAGTCTGGAGGAAGAGTGGAGAGGCACAGAATCCATGTTGCTTGAAGTCCAGTGTGAAGTTCCACAGTCAGTGATGATTTGGGCTGCCATGTCATCTGCTGGTGTTGGTCCACTGTGTTTTCTGAGTCCACAGTCAACCAGGAAATTTTAGAGCACTTCCATGCTTCCTTCTGCTGACAAGCTTTATGGAGATGCTGATTTCATTTTCCAGCAGGACTTGGCACCTACCCACACTGCCAAAGGTACCAAAAGATGGTTCAATGACCATGGTGTTGCTGTGCTTGATTGGCCAGCAAACTCACCAGACCTGTACCCATAGAGAATCTATCGGGTATTGTCAAGAGGAAGATGAGAGACACCAGACCCAACAATGCAGATGAGCTGAAGGCCACTGTCAAAGAAACCTGGGCTTCCATACCACCTCAGCAGTGCCACAAACTGATCACATCCATGCCATGCCGAATTGAGGCAGTAATTAAAGCAAAAGGAGCCCCTACCAAGTATTGAGTACATATACAGTAAATTAACATACTTTCCAGAAGGCCAACAATTCACTAAAAATGTTTTTTTTTATTGGTCTTATGAAGTATTCTAATTTGTTGAGATTGTGATTATTATTTACCATAATGTGTTTTTTTGTTAAATGTGAGCCTAAATCATCACAATTAAAAGAACCAAAGACTTAAACTACTTCAGTCTGTGTGCATTGAATTTATTTAATACACGAGTTTCACAATTTGAGTTGAATTACTGAAATAAATGAACTTTTCCATGACATTCTAATTTATTGAGATGCACCTGTATTTGCTTTATAGGCCAAACATGAAAAAATGGCACCATCTGGTAAAACATATTTAAAAATAATAATAATTTTGAAGCCTTGCCAACAGAATGAAAGCCTATTAACAAAAAATGTAATATAAATAATAATAATTTTGAAGCCTTGCCAACAGAATGAAAGCCTATTAACAAAAAATGTAATATATACAGTATATATATATATATATACTGTATATACAGTATATATATATATATATATATATATATATATATGGTCACGCTATGGTGAATTAAGTGCACGAAGAAGATGAAGATCAAGTCAAATAGTATTTAATAAATCCACAGAAAGGTAATTCACAGAAGGCAGGCAGGAGACACACGTAGGGGCAACATTCACAATGAGGTACTGAAGACCGAATGAACAGACTTGAACTTAAGTAGGTGGGCAAATAAGGCTAATTAATAAAACACAGGTGAACAAAATGACACAATCAGACATGAGGGAAAACTAGGTCATGGGCACATGAGGGAAGAAGACACAACAAAAGTCCATGAGTCTGAGTAATATATATATATACAGGTGCATCTCAATAAATTTGAATGTTGTGGAAAAGTTCATGTATTTCAGTAATTCAACTCAAATTGTGAAACTTGTGTATTAAATAAATTCACTGCACACAGACTGAAGTAGTTTAAGTCTTTGGGTCTTTTAATTGTGATGATTTATCTCAACAAATTAGAATATGGTGACATGCCAATCAGCTAATCAACTCAAAACACCTGCAAAGGTTTCCTGAGCCTTCAAAATGGTCTCTCAGTTTGGTTCACTAGGCTATACAATCATGGGGAAGACTGCTGATCTGACAGTTGTCCAGAAGACAATCATTGACATCCTTCACAAGGAGGGTAGGCCACAAACATTCATTGCCAAAGAAGCTGGCTATTCATAGAGTGCTGTATCCAAGCATGTTAACAGAAAGTTGAGTGGAAGGAAAAAGTGTGGAAGAAAAAGATGCACAACCAACCGAGAGAACCGCAGCCTTATGAGGATTGTCAAGCAAAATCGATTCAAGAATTTGGGTGAACTTCACAAGGAATGGACTGAGGCTGGGGTCAAGGCATCAAGAGCCACCACACACAGACGTGTCAAGGAATTTGGCTACAGTTGTCGTATTCCTCTTGTTAAGCCACTCCTGAACCACAGACAACGTCAGAGGCGTCTTACCTGGGCTAAGGAGAAGAAGAACTGGACTGTTGCCCAGTGGTCCAAAGTCCTCTTTTCAGATGAGAGCAAGTTTTGTATTTCATTTGGAAACCAAGGTCCTAGAGTCTGGAGGAAGGGTGGAGAAGCTCATAGCCCAAGTTGCATGAAGTCGAGTGTTAAGTTTACACAGTCTGTGAAGATTTGGGGTGCAATGTCATCTGCTGGTGTTGGTCCATTGTGTTTTTTTGAAAACCAACGTCACTGCACCCATTTACCAAGAAATTTTGGAGCACTTCATGCTTCCTTCTGCTGACCAGCTTTTTAAAGATGCTGATTTCATTTTCCAGCAGGATTTGGCACCTGTCCACGCTGCCAAAAGCACCAAAAGTTGGTTAAATGACCATGGTGTTGGTGTGCTTGACTGGCCAGCAAACTCGCCAGACCTGAACCCCATAGAGAATCTATGGGGTATTGTCAAGAGGAAAATGAGAAACAAGAGACCAAAAAATGCAGATGAGCTGAAGGCCACTGTCAAAGAAACCTGGGCTTCCATACCACCTCAGCAGTGCCACAAACTGATCACCTCCATGCCACGCCGAATTGAGGCAGTAATTAAAGCAAAATGAGCCCCTACCAAGTATTGAGTAAATATACAGTAAATGAACATACTTTCCAGAAGGCCAACAATTCACTAAAAATGTTTTTTTTATTAGTCTTATGAAGTATTCTAATTTGTTGAGATAGTGAATTGGTGGGTTTTTGTTACCTGTATATGTATGCACCTGTATATTAGTGCTGTCAAACGATTAAACGTGATTCACATCCAAAATAAAAGTTTTTATTTACACAATATATGTGTGTCACGGTGCACACAGCAGGGAGAAACGAGGACAGGAAACTAACCATATAAGGAAACAAGAGGCGGGAACACAAGACACACAGGACAGAGGTCTGACATAACTCCCCCCTCCCGGAAGGCGCATCCCGCGCCGTAACAGTACTACCAGGGAGGGGGGTGGGCACTCTGGAGACCCCACAGGACCGACACAGAGACATACACAAGACGGGGCCTCCAGAGCGAAACAGACAGATGGAGGCCCAGGTGGAGCAGGGAGCTCAGGAGGCCAAGGCATGTGGTCCATGGTGGCCGTGGCCTCGTCCCTCGGCCCGGCCTCTACAGCCGGGACCTTTGTAACCCCCCCTAAAAAAATCCATGGGGCAGCTCAGGGGTATCAGGAGCCCTCCGGGGCTAAACACACACAAAACACGACTTAAAAAGACCTTGGTCACAGTCTGGTCAAATATGGCCACGGCCGGCTGGCGAGACCATAACAGGCTGGCTTGACCACTCAACGGCGGGGGCCGGCGGGCTGGAGGAAGCCACAGCCGGCGGCGGGCCGAGTGACCGCGGACGGCGGGTTGGCCTTCCCCGCGAACTAGAGGGAGCCGCTGACGGTAGGTTGGCTTTCCCCACGGACGGCGGCGTGATCTCCCGCGAACGGCGGGGTTGTTGAGCTGCGGACGGCGGCGTGAACTGAGGAAGTGGCGAGTTGGCTTTCCCCGCCAACGACGGCCAGCGGGCATGAGTCAGCGGCAATCCGGCGAGCTTGAGTCAGCGGCAATCTGGTGGGCTTGAGTCAGCGGCAATCCGGCGGGCTTGAGTCAGCGGCAGGCCGGCGGGCATTGAGTCAGAGGCAGGCCGGCGGGCATTGATTCAGCGGCGGGCCGGTGGGCTAGGGTTAGCCGTGGACGGCGGCATCATCTCCTGCGAACGGTGGGCTGGTTGATCCGCGAACGGCGGCGTCAACTCCCACGAACGGCGGGACGGCTGAGCTGCGAAAGGCGGCGCGAACCGCGGGATGGGAGAACCGCGAACGGCGGCGTAAACTCCCACGAACGGCGGGCATGAGGGCTCGCGGCGAGCGGACTCGCTTGCCGCGAGGGACAAAACTCAGGAACAAACCAAAGACTTGAAAAAACGAACAAAACAAAACGAGGTGAAGGGACGACGCTTACTGTTTGGTCTGGTCTTCTGTCACGGTGCACACAGCAGGGAGAAACGAGGACAGGAAACTAACCATATAAGGAAACAAGAGGCGGGAACACAAGACACACAGGACAGAGGTCTGACAATGTGTGTGTTCTGTGTATATTTATTATATATATATATATATATATAAATACACACACATACAGTATACATTTTGAAAATATTTACATGTATTTACATGTCTATATTTATATTCATATAATTTATATTAGAAATAAATATATTTAATATATAAAAAAAACATATTTTTCTAAAATATATACATGCATGTGTGTGTGTGTACTTATATATACATAATAAATATACACAGTACACATACATATATTATGTAAACAATTATTTTTTTTATTTTGGATGTGATTAATCGCGATTAATCATTTGACAGCACTAATATATATATATATATATATTTAATCATTTAGCAGACACTTTCATCCAAAGTATATAAATATATATATACCTGTATGTTTAGTATTTTTTCCTCCTGCTGTACCGAAACCATACCAAACCATGACGCCAAAACACCCCTACAACCCTATATATATATATATATATATATATATATATATATATGACATCACACGAGAAAATTACCTTACTGCAACACAAAAATTACCTTACTGCAACACAGACAGACAGTACAGACATTATGCACATGACATCTTTAGGATAGGCATAAAAAACTATGAATATAAAGTAATGATTCTGGGAAACTACAAAATGTGTTTTCTTCATAAAGTATTTTATTCCTTAACGTTCATGCTAATTATGATTATTTGAAGAGCTTGTTTTTAAAAAAAAATCAAAATGCATAAAAAATATGAATTTGTATCTTCAATCTTTTTCTTACTAAATTAAGCACTCTTCCTCTACTTTAGTGTAGTCTTCATCTGTTTCGAATCTTCTTGATTTTGAAACATGATCTCTTCACCTTTGTGTACCCTCTTGTTAACCTTTGTGGTTGATTACAAAACATCAACAAAACTTTCACAATGGTTGCTTATTTATCCTAACAAAGCAAGTATTGCAAGTGCAAATATTTAACATACAGTTTGTTTGTTTTTTTCAATAAAATGAGCAAGATATATATACAATTGTTATTTTTATTTTGAGTAAATATTGTATAGTAATATAATTAGAAAGGAAAAATAAGCAAGTAAAGATAGAGATTATTGATTTTTGGCATGGAGGAAGTATTACCTTAGTAAACAGAAGCACTAAACTACCCCAAGTGTGCACTAAAGAGCAATATGTGTGTTTATTATAATTTCAAATAAAATGCAAGTGGAATTAAACAAATGAGGTTTAGGCAAATTAGGTGGCAATCTCATATTAGCTGAACCTATGATACAGGACATCATGATACGAAACACTGAGTTGAAGAATTACTCTTAAACTCTGGCTTTCATCACACTAGCTCTCTGGAGAATATTTGTAATTAGCATAATTTGCTGAATAGTTCAGGTTAATTAGAATATTTAATTGAATAGCTTAGATGACTATATTATAATCAAATTAGCTTTAGCACATGAATGGGCTGTTTGCGGCAGACTGCCGGGCTCCTCCACGCAGACACATCATGGAAAACTTTCCCAATACAACACTCTTCTATATTTAATGGTCCATTTGAACTGTGCTATCAACATTTGATTATTCTTCATTGAAGAAAAAAAAATTGCCAGCATAGCAGTGACAATAAGTGGGGAAGTGCCCATAAAGGACAGGGCTCAAATTCCCATATGGCAACTGAAAAGATTAGCTTGTACACCATGAAGTTGGAGGAAGAGAATAAGATGAGACCCTTGAGAAATGCATAGATTTAATTATATCACTTACTTGTCATTTAGAAGCACTAGCAAATAAAAAAAAACTGTGTATCAGTGTTAATATGTTCAGTTATGTAGACATGTACATATATGACAGAAACAAGTGACAGTCAGCAACAAACATGTGCGTGTGTCTATGTCTTTGTGTGTGTGTGTGTGTGTGTGTGTGTGTGTGTGTGTGTGTGTGTCATCAACAGATCTGAACAAAATGTAATCTAATTTAATAAACATACTCAAAAATAATGGAATACCACCAACTATGTGCTTTTCTGGTTGGAAGATGCCTGCATTTAACAAAACCAAGCAGTGTTTTGAAATATATATATATATATATATATATATATATATATATATATACTTATCATAGCACTTGCATGTTGTTGCTCTTTTGTTGGTTTGATTGCTTCTAATGTCCTCATTTGTAAGTCGCTTTGGATAAAAGCATCTGCTAAATGACTAAATAATATATATATATATATATATACAAATTTGTACCAAAATGTAATGTATTGCTGTTGCTGCTTCCACTAAAGAAACTAAAACAGGAAATAGAACAGCAGATTTCACTGTTTGAGTGCTGCAGTCTCGTGAGTGTGGGAGACATTTGGGACATTGTAGGCCATGTGAAAATCGCTCAGCTCTGTCTTTGATAGAGTATGTCAGTCCAATCAGCCTGGGCGGTTAAGCCTGATTGGTTCTGCCAGTGCTGAGGGTACTCTAAGGAAGGCTTGGTATTACTTTACAACCATCCGACAGCCATAGCGTGTCCACACCCTGATTCACAAAGAAAGCTCAAGAAAACACAAGCACACACATTTTTGTCATGTACATATGTACAATACATATGTATGTTGTCAGTTTTCCTCATTGAGAGAGACATATTTTATTCCATTTTCTTTCTTTAGTTGATTTACTTGTGTACTTTAGAACATTGTTTTGTTGCATCACCAATACTCTTTAAACTCTAAAAAAGTGACTCGCCTGTAAAATATTGATACACTTTTCAATTCATTGTTCCTTCAATTAGTTCAGTCCCTGAAGCAGCATAGCAGCACTAAACCATGATGCTCCTTTCATCATGTTTCACAGATGGGAAGAGGTTTTAATGTGAGTGTGTGGAGGAGGGGGCTTGGTCAAGAGTTGACAGTGTTAGTTTGTTATTAATAAAAATAATGTTATCACCTTCTCACTTCTTTCAGGAGTGATCTCTGATGGATAGCCAATCGCAGAGAAAATAGCAACAGTCCAGATTTATTTATTTATAGAAAGGGCATCTGATGATGAATTCATGAAGACTCAGGTCTTTAGCAATACTTGTGTAGCCTTTTTCCAGTTTTTGTATTTCTATGATGCATTATTTATGGTCTTGTGAACGGTTTTGGGATCAAGGCATAGTTCAACAAACTTTTATTATTTTTTTGGAGAAAAAAATGATTTGCCAGTAAACATGATTTGTGTGCGTTTATTTAAAAGTCAGGGCAGCTGTGTGAACTGCACTTCCAACCTTGTCTACTTAACAGACCAATTTTGGAGAAATCGTGGTAGCACTTTATTTTACAGTCCTGTTACTCATGTCCATACTTTATACTTGTTATAGTAATTACAATATTTAGGTAATAACTAGGTAGTAACCCTGAACCTAACCCTAGCCAATATAGTTACCTTATATTACCGGTGCTTTCTTAGGTAGGTACACTGTAATTCACTGTAAGTACATGTAATTGCACATACTGTAAAATAAAGTGCAACGGAAATTGTTTTTATCCAGGCTATATATATATATATATATGAAGAGTTCAGATGCAAAACCCTCTAAATCCATCAGACTTCTTTTCTTTTAAATGAGCATTTTTTTATCAGGCTCCTATGGCCAGGTTCAGTAGTTTAATTTTAAAGGTAATGATAAGGTTATTAGTTAGTGAATAAAATAACTTTTTTTTCCCAAAAATATATTTTTTTCACGTTAGACAATTAATTGTTTTTTAACAAGTTAGATTTTCTTTCGCGTCAAAACCAGCTAAATCCACTTGTTTTTTTTTTCTCGCAAAAACCTCTAAATCCACCTCTTTGGGACAAGACATAGTAAATAGTTGAAAAACCTCTAAAGATGCAACTAGAAACCCTGAAAAAGATGAGAGCACAATCATTTCAAAACTAAACAGTAAACAAACCTCTTTACACGGGGATTGAATGAGATCTCCGATTACTTGCCAATCCCACCCCATTTCTCTGCAGTCACCCTTCTGCCCTGTCTGAATACAGGCACCCCCCCCCCCCCCCCCCCCCAAAAAAAGAAAAGATTCACATAGTATAACCACAATGGCACAAAATGGCAGCATATTTATTTATTTTAACAACAAAAAAACAGACATTACACAAACAACACAACGTTAAAAATACATTACAAATACATAAATCTCTCAATTAAGTGCATTAAGTCAATAACATTAGATTGTTAAGATTGTATTAATGTCAATTTAGTGTCATTTCTGATATTTGGGATTTAGATTCAAGTAGAACAATGTAAACATTGAAAACATTATTTGTAAACAAAGCTTATTAGATTCAAATAGTGTAGTGTATAATCAAGTATGTATGTGAGAACAGTGCAAAACAAAACTCAGACACTTTTTTGAAATGTGTAAACATTAAAATAATAGTCTGAATAGAAACATCAATATTCCCCATGCCCACCACTATCATAACGTGCTATGTGCAAATAGTATAAAAAAAGCTTATCCGATTCAAATAGTTTAGTGTATAATCAAGTAGAGCAGTGTAAAACATTCTGAAACATCAATATCTGTGCAATGTGCATTTAGTATAAAAAGCTTATCAGACGTAAGTAGTGTAAAGTAATATAAAGTAATATTATATATAATGTATAACTCAAGTATAAGAAAATTCAGTGCACAAAACAGGTATTCTGGTTAAAATTTTGAAAGGCCTAAACAACTGTCTTAAACTAAAATGTTCCAATATAAACTGAGTATCAGATTCAAGTAGAATAAAATACTTCATGAAATGTAAAACAACATTAAGATAGCAATAAATAACAATAACAATAAATGAGTCTTGACCTCTTAGTCAATTACCAATATCTTAAAATAGCTTACACTAGCAAATAAAACACACACAGTACTGTGCAAAAAGAGGACATCTCTCAGACACTTTTAGATGCTGTCATTCATTCATCCTCACCATCCTCAAGGTCTTGTTCAATGTCCTTGTCACCATCACTTGCCAGGATGTTTTCGTAGAACTCGTGCTTTTGGCACTCCCAACTCACCTAGCAGCTTCAAGACATCAGTCCTCTTTGCTTCCTTGATGCAGTTCACATCCGGAAGAGGAGCCGGCTTGAACTGACACCACTTCTTACCTCGCTTCAGCACAGAGTGCTGGCAAAATTCACCAGCAAACACAGGCTTAATCCCCACCTTAGCTCCAGAGATTTGCAGCACTCTTGCTTCACTTATTTTGAATGATCTCTGAGTTGTTGTGAACCTGGCTGCTGCTTCTTTGAAGTCATAGCACTGCCAGTCCTTTCCATATCGATGGACAGTGCCATGCTTCTGCAAAATGTTGTTATACTCTTCCGGCAACAGAATAGTTGTATGCTTCCGGATATCTTGCTCAATCTTTCCAAACACTCTGTCAGCCAAAAGGAAACTGTGCCCTCGTATAGGAAAGTAGTAAGTGATGTTGAGCTGAGAACACAGGGCAAACAACATTGACAGAACATTGCTTTTATTCTGGCTATAGCAAGAGTCGGAGAACAGGCGGAGACTCTCACACTGGTGCAAATCAACTCTAGTCACTGTGGTGAAGTAGTGTTGTAGAGCTTGTAGAGCAATGTTACTATCCTTTGAGTTTTCATATTCCAGCAAGGTGTACAGATTTATCTCATGCTGACTCTGGGGTTCTCCTCTGCCATGGTGACGAACCACACCGAATACATAAAAGTATACCTGGCGTGAGTAATATGTTTGACCAATAACACACCTAGGAAGAACATGTTTATCTCAAAGCAGACAGTGAATATATCACCCACATCATTTAGTGTGTCATAAAACTGACGGGCTCGGCGACGGTGAAGTGTGTAAAGAAGAATCTTATTCCGCTTCTCTTCTGCTGTCAGGTCAGGATCATTGATTGCAATGCGGAATTTGACACACGAAGAGCACACATCTTTGGCAGGATGACCGAAGGCCAGGTTGAAGTCATACACAAAGATGCTCCAGTAGAGTGAGTAGAAAACTTGTTGATGATTCTGCTCAAGAAACATCTTATGCATTTTTGCCACACTCAAGTCACTTGGCAGGAACTTTCTCCCAGGTGCACGACGGCGGGCATAGTGGCTTGCTCTACAATTAAAAGATTGTATGTGCTTTTGAACCATGTCCTTCTTTGCAGCTTGCTCTTCATTTTCCCTGGAAACACCACGATTTTCGGGACGTGCATTGCCGTTCTCAAGCCAGTGCTTTGCAATACCTTGGACTCTGTCTTTCTTGACACCTAACATGAAAATAAATAGGAAAATGTAAATGGCAGAAATAAACAGAGCTGGGAAGGAATAACTACAGCATCAAGGGAAAAAAGTTACTAGGTCTTAGATCTATCTAGGCCTATTTATCTATCTATTTATATACTACTCGCTGTGAAATATCTTAAATGGGAATCATGAAACCAATCATGCAGGCATATTACCCATATTACACACAATTTCAAAACATGAACTGACAACAGTCATACAATTTATTAATCTTTTGCAAAGGTCTACTCATATTAAATGCTCATCCTATTGTGCAGTAATAATATGTGCAATACCACTTATATTTATTTGATACCACCCATCTTAGTCCATCCCTACATTTATTCCATCTATAGCTCACCTACATACAATTTTTGTCTGTTTTTTTTTGTTTGTTTGTTTATTTATATACATACATATGTGTATTTTTATTTACTTATCTTTAGTTTTCATTATCTGTGTGTTGTTGTTGTCTCTGTGTATTGGAAGCTTCTGTCACCAGAACTAATTCCTTGTATTTGCAAACATACTTGGCAATAAAGCTCTTTCTGATTCTGATTCTGATATTGTTTTTAATAAATTTAGGTAGCCTATGACCATCAGTGATAATGTTTTTAAGTAGGCTATATGTCCTTATAATACTGCATAGAGAGTCATTACCAGATAATACTGGATAACTGGAGCCCAGGTCAGGAAGCAGACAGACTGGCTAAACCGACCGTCTGCTAGCCGCCTCACGTCACAGAAGTCAGTTAATTCTCAGCACATAGAGACTCCTTCACCTAGATATCACATTATAGAGATTGTGTCTGTTCCCCGAGCTAGAAGATACAGAAAACGTCAAAAACTATTTATGAGTAACCATTTAATTGATGTTCAACAAATAAAAAATGTTTACAATACACAGAAACAATTGATAAAACTTGGTTTACTGAATATCAGGTCCCTTTCTACAAAAGCACTTTTTGTAAATGATTTGATTAATGATCATAACCTAGATTTGCTCTGTTTGACAGAAACATGGCTAAAACCAGATGAATACACTATTTTAAATGAGTCCACCCCCCAAGATTACTGTTACAAAAATGAGCCGCGTCCAAAAGGTAAAGGGGGAGGTGTTGCTACAATTTATAACAATATTCTCAGTATTTCTCAGAAGACAGGCTTTAAGTATAACTCCTTTGAAGTAATGGTGCTTCATATAAAATTATCTAGAGAAAAAAGTATTAATGATAAATCCCCCGTGACGTTTGTACTGGCTACTGTATACAGGCCACCAGGGCACCATACAGACTTTATTAAAGAATTTGCTGATTTTCTATCAGAGTTAGTGCTGGCTGCAGATAAAGTCTTAATTGTTGGCGATTTTAATATCCATGTTGATAATGAAAAAGATGCATTAGGATCAGCATTCATAGACATTCTGAACTCTATTGGGGTTAGACAACACGTTTCAGGACCTACTCATAGTCGAAATCATACTCTAGATTTAATACTGTCACATGGAATTGATGTTAGTGGTGTTGAAATTCTGCAGCAAAGCGATGATATATCAGATCATTATCTAGTCTTGTGTAAACTCCATATAGTTAAAGCTGTAAATTCAACTCCTTCTTATAAATATGGTAGAACGATCACTTCTACCACAAAAGACTGCTTTGTAAGTAATCTTCCTGATTTATCTCAATTCCTCAGCATATCCAACAGCTCAGAACAACTTGATGATGTAACAGAAACTATGAACTCTCTCTTTTCTAGCACTTTAGATACAATTGCTCCTTTACGCTTAAGGAAGATTAAGGAAAAGAGTCCAACACCGTGGTATAATGAGCACACTCGCACTCTAAAGAGAGCAGCCCGGAAAATGGAGCGCAGCTGGAGGAAAACACAACTAGAGGTATTTCGTTTAGCCTGGCGGGAAAGTACCCTATCCTACAGAAAAGCTTTAAAAACTGCTAGATCTGATTACTTTTCGTCTCTTTTAGAACAAAACAAACATAACCCCAGGTATTTATTCAATACAGTGGCAAAATTAACAAAAAATAAAGCATCAACAGGTGTTGACATTTCCCAACAGCACAGCAGTAATGATTTTATGAACTACTTTACTTCCAAGATTGATACTATTAGAGATCAAATTGTAACCATGCAGCCGTCAGCTATATTATCACATCAAATAGTGTACTATAGATCCCCTGAGGAACAATTCCAGTCATTCTCTACTATAGGAGAGGAAGAATTGTATAAACTTGTTAATTCATCTAAACCGACAACATGTATGTTAGACCCTATTCCATCTAAACTACTAAAAGAGGTGCTTCCAGAAGTCATAGATCCTCTTTTGGCTATTATTAATTCGTCATTGTCATTAGGATATGTCCCCAAAAACTTTAAATTGGCTGTTATTAAGCCTCTCATTAAAAAACCACAACTTGACCCCAAAGATCTATTTAATTACAGACCGATCTCGAATCTCCCTTTTCTGTCAAAGATATTAGAGAAGATTGTATCCTCACAATTATATTCCTTCTTAGAGAAAAATGATATCTGTGAGGATTTCCAGTCAGGATTTAGACCGTATCATAGTACTGAGACTGCTCTCATTAGAGTTACAAATGACCTACTCTTATCATCTGATCGTGGTTGTATCTCTCTATTAGTTCTACTGGATCTTAGCGCTGCGTTTGACACTATCGATCACAACATTCTTTTGAATAGACTAGAAAACTTTGTTGGCATTAGTGGAAGTGCATTAGCATGGTTCAAATCGTACTTATCTGACCGCCATCAATTCGTAGCAGTGAATGAAGAGGTATCATATCGATCACAAGTGCAGTATGGAGTTCCTCAAGGCTCAGTACTAGGGCCGTTACTTTTCACGCTTTACATGTTACCCTTGGGAAATATCATTAGGAAAAACGGGGTTAGCTTTCACTGTTATGCTGATGATACTCAGCTCTATATTTCTTCACGGCCCGGTGAAACACACCAAATTGAGAAACTTATGGAATGCATAGTCGATATAAAAAACTGGATGACGAGTAATTTCTTACTGCTAAATTCTGAAAAAACAGAGGTGTTACTTATCGGACCTAAAACCCCCACAAGTAATAACCTAGAACATTGTCTAACACTTGATGGCTGCTCTGTAAATTCTTCGTCATCAGTCAGGAACCTAGGTGTGCTATTTAATAGTAATCTCTCCTTTGACAGCCACGTTTCTAGCATTTGTAGAACTGCATTTTTTCATCTTAAAAATATATCTAAACTGAGACCTATGCTCTCAATGTCAAATGCAGAAATATTAATTCATGCGTTTATGACCTCAAGGTTAGATTATTGTAATGCTTTATTGGGTGGTTGTTCTGCACGCATAATAAACAAATTACAGATGGTTCAAAATGCAGCAGCTAGAGTTCTTACTAGAACCAGGAAGTATGAGCACATTAGCCCGGTTCTGTCAACACTGCACTGGCTCCCTACTAAACATCGTATAGATTTTAAAATCTTGTTAATTACTTATAAAGCCCTGAATGGTTTAGCTCCTCAGTACTTGAGCGAGCTCTTATCGCATTATAGTCCTTCACGTCCGCTGCGTTCTCAAAACTCTGGCCATTTGATAATACCTAGAATATCAAAATCAACTGCGGGCGGCAGATCTTTTTCCTATTTAGCTCCCAAACTCTGGAACAATCTACCAAACACTGTTCGGGAGGCAGACACACTCTGTCAGTTTAAATCTAGATTAAAGACCCATCTCTTTAACCTGGCGTACACATAACACACTAATACACTTCTATTATTCAAATCCGTTAAAGGATTGTTAGGCTGCATTAATTAGATCAACCGGAACCGGGAACACTCACCATAACACATGATGTACTTGTTACATCATAAAAATATTGACATCTACGCTAATATTAGTCTGTTTCTTTCTTATTCTGTTTCTCAGTCCGTGTCTGGATTAGATGGTGGATTGGCGCCGGGAGATGATGTCTGCGGCCCAGATTGTCGGCGGAGGCCGGACCCCTGGATGAGCCCCGGGGACATAATCCCAGTGAAGACCTCGACTTAAAATACAATAAAACTAAAAATAAAACAAATAACTGAAAATATAATAAAATACCTAACTACATAATACTATTATTGTTAGAAATTGCAACAATATTAAAATAGAAATATAAAACATTTAAAGTCTTAATTAAAACAATAAATAAACAATAATATCCTGGCCAGAGGAGAACTGGCCCCCCGACTGAGCCTGGTTTCTCCCAAGGTTTTTTTTCTCCATTCTGTCTCAGAGGGAGTTTTGGTTCCTTGCCGCTGTCGCCTCTGGCTTGCTCAGCTGGGGATACTTAATTTCTAGCGATTATCGTCAATTGGATTTCACAGATACTATTTAAACTATACTGAGCTAGACAATGACATCTCTGAATTCAATAATGAAATGCCTTTAACTGAAAATTGAGTGTTTAATCTTATTATTATACATTACTGACACTCTATCCTCCAACTTGATACTGTTAAGTGCTTTGACACAATCTGTATTGTTAAAAGCGCTATATAAATAAAGGTGACTTGACTTGACTTGACTAATAACTGCTGAAAAAATAGCCTGTGTACTGTGCACATACTAGAGGAAGATAATTGAATAAACATGGCTTTGACGATGTAAAAAAACAAAAACACTAAAAATAATACAAATAATAAGGCACTAATGCAAAAAATAGGAAAAACTAATAACTATTGTGATGAGGAAATCTTTGTACTTACAGAAAATGCTCAAGAATGAAGCCTGGCAGACGGGAACTTTTGTTTTATCTTCTTTTAAAACGCCATACTTGATCGATACATCTCTTTGTCGTCTCTTCTCTTCAGCCTCCACTTGTTGCCTCCTCCGTTTACATGGCATAACATTCATATGAGACAGAAGAATGGCATCTTGTTTGACTTTGTCGTTGGTGAAACAGAGCTGTTGTTTGATGTATAATAAATCAGATTCCTTCAAAGTAACGGCACTGCACGAAGAACTGTTATGAGTGCATGCTACACTTGTGACCAAGCCATTTCCACTGTATCTATTTTCTTTTGCCTTATAATGGGCAGAGTTTTGAGGTAAATAACGTTTTCTTCTGCCATTCAATGTCAGTAGGACAGGCTCATACATTTCATCGTACTCCATCTTTTGTGTTAAAAATCTCAATCTGAATCTAAAACAATCTCCACAAAAAAGCCGGCTCCTCAGCGCGCCGCTATATTGAAACCGCTCTAAATCATATGATTCGATTCACGCCTTCTGATTGGTTCTCGGAACATAGCGACTTTTGCTGCCAAATGGAAGTGGCGTCTAGAGCCTTTGCCAACAAACCGATATTTCGGAAATGGGCTGATGCTGGGATTTAGAGGATTTGAAGCAAAAATATTTGTTGAACATGTACTATTTGCCAAAAGCATTCGCTCAATGTTATTATCTCATTTTTGACGGAGGTGATGTTTAGCGGCTTTTGCATCTGAACTCTTCATATACAAAATATAATAATATATAATATGTATATAGTTATATGACAAAATGAGTAAAATTAGTCGGAATGAGCAAATTTTCAAAAATGAGTTCTATTTATTTTCAAATACCTTCAAAATGATATATGACTTGTTGGAATCAGACAAAAAAAATACTGAGCTACAGCCGTTTGAAGGCGATAGAATCAGCAGAGTTGATTTTGAGAAAAATCGAGTTAAAGTTTTCTGACGTGAGCACTTTAGGGACATACCCGGGCCTCGAGTAAAGGAACGCCCTAACCATGCCTGGGGCAAACTCCAGACACGATACTGCGAGTGCCTGAAGATCCCCTATCGTCTTAAGGGAGGATATGGCAAAGACTTAGGGTTAGGGTTAAACTCAAGGGTTAGGAGTCGAAGACTCCTCAATGGGTTTGAAGGGAGCATTGCACAAAGCTTCCAGATCCACCACCAGGCCCCTGAGGGCACCTTGGTGCGCTGTACCAGCCTCAGCCTCTGGGTGCCACAGAGGAAACCTGTAACTAATGGGTGTCTTCCCAATGATTGACCACCTAGAAGGGCACGGTAAGCAGCTATGGCCGCCACGTAAACCTTCAGAGTGGAGGGAGATAACCCTGCGGAGAAACGCTTCTGCAGAAACTCCAGAAGTGTACCAACTGTGCAGTTGACTGGGTCTTGCAGTCACTGTCCACACCAAGAAGTGAACAGTTTCCACTTCGAGGTGTACAGTTTCCTTATGACAGGAGCTCTGGACTTGAATATGGTCTCAAGAACCTCGGTTAAGAGATCAGATGCTAAGAGCTGTGCCCCCTCAGGGACCACCCCCACAGCTTCCATAACTCCGGGTGGGGGTGAAGAATGGAGAAAGCACACTTATCTTTTGTTTACAATTAGGCATGATTCTGACTTCTCTAACAGAGATTCTCTGACTGACTGAGTGCTTTTTGCAACACACACACCACAGACATGCTCGCTGAAGAGCAAAAGCTAACATGTGCATTTGCCTGTGCACCTTTATGATTCCTGGTTGCTCATGTCACCCTGCTCGTGATGTCTCGCTTCTCTATTGGACTGATTCCACACGTGCTTCAGAACGCGGTCACGCACAAGGCGTTCCCAAAGCGTTTTAACACAGCTCGAGTTCTTGAAGGGGAAACCTTGGTCATATCACCAACCCCAAATGTATGCTTCTATAACTTATTTGTGTAAGCCCTTTCTCCAATGCCAGTAACTGTATAAAAAGTTGTTTTAATTATCACATCTAGTATAATTGTAATCTTGGCCTCATTCATGTCAATTTTTATATTTTTTTGCTTTTAAAACATATTTATACACATGTCCAAATCATACAGTCATTTCCATGCATTAAAAAAAAATGTTCGGCGCTTTAGCCTTTCTCATGTGCCTTCTGTTCTCCTGTGGCCTTTCTATTGACAGGCCCCTGTGGTGAAATTTATGTCACATATTTAATGTGGACATGGGGATGATTATCAAATCCATAGATGCCAGGAAAGGCTGATCAGCTGTAAATAATGGATGAGGGGAGGATGTGACTCAATTAGTGAGCAGCACAGAAGGAAAAAGAGTGCATTGACTCTCTCACTCTGGAATGCCATTATTCTGGTCGATCTTTTCTCCTCTAGCCTGACATCACTCAGGGTAATCATCCTTCAAAAAAAAGCTGGCCATAATAAACGAACAACCTGGGTCAATAGAAGAATGTGGAGAGGGATGACCTCTTGTGTGTGACAGTGTATAAATGAGTTTCTTCATCAGAGGAGATAGGCCCCCCTGCACTTTAACATGAACCAGAGCCACACAGCACTTATCATCACTATTGCCTGGTTTTGTCACGGCTATGTTCGCTGCATTAATGAATCAATGTTCTAATGAGGCAGATTCTCTTCCAGTGGCTCCTGTAAATACAATGCATCATTACTGAATGCATTTACATTGCAATTAGCTTACAAATGCATAAAATGTTATGAAATTAATGTTTTAAATTTTGAAGGCAGAAATATGTTAATATGTCAATCAATTAAATGATACGTTTAATATGAAACTAAAACAGACACTAGGTGGCGGCAAGTCACTGTCTTAACGAGTGAGTTCAATCCATTCAACTGATTTCTTCGAATAGGTTACGCTGATTACAAAAACACCACTACTTGTTGCTGCGGTTCAGCTGTGGATTTGTTTCTGTGATAATTATATGTAGGCCTAATGTGTTATTATTATTTTTTTTAATCTTTTCATGACAAAATGATCAAAAAGATGGCAGGTAGTGGACAATTTCGGGAGAGCACGACTTCTTATGTTGAAAGAACGACATTTATTTCTCGTGGCCATGCATTTAATGCATGAACCTGCGTGACCATAGCAACCTTGGATATTCAGAAATGGATATTATGAATACATTCATAAAATGTTTTGAATTTAATAAAGCGCAGAATTAAGAATTATTATATTAACCCATACTGCACATACCATGCATGCCAATATGTAGCCTAATATTCTTCCTTTCTTTATTATTATTATTAGTAGTGTTAGTGTTAGTATTATCATCATCATCAGCATCATCATCATTATCATAGCCTATATCCAAAATAAAATTGAATAGGCTAGCCAATATGAAATAGGCATGTGGAATATAGGTCTAATCATTTTATGATGCATTGTGATGCTGATGTAAGCGATTCTGCATAAACGTTACTAAATAGGCCATACTACTTTATTAACTTACTGTTGTAAATAAAGTACTCTTGTTATATCAGAATCAGAATGTTATATGCTATATTAATTAACAAAAGTTGTGTATGACTTTGGAATTAAAGCACTTAATTGCGTCTGATGTTTCCAGATAATCTTACTTACCAGATAATGAACGTCTTTAAAGCAATATATTTGCACACATTTTGTTTTTTATAAAAAGAACATGCATAAATGACAAAATGATGTGGGAAGAGCTAGTTTTTAAATGCAATAGGTTAAGCCACAAAAAAAGATCTCAATGTGTTACTCGCGTTGACTGACTCACCTGCGTGCATGGAAAGCTACCTAAAATGCAACACTGAATTACTTCAAAATATATATGTCTTGTCGAGTATTCACATAAATTGGTATGTCTTAAGTGAAAGCAAACAACTGTGTTACATTTTGATGTGTAACATTAGATCTGTGATTTGGATATTAATATAGTATACCTGCTGCTCTCTGTGTCATGTTAATAAAGGAAAGAGGGAATCACTGCTCTTGACCAGTGAGTGTCGGGTGTCAGACCTGTGTTCCCCATGTCTTGTGTTTCCCTTCCCCTCGTGCCCATATTTGGTCTGTTTCCTGTTCTCGTTTAGTTCTCCTCATTAGTTTATTAATCCCCAGCCCTGTGTATTTAATTATCTAGTTTACTCCTGTTTATAAGCCCTGTGTTCCCTGTGTCTGGTGTCAGCTGTTATTCGTCATTCCTGGTGTTACGTGTCTCCTGCGACTCCCATGTTCTGATTTTTGGATGAATAAAGTCATTGTTTGAAGAACTCCCTGTCTCCTCGCTCCTTAGTCCCCGCGTAAACGTGACAGAACAGCTGACCAAAACAAGACCATAAGCGACGCCTCTTTACCCTGTTTATTTTTCCCATTTTTTAAAAGTTTTTTGTTTAACAGTTTTGCTCCCTTGGCATGGAGGCCGCCTCCCGTTTTGCCGCCCTAGCCCGTTAGGGGCTCCCCTTCTATGAGTTCGCCGGGGAGTTCTGCAAGCTCGCCACGGCGACGGTGTGGGATGACGCCACCCTTAATAAACTGTTCTGGCTCTGGGCCAACCACCACCGTCCCGTGGACCTCCCAGACACCACCGGACTGAGTTGGAGGGAAGGTGTTTTCTGGTGTCTGGGGAGTGTCCGGGCCCGAGCCAGAACCAGCCAGCCGTCGTTCGCGGCTCCCTCAAGCCCACTGCTATTCACGGCCCACGCAAGCCCGCCGACCGTGGCACTCCCTAGCCGGCCGTCCGCGGTGAAATTAACGCCGCCATCCACGGCTCTCCCAAGCCCGCCGGCAGTGAGTATGGCAAGCCCAAGAGATGGATCTCCCCAATAATTTTTTTTGGTGGGGCTATATATCCATGGCCTGTGTGGCCGGGCCAAGTCCACAGAGTCCCATGGCCGCCTGAGCTCCCCGCTCTGCCGTGGGTCCCGGAACGGGCGTCGCCCTGGAGGCCTCCTGTCCTGTCTCTGTGTCCCTTGAGGCCTCCAGAGCCAAAGCTTGGCGTGGGTCTAATACGGTATAGGCAGTATGGATGTGCATCTCATGACTCAAGCCAATACGATACGCATCTCGATGCTTAGCCAATGATATGATACATTAAAGTCTGTGTAAAGTCAATTCTGAGAATTGTTTGTAAACGCATTATAAATGTTAGAAATGCATTGCTGAAACATGTTACAAAGACTGTGAACTATGTAGTACTTAATTGTGGAGTTAGACCGTTAAACAGTTTTTCACAATTTTCGTGATCAGGATTTTTTGGGCGGGGCTAAATCAGAACTCGATGATGCAATTGAGCCACCGAGCATGGCCCCTCCCCCAACACTATAATGATAAGATGTGTTCGACCTGAAGCCGCGCTGCAGACCGACCGGTGTGTGACATCAAAGTACAGTGAGAGCTACAGAGAGCAGACGCTCCTGATGCTTTCGAATCGCTCTCGCGGTACTTTGATGTCATACACTGATCGTTCTGCAGCACTGCTTCATGTCTAACACACATAATAACTAAAGCGCATTAACATCAGTGGTTCACGGCTCAATCGCGAGTTACTGTCATTGCCGTTAGTTACTACAGCCTACAGTTTGCTAGCTATCTATGCCTTCGTCACATAAATGCATAATACCTGGTTGCAATCATTTACAAAACAGCTCGGTCTCATTAAATAAGCTGCAGAGGAAGACAGTTGACAGAGACGGCAGCTTTCCCGCGAGTGGGCGTGGTTTCAGCGCCGCCAGCGGACATGCCACCAGCGTTTGAGAGCAGAGAATACTGCTTATTTTTTCAAGATTTTAATACCTTATTTTATTTACTTGGCGTTTTATTTAAGCATTCAAATTTGGCTGGGTGGTTAATAACACATTTTTCTGTGGTGTGACAAACTCAGAACACACATTTAATATTGACTTTACACGGACTTTAAAGATACATATGAAGCAGCTAGCGATGCGATACGATTCACCCCTTTTTACGATGCAGTGCGATCCGATTTCGATTCGATTCGATCCAACACAATGCGATTCGATGCAGTACGATGCAATGGAGAAAATATGATCACTTTTAATGCCTTGAGGCCTGTTTCATAAAACAAGTTAACCAAATAAGCCAGGCCTATTTCATTTAGTCTGACTCATTGTCAAATGATTTGGTTCCATAAAGCAAATTTAACATAGGCCTAGATAAAGCTTAGTCACTGTGGCAACTTATGCTGGGAAACTAACCTGGTCTAAAGCAGACTAACTGTCAGACTAAGCTGAGTTCCTCTAACACTGACCAATAGGAAGACAATGATATTACCACTGTCTCACATACTTTTATTTTACTTTTTATACAGTTACTAGCCATGCAGCCTTTCTCTCTTGTTTTTTGACAGCTGTACCTTTCATAGTTTGCAGAACAGATAGCAGAACATTAGAACATTACAATCTAAAATGTGCTCTTTAAAGCATTAAAATAACTAAATTAAAAGTTAAAATCACTGAATTAAAAATGAAAATAAATAATAAAGAAAATGACTATTTTAACTGCTATAAGAAGCACATTAACTCATTTGAGCTTAGTAATTACTGTACTAGCTTACATTTGATTGACCTATTACAATAGTCCCTTTACTGTCACTGCTATCCTAAAAATACACTTATATGTAGGTTCTACAAAAGATACATATAATGTCCAACAACAAATATTTTAGCAAAATGTATGTTTTACTCAGAATTATTGAGCTCCTATTCGATTGCGCTCCGTCTGTTTAGTGCGCGTGCGCACAGCAGTGCTCGTTGCTCTCGTGTGCCTTGCCCACTCCTAAAAGCAAATTGGAAATGTTTGCATGACTTTCTAACATTTACAGATGAAAATTATACCTGTGTCACATCAGTTATGCACTGAGGAAAACACAATGTCTCAAATGCATTAAACAGCACAAATATATTCGCTGTTTGCCATTGTGGATCGATTTGATCCATGATCCACATTAAGGTCTGCTTAAGAATAAGCGTGCACAAATTAGTGAGATTGTGTGAATTTAATTTGTCGTTTATGGAACCGCTTTTAGATTTGTTAGGTTATTTCAAGTCATGTTTTGGACTTTAATCCCCACTTTTCCTCGGGTCACAGTGGTGTTGTGATTCGTCATATTCACGCAGCAGTAGTGATGAGAGAATGCGCTTGAGACAGTTTAGAGAGGATAAATCAATCTACATATAAAATATTGGTCACAGATTATTGGTCACTTTCTAAATAATAAAAGTATAGCGTATCCACTAGTAATTATATATAAATAAATAGTTTTTTACGGATGCAAATATGTTAGGAACGCAGCCGATGCACACTTTTTAAACCGATGCATCATATCGTTAACTTTTAATACCGATGCACCGAGCGAATCGGGGAATCTTCCCATCCCTAATAGGCAGTGTAGCCTAACTGTAAACTGACAGTAAGAATTTTAATTCGATTAAACCAGGGGTGGCCAAAGTCGGTACTGGAGAGCCACAGTAACTTCAGCTCCATCCCTAATCAAACACACTTGAACAAGCCAATCAAGATCTAGGGTTAAAGCCAGGCAGGTGAGTTTTTAATGTTGGAGCTAAACTCTACAGGACTGTGGGCTCTCCAGGACCGGTTAAATGGTTTAAAAATCATTGGTTATTTTTAAGGAACAGCCTAAGTGATAACCATGTTGTGTGTGCATGAGACACCAGCGCGATTATTTGAACTGTTTAACTGTGGAACAGCTTTTTCTTTCGTTTGGTTAATTAGGCCCCCAAGAGAAATATATTTTGCGTATTTATTCCTTTTGTATGTAGCCTATGAATTTATCCTGGGTTTTATTTTTTCGTTCAAAAAAGTGCAGGTGTGTGATGTGTGAATCTTGTTCTTTCATATTTACACATGTAGGCCTAAAACTAAAGTAAAATATATATATATATATTTTTTTTTAATACAGACTCTTATCCATTCTTAGGCCTAATTTAATTCTATTTTATCATAATCTTGTCGGCTAATGATCGGTTTACAAGCTTCGGTTACAGAGCAGGTAGGCTATATAAAGCGCAGAGGAGAAAGAACTGAGACCAAGCGGGAAATAAAATTAATAGGCTAGCCTACAAAATGTAGGCTAATCCAAAATAATAGCCTACATCAGGGTTCCTCAATTAGTTTTCGCCGAGGGCCGAATTCTGCCGACAATACCAAGCCAAGGGCCACTGACCTATATATATATATATATATATATATATATATCTTATTATTACAATTATAATATTATTGTTGCTTTTGTTAAAATAGTCACAAGATGCGTCAAGATAAATATTCCGATTTTTCCCCGGTAGTCTGTTTTATTCAAACAATTATGAACATTTTTGCATTTAGATACAGAAGAACTTTGCCTGTTGAATATTAAAAACAAATGAACAAACAAAAAATCTGGATCTCCATGTCTGCCATGCCAATCAAATGTTCCTGCTCATCTCCAGACTGGATCTCTTCTCTCCACTTTCCCCAATTGCAGATTAAATTATTAGATCTGTCAGCATTAATATTTTTATACTTAGATTTTTTGGGGGGGATCAAACTGTAACACCGTGTGTCAACCAGACGTGACGCGATAAATCTTTTCAATGTAATTTTTGTCCTAACCACACGCGACAGCGACAAGTGACAATAAGCGACACGGAATTCTATTTTAGAAATGGTTTTTATTTTCTGCGACGTCGCGGCAGGAACAACATACAAAATATGACAGTGATAATCTCAGGTAATGATTATGTGCTTTATTCAATGTTAAAAGTGTCTAATGGGAGTTTGAATATTATTTTGAGTGAGGTTTATAGCCATAGTGAAAGAACAATAGATATTTTACCTCAGATCTTTAAAATAAATTAAAGCAAACTTACATTAAAACTGAACTCACTGCGAACCAACATCCATAAAGATGGTATCACTCACAAACTGTTCAGTCCATTCACATTTGAATCATCTATTTTCCGTGTCCACTTTTCTTTACTTCACACTTGCCATGTTTTTGCTGGACGCGACAAAGCATTGCAAATCATTTGAACGTTGTGTCAGTACGCTATAAATAGAACGCGGCAGCAGTTTTCTGTCGGGGATTTGTCACGCTGCGCCGCATCCAGTGTAGACACAGCATCACTGATTATAATAAGTGCTATTGTATCCTGTTGCGTCGCATCGTGCCGCTCGCGTGCGGTGTAGACACGATGTAAGTTAATGTCGCTTTCTGATGCTGCGTTTGAATTTTCATGCCACATTATTTGAAATTAGCGCGGGCCAAACACGGCCCGCGGGCCGCCTATTGAGGAACCCTAGCCTACATGAATGGATTTAAAAGACTTTGGGATGAGAAATGATTTCTTAAATATTCTTTTAACATTTTGTTTTGAATTTTAGAAAGTGCAAAAATTAGGCTATATATTACCTATATTATTATTAGCATATAACCTAATTACTAGCCTATCAAAAATTAAAAAAAAATATAGCCTAGGCCTAGCCTATGTTAAATTCCTGTACAGAGAACCCGTAACATTCCCGTTATTTAATTAAAGAAAGAAAGAATCACTGAATGGATTAAAAAGCTGGAAGGATGGGAAAGATAGTAATGTTTTTCTAGGCATGTCACATGTCTTATTTTTAAATGTATTGATTATATCTGTAACGGGGTGAACAAGACGCGAGACGTGCGGATCCATTTGCCAAGCTTTATTCCAAAACATGGTCTTAATACAGGCATGGTCAATAAACAGAAAACAGGTATGGCAGGGGCAAGACACAGTAATCCTTAGGGCTAGCGTGGGTCGACGATCGGCAAACAATATCCAACAGGGGCAAGGCAAAGAGAGATAATCCAGGTAAACAGCAATAATACAAACAAGATGCAAACAGAGTCCAAAGGGCTAGGCTAAGGGTAAATCCAGGAAAACACGGGCAAGAATCAAAACACAAAAGGCAAGACTAAGATCACTGGATGGGCTCGTAGAGTAGCTATCACTAGGATAAATGCAATACAATACTCGGCGCTCACAGAGAGAAAGTCCAAGGCTTATAAAGAGTGTGTGATTGGGTGATAGTGATTGTGTGATAGTTCTCAGGTGTGAGCGTGATTAGTGTAATCAGCTGTGTGTGTGTGTCGTCAGTGCAATGATGATGGGAATTGTATTTTAAGGTGATGTGCAACAGTTTGTGTAGTGCAAGAGTCAATGTGGTGAGCGGGTGACCTCTGGTGGCGAGTGAACGGAAGTGCATGGACAGGATTCGTGACAATAACAAGGTTCATACATGTTGTTTGTGGACTGCATCTGCAACATATCACGTGCACAATGTACAGGTAGGTCAATATAATATTTTCTTAATTCTGTGCTTTATTAAATTCAAAACATTTTATTAATGTATTCATAATATCAATTTCTGAATATCCAAGGTTTCTATGGCCACGCAGGTTTGTGAATTAAACGCATGGCCACAAGAAATAAATGTCGTTCTCTCAACATAAGAAGTCGTGCACCCCCAAAATTGTCCACTACCCACCATCTTTTTGATCATTTTGTCATGAAAAGATTTTTTTATTTTTTTAAATAACATATTAGGCCTACATATAATTATCATAGAAACAAATCCACAGCTGAACCGCGGCAACAAGTAGTGGTGTTTTCGTAATCAGCATAACCTATTTGAAGGAATCAGTTGAATTAATTGAACTCACTCGTTAAGTCAAAGTCAAAGTCAAAGTCAGCTTTATTGTCAATTCTGCCACATGTACCGTACATACATACAGAGAATTGAAATTGCGTTACTCTCTTACTCCCTGGTGCATACAGATAACACTAAACACTAACAGTAGAATGCAAAAATACAGATAAGTACAAATCAAATATATATATATATATATATATATATACATATACATACACATGTATATACACATACACACATACATACATACATATATATATACTGTGTATATATATATATATATATATATATATATATATACACATATACATACACATACATACATACATACACAAAATGCAACTATTACAAATATACAAATAAGGACATGTAGAAAAAAAGAGTTCAGTGGTGCGTGGTGTAAGAGAGGGGAGGGGGGGCAAGGACGGGAGGGAGTTCAGCTTCCTGACAGCCTGGTGGATGAAGCTGTCCTTCAGTCTGTTGGTCCTGGCCTGGAGACTCCGCAGTCTCCTCCCTGATGGTAGCAGACTGAAGAAGCTGTGTGTTGGGTGGGTGGGATCACCTGCAATGCAGAGGGCTTTGCGGGTGAGACGGGGGCTGTAGATGTCCTGGAGGGAGGGGAGAGAGACACCAACGATCTTCTCAGCTGCTCTCACTATCCGTTGAAGGGACTTGCGGCAGGACACGTTGCAGGCGCCATACCACACAGTGATGCAGCTAGTCAGAATGCTCTCGATGGTGCCTCTGTAGAAGGTGCACATGATGGGGGCCGGGGCTCTGGCTCTTCTGAGTTTGCGGAGGAAGTAGAGACGCTGTTGTGCTTTCTTGGCTAGTGCTGCAGTGTTGTTGGTCCAGGAGAGGTCCTCTGTGATGTGTACACCCAGGAACTTGGTGCTGCTCACTCTCTCCATGGTCGCACCATTGATGGTCAGAGGAGCATCAATGGTGCGACCATCGATGCTCCTCTGACCATCAATGGTGCGACCATTGATGGTCAGAGGAGCATGCATAGAGTGCACTCTCCTGAAGTTAACGACAATCTCCTTCGTCTTCTCCACATTCAGAGAGAGATTGTTGTCACTGCACCTCCCAGCCAGGCGGCTCACCTCGCTCCTGTAGTTTGTCTCATCTCTGTTGCTGATGAGACCCACCACAGTTGTGTCATCCGCTAAGACAGTGACTTGCCGCCACCTAGTGTCTGTTTTAGTTTCATATTAAACTTATTATTTAATTGATTGACATATTTCTGCCTTCAAAACTGAAAACATTAATTTAATAACATTTTATGCATTTGTAGGCTAACTGCAGTGTAAATGCATTCAGTAATGATGGCTCCGAAGGCTTTTGTTGACACTGCTTGGATTTTTACTAGTAACAGCCCTTTATTATTTTAACTGAATTTATCGATTGGAATTAAGAATGTGGCATTCCATATTCATGATGCATACATTTAATACGGTTTAAAAAAATATCCCTGGACATCAGTTTACGGGTTTGCTTCTGATGCTGTCAATGTTGTTTTTGGAAGTTACATTAAAAAAATGCAGTTAGTTTAAAAAGCTGAGGGCACAACGACAGGCGCTATTTGGATGAGCACGGTGTCCTGGCCAAATTCCCTCCACTGGCCTTTGTCAATCATGGCCTCCCAATAATCCCCATCCACTTGATTGGATGGGGACAACAATACTCTATCTCTCTCTCCTCTCCACCTGTAGCTGGTGTGTGGTGAGCGCACTGGTGCCGTTGTCCTGTGGCTGCCGTCGCATCATCCAAGTGGATGCTGCACACTGGTGGTGGTTGAAGAGAGACCCCCTCATATGATTGTAAAGCGCTTTGGGTGTACAACAATACACAATAAAGCGCTATATAAATGCTTCATTCATTCATTTATTCATTCATGATGTTTTTATGTTCAATAAATGGCGTGTGTTTCACTAGCTCCGTTTCCATGTACACCTTTTGTTTGACCTAATTCTGGATATTTCCAGCCTAAGACGTGTGATTAATCCGTATCTAAAGCCAGGTCTTCACCAAGAGAACCCATTATAATAATTTGATGCGGTGACTGTCCACGCGGGAAGTGGCACGAGGCGACAAATCTTCTACAGTATAACTGATGCCTCCTTCTATTCCGAATCTTGGAAACATGCGTTGTATGCGTTGAAAGTGAAACCTAAAAAAACAGCACGCATAAGAAAGCGATTGCATGCTTTCGCGAGCTTCAGCAAATGCACGCGATCACAGATTGCACGCTTCCCAGCCGAAACCCCCCCCCACATGAAACTGAAATAATAACCCGTGATATAAGATTTTGGCCATATTGCCCATCTAAGTCCTTCATCCCAAACTATCAACAGGCGCGTCATGTAGGCTACACTTCTTGTACTTCGTTTGGGCACCACAAGGTGTCACTGTGGCCTCAAAGCTTACCCCTCGACTACTCTGGCTTGATTGCTATTCCTGAGGTAAAACACGCCCTGCTCATTACCCTACGGACAAAGAAATGTAGAAATAAATAAATGTGAAAATAAATAAATGTAGATATAAATAAATGTGGAAATAAATAGATAAATATGTAAATAAATTCATAAATGTGAAAATAAATAAAAGTGGAAATAAATAAATGTATAAAGAAAAAAAAGAAAAAATAAATAAATGTGGAAAAGAATGAAAGAATACATAAATAAGGAAATAAAATTATAAATAATTATTTTTTATTTAGCTGGACGATGCCATCACTGAATTCAATAATGAAATGCCTTTAACTGAAAATTGAGTGTTTCATCTTGTCATTTTACATTATTGACACTATTTTCCCATTTTGATATTGTGCAGTTGCTTTGACACAATTTGTATTGTTAAAAGCGCTATATAAATAAAGGTGACTTGACTTGACTTGAATGTGTCAGGGGGAAATAGTAAGGAGATATTTGAATTATTTACTAATAAACTAGTGTTTTCTGTGTCAGTGTCGCAAAGATGAAGATGAAGAACCTGACTCGCAATCTCCTCATTAGACGCGCCTTTAGAGAGAAGTGCATCTTCACGGATTATAATGAAAGAGTTTTTGTTTTTGATTTGATTTATTTCATTAAGTAGTAATTTTAAGTAGTCCTGTTCAAGACTGTTCAAGACGAGACAGAGCATCATTGTATTCTTTATTTTATAAAATTATTTTATATATTTTATAACACCAACACCCCCCCCCCCCAGAATGCAGGAGGGCCTGAGTAAATATGCTGTCCAGGGGGCCCAGAATCCGTAGCGGCGCCCCTGCCTCACCATATAATGCACCTTCTGTTTATACTATGTTGCACCTTATGTTGTATTTACAGTCATTTGCATTGAGCTGGTCTCTGCCCTTCTACCTCATAATTTGCACTATATCTCATAAAGCTTAAAGGGTAAATAACACATACAGTTTCACCCAATCTCATGTCAGTCTTGAGTACCTATAGAGAAGTATTGCATCCTTCATGTCTCCAAAGAGTCTTTAGTTGTATCTTAAAAGCAAACATTAAATACAAGTTTTGATGAAGTTAACACTTTCAAAAAAGAAATCTCTTTCAACACAACAAAATAAAATTAAATACTATAAAGTTAATGATATAAAATAAAACATAAAAGTCACAATCAACTGGCTACACATACATGCAAAAATAGCTGTACAAGACAAACATTTTAACCCTAAACAAAGCAAAAAAAAAAAAAAAAAACCACTGGTACACTAGTGTTACATTTGTTAAAAAATGGTAAAAATAACAGAAAATAAAAAGTAATTTCTAGCGTGTTTGGAAAATGAGGTGTATATACAATGCTGGACTTTGAAGATAAATTTAAACTAGTAACCTTTGATATTCTGAAATGTTTAATGCTATTTAAATGATAGTTTTAGTATTTACAATATTAGTAAAAGTTTAACGTTTCTCCTAAAATAAAACTGAAGACATCTTAAGACAAAGCTGATATCTCAATGAGATATGTAAGAGAATCCCCCCTTAGTATCTTGAGCATAGAGTAACCTCAGAGCCATAGCTGTGAAGGCACAACTGCACCTCAGACAGCATAGGTTTGAATCACAACTAAAGGTACTTTCCTGCTCCTGTTCAATTCTCACCTGTCCAACTGTTTCCTGTCTCTACTCCTGTCCTGACCATTAATGGTGAAAAACCCCATTGCAATAATGGAGTCTTGCAAGAGATTCCAACAAGACAATAAAGAGATCTCCCATGTTTCTCACACATTTCTCTCCCATTGTCATTTTGGATTACTTTCTTTCTGAACTTTCTCAGTTGTGTCTACTTTTATTTCCCCTAAGGATTTTTTAGGAGAAACATCTGAGAAACTGTTGAGACTAAAATGAGAAATACATGAGAATCACAGTCTCCTGAGGTTAGAAAGAGCAACATCTGAGCAATAAAATATTCCTATAATGGAGTCTTGATAGAGATTGCATCAAGACAATAAGGAGATATGTTTCTTCCACCACATTCTCAGTTCCCCTTCATGAACTTGAGCTGCATCGAAAACGCTATGGGAATGCCTTCAGCGTGACCGTGCTCTGAACCACATGTGTAATCAATCCAATGGATGGGCGAGACGTCAAGGGAGGGGTGACGTAGCGACCAGGAAGCTTAAAAGCACGTGCGGTGGAACCGGCGTCAGCTTTCTGTCATTCAGCAAGCGCTCTGTGTGTGTCAGTCTTAGGGGCGCCGTAAGGGGGGGAAAGTTAGGACGATTCTAAGGGCCCGACGATGGGGGGTGGCCCCCGAGGGAGAAAAGTGATTTCTACCAAGGGGAACGCTAGAGCCCTGCATTTCAGCCCGGCCCCAATGGGCTCCGACTTTTTTACGCCTCTAGGGCCGGGCTTTGATCGGGCCAATTTTCACGTCATAGTTCAGACGTGGGCCGAGCCTCTGGCCTATTTTAGGCTTCTCCTTATTTTTATATTTTAGACATCCATCAATTAGTGATGAAAAAATTGCCGCGCTTGTGGAAGCAACACAAGACTTGACGGTGTTTAGAGTCCCGCAGCAGCAGCAGCGATCGTGCCGTCAGCGCAGCTGAAGAGTTCTGCGTTCAAATACACGCAATATGATAAAGCTTGCCACAAAGCACCGGCAAAAGTAATTACAATGAATGCGTCGGGGGAAATAGTAAGGAGATATTTTAATTATTTACTAATAAACTAGTGTTTTCTGTGTCAGTGTCGCAAAGATGAAGACGATGATCCTGACTGGCCATCTCCTCATTAGACACGCCTTTAGAGAGAAGTGCATCTTCACAGTTTATAATGAATATAATGTTTTTGTTTTCAATTTTATTTATTTCGTTAAGTTGTAATTTAAAGCTTTCTACAGATATATTTATCATGTCTGTGAGGCATGTATTCGTTGACTTTCGGTTAATTTTTGTGAAGCGCTCCTGTTCAAGATTAGACGGCGCATCGTTTTCTTTATTTTGTAAAATTATTTTATAAAAAGTTTTGTTGATATTGTGAGTGCACACAAATAAAAGTAGACCCTTTACAGTTCCGAGTGATGTATTACTCTTACCATTATGAGCAAAAATTACGGCGTATGTTGTTTCCGTTGAAAAAAATGCAATTGATTGAGCTGGTGCCTCCATGTCCTGCGCTTTAACTTCCACTCTCCGCACAAACTAGGATACAGCGCACATTTATCTAGGTTTAACGTTTAAACATTGTTATATGCTTGAACTGTTTTAGTATATCTATAGATTTTATGTTAGGCAAGTCGTGATGATTTGAGAAGGCTAAATTGAGAAGGTTAAATTGATCAAACGTGGCTATGATCAGCCTTCCGGTCTGCCGCTGGCCACTTGGTCGTTACTTTAAGAAATAAAAAACTTATTTAACGAACAAAAAAAATGCTCCAAACGTTTTTCTAAATTAATTTAATTAATAAAACGAAACAAAATAAAATCACTTTGCCATTACATACAAAACTGAACTATTTTAATAGCTGAAATGGTATAATCTGATTTGGAAGAAGGGGGAAAAAAGACGGGCTCGGGTCGGACTCGGGCTAGTAATTCTGTTAAGCTGTTGGACACGTGCCGGGCTATGGCCTGACCGTCTCGGGCCAGGGCCGGGCTAGGGCCTAAATGTGAGGCCCTTGCAGGGCTCTACCGGGAACGCGATCACGATTTCTACCTAGGGGGATTCTACCGAAACGTGGTCTGTACGGAGGGGGACACCAACAACACCCCCCCCCCGGAACGCAGGAGGGCCCGAGTGAATATGCTGTCCAGGGGGCCCAGAATTCGTAGCGGCGCCCCTGGTCAGTCTTATTTGGTGTTGTCTGTCTGTTATCAAAAAAAAACGTATTTCCTATATGAGTGAAGACAAACATAGGGCGAGGGCTGGCAGCATCTCAGGCTGTGTGTTCTTCTCTGCCCGCGCTACATTATGCCCACTTTATGAGCATTTGTCACTACATATGCTTTACTCTCGGAGGGCTCTCTTTGAGGAGGGAGCCTTCACCAGCGTTCCTTGTGGTCCCAGCCCCGCTTTCGCCGAGGCGGAGCAGCGACTGTGCTTGTTGGAATCGCAGCTGGATCAGGTGGGGGGAATGGAGATGGGTGAGCCCCTATCTTCTTCCTTTCCCACCAGATCCAGCGCCCACTCTCTGGGCTCGACGCTCTGCCTGTCTTCCTCCGAGGAGGTGGACGTGGATGAGCTTTCATAAGCAGTTGCACAAGCATATTGTTTGCACAAGCATATTGTGAACGAATATCATTATGAGCAGAATTTCTGTGGAGCGGAACTCGCGCAGTCAGCTCTCGAGAAAAAAAGATGCTTCTGCCCGCTGCAAAAGTTCCGCTCCCACCGGGCACGCTCCGAGGAGTGTGTCCGTGCCTGTGATCTCACGGTTCCGGTCCCACTGCTGCTGAGGCACGGGGGCGATTGAGATCACGAGGCAACGCATGCATTACGGTCATTCTCGGTTCTTTATATGAATCTTTTCACTTCAGTCCATGTCTACTTGTCTGGTGTTTGGCTGCATTTAATTCTGAGGAATGGAGAGGAGGGACTACTCCCCAGAATTTTGGAGTCAGAGTGGCGCTCCCGGGCTGGAGGCTTCTAGCAGAAGGCGGATCTGCGGATTGTCATTCTTGCTGGATAGTCTTCGGGTAAAACGTCCTGATGCCTATGGCCCAGGACTTTTGAGGGCCGGCTCCCTCTGGGGAAGAGCGGTGGACACTGCATCACACGGTGCCTGTCTCTTCTCAGTGCCCTTGGGAGATCGGTCTGCCAACCCTGCCACCGACGGTGCTTCAGGGTGCAGCGGTCTCCAGAGAGTGCTTCTCTCAGTCTCTTCCACCCAGAAATGTAGCGGAGCTGTGAGGCTTGTCTCTAGAGCAGTTAGATCAGCCATCTCCTGCTGGTCATCCACTTCAGGGCACCGAGCTAGCCTCTCTAATTACACCAGCGGACAATCTCGAGAGACTGGTTCCCTTAGTAGGTCACCTGGTGGGGTGGGAGCCCCTGCCAAGCGTGTCTCGTTGGGTCCTGCCTGAGCAGGCTCTGGTTCTATCAGTCTAGTCTTTCTAGGAGATGATGCGGGTCTGAGGACCATTGTTTTCAATAGGAGACTTCAGCTGAGGCAGTCCTGATGCCCATGGCTCAGGACTTCGTGGGGCAGGCCCCTCTGGGGAAGAGTGGAGTACACCGCATCACACGGTGCCCATCCCTCCTCAGTGCCCTCGGGAGATCACTCTGCCAACCCTGCCACTGACAGTGCTTCAGGGTGCAGCGGTCTCCAGCAAGTGCTTCTCTCAGTCTCTTCCACCTGGAAACATAGCGGCACTGAGAGGCTCGCCACCCCTTCGGGGGTTTCTAGAGCAGCTAGAGCGTCCATCCCCTGCCGGTCCTCCACTTCAGGCACCGAGCTAGCAGCTCTAAGCACACCAGAGGCCTGTCTCGAGAGACTGGTTCCCTTAGTAGACTATTTGGCAGCGTGGAAACTACTGCCAAATGTGTCTCGATGGGTCCTGCACACTGTAGAAAAAGGTCCCTCCTCTCCACAGAGAGTCCGGGGTCTACAGCCGGTACTTCATCATTGCCAAGAAGGATGGAGGGTTGCGTCCTATTCTAGATCTGCGTCAATTGAACCGCTCAGTGATGCGACTGAAGTTCAGGATGCTCTCTATCGAGCAGGTTGTGTCTCAGACCAGGTCCGAGGACTGGTTTGTCACGATCGATCTAAAAGACGCATACTTCCACATCTCCATCCTTCCCCATCACAGGGAGTTCCTGTACCTATACCGGGTTCTTCCTTTCGGCCTTGCACTCTCACCCCACATTTTCACGAAGTGTGTGGATACTGCTCTGGGCGTGCCACTTATCTGGGCGTGGTGTGGGATTTGATCACGATGCAGGCACGTCTGTCTCCTGCTCAGATCGAGTCGATCCTTACTGCAGTCGCGAGAGTGAGAGAAGGCCGGTCACTCACGGTCAAGCAGTTTCACAAACTGCTGGGTCTGATGGCAGCTGCGTCCAACGTGATATCTTTTGGCCTGCTGTACATGAGACCCCCACAGTGGTGGCTCAAGACCAAGGGGTTCTCCCCGAGGGGAAACCCGCTCTGCATGCTCAAGGTCACGTGACGATGCCTACGTGCCTTAGACATGTGGAGGAAACCACTGTATGCATTTGATCATACGCCTGTGCGTCAACATCTTGAACGGGAGCCTGTGCAGGGCCCGGTTCAGGAGTCGCAAATCCAGGATTGGTCGAAGACCACCACCTTTCTTGGGTATGATGAAGTAAGGGCTGTAAAACCCCTTCCTCATCTCGGCTGGAGGGACCGGCTCGATTGCATCCTTTGCCAGGAGGACAGAAATCTCCTCGCGCAAGACAGGAGCGTTCCGAGCTGCCACCGAAGTCTCGAGAACGCCGCTGAACTTGGGAGGTCGCCTGGCGAACTGAATCGCGTAGCCGAGTCGAATTGTGCGCGTGAGCCAACGAGACGGTCTGGGCAGCGCAAGCCACGCTTCCAGACGCCGTGCAAGTGGCTCCAACGGTACAATAGACGTACCTGCGGTGGTGCAGCGAAGGGGAGTAGAGCTGGATGGTACAGAAGGCAGCGCGTTCTGCAGCATCCATGCGGAACTCCCTGGGTCCCAAAGGGGACTGGCTAGAGGTGCGTGGGGAGGCACTGCGTCCCCGAACCGCACTCTCTTGGCCGCTGGCAAAATGGGTCGCGGGCGAGAGTGAGGAGGCAATGCGTCGCACACTGTCGACCCGTGGACCTGAAAACCCGGAGGAAAAGGAAATTGCTCTTTCTTTGAATATGTGGGCGGAACAGAAATAAACGGGAACATAAGATTCTCCACCCGGCCCTCCACCGGGGGAAGGAGCGACGCTGTCCTCGTCGTCTCCTGAGAAAGAGCAAACTCCTAGCTGCCGCTTCAGCACGGGGCAGAGCAGCTCTGGAGGACGCAGGAGAGCGTCCACAGCGACGAGCAGACGGAGGCCTGGTCTTAGGGGCAGCCGTAGCTGCCGGAGCATCCCGCCATGGCAGGATGTGCTGGATCGCCTCGGTCTGCTTCTGCACTGCCGAGAACTGCTGGGCAAAGCCCTCGACAGTGTCGCCGAACAGCCCAGCCTGGGAGATGGGGGCGTCGAGAAAGCGTGCTTTGTCGACGTCCTTCATCTCTGCCAGGTCGAGCCAGAGATGGCGCTCCTGGACCACCATAGTGGACATTGCCTTCCCGAGAGACCGCGCTGTGACTTTCGTCGCTCGTAGAGCGAGGTCAGTCGCCGTGCGCAGCTCCTGCATCAACCCCGGGTCGGAACTACCCTTGTGCCTTTCTTTGAGTGCCTTGGCTTGGTGAACCTGCAGGATCGCCATGGCATGCAGGGCAGAGGCTGCCGCACTATAAGCTTTGGCTGCGAGAGCAGCCGTCAGCTTACAGGCTTTGGACGGGAGACGCGGACGATTCCTCCAAGTGGCGGCGTTTCGCGGGCACAAGTGCACCGCGACCGCTCTCTCCACCTGGGGAATGCCCGCGTACCCCCTGGCAGCCCCGCCGTCGAGGGTAGTGAGGACGGAGGAGACAGACGAGCGGCTTCTGGCCGTGAAAGGGGCCATCCACGACTTCGTCAGCTCCTCATGCACCTCCGGGAAGAAAGGCACCGGAGTAGGGCGCGGTTGTGAGCCGCGTCCCGCTCCGAGAAACCAATCATCCAACCGCGAGGGCTCGGGACTGGGTGGTCTGTCACAGCCTGTCATGTCACGGTCAAAGGTACCATTACTGAACTCTCTGCATTTGTTGAAACTCCTGATGGCACTGCTGTAGAACCTCTAGAGGTGGCGGCATCCGCTGCAGAACCTCCAGAGGTGTCAATGGTATCCACTTATCAGCTCTCACCCTGTCCTGTCACGGCTAAGGAGGCCATCTGTGAACTCTCGCCCTGTCCTGTCACGGCTAAGAAGGCCATCTGTGAGCTCTCGCCCTGTCCTGTCACGGCTAAGAAGGCCGTCTGAGAACTTCCTGGTTGTTCTGTCACGGCCACAGAGGCCTCTTTTGAACCTTTGCCCTGCTCCGAACTGGCCGAGGAGGCTATCTCTGAACGATCACTCTGTTCTGAACTAGCCAAGGTAACTGATGGTGAACTGCCTGTCTGTCTCATCTCTACTAATGTGCCTGAGTTCGAACTGTCTATCTTGCCTGCCACTGCCAGGGAAACTTTAAATGAATTTGCTGTATGCCCTGTTAACTTAATCATTGCCAAGGATACCCCTAGTGAACAATCTGTCTGTCCAGTTTCAATCAATGTTCCCAGTTTTGCTCTGTCTCCCGGACCACTACCCCCAAGTGTGTTTAATCCTGAATTATCTGAATGTCCTGTTCCAGCCCTTGAGTCTAACATTGAACGATTCGTCTGTCCGACCACTCTCAATGAAATTAACACAGAACTTGCAGCCCTGTCAGTCACAGCTCAAAGACCCGCCTTTGCACCCTTAAACCCACCTGTCTTCAGCTAAGAGACTATCAATGCACCCCATGACTCGCATGTTAACTCTGTTACTGCCATAGAGCCTATTTAAGGACTGTCATGTCCAGTTTCAGTCAGCGAACCCTTTGTTAATTGTTTTGTTCCCTGCCATGGCCCCTGAGACCGTGAATGCACTGCCTGTGTTGTCTGTCTCTGCTCTCCCTGTGTTGCCTGTCTCTTTTCTCCCTAGATCTCGGTCTCTGCCATGGTTTCCTGCTCAGTCTGCGTCCCTGTGTTGGTCTTCCGTCCGATCTGCTCCGCCGAGGTGGTCTTCTGCTCAAGTCTGGAGGTCCTCTGTTCCATCTGCTCTGCCCTGGTGGGCTCCAGTCCCGTCTGCTCCACCCTGGTGGGCTCCAGTCCCGTCTGCTCCACCCTGGTGGGCTCCAGTTCCCTCGTCTCTGCCCTGGCTTCCCGCTCTGCCTTGGTCCCCGGCCACTCCACTTCCACGTGGACCTGGCCCTCCGTCCCTCCCCCTGCTCCGCCTCTGCTCCACCGCCCTCCTGGATTGTATAGAAGCGTCTGGAAGCCGCTCCTTGGGGGGGGGGGGGGGGGGGCTATGTCACGAATCCTGACCATGAACTTCTGTTTACTCACCACCAGAGGTCACTCACTCACCACATGGACTCTTGCACTACACTAAATGTTGAACGTCACCTAAGACTACATTTCCCATAATACATTGCACTGATGACACATCTGATTACACTGATCACCCAGTTGATTACACTGATTAAACAGCATACTTAAACCTTGGACTTCCTCTTGCTCTCTGCCGAGTATTGTATGCACATATCGCTACCCTAGCCGATAGCTACCTTACAGAGCCTTTTGTAGTAGTCATAGTTTTGCCTTGCCTTGTGTGCTTACTAGTGTTTTGATTCCTGCCCGTGTTTCCTGGATTAACCCTTTGCCTTGCCGTTCGGACTCTGTTCGCACCTCGTTTGGATTATTGCTCGTGTACCTGGATTATCTCTCTGCCTTGCCCTGTTGGATATTGTTCGTCTATCGTCGACCCACGCTTGCCCTAGGATTACTCTCTGCCTTGTCTGTGTCATACCTGTTTGCTGATGTTTTTGACCCTGCTTGTTTTGTGACCATGTCTATTAATAAAAGTGCAAATGGATCCGCACTCTCGTCTCGTTGGCTCCGTAACAGTGGAGAGTATTTTCAAGCAACGTTAACTTACTACTTTTGTTTGTTCTTTTCAAGCTAGTCTAAATGTCGTCTGCAACGTCGGATGTGTGCCTCTTCTTGTGAATGCCATAGTATCCATCAACTGGTCAGTGAATAATGTCAGTTAGCCAAAGTTAACGAACACAGAGAAGCATTATCTTTTGTACACTGCCACTATCTCAAGCTTTCAAATGCTATTTAAGTTAGAAACGTGTGTACCAATGTTGTATGTAACGAGACGAAATTCAGTGAGAGACGTGCGAGCTAACATGAAATACTGAGGAAAACTGAGTTAAGAAATACCACTGTAAAGTATCTTGTGGTCATGTCGTCTGCATCGGAGGAGTTTGGAGTGTGTTCCTGTAATTGCCGTCGTTGAGCTTTCATCAACTTAACTAATGTATGTTACTAAAGTAGCCAAATTAGCCACTTGCTTTTTCTCACTAACTCACAGAACGAGTTTAAAAGAGAGGAACGGGCTAGCAACACAGTGCCAAGTCCGCATAGACTTTGGGCTTCTTTTTTTGTAAAGTTGCTGCCTTGTTTTTTTTTGGGCTTATTTTATATGGTTGCTTCTTTGGGAAATCTGACAAACAACTTTGTTTCTTTATTTATGTTCGCCGTATTCTCCAATACATTGATTGACACTCTGTCTGCTCGCAGTTAATAGCCAACCAGTGCAATAATATAAGTGCTGTAGCGTAATTTGCCATATGTTCTGCCCCCTCATTGGAGAAAAATCACATTCAAAAAGAAGGCGCGTGACGCTGTAATCCAAGCGATGATAGAAGTAGACGTAGAGGAGTGGGATGAGTTTCTTTTAGCCTAATTTTTACAATGTTTTTGTAATGTATTAATTATCACAGGCTGTAATAAAAAAACAAGTAGTCATATCCTAATACTGAGTAAATACATTTGGTTCGAATAGCCTGGTATGTCAAGATGTCTTAAAATGTATTTCTTTTTTTAACATTTAAACTTAGACCACATTATTAGATTACCTTTTGACTTCATGAATACACATAAATGACAGCTTAATGATTTTTTTAAAATCTTTTTTATAATCTTTTTAATAATATTATATAATATTTTTTTTTTAAATATAAATTTATCTTTATAATTTTATATAATATTTTATATATTTTTCTATAATATTTATGTGGCATTTAGTTTTTTATGTAATTTATTTGATAGTTACTGTATGTATATATTATTTTATTTTAAATGGAAGAAAAACCTGTTTTTGACCTCAAAATAAAGCACGTTCCCTCTGTACATGGCTGTGGGGACGAGCAGTTTCGTGGTGCTTGGAATTCTTTATAATTAATTAAAAACAAATATTGCCACATTGATGGCTCAAGAAGGTGTAATTGTTCAAATAACACATCGTTTCATTTTAAAAAATATATTAAAAAAATGTAACCAAGTGTTTTTCAAGTGTAATATTTCTGTAAAGGCTAGGGACAGACAAATTGACATTTCCATAGAATGACCCCTATATATTTTTATATATGCCTTTATATGTATAAAATATATATAAAAAAAATGTAACCAAGTGTTTTTCAAGTGTAATATTTCTGTAAAGGCTAGGGACAGAAAAATTGACATTTCCATAGAATGACCCCTATATATTTTAGGCTATAAATATGTGGCTATGTTACAGCTCCCCTTTGACCCGCCCTGGAGGCTTCCCAGGTCTCCTCCATGTCCTGGATCTGCTCCAGCCTCCAGGGCGCCCGCCCCCCTCCCTCGATGTTCCTATTACGGCGCGGGACGCGCCTTCCGGGAGGGGGAGATAACTGTTACATGTCTGTGTCTGTTTAGTTCCCTTTTGCCCTTATTTGGTATTTCCTGTCCTCGTTTCTTGTTATTAGTTCATCATCGTTAAGTCCCATCACCTGTGTTTGATTAATTATCTTGTTTGCTCCTTTAGTTCCTGTCCTTTATAAGTCCTCAGTTTTCCCCTTGTCTTTGTCTTGGATTAACGTTATTTTGGTTTATGTGGCTGATGTCAATTAAAAGACTCATATTCTCCTACTCCTTCGACTTTCTCCTTCTTCTACAGCACCAAACCGTAACAAAAATGGCCTTTTATATAGACTGCATTCACACTGACATCTGTGAACAGTCAGTAATTACATGCTGATTATCAGCCATACAGATGTTAATCATACAGATACAGGCACATTCTCCACAAAACACGCAAACATATATGAAAACTGTTGAAGAAGAAAAAAAAGAAAGTTATTTGTGCTAAAAAGATCGCTAAGTTACGCCCCCATCAGATGACAGGTGCGTCACAGCGTGCGTCACGCGCCGTCGCGAGGGAGCGCCAGAATTCAAATAAACAATCTTCCGTGTATCTTTGACTTTTTTTTTTTTGGATGATTTCATTCTGTTTGGGACATTGCCTGCTACAAAATCATGCTGTTTTTTTTACCACCAAGACGCTGTTTTTGAGCGTAATTTGTTCCATAACGGACACAAACAATAACTCTCCCTCAAGAGATGAGACGTAAACAAATGAATAACGATCCAAATTACAACGTTGTTGTTTCTTTGGACTAAAAGTGCTCGATGGAATGTTGTTCAGTGGACCCTTATCTTTCAAACTAAACCAGGATTTACAGCAGTGGATACGTTTGAGAGTCGTTATCAGGATGAATCTGGTATGTACTGCGGATTTTTTTATACATGTTTTGATGTGTACTGCTTACACAAATTTAGCAAATTCATTCCTTTATAAGCTTTCTATCGAAAAACAGCGATCTGTCGTCGATGCTTGAGGCTTAGACCTTCAAAATGATATATAGTTTGTCAAGATTCATTTTGTCCTGTTTTACTTTATCTGTTTGAAAACAATGACATGTGCAAACAAAGAGCTTTCAGTGCGCCGGCGTCCTGGTGCATGTTAACAGGTTAATTACCATGTGTATTTAAGTCATGTCTTTTGTATTCCATTTCGTCTGGTCTACTTGTTATTCCCGGTGTGTCTACCTTGCCCTGAGTTACCCTGATGTCATCATTAAAGACTATTATTTTGAAGTACTTCCTCGTCTGCGTGTTCCTCGTCTCTCCCTGCTGTGTGCACCGTGACAGAAGACCAGACCCAACAGTAAGCATCGTCCCTTCACCTCGTTTTGTTTTGTTCGTTTTTTCAAGTCTTTGGTTTGTTCCTGTGTTTTGTCCCTTTGAGCCCTCATGCCCGCCGTTCGCGGGAGTTCACGCCGCCGTTCGTGAGAGTTTACGCCGCTGTTCGCGGCTCTCCCATCCCGCGGTTCGCGGGAGTTTACGCCGCCGTTCGCGGCTCTCCCATCCCGCGGTTCGCAGGACTTCAAGCCGCCGTTCGCGGCTCAGCCATCCCGCCGTTCGCGGGAGTTGACGCCGCCGTTCGCGGCTCAGCGATCCCGCCGTTCGCGGGAGTTCACGCCGCCGTTCGCGGATCAACTAGCCCACCGTTCGCAGGAGATGACGACGCCGCCGTCCACGGCTAACCCTAGTCCACCGACCCGCCGCTGACTCAATGCCCGCCGGCCTGCCTCTGACTCAATGCCCGCCGGCCTGCCTCTGATTCAAGCCCGCCGGATTGCCGCTGACTCAAGCCCGCCGGATTGCCGCTGACTCAAGCTCGCCGGATTGCCGCTGACTCATGCCCGCTGGCCGCCGTTGGCAGGGAAAGCCAACTCGCCACTTCCTCAGTTCACGCCGCCGTCCGTGGCTCACCGACCCCGCCGTTCGCGGGAGATCACGCCGCCGTCCGTGGGGAAAGCCAACCCACCGTCGGTGGCTGCCTCTAGTTCGCGGGGAAAGCCAACCCGCCGTCCGCAGTTCACTCGGCCCGCAGCCGGCTGAGGCTCCCTCCAGCCCGCCGGCCCCTGCCGTTGAGTGGTCAAGCCAGCCGGCTGCTGCCGTTATTGTCAAGCCAGCCGGTTATGGTCTCGCCAGCCGGCCGCTGCCGTATTGACAAGCCAGCCGGCCGTGGCCGTATATTGACCAGACTGTGACCCTAGGTCTTTTTAACATTGTGTCATGTTTCAAGTGTGTTTAGCCCCGGAGGGCTCCTGATACCCCTGAGCTGCCCCATGGATTTTTTTTTGGGGGGGTACAAAGGTCCCGGCTGTAGAGGCCGGGCCGAGGGACGAGGCCATGGCCACGAGGGACCACCTGCCTTGGCCTCCTGAGCTCCCTGCTCCTCCTTGGCCTCCGTCTGTCTGTTCCACTCTGGAGGCCCCGTCCTGTGTATGTATCCGTGTCTGTCCTGAGGGGCCTCCAGAGTGCCCACCCCCCCTCCCCGGTGGAACTGTTACGGCTCGGGTCGAGCCTTCCGGGAGGGGGGAGTTATGTTAGAGCTCTGTCGTGTGCGTCTTGTGTTCCCGCCTCCTGTTTCCATATTTGGTTCGTTTCATGTCAGTATTAGTTAATTCAGTTACACGTGTGTGTGTGTGTGATTGTGTTAATTACCATGTGTATTTAAGTCCTGTCTTTTGTATTCCATTTCGTCTGGTCTACTTGTTATTCCCGGTGTGTCTACCTTGCCCTGAGTTACCCTGATGTCATCATTAAAGACTATTATTTTGAAGTATTTCCTCGTCTGCGTGTTCCTCGTCTCTCCCTGTTGTGTGCACCGTGACACTTAGTTAATGTTCATTTCAGCATTTACTAATGCATTATTAAAATCACAAGTTGTGTTTGTTAACATTAGTTAATGCACTGTGAACTAACATGAATAAACAACAACTTTATGTTCATTTACTAACATTAACAAAGATTAATAAATAGTGTAATAAATGCATTGTTCATTGTTTGTTCATATTAGTTAATACATTAACTAATGTTAACAAATGACACCTTATTGTAAAGTGTTACCAAAAATGTTTGTATTACTGTACGGTAGTTTTTTTTCTGATCATAAATCAGACTCTGTCTGTTACAGGAGGTTTCTCCAAGCAAAAACAGGATCCTGACTATGAGGGCAGAATCATTATACAGCCAGCTGTCCATTTTACAGACATGCAGAATTAGGTAACCCAAAATACATTTTGTTTTACACTGCATTTGCATTCATACATTTGCCAGATGCTTTTATCCAAAGCAAGTTATATTGTATTTAAAGTAGGGGAGCACGGGGCACAACCTAACACTGTTTGACTTTCTTAGTTTGTGTAAATCCACGTGGGGTTCGAGTATAATTTTTTAATGCACTTTAATTTCACACTTGTCTAGTACAAATATTTTGCGTTGTTTCATAATTACAGTGTATATGTTTTTCGTTATTTTTCGTGACGGCATGCCCCGTAGGTGGGGTACATTGTAACATGTGAGGGGCACGTTGTAGCATAACCATATGACAGCTTAAAATGTTATCGGATCTAATGAAAAAAATATACAAGACAAACTAAAATATTTTGTCAAAATAAAATCATGAACTTTTTCAAATAAAATAATGGCGTTTTTTAAGAATTAAAACTAATCTAATTTTGGAGTTTGACAATGAACACATTGCAACCATGCTTGGGACGGCCCTGATCGCAACACATAGCTATGTATACAGTGTAGTTCAAAACAGAGTGTGCAAATGAATAAACACATTCATGAAATTCATAAAGGATACCCTCCCCTCCCTCCACACACATCTATCATAGGACACAGGACAAGAGACACATAAACGAGCCAAAATGCTTTACATTTCTTGAAATTGATTGAATAAATGACTCAATGGCTCAGTCATTAAGACAGTGGCTTGCTGCCACCTACTGGTAATTTTAGTCTCATTTTTAAAAGTATCATTCTATTTTTTTTTCTATCATTACATATTTTTGTGTAAAAAAACATTGTGTATATATTTAAAACATTAATTTCATAATATTATATATGCAATTTGTAAGTGCAAATTATAAATAATTGTACGTGTCGCTTTAAAGAAAATTAAGCCACTTATGCCAAGTTCACACTGCATGATTTTAGCCCGATTTTTCACTCGCCGACAGGTTTTGATAAATCGCCGACAAATGTGGTGGTATCACTTTCAAGTAGGCTACTTAGATTTGTGTAAATAAAAATTTTCCCAGCAGAAGTATGTTTGTTAACAAGTCATCTTTGTTAATTATTGCGTGTTCGGGGAGGACTTATAAACCATAATATCAGTGATCTTGCATTATTATCTTATCACTTCTCATGCATTTGGCTATAGTTTGCGGACCAGACAGAGTTGTCGGCGATTCTTCCTATTGTAAAGTCATGCAGTGTGTAATCTCCTGTCGCCGATCTATCGTGCAATGTGAACACAGCAGCGACTGACTGCTACCCCAGATAGTCGTGCAGTGTGAAAACAACGGTGATCCGATGACTTTGAAAATCATGCAGTGTGAACTCGGCATTAGACAATGTAACTTTTCAGCATAGCCTGTTTTATTTGACTTGTATCCCGTGTTTTCTGATACATAAATTAATGTCTCTGGGCTAAGCCCCGGATATCCACTCACCCCTAGAACCGCCCCTGGAATCAAACCAGTGGCGAACTGGCCATCGGGAGCACCGGGAGTTTTCCCGGTCGGCCGCTGTATAATGTGGGCCGGCCCTTTGCGTAATATATATATACAACCCCAAATCAGAAAAAGTTGGGACAGTATGGAAAACGCAAATAAAAAAAGAAAGTAGTGATTTCTAAATTTACTTTGACTTGTATTTCATTGCAGACAATATGAACACAACATATTTCATGTTTTGTCTAGTCAACTTCATGTCATTTGTAAATATACATCCTTTCCTGTCATTCAGACCTGCAACACATTCCAAAAAAAGTTGGGACAGTAAAGCATTTACCACTTTGTAATGTTGCCATTCCTTTTCACAACACTTAAAAGACATTTAGGGACTGAAGACACCAAGTGATGAAGTGTTTCAGGTGTAATTTTGTCCCATTCTTCCTGCAAACAAGTCTTAAGGTGGGCAACAGTACGGGGTCTTCGTTGTCGCATTTTGCGCTTCAAAATGCGCCACACATTCTCTATTGGAGACAGGTCGGGACTGCAGGCAGGCCAGTCAAGTACCCGTACCCTCTTCCTCCGCAGCCAGGACTTTGTAATGTGTGCAGAATGTGGTTTTGCATTGTCTTGTTGAAATATGCATGGACGTCCCTGGAAAAGATGTCTTCTTGAAGGCAGCATATTGTGCTCCAAAATCTCGATGTACTTTTCAGCATTAATGGTGACATCACAGAAGTGCAAGTTACCTTTGCCAAGGGCACTGACACAACCCCATACCATGACAGACCCTGGCTTTTGGACTTGTTGCTGGTAACAGTCTGGATGATCCTTTTCTTCTTTGGTCCGGAGCACACGGCGTCCATTCCTCCCAAAAAATACCTGAAATACTGATTCATCTGACCACAGTACACGTTTCCACTGTGTGATGGTCCATCCCAGATGCCTCTGAGCCCAGAGATGTCGACGGCGCTTCTGGACACTGTTAACATAGGGCTTACTTTTGGCACAGTACAGTTTTAACTGGCATTTGTGGATGTAACTACGTATTGTGGTACTTGACAAAGGTTTGCCAAAGTAGTCCTGAGCCCATGTGGAGATATCGCTTATAGATGAATGACGATTCTTGATGCAGTGCCGCCTGAGGGATAGGAGATCACGGTTGTTCAGCTTAGGCTTGCGCCCTTGTCCTTTACGCACTGAAATTCCTCCAGATTCCTTGAATCTTTTAATTATGTTATGCACTGTTGAAGGTGAAATATCCAAATCTCTTCCTATCTTTCTTTGAGGAACATTGTTTTTAAACATTTCAATAATTTTCTCACGTAGTTGTTGGCAAACTGGCGATCCTCGGCCCATCTTTGCTCCTAAAGGACTAGACCTTTCTTGGATGCTGCTTTTGTACCAAATCATAATTACAATCACCTGTTGACATCAACTGTTTCAAATCACATCATTATTTAACCAATTTACCTCATTACTAGCCCTACATTGCTCCTGTCCCAACTTTTTTTGGAATGTGTTGCAGGTCTGAATGACAGGAAAGGATGTATATTTACAAATGACATGAAGTTGACCAGACAAAACATGAAATATTTTGTGTTCATATTGTCTGCAATGAAATAAAAGTCAAAGTAAATTTAGAAATCACTACTTTCTTTTTTTATTTGCGTTTTCCATACTGTCCAAACTTTTTCTGATTTGGGGTTGTATATATATATATATATATATATATATATATATATATATATATATGTGTGTGTGTGTGTGTAACCGGGGCAAGATTCACCTTATACTTGGTTAAGTTCCCCCAGTAATTCACCTTTGTTGCTTTAACTAAGTTATGTGCGCTGTCCCCTTTAAGAATTTGTGCATGCGCTAGAGTTCGTGCACATCAGACTGAAAGAGAGCACAGTTAGAAACGGGAGTTACACAGAGAAATAAATAGTTGATAAAACTGTTAAAGAGAGCAGATTTCCAGCTTTATATCAACTTGTGAGTGTGTGGTGATTACAGTAGTGTGATATTATTGAGTGGATGGTTTAATTTGCTGATCATACAAGCATTGTGTTCCTGCACGTGAGAGATCTCCCGTGGGGGAGGGGAATTCAGATCACGTTGACGGAGATTGAGCGTGAGTTAATCAAAAATATGTTGTAAGAGTAGTTAAAATGTTAAATAACTGTTTATTTCATATATTAACTGAACATGCAGTAACTCTTGTCCTTTATACTGTGTTAGAGGGGAGAGAAACGATACGTGAGATCACACAAGTGCCAATTACCACGTGAGCTTTTTCTGTGTGCTTCAGAGGCTCAATAAGAGTGAGTTTTGTTCATTTTATTCTCCCAAAGTGTGTTTCTGTATATGGCATGAAAAGTATTGTACCCTGTGTAAAGTGTGTACGGTTACCTTCAGTCTATGTACTGATTAATATGCTCAAAAGAAGATAAAAATGTGAACTGTGTATAAAGTGGGTGCTGCATTCATGTGGTGAAATGTGCTGATTGCTCATATTCTGTATTCTATTTGTTTTATTAGGCACAAACAGGCCACTGCTGTTGTTTTGTAGACCCTTTATAAGTTTTGTAACCTGGTTTGCACCGGTTTAAGTTGAATGGGGCTTTTGATTTGGAGTTTTTAATTTGAGATTAATTGTGTGAAGAATCCTTTTTCATATGATTGCCTACTATTTTATTCCCTGTACCCATTGAAGACAAGTGGGTGTTTGTCTTTGTTTTTGTTAACCCCCCCCAACAAAACTTTAATGCTGAGTCCCCATTTTAGGCTCAGTCAAGAATAAAATAATCCTTTTGTTAGATGTCTTGGCTTTGTCTTTTCCTTTAACATATAAGAAGGACGTCAAGCCGGCCACATCTAATTTTGGTGTCAGAAGTGGGATTCTGTTTTGTTTGGGGCTGATTTATTTTTGTTACAATAGTGGAAAAGTAGAAGGGTGCAAACAACGGTAGTGGCGAAAGGAGACTGAGTGCTGGAAGGACCTGCAGTGCTATCCTGACAGAAGCGGCGGCAGGACAAAGGGTCAGCACATTAGACTGCAGTTTGTGAGGACTTCGAGGAGGACAGTGCTTGTTGAACTGACTGTTTGAGAACTGAGACTCTGTGATTGCAGCTCAAAGTCATGGATGCTGAGGACATGGATGGTGCAGCCGCAATGGAGGAAGACATTCAAGGTGCAGGTGCTGCAGCTCCGGAAATGGACATTGAGGGAGGTAATCCTGTCTCACAGCTTCAGTCCCAGATCTTGGAGTTGGGACGTAGACATGATGAAGTAATGTCAGCTCTGGCTAACATGACTAATGTCCATACTAGATCCTATGTGTATATCCCAAGAGAGAGACAGATTGTACCTTTCAGTGGGGGCCAAAATGTTGATGAGTTCATTGAGGAACTTGGGAGGGTTATAAGAGTGAGGGGGTTGAATGCTGAAGATCAGGTAGATTTTATTCTCTCCCACTTAAAGGGTTCAGCACTAGATGAAGTCAGGCTGTGTATGGGGAGGGAGGATAAGTAGGCTGAAGACCTGTTCTCATATTTGAGGGCAGCTTTCAGGGAAAAGCATAGCACCTCCCAGTTGTTGCATTTGTTTGAGATGTGAGGGCGTTGGACACATAGCCAGGCAATGCACTGGGCAGCGCGTTCAAGAAAACCCTGTGCCAGCTACGCCTGAGTCTCCGGTTCCGGGAAACTGTGCGCCTCCATTGCGAATAGCCGAGCAATGAGAGGTGACACCGATGGCTCAAGGACTGGCACACTGACAAAAGAGCGGTTTCTGGAGCGTGCAGTGGGCAAGTGCCCAGAAGTGGAAATTCACGCTGGGGGGGGTAGCAATCCGGTGCCTTTTAGACACTGGCAGTAACGTGAGTACTTTGACAGAGAGCTTCTCCAAAGAACATCTTCATGGGGAAGATAAAGACCTGCATTGTACGAACAAGTGGTTAAATATTACTGCTGCCAATGGTTTGCCTCTTCCCTACCTTGGGTATGTTGAACTTGATATCCAGGTAATGGGGTTGACTATACCTGGGTGTGGGTTCTTGGTGATACGTGACCAGAATGATGGGGAGACTGACTCAGAGCCCCCAGGCATACTTGGCATGAACGTAGCACAGCGTTGTAAACAATTAATTCTAGCTGAGTTTGAACATGCTTTGGAGGGGACGTTGGATGCTGACTGGAGAGCCGTCCTTAATAGAGTCCAAGAAGCTGCCCCCGTAGGAGCGAACTCTATGGTCCGGGTAGCAGGCACACGCAAGTTGTACGTACCTGCAGCCTCCGTGGCTACAATTCAGGCCAGAACACATAAAGAAGTAGCTGGAAACAGAGGCTTAAGTTTGTTTGAGCCAGGTAAGGCATCATTGCCAGGTGGTTTGGTCCTGGTTCCCACCTTGGTATTACCCGGTAGGCGAGTATTCCCAGTGCAGGTAGTAAACTTGTCCCCAGAAGGTGTGTGGCTGCCACCGAAGGCGAAACTGGGGGTTCTTGCCCAGGGTCGTCGTGTTGAGAGTAGCTCCTGCGAAGTAAGATTCCATCAAATCTCTGCAGATCATGAGGAGGTTAGGGTTAACCAGAGGTCAATGACAGGGGTTAGCGGAGACCTGCAGTGTCCCTTGGAAAAGGTGCAGATCGGCGGTACCCCTGCACAACAGGCAGAGCTAAAGGCGCTTCTGAGGGGATACCTGGATGTGTTTGCCATCACTGATGAAGACCTTGGTTATAACGAACTGGTAAAGCATGAGATTCCACTGAATGATGACCTTCCTGTATCACAGTCTTACCGACGTATACCCCCAAACCAATTCCAGGAAGTGAAGGACCATATCTCTGGACTGCTCAAAAAGCGTGTCATCCAAGAAAGCTCCAGTTCGTATGCATCTCCGGTGGTGTTAGTCCGGAAGACTGACGGGAGTCTTCGGCTGTGCATGGACTACCGGAAGCTGAACTGTAAAACTAGGCGTGATGCATTCCCGTTGCCACGAATAGATGAGAGTCTGGATGCTTTGAGTAAGGCCAAGATGTTTTCGTCTATTGACCTCGCGAGTGGCTATCACCAGGTAGCAGTTCACGAGAAGGACCGCCACAAAACAGCTTTCATTACACCATATGGCCTGTATGAGTACCAGCGGATGCCGTTTGGCCTATGTAATGCGCCAGCGACATTCCAACGTCTCATGCAGGCCATAATGAGTAACCTGGTCTTTCAAATGGTATTCGTCTATTTGGACGATTTGCTGGTGTACTCAAGTACATTCGAGGGACACTTAGTGAGGCTTGAGTTTACTGTCCTAACAGATAACAATCCCCTCTGCCACCTCAATACGGCTAAGCTGGGTGCCATTGAACAGAGGTGGGCTGCACAGCTTGCAATATTCGATTATGAAGTTAAATATCGCCCTGGGCTCAGATGGCCTGAGGAGGACTCAGAAGGTCCAGTGCTTGAGGAGTCACCGCAACCATATGAGGAACCAGACAGTTGTGCTGAGGGTGGAGTTGAAGAAGCACAGGAAAGATATAATGATGCACAAGTGAATAATGAGGCGAGTGTTGTTGGAGAGCTCTCTCTGCCTGATACTGAGAGAACTGATTCACCTTCAGACGTGGTGTTGACCAGACCAGTTCCTGTTCCCCGAAAGCCTAGGGCAGAGAGTACTCATGTGGAGGTTTAAGTTGAATGGGGCTTGTGATTTGGAGTTTTTGATTTGAGATTAATTGTGTGAAGAACCTTTTTCATATGATTGCCTACTATTTTACTTCCTGTACCCATTGAAGACAAGTGGGTGTTTGTCTTTGTTTTTGTTACCCCCCCCCCCCCCCCCAAACAAAACTTTAATGCTGAGTCCCCTTTTTAGGCTCAGTCAAGAATAAAATAATCCTTTGGATGTCGTTAAAGAACAGAACCTTCCATGTTGGTACCAACCGGTACCATACATAAAGTTAGAATGAACAACAGTACAAAGGACGTTGTATCTACAAAATAACTCTTTGGATCTGGACATGTTCAGGATGACCGTTTAACGCAGGGGTGTCCAAACTACGGCCCGCGGTCCAGTTTTTATTGGCCCGCAGCAAATTCTGAAAATATAATTGAATATGGCCCACACAAGAACCTCGAGCTCAACACTGTTGCACTTCTCAGTTTCAACACTAGATGGAGCCAGCCATGGAAACGGTGCTTCTCAACCGTTACCAGGTAACCGCTACTAAACAAAATTAAGCAAAGAAAAACTTTTACCGCGAGTCAGCAGAAATGGCAGCACCCAAGAAACGAAAAATAACAAGTGAGTGTAGAAGATTTCAAACACGGTGGGAAAGTGAATATTTTTTCAAAGAAATCAACGGAAAGTGTGTCTGTTTGATTTGCAATGAAGATGTTGCTGTGATGAAAGACTATAATATCCGTCGGCACTATGAAACCAAACATCAGAGCTACACATCGTACACCGGTGCTGAACGAACACAGAAAGTCAAGCAAATGGCAGCTAGCCTGCAAGCTCAACAACAGTTTTTTTTTCGTGCTAACAAAATACAGGAAAACGCCACAACAGCAAGCTATGAAGTCGCTAAACTTATTGCCCAGCACGGCAAACCGTTCTCAGACGGTGGTTTCATAAAGCAGTGCCTCATCAAAGTCACAGAAATAATGTGCCCAGAGAAAGTGCAGGATTTCAACAACGTGAGCTTATCCAGAAATACAGTGGTGCGGAGAATCGAGGACTTGTCAGCTAACTTGAAACTTCAGCTGAAGAGACAAAGCTTGTGCTTTTGATTTTTACTCGATAGCATGCGATGAGAGCACAGATGCTACAGACACCGCACAGCTGTTAATTTTTTTGCGGGGAGTAGATGATAATTTTTGCTGTACGGAGGAGCTGCTTGATATGGTGAGCCTAAAAGGCACAACGACGGGTAGAGATATTTTTGAAGCTGTGTCAGAGGCGGTTGAAAAGATGGGGCTTAAATGGGACAAGCTCTGTGGAGTAACAACGGATGGAGCTCCGGCCATGACGGGCGATTGCAAAGGAATGGCATCGATGGTGTGCGCCAAGGTAAAAGTGAGCGGAGGTGAGGCTGTTAGGATGCACTGTATAATCCACCAAGAAGCACTGTGTGCCAAGACTGTCCAGCTGGGCGATGTGATGAACACTGTTGTAAAAACTGTCAACATAATTCGAGCTAGAGGACTGTACCACAGAGAATTTCAAGCTTTCCTTTCTGATGTGGATGCTGAATACGGGGATGTACTCTACCACTCTGAGGTGCGCTGGCTGAGCCGCGGCTACGTGCTGCAGCGGTTTTATTCGCTGAGATCAGAAATCGATCAGTTTATGAAAGAGAAGGGCCGACCTCTTCATGAACTGAGTGACCCTCTGTGGCTGGCTGACCTGGCATTTTTAGTTGATCTTACTCATCATCTGAATACACTGAACAAGAACCTACAAGGCAAAGAACAGCTGGTGCCACACCTGTATGCGCACATGAAAGCCTTCTGTGTAAAGCTCCGCCTGTTTGAGACACAACTACGAAGCTTTAATGCTGCACACTTCCCTGCGCTGTCTGAAATCAAGTCTGCTTTTCCAAAGGCCGACCTTTCTGCTAAAAAGGAGAAATATGCGTCTGTGATTGCATCTCTCGTGACAGAATTCAACCAGCGTTTCCAAGATTTTTCTGTCATTGAAAAACAAATCAAGCTGTTCTCTACCCCCTTCCTGGTGGATGCAGAAGAAGTAGAAGAGAGTCTGCAGTTAGAACTGATTGAAATGCAATGTGATGATTCTCTGAAGAGTCAACATCAGCTTCTCTCCCTCCCTGACTTCTATCAGAGTTTGGATAGTGCAAAGTTTCCTCTGATGAGATGCCACGCAAAAAGAATGATGAGCCTGTTCGGCTCAACGTACATATGTGAACAAACATTTTCTCTGTTAAATCAGAACAAAAGCAGACTGAGAACCAGAATGGCTGATAGCCATCTCTGTGAAGTCCTTCGTGTCTCAACCACCAAACTTTCTCCTGACATGTCAGCCATCCTTCAATCCAAAGGACAGCATCACTGCTCCCACTGAGTGTACACTGTAATGTTCTTCACATTATAGGTGAGTTAGAAATAGGCTACACTGTCACGACCCCCTGTCTTTCCAGTGCACGGGCAAGGTTGAGCTTGCAGTTCCAGTTATTAACCTGACTCTTTGCAAACACACACAACTGACCTCCTAGACAATTTTGACTTTAATAATAAACAGTTCTTTATTTAAAACCTAAACTGTTTGTTCGTGTTCCTTTTTATGTTGAGACCTTGAGTAACAAGCCAGGTCGTAAAAACACAGTATTCATGTGTCAGTATGTCACCTCTAGTGTGTGGCCCGGCCCTTTGTTTATTTTTCTGTATTTGGCCCTCACTAAAAAAAGTTTGGACACCCCTGGTTTAACGCATAATTCAATAAGTCGAGACTGTTTTACGAGAGAAGTCTGAGTGCTGAAGTTTTGCAGATGCACCCTAAAGTGATGTTCTCATGACCTCATAACCTCGCTCTTTTTCTCCCACATTCCACAGCTCGTTTCTGGTCTTGGACCTTGCTAAAAGTACTCAAAACTTTTATAAAGTGTTCCAAAAGACAATTAATAACAGCTACTGGGCTACTAAAGCATGTTATCAAAAGCAATATATATAGTCAGGTTGCATTTTATGAAATGAAAGTAAGCTTACTGTGTTATTGTAATCAATGGTATTCTTGTGTAATCTTTGGAGGTATAATTTTCTCCTGTAAAGTGAGTACTACACTTATAGCATCATATGCATGATGTGTTGTTTTTAATCTTTAATTTGAACCCTTTTGTGTGTCTTAGCAGGAAAACTATTAACGTGTAGGAAATATGCTGAATTTGGTTTCATTTTAACGGCCATGATAAATGCAACAAGTTGGTGTAAATGAAAGTTGACTTCTCTGATCCTAATGTATGATTATAACACATATAGAAATCTGCCAGGATATTTTCTTCATGTGACAAAATAACTAAGCAGATAATTTTACGCACGGAAAATTGATCCATGTGGGCGGGGCTCCGCCCCCAGGAACCATTTCATTGGAAGAGCGCTGGTGGACGCCCTGACGTCAGTCCATCTAAAAAACGGACCCCCTCGACTTCGCTCTCTCTCTCTGCTCTCTGCTTGAAAGTCGCACGTTTCTTGAAACTTGGAGCTGCTCCAAACGAGCTCCTAGCCTTAACATCTGGCCGAGTTTGAACATTGAACCAACACTTAGTCAAATCTCTGAAGAAACCTTTGAAAGTCTGAAGCTACGCGAAAGGAACTCAAGGAAGAACTTCGAGCAAACCACCAGAAGGGCATCCCCAGAGTGACGTCACGCGATGAGGACACGCGGGATTCCTTCAAGCCACCCAGCGTCATTTCAACGTAAAAGCAAGTATCAAACAAAATCTCTATAAAGTGGCTGAATCGTGTGGTATTTTATCTCTAAGAGTAAGAATAATAGATTCTCCTCTTGATGATACACGGGTAAAATCATGTGGAAATCTCCTCTTGAAAACAGTCGATATATTTTAATCATTCTCAATTGCAACAATTCATTGCCTGTGTGTATGTATTTTGTTTTGTTATCTAGCTTAGTATTTTAATCATTCTCAATTGTAATTTAGTAAGATAGCAAATAAACTCTTGTTTGTGTGTATTTATAGAGAAGTGTTCTGTGTTCTGTTGTGTATGTAATTTAGTAAGATAGCAAATAAACTCTTGAACTTTGATTTATAGAGAAGTGTTCCCAGATTACGTTACCTATGCTCATAACTGTCATAAGGTTATTTAAATAATTCTGTATTATTATATCATTACCTATGCTCATAACTGTCCACGAGAATAAACTGTATTATTATATCTCAGATATACTGAAATCTAACAACTCGCTGGACGATTTCTCAGTTAAATAAGAAATCTAACAACTCGCTGGATAAGTTGGACGTTTTGATTACTATCAATTGATCATATCAACATCAAATCGTATAAGTTGGATTCCCTAAAGTTTTGATTACTAAAATAAAGCTGAAACATATCAATATCAAATCGTAAGATTCTAAATTAAACAATGTATTGTTTATAAAAATCATAAAATAAAGCAAACCAAAGAGCTCGTGAAATTAAACAATGTTTCTGTCGATTATAAAAATCGGCAGAATCACATTTTTAGAGTTAAACTCCGTGCACGCCAAAGAGCTGTGGGACCTCGGTCTGCTCCGGAGGCCTACACCATCACCGACCCCCATTTTTAGAGTTAAACTACTGCACGCCAAAGAGCTCTCGCCCACAGCGGAGGCTCCGTATCTGCTCCGGAGTAGCACCATATCTCTTGGAGAGTGATAAACGCTAAACAATACTCGCATCTCGCCCACAGAGCAAGAGGAAGTCCAAGCTTATAAAGCGTGTGTGATTGGGTGATAGTGATTGTGTGAGAGTTCTCAGAAGTGGAAGCGCGGAGATATCCGAGCTGTGTCAGTGCAGCGGCTAACCCACACAAGGATGATGGGAATGCAGTTCGATGGTGAATGGCAACAGTAATGTGGTGTAAGAGTCAATGTGGTGAACGAGTGACCTCTGGTGGTGACAATAAACTGTGACTACATCCGACTACTTCGAATTGCATGGACAGGATTCGTGACATAGCCCCCCCCAAGGAGCGGCTTCCAGACGCTCTTATACAATCCAGGATGGCGGTGGAGCGGAGGCGGAACAGGGGGAGGGACAGAGGGCCAGGTCCATGTGGAAGTGGAGAGACTGGGGGCGAGGCAGAGCTTTGTGTTTACAGGCCAGAGCACCAAGGCGGAGCAGACGGAACAGGAGCCCACCAGGGCGAAGCAGACGGAACAGGAGCCCACCAGGGCGGAGCAGGCGTGACAGGAGCCCCCCAGGGCGGAGCAGGCGTGACAGGAGCCCCCCAGGGCAGAGCAGGCGTGACAGGAGCCCACCAGGACGGAGCAGGCGTGACAGGAGCCCACCAGGGCGGAGCAGGCGTGACTGGAGCCCACCAGGGTTTATTCCAAAACATGGAGGAGACAGGGCAGAGGACCTCATAATACAGGCGGAACCGACGGACCTCAATAAACAGAAGACCACGGCAGTGATGGGACCTAGGGAACAAGACAGAGACACACGAAACAGACAGAGCATCCATGGCAGAGAACACTAAAAAGTCGGCGATCAATAAATTCTGGGGAAAGGCTCATAATAGGCGGGTTTAAGGGTAATCAAAACAGGTAAACGGTCTCTGCAGCTGTCCAAATGACAAGACAGGACGAGAGTTCAGCAAACAGGTCCAAGGGCCCTAGGCGGCCGGCCCAGAGCGAAGCAAGGGTTCGCTGAAGGGTAAATCGGCCTCCATAGCCGTGACAAGACAGGCAAGAGATCAAAACACAGGAAAACACAAAAGGCAAGGCAAAACTCCTTAGCCGTGAATTATGGGGCTCCGTAGAGTTCACAGGTGGCCTCCTTAGCCGTGATAAACAGGACAGGGCAAGAGTTCACAGACGGCAGAGAGCAAGAGGAAGTCCTTAGCCGTGACAGGACAGGGCGAGAGCTGATAAGTGGATACCACTGACACCTCTGGAGGTTCTGCAGTGGATGCCGCCAGGTGTGAGCGTGATCTCTAGAGGTTCGAACAGCTACAGTGTCAGTACCATCTTGAGTTTCAACAGGATGATGGGAAATGCAGTTCGATGGTGAATGGCAGTAATGGTACAGTAATGTGGTGTAAGAGTCTTTGACCGTGGTGAACCTGACAGGCTGCCTCTGGTGGTGAGTGAACGGAATTGCTGGGCGCCACCACCATGTAAGGAATTAAAGGGAGCGTGACATAGCCCCCCCCAAGAGCGGCTTCCAGCTTCAGCTCTTAGGTTCTGCAATCATCAGCCGCCACCTCTGGAGAAACTGCAGCGGGCGTCGCCTCGGGGAGGCGGACAGGAGGGACGGAGGGCCAGGTGCACCACTACCCCAGTGGAGGTTCTGCAACGTCAGCCGCCACCTCTGGGGCTGAGACAGACGGAACAGGAGCCCACCAGGGCGGAGCAGACGGAACAGGAGCCCACCAGGGCGGAGCAGGCGTGACAGGAGCCCCCCAGGGCGGAGCAGGCGTTAGTGGCCGCCGCCGTCTCTAGGAGCCCCCCAGGGCAGAGCAGGCGTTTCAGGAGCCCACCAGGACGGAGCAGGCGTGGTGGTGTATGCAGGAGCCCACCAGGGCGGAGCAGGCGTACACCATAAAGACTGATCCCCATTGAGCCCACCAGGGTGGAGGAGACAGGGCAGAGGACCTCCACGGCGGAGGGGAATCAGTTCAGGGACAGGAGGGCTAAAGTGAGTGGGTTTGGGAATACCACGGCAGTGACTGGGACGTGCAGGGAACACAGAGACACACGAAACAGACAGAGCATGCATGGCAGAGAACACTAAAAAGTCATCAATAAATTCTGCTGGACTCATAATAGACAGCGGGTTTAACTTGGGTTCAAGGACTGACATTAAATCTCTGGGTGTGAGCTGTGACAAGACTCTGGCATTTCGGCGGAGACGTGAAGAGACAGGGACAGCCCTATCGGCCGGCCCAGAGCGAAGCAAGGGTGCTGACGGCCTCCAGCCGTGACAAGCAGGGCGAGAGTTCACAGAGGCCTCCTTACGTGAAGAGGGCGAGAGTTCACAGACGGCCTCTGGTGACAGGACAGGGCGAGAGCTGAAGTGGATACCACTGCACCTGAGGTTCTGCAGTGGATGCGCCACCTCTAGAGGTTCTAGAGACTCTGGTTTCAACAGATGGAGAGTCAGTAATGGTACTGACCGTGACGACAGGCTGGAGTGTTACTGGGCGCCACCACCATGTAAGGAATTAAAGGGAGCACCGCTGCTTCAGTAGGTTCTGGCATCAGCCGCCACCTGGAGAAACTGAGCGGGCGTCGCCTCGGGGAACACAGCAGCGTGCACCACTACCCCAGATTGATCAGCCGCCACCTCATCTTAGTGGCCGCCGCCGTCTCTAGAATTTCGTGGTGGTGTATCAACTGTCCCCATTGGGGAAGCTACAGGCAGGGGAATGGCAGGAGGGCTTGGTGGGTTTGGGAATACTCGCGTGCAGACACCAGCGGTGATCCCTCAGACACCAGACAGGGAACTCAACTGTAAATCTCTGTTGACAGACTGGCTTGGCGGACTGAAGAGACTCTGGCTGAAGAGCGAAGAAGAGACTCTGGCTGAACTGAGACGTGGCTTGGCTGGTCATTGACTTGTGACTCTGGCTGGTCAGCTGTGAGATGGATTGATTCAACTCAACTGTGGCTTGGCTTGGCTCGAAGATCAACTAGTTTGGCTTGACACGAAGATCAACTGTGGCTGTGACTTGGAAGATCCTGTGGCTTGGCTTGGCTCGTTACTCACGACGATCAAATGTGACTTGGCTTGACTCACGACGATCAACTGTGACTTGGCCTGACTCGTGATGATCAACTGTGTCTTGGCTTGACTCGCGACGATCAACTGTGACTTGGCTTGACTCGTGACGATCAGCAGAGACATGACTTGACTTGTGACGGTGAGCAGAGACGTGACTTGACTTGTGAAGATCAATGGTGACTTGACTTGGTTCATTAACATCAACTGAGACTTTACTTGGCTCTTTAACATCCACCGTGACTTGACTCGGCTCTTTAACATCAACCTTGACTTGAATTGACTCATGACTGGCAGCACTGACATGACGGGGTGTTGTTGTGCTCGCCATTTTGTGAACCGTCTCCGCTGTCGCTGCCATCTTGTGAGCGCACTCTGGTGCGTCCACCATTTCAGTCATAGATGCGGTGTCGCGATCCTCATCCGTGACACCCACAGTGAATAGTGAGCCAACAGTCAACAAAGCAAAATCCAAAAAACAACTCAGTGATGAACGCGGACCCTCGCGTCTGAGCTGAGATCGCAGAGGCTGATTAATGCCATCACAAAAAATCTCAATCAAAATAATGTCCGGTAAATCTGAATAACGAGCAAAGACTAAAAACTCCCTAATATGGTTCTCCAGTGATCGTGGGCCTTGTTTAAGGGCAAACAATAGTCTTGTTGTATCCATACCTGAGAAATGTTGGTCTGAAAAGTTGCTGGATCCTTGTGTGGCCGAGTATTCTGTAACGGGGTCGACGAGACATGAGACGTGCGGATCCATATGCAAGGCTTTATTCCAAAACATGGTCATAATACAGGCAGGGTCAATAAACAGCAAACAGGTATGGCAGGGGCAAGACACAGAGTAATCCTTAGGGCAAGCGTGGGTCGACGATCGGCGAACAATATCCAACAGGGGCAAGGCAAAGAGAGATAATCCAGGTAAACAGCAATAATCCAAATGAGGTGCAAACAGAGTCCAAAGGGCTAGGCTAAGGGTAAATCCAGGAAAACACGGGCAAGAATCAAAACACAGGAAAACACAAAAGGCAAGGCAAAACTATGACAATTATGTGGGCTCCGTAGAGTAGCTATCTCTTGGAGAGTGATAAACGCTAAACAATACTCAGCAGAGAGCAAGAGGAAGTCCAAGGCTTATAAAGCGTGTGTGATTGGGTGATAGTGATTGTGTGAGAGTTCTCAGGTGTGAGCGTGATCAGTGCGAACAGCTGTGTCAGTGCAGTGGATGATGGGAAATGCAGTTCGATGGTGAATGGCAACAGTAATGTGGTGTAAGAGTCAATGTGGTGAACGAGTGACCTCTGGTGGTGAGTGAACGGAATTGCATGGACAGGATTCGTGACAGCGACGCTGTTGTGGTCTGCAAACACTGCTCACCCCTGGTGGAGTTTATGATTATTAAGTGCCGGCCGTTCTATCTACCGAGGGAATATACAGCCATACTGCTCATTGCTGTATACATCCCTCCCAGCTCCAACAACAACAACAGGAGTGAGGCACTAAATGATCTGTACCAGCACATCAGTGAGCAGCAGACAGCCCACCCAGTTCCTTTTCTCATCTTGGCTGGGGATTTCAACCACGCAGACTTAAAGAGTGTGTTCCCAAAAATTCACCAACAAGTAGACTTTCCAACAAGGGGAAAAAAATACTCTGGACTTTGTTTACACCACCCAGAGAGGAGCTTACAACCCTACCCCTCCCCCACCTCGGAGCCTCAGGCTAAAGTCTAAAAACACTGTATTCAGCACAAACTGGGCTACAATAATATGTGAGCAGCATGTATGTACGTGATTGTGTTTTTGAGAAAACAACGTTTATGCGTGGTTAGTGAAAAACTAAAATTTTAAAGTCACTGAAATAAGGCCATAAAACACATACAGAACATTTGTTCACAAGACTTTTGAGAACTGGATCTTGTAGCCTGGAATTTTTGCTTCAAAATGATCTGATTCACACCTGAGAAGACAAAGGCCCACATAATAAACCGTTAAACAGTTTATTAGGAACAAACAAACAAATAAACAACAGAAGAGTCAAGACGTCGTGGGTGCAATATCCAAAATATCCAATACAGTGGCAGGAAACTGGAAACCAGGAGAACGGGAGACATCAGAAACTGCACGAGAAAACACAAAACAGACGTGAGCAACACAATGAACGGACAAAGACAAAGCAAACATGGTGACAATATAAACACTACCAGTCAAAAGTTTTTAAACAGTAAGGTTTGTAATGTTTTTTTTTTGTTTGTTTTGTTTTTTAAAGAAGTGTCATCAGCTCACAAATCCTGTATTTATTTGATCCAAAGTACAGCAAAAACAGTATATTGTATTTATTATTATATATAAATATTTTACTATTCAAAATAACAGTTTTCTATTTGAATATACAGTGTCACATTATACTTCAGAAATCATTCTAATATTCTGATTTGCTGCTCAAAAACATTATTATTATTGTTGTTGTTATTGTTATTATTGTTTAAAACAGCGGAGAATATTTTTTTAAAGGTTTCTTTGATGATTAGAACATTCAGAAGAACAGCATTTATCTGAAATAGAACTCTTTTTGTAACATTATAGATGTCTTTATCATCACTTTTGATCAATTGCACCCCCCCACACACACACTAAAATTAATAAATAAATAAATTAGTGAGCATGTTGATAGGCTTATCAGGAGCAAAGATTAAAGATTGGTCCAAACTTTCTTAGACATTACTTTTATATCATTGTTCAACCCGTTCTCATCAGTCTGTGTATAAATAACACGGCTATACACTTTCCAATTGCGTATAATGCATAAGCCAAATGCCAATTTTACGTGCATATGATACGCCAATCCTTCCCATTAACTTCAGTGGAGAGCAGATGCGTACAAATACCACGCAGCATCTTCAACGGCAGTGACGTCACCAGCAAGGCTCGGTTCACCCGCTTCACCTGATGCGCGTGCACCTTCAAACAGGTAAGGGTATCAATCTTTTCCTTTTTAATGAGATTTTAATTATTTCAGTGTTTCTGCGTTGCACGGCATGTGCTAAAATGGAAGCGTATGCATTCAGATTAGTTAGTGGAACAGTGCCTAACAGCTGCTAACGTTAGCCTCCCTGCAAACAGGCCTGCGGTGGCCCTTTACGGGCCCACTTAGGGCTACCCTGAGGGCCCCCAGCGGGCTGCCTGCGCAGGGCCTCTGAGATTTTGCTCATTGGCAAAACGTTGGCCCCTTAGCGCTGGCCCTGCACGGGCAGCCCGCGCTTAGCCCCCAGGAAGCCCTCACTAGGCCCACACAGGGCCCGCATTATTAATCTACAACAGGGGTGCCCAACCCTGGTCCTGGAGATCTACCATCCTGCAGAGTTCAGGCTGGGCACCCCTGATCTACAACAATACATCTGTTTCACTATCAATACTTTCCAGCTACTATAACTTAAGTCTTTGGGGAAAACAGCTATTATACATCTGAAATGGATGCAGTCACCACATAACTAATGTCTGTATTGTCAAACATGTACAGTAGTCAAAGGGTTTTCAAATCAATTTATTAAATACAAAATAGAAAACATTAAATTCAGGTTAATACAGCTACATACAGCCAAAAATGTAAATACACAAAAGTACAAAAAAAAAACAACAACAAAAGAAAGCAAACAAAGCAATGTAAAGGCCATACAAACAGGTAACATCTCTGCAAAAAAACATCAACTCCTTACTTTAGACTGGGCTTGAAATGACACATTTCCCAACCAGGACACAGCACAATATGCTTTGCAGGTGAGCCATGCTGCCCACATGAAAAAATACTATAGTAAATTTACTATAGAAAATGTAGTAACATTTCTATAGTAAATACTATAGTGTTTTTGAACCGTACTATTGTAAAGATACTATAGTAATTATAGTAACTATAGTAACTATAGTATTTGTGGGGGAAAAGTACTATAGAAATTTATAGTAAATTTACCATAGAAAATGTTGTAAAATTTCTCTGGTAAATACTACAGTTGTCACGGTGCACACACGAGGGAGGAACAAGGACACGCAGACGAGGACGTAAACTCAAATAATAGTCTTTAATGACATCCAAACAAGGCAGGGCAAGACAATGCATGACTGACATGGACAGAAACACCGGGGAGTAACGAGTTGACCAGACGAAATCAAACTGAACAGACAGGACTATAAATACACAGGTAAATCATAGATAATTAGACAAACACGGCTGGACAAGGATTAACTCATAATCACATAAACACACCTGGACACAAATTAACTAATAATGACATGAAACAAGGACAGGAAACAAACCAAATATGGACACAAGAGGCGGGAACAGATGACACACACAACAGAACCCTGACAACAGTGTTTTTGAACCATAAAGGTACTACAGTAAATTGTACTAACTTATGAATGGTAATTTGCTGTGGTAATCCTACTATAGTAATATTGACAAATTACTTTAGCCAATACTGTAGTAAATGTTCTAACACTCCAGTATAGGATACTACAACATATACTGATCAGAGGTGAGTAGAGTACTCAAAAACTGTACTCAAGTAAAAGTAAAAGTACTTCTAGAAATATTTACTCAAGTAAAAGTAATCGTCTGAATAGTTACTTGAGTTAGAATAAAAAGTATCGGATAAAAAAACTACTCAAGTTTTTACTAGTTACTTTGGATCATATACTGAATATAGTCTATTTTTATTTAAATATATAGATTACATTTATGTAATGTGTGTGTTTGTGTGTGTATATATATATATATATATATATATACACACACACACACACACACACACACACACACACAGCCGTTCAAAATATTTTTTTATTATTTATTAATGTAATTTATTTCAGTGAAGCAAATCATTTTTTTCATCAGCCCTTTCGCCAGTCTTCAGTGTCACATAATCCTTCAGAAATCATTCCAATATGTTAATTTATTATCAATGCTGTTCTTTTTAGCTTTCTATTCATCAAAGAATCCTGAACAAAATGTCACAGGTTCCAAAAAATATTAAGCAGCAAAACTGTTTCCAGCACTGGTAATAAATAAATATATTAGAATGATTTCTGAAGGATCATATGACTCCGAAAACTGGAGTAACAGCTGATGAAAATTCTGATTTGCATTCACTGAATTAAATTATATTTTAAAGTAAATTAATTATGTATTATTCTATAACCTCTGACACTGAAACCTCTGAAAACTCCTCACATGACTGCTACCGACATCTGAACATAACGAAACAAATGGACATTGACGGATCTTCTGTTCTGCAAAATGTAAACAAATGTAGCCTATATTTTTGCAAGTGTAAATATTGTAAAAATATGAATATTAATTGTGTCTAGAACAGGTCGCGCGCCGCTGCACAGAGCTAACGCGGGTTTGGTGGGTGTTCATTTCATACTCTGTGACAGCTTATTTAATGTATAAATTATACATTTTATTTAATGTATAAGGTACATGTACGACAAACTGGTAATGTCATAGTGGTATCGTGGCCTATACCTGTGGAACAGTAGACAGCACACGCGGTGTTCATCTAATAAAAGCTCTTCATATAGCTCTAGCAAACAAGCCTTTGCAGATTTGCTTTCAATTGACTGTAGATCCAAAGCCACGTCTTCATCGCTCTTGATATTATCTGAGTGAACCGCTTCAGACGACTCAGTGAGCGCGTGCTGCAGGGAACTGAACGAATCATTCAAACTGATTCACAAACCGATTCGCTGGTTTGCCAACTGGTTTGATAAAGCCTTTAAACAGAATCGACTCAAAAGAATGAATCATTCGTGAATGGGCATCATTCATTGCCCAGAGAAAAGTAGACGGCGCGTTTGGAATAAACTGAAGCATTTTAACTTGTATTTCATTAAGATAAAGTAACGAGAGGAGAGTCGCCCACAGTAACGAAGTAAAAGTACCGTTTTTTCTCTAAAAATGTACTTGAGTAAGAGTAAAAGTACCCATTTTAAAATATACTCTAAAAGTATTAGTTACCCAAAAAATTTACTCAAGTAAATGTAACTCGTTACTACCCACCTCTGATACTAATACAACACATACAAATTCCTTAAAATGAACAACACCAAACAACATCTTAAGAAGTTTTTTTTGTTGTTGTTGTTCTTGGCTGCATTGTTTAACTTCTGCCCGACATTGCTGTCAAGCAGAAATGGGAGTCTGGCCTTGGCACCCCCAGAAAAAAACACACACATAAACACACACACGTTAATTTATTACTGGTAAATGCACTTTTTGTGTGTCTTAATTACAATTGTTAATGACTCTTACTTGATATATCCTAAGTCTTTCTTGGGATGCACGGCTTAACTGGAGTGCCTTTTGATGACTGAACCCCAGTCACTGAATGTTTTCAGGCCCATGTCTCTATTGATGCAGACTAGCATCAGGAGTTGACTTGACTGGAGTAGGGTCTAGCACAGGCAGTCCTGACTGCAGAAGACTCTCCAGCCTCTGCACAATTCCTGGTAGCACTATCTGAAAGAAAGGCAAAGATTACTGACAAATACACAAGTCCAGTCCAGTCTGAACATGGGTGACTTAACACAGATACAAACAGACGTGGACAAATTCGTTGGTACTCTTACAGTTAATTAAAAAATGCTTAATTCCTCCTAAAGAGTGATGAAATTAAACACAAATGTCTCATGTGTATACCGTATGCCTTCAACAGGATAATAACCCAAAATATGCAGCTAAAAGTACACAAGAAACAAAGAAACATGCCGTCTGGAGAAGGCAACCCTTGTGTGTTGGAGGTTGCTATGGGGTGCAAAGATTTTTATATATTTTTTAAAGCATACCTTTAATCTTGAACTATATCCATGCTAGTGAAGTGCTGCTGCTTCTTTTTTCATCATTGGGCTTGAGTGTTTCCTTTAAAAAAAAAGAATAATAGGATAAAACACGTAAATACTACTGATTTGAGTGATGTAGAAAGAAAAAAATGCACCATTCCCATTTAAAAGCTATGCATTTTTGTCTGCCTTCAGTGCAAAAGCTGTCAAAATACTATTGAACTTTTTATTAAATATCATATTACATCATATAATTAAAGTGAGAAAAAAAATGACTTGTACTAACTGTCATTCTTCCTTTCCTATCAGTCTTAAATCCTTTATTTGGTTTTTCCTTTCCCTTTTCCCTGCTCAGGTCTTGACATATTTTCCCTGTCATTGTATTTGGCCATCATTTCGACCAAAACCTGTTTATCATCAGCATGCAGATAATAGTTTAACATTACTGGGTCTTTAATGCGTTCAGTAGAATGTTACCGATGCGCTGAAGCCGTTTCTATGGCAGCATTCAGATAACACTTAGCAGTTATAGCTACAACAGACACATCAAAACGTACACTAGATAGTTAAAGACTATACTACGCTTACTTTAACCGATAATTCATGAGACAGTGAGAGAACTGACAAGGTTAATAAGAGACTTAACTTACCAATATCCTGGCTGGGAAGTGTGGTCTTCTGTTTGGTTCAATACACACATTTGGAAAGGGCAATTTGGCATTCCTTGTAACCATGAGAGCTCCCCAATCTCACCAGTAGGAAAATAACAGGACAAATTTGACAGTATTTAAATTTTCTTGCTGCAGCGTTGTCTTAAACTTTGTTTGCTGAAGACCGCGGCCGCGCGACTGGCGCCGCGAAGTGCGCTGTGAAATACGTCACGCTGATAATTGTTGTAGTTAAAATAATTGTTAAAAAGCTAAATAAATAAAAGTTACATTATTGTTTTCCTTACAAAATGTCAGACGACCATACAAATGATATCTATCTGTACCGGTTTCGAAAAGTAGAGTGCTACAGAGAGCACCAGCGCTGTTAAGGTTTTCTTTCTACTTAGCACCAGAACACACTGTATATGATCCTATAGTAACTCATTGATTATTCCTGTAGTTAATACTACATTATGATATAGTATAAATTAATAAAATGTAGAAATACTACAGTATACTTCAGTATTACTAGTTTACTATAGTAAAAACTTAATTTTACTACAGTTACAAACTCACTATAGTTAATACTAGAGTATGCTGTAGTATAAATTAACAAACTGTGTATTATAGTATTTTTTGACAAAATACTATAATACACTACAGTGTACTACAATTTACTATAGTTTACTACAGTTTATGAACTTACTATTTTCAGTACTACAGTATGCTGTAGTATAACTTAACAAAGTGTAGTAAATACTATAATATACTACAGTATACTATAATTTAAATTAATTTAGTAATTTATAGTATTTTTTCATGTGGGTGGCTACTGCTGCTTGTTATTGCTAATTCCCTCTACCCACATGGCTTAACTTAAGGAAACCTAAACCACCCTAGCACCCCTAGTGGTAAGGAAGAAAACTGCACACAAAATTCTTGTTAACAGTCTGTATCATATACCTAATAATGTCTGTAACACCTCAAATATGGCTCGTGAGACCCACTTTCCTGCAGAGTTTAGCCACAACTTGATCAAACTTACCCAACTGTGGTTTTCTAATGATCCTGAAGACATTGATTAGCATGCTCAGGTGTGTTTGATTCAGGTTAGAACTAAACTCTGCAGGAATATGAATCTCGTGAGCCAGATTTGTGGATCCCTGGCCTATATGAAACTACAGGTTCTGCAAAGGTCTCTTTTGGTTTGAGCCATTCCAGTTCAATTGAGTGGCTAAATAATGGCCAATCAATGTTAGTATTCTCATAGTTGCATTACAGGGCTGCCTACACCAAACCTGCATGGGCCCAAAGGTACAAAAGTTGCTCTGGGCCCGAACGGGCTGGCCCACACTGGGCCATCATTGGATTAATGTGGGCAGTCCCATAGTGTGGGCTGCTCACAGAGAGCCTGCAGTGAGCCCAAATCTGTGGGCCTCGCCTGGGCAAGCCCACACTGGGCCTGTTTAGGTTTGGTGTGGGCTGGCCCTAGTTCAGTGTGCCTGCAAAAAGCCAGCATGGGCCCCGCAGAGGCATGTTTGCAGGGCTACCATTGACATTAGCCTAAGCTAACTTCTATTATATATAGACCTGTTGCCGTTTGAAATAAATAAATAAAACCGTTTTAAATCATGTTGTGACATGGGTCTTCAGCTTTTAGACATGATTACTGCAGTTTTTAAAAAAGTAATACTGCAGTTTTTAAAAACTAATACTGCAGTTTTTGTTACATGTAGAAAAATTCAGTTTTTTGGACACGAAAAAACTGCATTATTGCCGTTTTACTGCAATACAACTGAAGTACTATTGAAATACAACTGCAGTAGAGCTGTAGTATTACTAACAAACAACTGCAATAGAACTGCAGTATTACTGCAATACAGCTGAAGTAGTACTACAGTTATACTGCAATAAAACTGATGTAGTACTGCAATATATAATACGACTGAAGCACAATTCAATACTACCGAAGTGCAATACTAATAAAATGCTGTACAGTAACACTGAAATGCAACCAGAATATTCAGAATAACAAATTTTATTTGCACACATCTGCAATATAATGAATTAAGGTCAAAAACAACAGTGAATGTCTCAAACAGCAATGGAACAATAAATGATTTTACTTTTATTTTAACTTAAATTAGCAGGCTGAGAGTTACACTAAATGTATTTAATGTTTATTTACACATCACGCAATCATGCACATTTCTTCCCTCGTTATTCAGGCAGGATTAATTTTTTGAAGAGCTTGTCCTCATCGTTCCGCTTGGTTCTTATGACTGCCTTTATCTCAGATGTGGAAACACTATTTTGGATGTAGTCTGGAAAAACAAACAAACAAAAACTATCAGAAATTCTCAAGTTTCACTTACACTTTTCACTACAGGCATATTTAGTATGCTTAAAATAAATCTTGAATTGTGATGTCACCATGTGTTTGTGAAAAGTATTCATACTACTCCCAGTTCATTTCTTATGGCATATTGGTCAGCATTAACAATGTCTTTGAACACTCCAGGTAAAAGAAGTTAAAAGGTTGGTTCACCCAAAAATGAAAATTCTGTCATCAATTACTCACCCTCATGTCGTTCCAAACCCGCAAGTCTTTTTATTTATATTTATTTATAGAAGAGTCCCTCCACTGATAGTCCATGCAACTACCCCTTGCACAATAACATGCATTTCTGGAAAAAAGCATAGACACAATCATGTTTAAATACTGTACCTCCACAAGTCCTACACAATTATGTGCCCTCTTTATCATTTAGTTATTTTGTTCAAAATTCTAACCTTAAATTGAAATAAATTAATAATTGAAAATAATATATATAATTTACAAATATATGTAAACAGTGTTGGGTGTAACGCGTTACTAAGTAACGCGTTACTGTAATTAAATTACTTATCCACTGAAAAAGTAAAGTAAGGGATTACTGTTCATTTTTAGGTAATTTAATTACAGTTACTTATAAAGTACTTGCGTTACATACAGTAAATAATTTAAACAGTTCTAAAATCAATATTGAATCTGAAATGTAAAATTACCGTCTAAAGATAAAATTCGGCTCGTTCACTTTCAGATTTTCCTGATTCACAGAGAAACCTTAAATACTCAGATATATATATATACATATAAGACTAAAATCAATAGAATCTAAAAAGCTTGAATTTTACTTTTAAATGAACGAATTCAAATCGAAAACGAATATTCCTGATTAAGTAATCCGTATGAAACTAAAGCGAGGTACAATCTTTCCTGTATCTTAAAGCCTGAAGTGTCTTTGTTTAAATGAACGAATTAAAATCGAAAACGAATATTATCTGATTATGTAATCTGTATAAAACTGAGGTACAGTCTTTCCCGTATCCATACCTGTCAACCCTCCCGTTTTTCCCGGGATTCTCCCGTAGGCCTATTTTACCATTCTATCCAGCTGTCATCCCGTTTAAATATTTCTCCGTATTTTTAATCTTGCTATAAAAAAAAAAAATCCCACTGGGCATATTTTATATGTTTGCTACATTCACCTCCGGTAAAACTCCCGTAATTTGTATGGCCAGGCACGGCGCCAGAATTTTTTCTCTACCGGGGCTAAAGGGGGGCTAGACCAATATGTGGGGGTGCTAAGAAAATAATCCATATTCATAAAAAAAAAATCGTTTAAAAAAAAAAATTAAAGCAGCTATGGTGCACACCACATTTAACAGAAGCATTATCGCAGTGTTAAAAATAAATAAATGAACATTTTGTAACAGAAAATAAATAAAACTAATTTTATTAATTTGTATATTCATTAAAATTAATAGAAAAATGAAGCCTAAGCCTACCAGACAATAAGCAACAGTGAAACATGAATTAAGTTGAATCAAATTGATTGTGAAAGTCGTTTCAACTTAAACTGACTTAGGAAGTCGTTTGTTGCCATGACTTTTTTTTTTATCATATTATTACCTGTAACATGTCTGTGCCGTACCCAAATCAAGAATTAACGGTCATTTCTACAGCCATTACAAAGATACAGAGAAAGATCGAGAGCGCACCTCAGCAGCAACCAATCTCTCATTCTCGCCTCTGCAACGCTTATTTTGATCTTTAACGTTATCTTTCCTATTCTTGGAACAAAATGCTTAAGGTTGATTCAGTATTACTCTTAATGAAAAAAAAAAATCCCACACACAACATCAGCAATAGCCTACTACAATGACAAAGCATCTTATATTAAACATAAAAATTGTATTAACTGAACGAATAAGACATACCGCTTTGTAACAAATAAATAAAAGGTTTTGGATTTTCCCCTTACTTCAAACGAATGCTTTTGGCTCGTTATTATTAATAACAATAATAATAATAATAATAATAATAATAATAAAGGCTATACAGTAAAACAGTACAATGACAAATTCACTTATATTAAACGTTGAACTTTTATTAACAATATGAATAAGGGAAATATGTTTTACCTGCATTGTAACACAAATAAATAAACGGTCTTTGGATTTCCCCTTTCTTTAAAATGATCATAAGTTTAGGTTCATAAAACACATCAACCAAAATAGTATAATGGCAAATTCGCATAGGCCTATATTAAACATCTAACTTTTATTAACAAAATGAATAAGACGGATAGAGGCTATAGCCTACTTGCGTTGTAAGGTCTTTTCCCTCTTTTAAAACAAATGCGTAGTTTGTGGTTCATTGTTTTATTTTTTTATTTTTCTTTAATGAAAACACAGCAACAATAAAGACAAACTCGCTTATATTAAATGAAGAAATTAAACTTTTATTAACAAAAGTTGCGCTTTTGGATCATAGTGTCTTGCATTATTTGACAATTCAGGCTCAAGGAGAACTGCTCGCGCGTTGTAGGAATGTGCGCGCGCGGCTGATATAGCACATCAGTTGTGTCATTCAGCGTGATTCCGCTTATCCCGGCTTCACTTACTGCAAGTTAATCAATAACGAATTGTGGATTGGATGGTAAATTTGTTCTACGACGAGTTTGGTTGCCTTTGATTAGGCTGTTCTAGCGGGACACTAAAAATAGAGCTGAAATACTGGACTGTCCCGGGAAAAACGGGACATATTGTCACCTTATTGGGGGGGCTAAAACTTCCAAAGGGGCTATGGTCAAAAGATGGTGCTGATGGGGCCAAATAGTAGCCCCACCCTAGCCCCGGTGTAGCGCAGGCGTCACTGAGTACATGGCCCAAACCTCATAGCATACAATATGAATAATCAAGTCAATATCCATTCCAAGGTTGCATCCAGGTCGCGGATGCAAGTTATCATGGGTGGAATCATGAATGCAACATGCATGTTACCCTCTCTCACACAATCTGGTTCTTGGACACCCCGGTCTCATCCATATTCCAGATGTCCTTCCCTCAACTTTTGCAAGCATTGTGACGGTTGAAGCTAGACTGGTAACCCGTATAGTGATGAACTGTCATGATATCAGCCAGTTGCGACGAACCTGCGAAATGCGTCAGCCCTAAGCCTGCTTTAATACCTTCCTCATGCGTGCTGAGACCATAGAAAAGATCAGCTGCTCTTTTTAGGTATTCTGCCAGGCGTTGGACTGCTGGGGTCCAATAACCTGTCCTCATCTCCTCTCCTGGACATAACCTCTCTCTCTTTTTAATAAAGCGGAGGGTCGGGTAATTGCTCAAAAAGATGCATTCTGATTATTGAAAAAACAGAACAGAAAATGCGGGTGGGTCGCAGATGGATAAGATAAATCATTAATGATGAGGGACAGTTGCAAATATTAACTAACTGTCCCATTTTCTAAAATATGAACGTGTTTTAAATATATACTATAAAACTATAAAGTATTTTTTCATCAGGCATACGATAAGGTTTCACATGTTTGTGTGTGTGTGTGTCCAGTGTGAGAGAGTGCTGCAAGTTTCAAAGTCAGGTGATAACAGCACTGCTTTGTTTACTGCGGTTACCGGGGAAACGGCTATATTCCTGGTAAAAAAGAATAATCTCCGCCCCTTGTATGAGAAGCATCCTCCACACAATCGACACATAGACACGCACCCAAATAATTTCTGTAATTTATTCTCACCTAGTTAAAGTGTTATTTTTTACATAAATCTGTACGGATTTTACTAGTTGGGCTTTTCCTGAACATCTTGCCAAACTGAAATGTATTGTTTAACTTTTAAGCTTTTTTGTTCCATTTGCTAACCAAAGAAGGTAATTTTTTTTATTAAAAAAAAGTTTAAGTATTACAGTTGTTTTAAAGCTAAAAGGCTAAACTATGTTTGACTCAAATTGAAAGAATACAGAGTTTAATTTATATTAAGGTTAATAGGGATTTTAAGATGTAGCCTAATTAGAAATTTGAATAATTAAGTTACTTATTGAGTAACTAAGTTACTTTTCAGACAGAGTAATTAGTAAAGTAATTTAAATACAATATTGATGAAGTAATTAGTAACTGTAATTAATTACTTTTTGAAAGTAACTTACCAAACACTGTATGTAAATATACTATTAGAATACAGTATATAGAATATATGTTTTCCACAGTTATTGTGCCCCTTCATTTAATACTTTGTGTAACCTATAACCCTCTTCACACATAAGGGCTAATACATGGCTACATGATTTTTAATGCATGAGGTGGAGGCAAAGAACCACCCGACATGAAACGGGTTGCCTCCTCCATTGAAGTCAATTTAAATAGTGTAATACACACCTGTTAAAGATAGGATAAAAAGTTAAGTTAAAGCTGCCCTCAAAGAGACAGCTAACCCACAAATTAAAAAATCTGTCATTAATTAGTCACCCTTGTGTGGTTTCACACCCATAAGACCTTCATTCCTTTTTGGAACACAAACAAGGATATTTTTAATGAAATCAGAGAGCTTTCTGACCCTGCATAGACAGCAATGCAAATTACACATTCAACTTCCAGAATGGTAGGAAAGACATCGTTAAAGTAATTCATGTGACTCCAGTAACTCAATTTGATGAAGCGACGCGAGTGTTTGTGTCCAAAAAAAAAAAAAAAAAAACTAATTTTCCACTTATTTACAAAAATATTGATCTGTAATGTGCATTCACGTGAGCATCACAACGCATGAGTGCTGTGTTCATGCCACAGAAGACAAAATTAAGGTTAAACCACTGGAGTCACATGGATTACTTTCACAATGTCTTACTGTTCTGGAACTAAATGTGTAAGTTGCGTTGCTGCCTACAGAGGAGTCAGAAACTTCTCGGATTTCATCAAAAATATCTTAATTTGTGTTTTGAAGATGAGCAAAGGTATTACGGGTTTGGACCAACATGAGGGTGAGTAATTAATGACAGAATTTTCAATTTTTTTGGGAGAACTATCCCTTTAATGTTTGTGAAGTACAGTTTGACTGGAAGGGTAAACCTAAGTTAATTTTCATTAGTTTGTTTGGTTACAGGTCATTAGCTCTAGCGTTCTGACTGTATGTGTGTGCTACAGTAAAAGCAGCACATTGATTTAAAATGGTGATTGAACTGATTGTAATTATCTGCATTCATTGTTTTAATGCACACCTTCCAGTCAATCAGAGAGAATCAAAATCCAGAAAAAAAAAATGTTGAGAGCTGATGTTAAGCATTGAGAATAACTGCTGATATAACTAGATATTCATTACCTTTCCACTCCCTCAGCTCTCTCTCTGTTTCCATACTGAATCGGCACTAATATTGTAAATCTTCTTTTCACTCCTTGATTTCATTTAACTCCTCAATCTCTTCATGTCTGAAGATCTCTTCCATGGCTGAGGAGACAGAGGACTTGGTACACTTGATTTCTCCAGCACTCCCACAGGTCTTAGTTCCTGAAATACAATAGCAGTTATGTATTCTAAACTATAAAGATAATACTTTATAAAAGATAAAATAAATAAAGTAGATAACTACTCACCATTATTTGAGTGCTTGTTTCACCACAGCCATCATCCTCTGTTGAATTATATTTTTGGTCTTCTTTTTTTAGTTGTTACCAGTGCATTTTCCTGAAAACAGCAATCACACACTGATAAAATGTCCATTTCCACACATTAATGTCACACTGCTGAACATAAATGCTGGTGTTCAATGCTGTGAAAAAATAAATAAATCCTGATTTATTCTATTTTTTGTGTATATCCAGTACTAAATATTGTCGGATATATTTTTTTCACTTTACAGTGATAAAAAGAAAAATAATGATGCAAACAGGATTCACTTCTGCTGTGAAGCAGCTCTAAACAGTAAAAAGTGTCATTGTTCAGGTGAAATCAGTGTTGACTCAGTTAATTTCAATAACTGTATAGAAATAATCAAATATAAAATAATTCCAATGCACCTATATAGCAGTTGTGCAGAAAACAGTGGTGTCATCATCTAGCTCAGTTCAGTCCTCATCCAATAGTGTCAGTGGAGTCAGATCAATAATATTGCTGAATATTATGTGTCCCCAAATAAGCACGCCAAAAGTCGACAGTGGCAAGGAACCCAAACTCCATCAGGTGACAGAATGGAGAAAAAAAACCTTGGGAGAAAGTATATTTAGTTTTGGGATCAGTTCCCCCAACAAATGAACATGGTGTGATTATGATTCAGGCTGCATCAAAATTTAGTGTGAAATATACAGGACTGTAGGCCTACAAGTAGCTGGAGTTATTAATCATATTTAAATACTATCTAAAGTCAGGTTTACATTTGTGGCTGAATGTGAGTGACCTTTAATGCATTTCCAGAAATAAAGTCTCACCAACATCTGTTGAGTGCCTTTTCACTTTCTCTCTTCTCCTCTTTCCTAATGCTTCCTCTGTTGCAAAGAGAGGGGTACACTGTACGCTGAACACTTTTCAATTATATTTTTCCTCATTACTACAATTAGGGGTTGACGCTCTCCTAGAAACAAACAAACACACAGTATTCAGTGCAATTTTGTTCATTCCATTATTATAAATGATGTACTGATGCTACTGAGAACTGAACTGAGCTGGACAGTGACATGACTAATCTCTACGATCTGCTTATAACAAACTGCTGAGCCATAGCATAATTAAATGCATCTATACACAGGGTTTTCACTAGTTGGATTGAGTTGTTCATGTTTTATTAGATTAGATTTTAAGATTTTATAATATAATTATGATTTGTTTTATTATAGTAAAAGTGTAGTAAAACAGCATTAAACCAGTTGTTTTGTCTCCCTATCAGACTTCAGTTCTGTGTGTTCTATGTTTCATAAGCACCCCGCCCAAATGGGCAGTTTTGAATTTGATTGTGCGGGTAAATATTGGCTTGTGCGGGTGGACAAAATTTGGGCTGGTTTTTGGTCAGTGTTATGTTCAACAAAAACACATACAAACAGAGCTTCAGGTGAATGCTAGTTTACTCAAAGAACTTCGGCGGCAACAGCACGGAATACGGTACAACTGTGAAGCGTGCGCATCAGCATGACTTCACGACAGTATTACTACAACAAATAATAATAATGAAGAACTGGTTAGCAACCACAACATTTTCCCCCCTCCCACCAAGCTTAAGTATGAAACGTAGCTTCAAAGTCCTGGAAGTGTGCAGGACGTGCCCTTGTCCTCTCAGGGCGAGTTGTCATAGGGGCATCTTCAGATTGTGGGCTCTGACAGCGTTCAGTTCTCACTTCCTGTCCGGTGACTACACCAGGATCCAGATTTAGTGGCGGCAGAATGGGGTCCATAGGTCGGTTCAAGTTTTCCTCTATAACAGAGGGGGTGGGCACTCTTCGAAGACAACTGGCATGCCAGCGGGATCCATTAGCTAGCTCAAAAGTGACTGGCCCAAGCTGCCGTTTGACCTGGAGGGGCTCAGATAGGAAAGAGCTCAGTTTATTGCTGCGATGTGGCCTACGGGCTCTTACCCAATCCTGCACTCTTATCTTTGTGGGCCGAACATGATGCTTGCTGTCATATCTGGCTCTCATGTTGCGCTGATGTTGATGAACCCGTGCCTGAATCGAAGTGTTCACTGGGAGCTGATGAGGTGGGCGCAGCCTACTCAACGGTAATTCTAGTTCCCTGCCAAGCATGAGACAGGCTGGGGACACCCCAGTGGTGGCATGTTGGGTAGTGCGATAATGCAAGAGGGTCTGGGAGAGAGCAGCCTTAAATGGGAAACCTTGGGCAAGGTGTGCACGTATGCCATTTTTCAGACTTTGATTAAATCTTTCCACACCGCCATTAGCTTGAGGATGGTAGAAAGCGGTGCGTATATGGGCTATGCCCCTGGCAGCCAGGTACGATGAAAACTCACTGGAAACGAATTGCGGCCCATTGTCAGTGGTAATGGCCTGTGGGATTCCCCATCGGGAAAAGAGTTGCTCCAGGAAATCAACCATTGCGGAGGCTGTAACTGAGCCCATAGGCACAACCTCGGGCCACTTTGAGTGGAGGTCATACACCACAACTAGGAACCGCTGATGGTGAGGAACAGAGGCGAGCTCCCCGCAAATGTCCATCTGTAAATGCTCCCATGGCTTGGTGGGCCAGTCAACAGGTTGCAAAGGTGGCGGTGCTGGAGCACCTGTTTTACCACTAAGCAGACAAGGTGCACAGTCACGTACAAGAGCTTCTAGCTCTCTGTCAATCCCTGGCCACCAAACCAAATCTCGGCACCTCTGCTTTAGTTTAACTACCCCCACGTGACCCTCGTGTGCCATTGACAGCACCTGCCCCCTAAGGGACAGAGGAATGACTGCTCGGTGCCCCCGTGCAATGCATGACTCACCCCAGCATGTCAGTTCTGCCTTGACTCGGGAGAAAGGTGTCAGGTCAGCGCTCACCCGAGCTGGCCAGCCGTTCTGAATGTAGGTGCTGAGGGTAACAAAGAGTGGGTCTGCTGCAGACTCTCGCTTAAGTTCTTCAAGAGACACTGCAGCCTGTAAGGGCTCATACACTAACTGCACAAGGTCACTCTCTATATCTGCCTCTGGCTGCTTGGCTGCGCTAGTTGTCTCCGCAGCTGAACATGACAGGAAATCTGCAACCACGTTGTCTTTTACAGGAGTGAACAGCAGCTGGTAGTTGTACTGATTCAACCTGTCAGCCCATCGGTGAAGCCTGAGAGGCCTGTGGCCCGTTCCAGCAGAGGACATGAGGGTAGTGAGAGCCTGGTGGTCTGTTCTGAGAGTAAAGGATCGTCCATATAAGTACATGTGCCAGCGCTCACATGCCCAAATGCACGCCAATGCCTCTCTCTCTCCCACTGAGTATTTCTGTTCCGCAGTACTCAGAGCCCGTGAAGCAAAAGCAATAGGCCTTTCAATGCCATCATGCAGCTGTGACAGGACTGCTCCGACTGCTACTGCTGATGCGTCACATGTCACCAGAGTGGGGCTGGGGAGATCAAAATGAGCTAGAGTTGGTGGTGACGTGAGAAGGTGCTTGAGTCGTCGAATAGCCTGCTCACAATACGCTGTCCATGCCCAGGGGGTGTTATGCTTAAGTAGCTGTCGTAGAGGGGCAGTGATTTCAGAATACTGAGGTAAGAACCTGAGGTAGTATGCAGTCATGCCGAGGAAGGATGCAAGCTGTCCAGCTGAAGTTGGCACTGGAAGGTTGAGAATGGCTTCTACGTTAGACTGCAATGGTGTGATACCTGAGCTGGACACCCGAAGACCCACAAAGTCTATTGCTGGGACGGCAAACACGCATTGTTCTGTGTTCAATGTCAGATTGTGTCTAGACAGAGCTGTGAACACCCCTCTGAGGCATTCGTCATGAGTGGCCATGTCCTTTCCATGTACTACAATATCATCTAAGTACACAGCCGTACCTGGGAGCCCTGCTAGGACAGTAGCCATGATTTTCTGAAAGCAACTAGGTGCTGAACTTAGGCCAAAAGGAATCCTCTTAAAATGGAACAACCCCATGTGAGACACGAATGCAGTCAGGTTTCTGCTGTCCTCGTGCAGGGGTATCTGCATGTAACCTTGCTTAAGATCCAGCTTTGTGAACACTGAGGAGCCATAGAAGAGTGTTGTGAGTTCCTCAATTGTCGGCAATGGGTATTTGTCTGGCACCACAGCCTTGTTAGGCCCCCGAAGGTCAACGCAGAGACGTATGCCCCCAGACCGTTTTTGCACAATCACAAGATTTGAGACCCAAGGGGAAGCATCAATGGGCTCAATGAGGTCTGCAGCTAGCATGCCCTGTAGTTCAGTGGTGACCTTGTCGCGCATGGCGAGAGGCACTCGTCGCAGTGGCTGGATTACAGGCGGTACATCTGGGTTAAGCAGGGGTTTGTGGGAAAAAGCAGAGAGGCAGCCTAAACCACTGAATAGAGCGGGAAACTGTGTCTGCCATGGAGAGTCCACCTGAAGGATGGTTGCACCGTTGTTATCATGCAAAGAAAAGTCAAGGCTACGGAACAGGTCAAGACCCAGGATATTAGCGCCATGCTTTGTTATGTAGAATGGAAACTCTGGTAGACGTTTTTGCCCATATTGTACTGGCAGTTTAACTACTCCAGTCACTGATATGCTGGCTTGTCCATAACCACAGAGTTTCAAAGGTGATGGTTGTAACTCAACATCAGAGAAAAAATTCTTGTAGGTGGCCATATTAAGCAATGACACTTTAGCTCCTGTGTCAAGAAGCAGCGGAATGCAACAGTCTTTCAGCTGCACACCACATGTAGAGAAAGTGACTGAGTGAGGACCAACTGTATGAATTACTGCTGCTGAAGGCTGCGAACTGGACTTTGATCTGCACCACCTTGCAAAGTGGTTGAGCTTACCACAATGTCTACACTTTTGGCCGATAGCTGGGCAGTCTGGGGATCTGCTGGCATGACGAATGGAGCCACAGTTGCCACATTTCCATCTTTGTTGACTTGACTGAGGCTGTGTTTGCTGGATGATTGCACCTGCAGGCTGGAACTCCTCATCCATGACTGTATTTGCAGGTACAGAGGTGACATCAGTTTTAGCTGCATTAGTCTCTGCTATTTTAGCTGCACACTGTGTAGCTTCTTCAATTTGGAGTGTCAGAGCGAAAGCCTTATCCAAAGTAAGTCTATCATCTTCCATAAGCAGCCTCTCTCTGACCCGTGCACTGTTCGTTTTTTCAATAAGTTGGTCTCTAATTAGTTCGTCACGGAGAGCACTGAATTTGCATGGCTCAGCAAGGCTTTTTAAATCAGCGACAAACTGACTGGCTGACTCACCCGAACGTTGGCATCTTTGTCCGAAATTTAGGCGTTTCAACAACACGCTATGAGTCTTTTGAAAATGTCCCTTTAGTCGTGAAACAGCATCAGAGTATGTTTTTGCAGCGCCGAGCGTCTGGAAGATCCGTAATCCCTCAGCGCCGAGACAATGGAGGAGAAGTGCGCACTTTCTCCCGTCCGGGACATCATCCAAGCCCGCGGCTACAAGGTACGTCTGAAACGACACATACCAGCGCTCCCATGGCACGACAGGTTCACCAGCGTGGGGCAGAAATGGCTCAGGGGGAGGCAGAGATAAAGCCATCCTCGTCGCCAAATGTTATGTTCAACAAAAACACATACAAACAGAGCTTCAGGTGAATACTAGTTTACTCAAAGAACTTCGGCGGCAACAGCAAGGAATACGGTACAACTGTGAAGCGTGCGCATCAGCATGACTTCACGACAGTATTACTACAACAAATAATAATAATGAAGAACTGGTTAGCAACCACAACAGTCAGTTTGGCGGTTTTCAAAACATATAAATTGTATAGGCTAATTGGTTAACAAACAATCCCAAGTGTGCATATATAGCCTACTGCATGCATCAATCAGTCATCACAACGTTACTAAACATACACGCACACACGCACACACACACACACACACACTGCAAAGACTACTGGTGCTGATGTTGACGTTGCGGCCGCACTTTTAGCCAATCACTAGGGATCAGCAGACAGACGTGATGATTCATGAGCGACGGGTTTTTAGCGCCATAATGGATCTGATGTTGAATGTAGAACTGTAAGTGATCATAATGCCTAAATATAAGTTTGATGGTAAAGAGTGGAGAGTGTTTTAACTCTCAAAACGTGAATTACACCTGTTGAGGGAGATGACACGAAGGCTATATCACTGCAACTCCGAAATCAGCAGTTTAATTATTTAATAAAAATCTATTTATATCTATACGATCCTGTCTTTTATCTTTTAAACGGTCCAGATTGGATCATTTAAAGCTGCTGGACTTGTTAGTTTTGACTGTGCAAAGTTCTATATTATGTTCAATATGAACTTCACGGAAAGACAGTTCTGTGTGAAATTATAGAGCGACACGAAAGTAAGAGCATATTGTTGTTGTTAAATTTTTCTTTTGTCGGATTATCATACAGAATGACACAGTTTTGACTGTCATGGTGTGTGCATGAACGGGTGTGAAATACCTATAATTACATTGCTAATTCTGATCACTTATATTGGGCACTTTTTTTGCATTTAAATTCTGACTGTTGACATTGAAAATGATGCATGTGTTTTTCGAGGGTATCGGTTAATTTCTTGATTGCCGTTTTGACAGTGTCTGCATATTTTTATCTTATTTGGTAGTTCTCGTTGATGTATATGCCCCGATTTGATCCATGGGAAATTTATCTAGCATTATATTTATATTATTTTGTCATCATTATTTCGTTATAAGGAGTTAAAAATAGCACTTATCAACCTTGATTTACATTATATCACATTATTTTGACAGTTAAAGTTTTGGGTGGGTTTTTGTGAGCTTTTGGGCGGGAAATCGTCCATCCAATCTGGCAACACGCTACAGATCAGTACGGAAGCGGCGTTTCCTCTCATTTTCCTCTCATCTCAGCGGGTTGATTAAATAAGATATATCCGTGAAGTCTTTTTACATCTCTCTAAAATTATAACTAAAGATATATGAGGACCTTAGACATTATACTCACCGCTAAACTGGGTGACTCGACAAAGTCAACGCTCCAACTCGCCTGATGAACTTCTCTTCCGGAAAGCGTTTCTTCTCTTTTGTCACACTTGTGAATGGCCTCGGCGTGTAATGTTGTCATGTCTTTGTGCATTAATTGTGATAGTTCACATATGAACGATGTTGTCAAACCAAAACGTATTTTATACTTTTATATCCATCCTGCAGTAGACACTACGGAAAAGACGCTGATTTACCGTTATGAGTAATCAGCTGCTCGGGAGACTCGTTGTCAGGACAACGACCGTTGGCACACGTGCTGACTATTAATCTTTGCAGGTGAAATATTTTAGGCAATTTTTTTTTTTTTTTTTTTTTACAAAAATATTTTTTGTACGAATATTTTATAGGAAGTCTACATTACAAAAATAAAAATAAATAAATAATAAAAAACTAATTACTTGCCATGTCTACTGCATCCACAGCACTTGCTACATGTTGCACTATACAGCATAACTGCAGTACAGGGCCTATACCAGAAGACTTTAAAGGCTAAGAAAAGAACCTCATTTCCATTAAAGTGAAATTACTGAACCTATTCATAAGAGCTTTATTTAAAAAAAACTGCTCATAAAAATAAATAAAATAAAAAATTTAATCAGACAGACTTAGAAGTTTTTGCATCTGAAATCTTCACATGCATTTCAGCATATCACTGAACTGCAGTTATATTGTATCTGTACTTCATTATACTGCTAATCTACAGTTGCACTTCATTGTACTGCAGTTTTACTGCTGTTGAACTTTAATGAACTGCAGTTATATACATCATTATACTGCAAAGGTCTAGTTGTACTTCATTGTACTGCAGTTATACTACTTTCTACTGCAGTTTTACTGCAGGTATACTTCAATGTACTGCAGTTATTTTTTGTAAGGGGGCTGATGACAGCACAACAAATCAGCCAACCCAGTATCGCGTGATAAGCGTGACCATGCAAAAAGTCCACATATTTACCATATTTTTACCATAGTAACTGTTTCTCTGCCGTGTCATGTGTAGTCAATGCACAGTAACTACAACATATTTACCATGCTTCTCCCACCATAACTGCACTTTTACTATGGTATTTGTAGGTATGGTAACCACAACAATTTTCGTGATTTTACCATAGTTACTGTGTTTACTGTCTACTCTTTGTATTTAAAGAACAGTACAGCTTCTACCATGTTTTTACTGCATATTTGTAGTTAAAGCACAGTAACACAACTCTTAAAATGGTTTTACCACAGTAACCGTAGTTTTACTGTGGTATTTGTAGTTAAAGCAGTAATTGTACTGAAGAAATTGTAAATCAATATTTTTTTCTATCTTGCAGTTACGTCAGATCACATTCTCCAGCAGCTCTTTAAGAAGTCATCTCTTGTAAAAGCCATCACTTATTTTTCCAAACTGTAATCCATAATTCATTTACACATAGTTTTGCTCTCTCTCTCTTTCTGTGCTTCGTGACATTTTTAAATCTCATAATCTCATAATTTTGACCAATTCTGACAGAAAGCTGCTGGAATTAACAGGGAACTTGAACTCGAAGCTCCCAATGCTGATCTTGAAGAAGCTGCCAAGAAGGCTGAGCAAGTCCTTCAAAGATTCAACCCTTCACAGGTTTTGTTAAACACATTTAGTTATAACTGATTTGCTTTAATGAACGCATCCTTATTTTATACTTAAATATTCTGGTCACAGCTCATTTTTAACACACTGTCTCAACATGTATGTATTTCTCTTTGTTTCAGCTGGAAGGGAAGACCAAAGGAAGGCCTGTCCTGGGATTTGATTTTGGCTGTATTTTGCGTTTACGGAGAAGACCAAAAGCTGCAAAGGCAAACATTTCCAATGGTATGTCTGTATTGGTCTGAGCACCTTGACTGAACTGTACTGCAGATACATTTTGCACAGCATTTTGATGTTTCTTAAACTTTGCTTATGACACTTATCCCACGGCCCCATCAGAAAGAACCCTCAACAAAGTATCATGTCGAAGTAGTAATAATTCATACAATTTAACAAGTCAGCAAATTCATACAATATTATACTAGCGTACTCGTACAAAATTCTGTGACTTTTATTCCTACTTCTGTCATTGGCCATTGCCTCAACTCTCATGCAAATTGTGCACATTGTAATTAGTCAGAGTGTTTATATCAAAGTTTATATTAAGTCCATTGTTTTTTTTGTTTTTTTTATTAACCTTAACAGATTAACAGTATATTAACAGTCTCTTCCCGTTCTAACAGTGCATGATATCTGTCCACACCTCAGAGTCTGCTTTTCTTTCCATGTTGATTTTTATTAGCAAGAGTCTGGAAATGCTAGTTTAACTTGTCACGTGACAAATCAGATCTTCAATTAATTTGGCCAAATCAGATCACTTAAAGCTGTTCACACCAAGAACAAGAAATATAATAACTATTTGAACTATTTATTTTTCACACCAACAGATGATAACATGTCTACTTGTATTAATTTCTCCTCTACAGTCAACACTCCCATCTCTACTGTGAGCACTGCACTCCTGTCACAATCACTATATATATATATATATATTTCTTGCTCAAAATGGTTGACTTATAATTATAAAATTATAATTGTTATTACCTATATTTTTGTCTTTCACTTAGTCACAATAGAAGCAAACAATGATTACAGGAGACATATTTTTTAAGATAATAATTGTAAATATTGAACTATTGTTCTTAATTGTTTGCCTATCTGTTTGTTAAAGGGAATAAAATAATATATTTTCAATTGGAGCCTTGAATATTATTTGGCATCTTATAACGATTTATGCAAACAAAAAAAAATGAGCTTATTTTTGAATATTAGACAATGTTTTTTTTTTTTTAAGGGGTTTTCTATTGCATATTTCTTAGTTGCCTTTATGCAAATACATTATTATAATCAAATGCATTGTTTGTTTTCATTTTTTTCCATAGTGCCACAAACTGGAGAGAGAATACTGTTCTGGGCACAATGTTTTTATGGGAAAAGTTTGACATATCAATAAACGTTGGAAAGTGACTACAAAATGTGTTTTTTTGGTGTTTTTTTTGGGGGGGGGGGGGGGGGGGGGGGGGTTATTCCTAAAGTTCAACTGGCTGATCTAAGAATGGCAAGTCTGTAGGGTCCATCTCCAGGAAACATAGAGGTGATTATTTTTTTACCTTACACTATAACACTGTAAATGTTACAGAAGCAAAATTGAAAATACTGCATGTTTGAATAATCATCAGTGGATTTTTTTTTTTTAAACCAACTGAAATATTTTGGCATTATTTATTTTTCACATGGTATATGCAAACTTTTGAGTTTAGATATTGTACATTAATTTACATTAGTATAAACAGTGCATACAATGGGAACCATTACACCCTTGTTTGAAAAAAAATTATAATAATCACTGTAATCAACAAATCTATTGCTGCATCAGGTTAACCCCACGATACAATCTGTTGTTGCACTTTTATATTGAGTGGAGACAAATAAATCATCAACAGATTCTGTCCATTCACCACAAGAACCCGGAAGATCCTGTCATACATGACCATATATAGACAAGTAAGTGTGACACCTCTGCTCACCTGGGTTGCCATTGGCTTTGAAGTTCCCTTGGCACTCGCAAACGTCCCTGTGATTGGACTATCTTTTAACCCAAATTAAAAATAGATTAATGTTGCAAAGTACGTTTTGCTGTTATTATTACGTCAGTAATACCTTTAGTTAACAATGCAGTGTTGCTATGTCGTGAGAAAGTACCACTTTCCCGAGATCGTAACCCTAACCCTGAGCGTAACTTCATTAAACTACAAATATCAGCAATGCGTTCTATCGATAGAATAGCAGAGACTCGTAGGTAATGTAGTTTCAAAAGTTTAACAATAAAATGAGGGAAATTACAATCTTTTTTGAACAAAGGGTTATCTAAACATGTTCATTGTGCATACAATCTTTTTTGAACAAAGGGTTATCTAAACATGTTCATTGTGCAAACATATATGACATATGTAAGAGGCAGGCTGAAATTTGGTATTTTTCTAAGAGCACTTTTTTAAAACACCTTTATACCACCTTTCCATACATGTTTGATAACTCTGCCCAACATTATTTAATTAACATAGTATTAGTAGTTGTCCTGCCAAATTTCTCATTAAAACTATAATCAGACTTTGATTTACAGCCATTTGAAATGTTAATTGTTTTTGCTTTTCCAGGGACTCTACTGGCCCCTGAGGATGAAAGGACAGTACAACATATACAGATCTATTTTCAATATCACAACAAACTGTGCTGAGTCACATTTTTTTAGATTGTCTTTTCAACAATTTGCCAATATGTAAGTTGCAAGTCATAGTTATCTTAGAATAAGAATAGACCCCAAAAAATCTAAATCAGTGCCTATTTGGAATGGGCTCCATTTATTTCATTAGATCAGGAGCAAGAATACAGTATTGACAGTAAACAAAGACACCAATTTAAACAACTAATATATATTGTGACACTTCATTGTACTATTACACAATGTCAAAGTGTCATTCAGTAAGACAAGGTATAGACAGTGTGTGGTCTATGGTGCAAAAGCCATACAATTCATGCAAAGCAAAGAATCATAATATAAAAGACATAATTTGTATCTCTGTGTCAAATATTCCTCATCTTTGTCATCCGCAGGTGATAAACATTAGTTAAGTCCATGCTCATCTTGCTAATAGTACAGAATATGATTCATGTTGATCTTTCCCTGCACATCACCCTCAGTTGTGCATGAAGTGTCTGTAGCAATAGTCCATGCAGTCTCTTCTAATGCACATTTTAGCCTTTATGTAACTGAATATCTTTAATATGACTAAATGTTCTTGTCTTAATTAAAACACTCATGGTAATTAAGTGTATTGTTTACAAAATTAAATGGTGTATTTAACAAACACCTAATACAGAATATTCACCATACTTTATTACCCAACACCATGTGCAATATTTTACTGGATGATACATCATAAAGACAGCTAAAGTAGCATATAAAGACACATCATATTCAAGAAAACTAAAAATGGGTTATGTTAAAACCATGTTATTTTAATCAGATGAAGCCACCCAAATGTATGCATGGTGAAATGTCCTGAGCATCATAGAATTACATTCAGTTTCCTGCTCATCATCAGAGCTCTCCTGGATTTCTTCCTCTTGCTTGCTTGTCCATGTCCCTATCATAAACTTCTTCCATGACTTAAACAATGTGCAATTGTTATCCATCACACTACGGTACAACTGATGAACAAAAGACATGTGACCAATTCAAATCAAATCACTTTATTGTCACAATACCATGAACACAAGTGTACAGGTGGTGAAAGTCTTTTGTGCAAACTGCAGCATGACATTATGGATGACAAATATTGAATATATATATGCAACACAGATATATATAAGAACTCAATACAGATAGAGAACAATATATGGTAAATATTATACTATACAGAGAGCATGAAATGAAAACAATAATAAACACAATAATCACAGTACACCTATACCTTTGCAGTGTAGTACGGTATGAATTAGTGCAAACAGAATGTCAGGATGCTGAATAATAGTGAGTCAGAGTCCAGAGGTGATAGAGTGAATGAATGAATGAGGCATTTATATAGCGCTTTATTGTGTATTGTATACACAACAATACTTTGGGTGTATTGTTGTACACCCAAAGCGCTTTACAATCATATGAGGGGGTCTCTCTTCAACCACCACCAGTGTGCAGCATCCACTTGGATGATGCGACGGCAGCCACAGGACAACGGCACCAGTGCGCTCACCACACACCAGCTACTGGTGTAGAGGATAGAGAGTCATAGAGCCAATCAAGTGGATGGGGATTATTAGGAGGCCATGATTGACAAGGGCCAGTGGAGGGAATTTGGCCAGGACACCGGGGTTACACCCTACTCTTTACGAGAAGTGCCATGGGATTTTTTAATGACCACAGAGAGTCAGGACCTCGGTTTAACGTCTCATCCGAAAGACGGTGCTCTTCTTTGACAGTATAGTGTCCCCGTCACTATACTGGGGCATTAGGACCTACACAGACCACAGGGTGAGCACCCCCTGCTGGCCTCACTAACACCTCTTCCAACAGCAACCTAGTGTTCCCAGGAGGTCTCCCATCCAGGTACTGACCAGGCTCAACCCTGCTTAGCTTCAGTGGGCAACCAGTCTTGGGCTGCAGGGTGATATGGCTGTGGCTAAGTGCAGTGCATAAGAGGTTGGTGTGGTGTTACTGGTACGAGTTCAGTTCAGTCGGATTGCCTGTGGAAAGAACTTGTCTTGCAGTCTGCTGGTGAAGGTTCTGCCATAACATCTGCCTGATGGTAACGGTGAGAGCAGTCCATGGCTCGGGTGGCTGGAGTCTCTGACAGTCCTCCGTGCTTTCCTCACACACCACCTGGTGTAAATGTCCTGGAGGGACGAAACATGTATTTAGGTGTGGTAAATCAATAAAAAAAAATATATATATATTGTATTTTTATTTATAATTGTTGCACTGGACTTACCATTGATTCTTGTTGGAGGTATGGGCCAAAAGAATCCCTCCACCACTATCTTGCAGTTGTTCAGTTGTGAAGTTTCTTTTATGGCCCGTAACATCTGAGCTGTTGCAATAGAGCTGTTCGTGAATGCATTCTTCACAGCAGATATCTGAGGGGTTCAGGCAGTAGTGCTTCACTTGGTGGCCATAGAATTGATATCTTCATCAACTGGCTTCATCCTCCTTCAAACAAAGAGACAAAACAATAAGTCAACAATAACTCTAGAGAAATAGTGTGGGTGAATACAGCTGTCAGTACTCACCATATTCAGTCATTTCCTGCCCAAATTCCAGAGATGATGCACAGTTGATGTTCATTCCTCATTCATCAGGACTGGTTTGACTGGCTTGCTGTGACTGATTTTCTTTGCACTTTTGGTCTTCAGCTGTAAAACAAGAAAATATATATTGACCCCATGTTCAATTATTATTGTTGTTTAATCATAAATTAAGCAGTTATAATAGTAAACTTCAAGCTCAAGTTCCCTGGCAACTCTAGCAGGCTCCTGATTTCATATGTATACATCAGATTCAGAGTCTGAGAAAAGGCCATCATGCAAACTCTCAGTTTCTACCTTACAACAGAGCACGAAAGAATGTGTGAGTGAGTGACGGAGTAAAGGAATAAGATGAAGAGAAATAGGCAGAATTTTGGGTGGACATTTAACAGAATGAGAGAAAAACAGAATTAGAAAATGTTGTATTCTTCAATAGCAAGCTAATATGAATTATTTAAAATATTATTACATGCTGACAGTATTACAAGCAGTTTAAAGGCCTCTTCACACCAAGGATGAGTCCACACCGCAGCTATTTAACACTTAATGACACAGAGAAACAATATCATTGGAATCTCTTTCAGAAGAAGTTTTTCCAGATGATGAACAATAAAAACATTGACAGCCAATCAGAATCCACTAGACTTTAAAGAGATTGAGCATTTAAAGGGCAGACAACATAATTGCAGCACGCACTTATAATAAATAGAACGTTATCATCTGTTGGTGTGAAAAATAAATAGTTAAAATAGTTATTATATTTCTTGTTCTTGGTGTGAACAGCTTTAAGTGATCTGATTTGGCCAAATTAATTGAAGATCTGATTTGTCACGTGACAAGTTAAACTAGCATTTCCAGACTCTTGCTTTTTAGACAGAGGCATTCAATAAAAAACAACATGGAAAGAAAAGCAGACTCTGAGGTGTGGACAGATATCATGTACTGTTAGAACGGGAAGAGATTGTTAAGGTACTGTTAATCTGTTATGGTTAATAAATTTTTTTTTAAAAAAACAATGGACTTAATATAAACTTTGATATAAACACTCTGACTACTTACAATGGGCACAATTTGCATGAGAGTTGAGGCAATGGCCAATGACAGAAGTAGGAGTAAAAGTCGCAGAATTTTGTACGAGTACGCAAGTATAATATTGTATGAATTTGCTGACTTGTTAAATTGTATGAATTATTACTTCTTCGACATGACACTTTGTTGAGGGTTCTTTCTGATGGGGCCGTGGGATAAGTGTGATAAGCAAAGTTTAAGAAACATCAAAATGCTGTGCAAAATGTATCTGCAGTACAGTTCAGTCAAGGTGCTCAGACCAATACAGACATACCATTGGAAATGTTTGCCTTTGCAGCTTTTGGTCTTCTCCGTAAACGCAAAATACAGCCAAAATCAAATCCCAGGACAGGCCTTCCTTTGGTCTTCCCTTCCAGCTGAAACAAAGAGAAATACATACATGTTGAGACAGTGTGTTAAAAATGAGCTGTGACCAAAATATTTAAGTTATTATTAACACATAAAATAAGGATGCGTTCATTAAAGCAAATCAGTTATAACTAAATGTGTTTAACAAAACCTGTGAAGGCTTGAATCTTTGAAGGACTTGCTCAGCCTTCTTGGCAGCTTCTTCAAGATCAGCATTGGGAGCTTCGAGTTCAAGTGCCCTGTTAATTCCAGCAGCTTTCTGTCAGAATTGGTCAAAATTATGAGATTATGAGATTTAAAAAGGTCACGAAGCACAGAAAGAGAGAGAGAGAGCAAAACTATGTGTAAATGAATTATGGATTACAGTTAAAAATAAATGGAAAAATAAGTGATGGCTTTTAAAAGAGATGACTTCTTAAAGAGCTGCTGGAGAATGTGATCAGACGTAACTGTAAGATAGAAAAAAATATTGATTTACAATTTCTTCAGTACAATTACTGCTTTAACTACAAATACCACAGTAAAACTACGGTTACTGTGGTAAAACCATTTTAAGAGTTGTGTTACTGTGCTTTAACTACAAATATGCAGTAAAAACATGGTAGAAGCTGTACTGTTCTTTAAATACAAAGAGTAGACAGTAAACACTGTTACTATGGTAAAATCATGAAAATTGTTGTGGTTACCATACCTACAAATACCATAGTAAAAGTGCAGTTATGGTGGGAGAAGCATGGTAAATATGTTGTAGTTACTGTGCATTGACGGCAGAGAAACAGTTACTATGGTAAAAATATGGTAAATGTGTGGACTTTTTGCATGGTCACGCTTATCACGCGATACTGGGTTGGCTGATTTGTTGTGCTGTCATCAGCCATGTCTAAAAGCTGAAGACCCATGTCACAACATGATTTAAAACGGTTTTATTTATTTATTTCAAATGGCAACAGGTCTATATATAATAGAAGTTAGCTTAGGCTAATGTCAATGGTAGGCTAACGTTAGCAGCTGTTAGGCACTGTTCCACTAACTAATCTGAATGCATACGCTTCCATTTTAGCACATGCCGTGCAATGCAGAAACACTGAAATAATTAAAATCTCATTAAAAAGAAAAAGACTGATACCCTTACCTGTTTGAAAGTGCACGCGCATCAGGTGAAGCGGGTGAACCGAGCCTCGCTGGTGACGTCACTGCCGCTGAAGATGCTGCGTGGTATTTGTACGCATCTGCTCTCCACTGAAGTTAATGGGAAGGATTGGCGTATCATATGCACGTAAAATTGGCATTTGGCGTATGCATTATACGCAATTGGAAAGTGTAAAGCCGTGTTATTTATACGCAGACTGATGAGAACGGGTTGCATTGTTTATCCTGTTAGCCAGCACCCCCCATATTGGGAATCACAGCTGAAAATGACTAACTAACTTAAAATGGTAACAGTTCCTGACTTCAGTGTGCCACACACACAATTTTGGTGTCTTTGGAAAGAAGACCCGTTGGGCTTTACTTATCAATCATCCAGAGTTGATAATGCTCAAAAATATAAAAAGTTATAGACACTGAAGTGCCTTGAAAAAAATTATACCACACTGAATTTTTTATTTCATATAAAAATACATGAAATCAGTCCTGGAGCAATCCAGAAATTGTATCAAATATATTGAAGAGTTCTACAGGCTATTTAGTCATTATTCAAACTCCTGCATAGTTTTTCAATTATAAAACAGTAGACAGAATCTTATACATCATATAAGTGATTTATTTGAGCACTAGAAAAATACAATAAGAATAATTTGAGTGATGAAAAAAAAAAAAAAAAAAATTTGAATGTCAAGTAGCCTACATACTCTGATTCCACATGCTGACGATCATTCATACAGATGGTAATCATACAGATGGCTGCCCAAATAGTCAATAATCACATTATAATGGCCTTTTATATAGACTGCATTTACATTGATAGCCGTCAACAGTCAGCAATTACACACTGATTATCAGCCATACAGATGGTAATCATACAGATACAGTCACATTCCCCACAAAACACGCAAACATATATGAAAAATGTTGAAAAAAAAAAAAAAAAAGGTTTATTTTTCCAAAAAGCTAATCGCTAAGTTACGCCCCCATCAGATGACAGGTGCGTCACAGCGTGCGTCACGCGCCGTCACGAGAGTGCACCAGAATTCAAATAAACAATCTTCCGCATATCTTTCACTTTTTTTTTTGGGATGGTCTCATTCTGTTTGTGAGACTGTATGCTACAAAACTGTGTTGTTTTTTACCACCAAGACGCTGTTTTTGAGCGTAATTTATTCCATAACAGGAATAAATGTGGGGTCATTAAAAAAAATAAAAGAAAATCCACACGTCACTTTTGACCACTGTTGTGTTTGGTGGGGTTAGTGTCACAATATGTAAGTCCAATTTTTCCAGCCCAAAAAATGTAATTACTACTTTCATTTCTGCTGTTAGAGCATGGACTTGTTGAGTGGAAGAGGTTCTTAAATGTCTTACTTTGTCAGTATAAAAAAAAAAAAAAGACTTTTTGATCTTGACAATCAAGTTTGTATCGTTTTATTAACTCCACATTATCATAAAAGTCCAATATGTCATATTTTCGCTGGCAAGTATTTGTCTCCTCCTCTTTGCTGCCATCTTGTTACTCCTAACTAGGTTAGGAGACCTCTTCAGCTCTCTTAAATAATTTAGGAGCTGAGACCTAGTCTTAACACTTAGGAACCTTTATGAATCACTCTTATTCTTAAGTCTATGTCATTCTTAGAATTTTGACACTTAGGACTAAAATTGTACTCTGAGCGGCTTTATACATACGGCCCCAGAACTCCTCTTCATGATTAACATGAAAAATCTGATTTGATCAATGAGCAATCGTTCTCCCTCCTGTCAGATATAGACATCCTCCATTAATCTATAGGTTATGTTTGTTTTTGTTTTGTTTTTTTTTGTCAGGAAATTAAGACACATTATTTTCCTCCTAACCTCCTGCTTTTTGAGAAGCCAGAATTCCATAAGGAGCTTTCATACATACAAACTTTTCTGGACAAGTATGGGTAAATTACCAATTAGAGACCATATGTGAGTAGGATGTTTTGAAAAATACAGATAAATAACTTCTGGCTATTTTCCAGGAAGAGAATTTGTAGCATCACCGTTTTGATGCTATGTGTGAATAAATCATAAGATTACATAAGATGGAAATCGTTATCTGTGTAAACACTAGATATATGGGGTAGTTAGTCAATTTAGAAAATTTACTGAGTTGAATGTGTAAAGGTGGCTATTAATATTATACCTAAAACAACAAGCTCTTGTTTGTATGTTATTTCATGCCACCTCGTTTTTGCAAAAAGAGATTGTTTTGTTTGAAATTGTGTGTGATATTTTATGTTGCACTTTAATGAAATCATTAGTTTTTACCACTTTTAGTTTCCAAGCAACCTCAAAGATTCATATGTCTTCATCTGTTCAGCATACTGTTTTATAATTTAGTCATCTTCAATCAGTATAAAGAGTATAAAATCACAGCTAAAAAAAATAAAAAATAAAAATCCTTTGTTGTTACTTGGATCATAGTATCAACTGCACATTAATCATAAACCTCGTAAAGAACAGGATTCGGAGCAAGAGGTTATACAAATATATAAAAGAAGATTATAGCAGATTTATTTTTTTGTTAATGATGTAAGGCAGTATTATATCAGATTATCATATAATCTGTGTTATAGATTTAACATAAATTAAAGATACATTACATGCTGGGTACACATTAATTTTTCATTAGTCTGGGATCAGACCAGAATGGAAAAACTAAACTACCACTTTTGTCTAATTTCAAGAAATGGATGAAAATAAAGAAGTTACTATGTGCCTGAATGCACCATGATGTTATATATGTGCATTGATTTATGAGCTGAGAACCAGATCAGGGTGAGTGCATGGATAATTATGACTCATTCTAGTATAATTAATCTAGCCTGTGTCATTATGGGAACTTGATTCCCCACAAATCATTATATTCCTCTAATTCATTTAGCCCTCTCACCTACACCATCATCTCCACCATCTATTGTCACATCTAACATGTTGTGTTTTACTCCTTCATAGTATTTTTTTCTGGCACAGCACAGGTCCACACAACCCCTTTTCCCTCAGCCCACACACCACAAAGAATAACGGCCCTAGGGTGCCCCAGATCTGGATTAAAGACAAGGGCCAACTGGCCTGAGTTCCAGCCAATTAATAAGCCTTAAATGGCCCTGCACTGGGCCTTAATAGGTTTAGTATTGGTACCAATGCTCAGCCTTAAGTAAGCCAGAAGCCCCAAAACTGAACCACACCTGAGCCTTATATAGACCAGACCCAATACAAAATCTTAATATTTAATATGAATCATAATCAGGCACGTGCAGAAGAGGGGGCTTTGGGGACTCGAGCCCCACCCTTTTTCAAAATTATTCAAAAGTGCCCCTCTCTGACAAATAGCAATGATATTGTGGTCAATAAAACAAAATGCATTTGAATTCTAATTAACATGACAATTTGTACAAAAAGTAACTAATCGCTCAAAAGTCGGAAAATTCGTGTTTATTTTTACATATCTGTCAATCTGAGTAGCTATGGGTTGCGTGCGTTTTGCTCGACTGACTGATATTCCACAGTCTGTTCGGAAACCATAGGCTCTCAAGCCATATATGGTTCTTTCAGTGAGTGCCTATGGGTCGACGGAAGGAAAAAATAAACCATACAATATTTTAAACATTTTTCATCAATAATCAAAGGTAGTGTGTCGATTTATTTAAAAATCCATATATTAAATATTTTAGAATATTACATAATTCATCAATGCCCATTAGTCATGTAGTTATAATACACCAACCAATCGTGATCTGGCACAAGAACTTCAAATTTCATTGGACAATATGTGAAGTGGAGCGGTTATTTTCTGTTCTTATTCATAAATCGGTTGAAAATTACATGGGAGAGAAGAGCTTATTTGTGGAGCGATCTAGATCTGTGGTTTGTCTCATTTTATACATCAAATTACATCGCTGGGAAAATGTATGCTAAATGACTACAAAAGCACTGCACAAAATCGTGCAGCACCAAAAGTCGCAATAATGGTAATCAGTAGGCTATTCAATTCATTTATATTTACAGTATTTGTGATATACACCATTTACTATTTGATTAAACTATCATAGTTAATGACGCTCAAGTGCCACCTACAGACCTATTATGTGAAGTTTAGGCTGGCGAAATGGTGATGTGATGTGAAAGGACTTTATTATATTACCATTTTTGATAATTATGCAGCATTATGAAAGTGTCTTATGCTCATCAAACCTGCATTTATTTGATCAAAAATACAGAAAAAAACTGTAGCCTAATATTGTTAAATAGTATTACAATTTAAAATAATGTTTTTCTATTTTAATACATTTAGGTGCCATAGAATGCATTGATACAATATTTTAAATTGTTCTCTGATATCTACATAGAAGGTATGTGGTTAGGTAAGTGCAAAAATTCTCCAGAAACAGTTTTACATGTCCATTTACAACCCTAGGATTTCTCTCTAGAATGAAATGGTCTGTTATGGGCTTATTTGGAAGGGTCATGAATAATAATGTTGCGCTCTGCTCTGATTGGCTGTTTCCCAGTGCGGCTCAATGTTGAGCTCTGCTCTGATTGGCTGTTTCACCATGCGGCTCATTTCAGTAGCTCACAGGAAGGAAACACAGTGAGGAAAATATATACCATATTGACCTGAATATAAAAAAAAAAAAACCTTTGTTGTTACTTGGATCATAGTATCAACTGCACATTAATCAAACCTCGTAAAGAACAGGATTCGGATCAAGAGGTTATCCAAATATATAGAAGAAGTTTATAGCAGATTTTTTTTGTTAACGATGTAAGGCAGTATTATATCAGATTATCATATAATCTGTGTTATAGATTTATCATAAATTAAAGATACATTACATGCTGGGTACACATACATTTTTTCATTAGTCTGGGTTCAGACCAGAATGGAAAAACTAAACTATCACTTTTGTCTAATTTCGAGAAATGGATGAAAATAAAGAAGTTAATACGTGCCTGAATGCACCATGATGTTATATATGTGCATTGATTTATGAGCTGAGAACCAGATCATGGTGAGTGCATGGATAATTATGACTCATTCAAGTATAATTAATCTAGCCTGTGTCATTATGGGAACTTGATTCCCCACAAATCATTATATTCCTCTTATTCATTTACCCCTCTCACCTACACCATCATCTCCACCATCTATTGTCACATCTAACATGTTGTGTTTTACTCCTTCATAGTATTTTTTTTTTCTGGCACAGCTCAGGTCCACATAACCTCTTTTCCCTCAGCCCACATACCACAAAGAATAACGGCCCTGGGGTGCCCCAGATCTGGATTAAAGACAAGGGCCAACTGGACTGAGTTCCAGCCAATTAATAAGCCTTAAATGGCCCTGCACTGGGCCTTAATAGGTTTAGTATTGGTACCAATGCTCAGCCTTAAATAAGCCAGAAGCCCCAAAACTGAACCACACCTGAGACTTATATAGCCCAGACCCAATACAGAATCTTAATATTTAATATGAATCATAATCAGGCACGTGCAGAAGGGGGGGCTTTGGGGGCTCGAGCCCCCGCCCTTTTTCAAAATTATTAAAAAGTGCCCCTCTCGGACAAATAGCAATGATATTGTGGTCAATAAAACAAAATGCATTTGAATTCTAATTAATATGACAATTTGTATAAAAAGTAACTAATCGCGCAAAAGTCGGAAAATTCCTGTTTATTTTTACATATATGTCAATCTGAGGCGTAGCTATGGGTTGCGTGCGTTTTGCTCGACTGACTGATATTCCACAGTCTGTTTGGAAACCATAGGCTCTCAAGCCACATATGGTTCTTTCAGTGAGTGCCTATGGGTCGACGGAAGGAAACAATATACCATACAATATTTAAAAAAAAAATCATCAATAATCAAAGCTAGTGTGTCGATTTATTTAAAAATCCATATATTACATATTTTAGAATATTACATAATTCATCAATGCCCATTAGTCATGTAGTTATAATACACCAACCAATCATGATCTGGCACAAGAAGTTCAAATTTCATTGGACAATATGTGAAGTGGAGCGGTTATTTAATGTTCTTATTCATAAATCGGTTGAAAATTACATGGGAGAGAAGAGCTTATTTGTGGAGCGATCTGGATCTGCGGTTTGTCTCATTTTATACATCAAATGACATCGCTGGGAAAATGTATGCTAAATAACTACAAAAGCACTGCACAAAATCGTGCAGCACCAAAAGTCGCAATAATGGTAATTAGTAGGCTATTCAATTCATTTATATTTATGTGTGATATACACCGTTTACTATTTGATTAAACTATCATAGTTAATGAAGCCCAAGGGCCACCTACAGGCCTATTATGTGAAGTGTAGGCTGGCGAAATGGTGATGTGAAAGGACTTTATTATATTACCATTTTTGATAATTATGCAGCATTATGAAAGTGTAGTATGCTCATCAAGCCTGCATTTATTTGGAAAAATGCTTTTTGAAAACCAAATCTTGTTTTACTGAGAAAAACAAAAAAAAAATCTTAAATTATTTTCATATTGCATATTTTTCCTATTTAAATTTTTGTTTTGAAAGTATGGTACTGGTAAAATGTACCAACAATCACATTTAAAAATATACACTTTTTGATATACCATAAAAATAACAGGTAGCCCATCTGAATTATATAACAATTAGCTATCCATCTCATATTAGCCTACCAAAATTGTATTAACAGTAGAAGTGAAATCTTTTTGTAGTCTTCAAATCTGGGTACTGTCATATGTTTTAAAATCACTTACAGAGGAAATTTGTTCCCATCAGGCTAACATGACAGTCACGACTCATGCTGCTGTAAGCTTTTCTTTTTCTTTTGCTTTCACTCGCGATCTACAACACACATTACATTACGTATTTCATGGCACACTCATTTTATGCATTTTTGGCGCCACCTATTGTTGTGGGTGTATTATTGACATGTCAAAGTCTAGACCCTGAATATAAGACGACCGTGTTTTTTCAGATGAATTTCCAAGAAAAAAACCTTGTCTTATATTCTGGTCAATACGGTATTTCAATACTTTCTCTCGCAGTGATATCGTCGGGTAATTATACTGTATATAAAATGCGGGTATCAGGGAGCCGCTATTAATATGCGGGGCACTGAAACTGCTTTCAAATGCACAATTGACTTTTACTTTCACTTTCGCTTTCGAGATTCGCGATCGCACAAACTCTGTTTATACTATGGAACGGCAGTACTTACCACACATTTTACAAGATCAGATGCTTGTCAGTGGTGCTCAGGATCTGTAAATCATTGGCCATCATCCTCAGTCATCTCTCTTACTCTGTTTATGTGGTAAGTGAAATCTTACGTACTGCAATGTAACAGGCTACAGCTAGCAGCTAACCGTGTCTCTTTAGTGGCTCGCGTTATTTTATTAGAACGCGTTATTTGCTTTCCATGCCTTTCTGAATACAGACACCAACCCATCCCTGCACTTCACATCCCCTACACAGCCTGGAACATAACATTTATTTCCATGATCAGCCATTTTCGCTGTTGTCCTCGCTTGTTTCTTAACAATACCTGCAGAACTTCTGATGGTTCGGCTGGCGTCTGGCATAGAACATGGGCGGGTATATGCAAATGTTAGGGGCATAACTATTTGTGATCCCAACTGTTACGTCACAGTCGGTGTTATGTTCTGATTCGCCTATTTTTCAGTGGTCTTTTTTATTCACGAGATTTACATAAGAAGGAGTAAATAATGGTGTTTGAGGCTGTATGTAATTTCCATGTACAGACCTCTTATTATTCAACTATGCCAAGGTAAATACAGTTTTCCATTCTATGGCACCTTTAATAAAATATAATTTATTTCTGTGATTCAAAGCTGAATTTTCAGCATCATTACTCCATTCTTCAATGCATGGTCCTTCAGAAATCATTCTAACATGCTGATTTATTATCAATGTTGGAAACAGTTGTGCTGCTTAATTTATTTGTATTTTATTTTATTTTATTTATTTATTTATTTATTTATTGGAACCTGTGATTCTTTTTTGGGGTTCATTGATAAATAAAAAGTTTAAAAGAACAGCATTTATTCAAAATAGAGATGTTTTCTAACAATATCAATCTTTACTATCACTGTTTCTATCAATTTAACAAATCCTTGCTGAATAAAAACTAATTTCTTAAAAAAAAAAAAAAATACTGACCTCAAGCTTTTGAATGGTAGTGTATATTGTTACAAAAGTTATATTTTAAATAAATGCTGTTCTTATTTAACTTTTCATTCATTGAAGAATCCTGAAACAAAGTATCACATGTTTTCAACATTGCTAATAAATCAACATTGCATAAAATGCATTAAGTAAATACAGTAAATTAATAAAGTGTATTAAAATTTTTATCAAATAAATGTAGGCTTGATGACTATAAGTGACTTCTTGCAAAAATATAAAATAGTAATGTATCCAATCTTTTGACCTATATATTTTTTTCCACATATTGCCCCTTTTTTACATTTGAGCCCCTGCCCCTGAGGAACTCTCTGCACGTCCCTGATCATAATACAGAATATAAAATGTTGTTGTTACATTGTATATTTCTTTTACAGTAGTTGCCACTATGTGTTTTGTGAAATGTTTTAGTAATAATGTAAGCACAATCATGCCAATAAAGTACAATAAATTAAATTGAAAATCAGCCTTAAAATCCACAGGTCATGTAACTGTACAAGAAAGTATTGCAAATCAACCAAATCTATTTTATACATAGGTATCTGTACAGGACAGGACACTATTACCTGAAAAAGTAATCTGATTACGTATCTTGTGTTACTTCACTGATTCTTGAGACATGGGACAAAACATGTTCAGCACACTGTAAAAAATGTACTGTAGAATTTACAGGATTTTACTGGCAAAAAAGTTGCCAATACAATCCTGTAAAAATGATGTTAATTGCTGTAAAATGGATTAGAGTATAATACTGCAAATCAAATTACAGTTAATTGCAGTATGTGAAATACAGTAATATGTAGTTTTTTTTTACAGTAACATTGAATTAAACTTGTAATTTATTTTACAGCATTTTGTTTTTTGTAATTTCACTAAATTACAGTATTTACCTGGCAACTAAAGTTGCCAATAAAATCCTGTAAATACCCCTAAATCCAAGATGATGTTGTAATAATTTAACAATGTAAACTGTAAATTGTAAAATACTGATATAAATGCATTATCATGGATACGCACAGATACGCTTTCTACGTTTGTTTACGCTTTGATTTGAATGAAAACAGCATATCCGTGTGTTGCGGCTGATACAGAACAGTGTACAGGACAGTGTTTGCTTCCAGCAGATATTCTCCAAAATGGTGCTATGCTGACACAGAGGAGACTAATTGTTGAATAGTCATTATTTTTGTTTTCTTTGCATATAAAAAGTATTCTTGTAGTTTTGTAAAATTACGGTTGAACCACTGATGGCAGATGGACTATTTTGATGATGTCTTTCATACTTTTCTAGGCTTTGATGGTGTTAATTGTTTGGCAGTCAATGGGACAGTCACAAACCTCCCGGTTCTCATCCAAAATATCTTAAATTGTGTTCCAAAGACGAATTAAGCTTTTACGGGTTTGGAACGACATGGGGGTAAGTGATTAATAACAAAATTTTCATTTTGGGATGGAATAACCCTTTAAACTAAACAAGTAACCTTTTTCACAAATGAAATTACTCAAGTGAAACATGTTACCTTTGAAAAAAATTAAAGTGTGCAAAAGATGCCTGATCCCGGGACGCCGACTGAAGTTGTAATAAGACTGCAAATCCAGCCACAAAGTTGAGGTAGGAATTCACAACCATCTGACCCTCAAAGTCAAAAGCCACTGTGTACACCTGAAATGAGTAAATATAAGCAATAATGTAACCTACAATGCAGTATTTCAATATAAAATGTAATCTAAAATACAAGTTTATCAAATGATTTACAGAATTAATAAGAATGAATACATTACCTAATATAATCAGCTTCAGAGAGTCTTGAAGCATCAAACATTTCTCCACATCAGCTGCTATTCTTTGCACCTACAAGAAAAAAAAAAATCTTGTTATTTCTTTCAATGCATTTACATAAATGAGTCCAAAATGAACACCCAAAAAGGCATATATTTTAAAATAAACAAACTCTTACATTTTATCAATGAATTAAATTATAATAATACATTGTAGAACTGTGCCACCAATCAAATTAAATAATTTACAATGCAAAATTACAACTGTGTTATGACATTAATGTTTTACATTAATTTTTGATAATACAAATAAGAAATGTTGGAAAAATGCAATATTTTTAAACGTGAAACTAAATCTCCATTAGGTGGCAGCAAATAATTTAATGAGTGAGTCAATTGAGTCATTCATTGTACCGATCCATTCAAAATGCTGAATCATTCAGTAAAAACACTGCTGAGTTTTGCTTTGATCTTTGTTTGTAACTATTTTAGTTGGTGAAGTAGAACAACAGTCAATATTGTGTAAGTAACTTAATGTTAACTAATTGTTTATTGAACTATGTATTTGCAATCGTGATAATCAGCAAAACAGCTCAATTGTTATGCTACTTAACGATATCATGTTTTATAAATAAACTCAACAGTTTGAACATTTACCTCATGTAACTTTCATGAGTTTATGTGTGCTGTTAAGCTTATTTGTTTTGATGTTGAATGCAGGGGCGCAGATGGGATTTTTTAACTGAGGGGGACCAAGACCGGAGGTGGGGGGGGGGAAACAAATAACGATTGCTAACGGTTGCCTGTTACTGTCACGGTGCACACAGGAGGATACAGGAACACGCAGACGAGGACTTAAACTCAAATAATAGTCTTTAATGTTGACAAACAAGGCAGGGCAGGACAAGGCAAGGCTGACATAGACAGAAACACCGGGGAGTAACGAGTAGACCAGATGAAATCAAACTCAAAAGACAGGACTAATATACACAGGGTAATTAACACATAACGAGACAAACACAGCTGGAACATACTTAACTCATAATGACATGAAACAAGGACAGGAAACAAACCATATATGGACACATGAGGCGGGAACACATGACGCACTCAACAGAACCCTGACATAACTCCCCCCTCCCGGAAGGCGTGTCCCACGCCGTAACAGTTCCACCGGGGAGGGGGGGTGGGCGCTCTGGAGGCCCCTCAGGACAAACACGGACAGGAACACAGGACTGGGATCTCCAGAGCGGAACAGACAGACAAAGGAGGCCATGGCGGAGCTGGGAGCTCTGGAGGCCATGGCAGATGGTCTTCGGGGGCCTTGGCCTCGGTCCTCTCGGCCCGGCCCCTACAGGCGGAACTCTTATACCCCCCCCAAAATTTCCCTGGGGAAGTTAGGGGGTATCAGGAGCCCTCCGTGGCTAAACACACAACATGACAGTACAAAACACGACAGGAACGCCCTCCAGGGCCAGACAGACAGGACAGGACAGCCCACAGGAACCAGAAGCCCTCCTGGGCTGGCTTGGAGGCTGAGGCTTCCTCTGGGCATGACCAGGAGTCAGAGGCCCTCACAGGGTCCCTCAGCGACCGCCTCCATATCTACGACAGGGGGGCAGGCGGGTAGAATGGCCTCCATGGCCACTAAACAAGGAGCCGCCTGCCCCAGACGAGTCTCCATGGACAAGACATGACAAGGTTATATAAAATGTTCCTGTGGGCACAACAAGACAGACACACGGCACTCCTGGCCGTGACATGTGGACTATATCCACGGGGCTAGGGATAGCGGCGGCCAGCGGGCATGAGTCAGCGCCGATCTGGCGGGCATGAGTCAGCGGCGATCCGGCGGGCATTGAGTCAGAGGCGGGCCGGCGGGCATTGAGTCAGCGGCGATCCGGTGGCGTGATCTCCCGCAAATGGCGCGCCTGGGGGAGCGGCAACCCGGGAACTAGGCAACCAGCCGGCGGGCTTAGGAGAGCCACCGCCGGCGGCGGATATCTCCCGCGATCGGCGGGCATGAGGGCTCGCGGCCAGTGGACTCGCGGCACTCACGGCGATCCCGCTGAACTCCCACTCCGTCTTGACGCGGGCTACGAGCGGGATGACGAGCGGCGACTTCCTTGCCGCGGGACAGACAGACACGGGAACAAAATAAAAAAACTTTTCAAAAAAACGAACAATACAAAACGAGGTGAAGGGGCGCCGCTTACTGAGTTAGGTCTGGTCTTCTGTCACGGTGCACACACGAGGGAGGATACAGGAACACGCAGACGAGGACTTAAACTCAAATAATAGTCTTTAATGTTGACAAACAAGGCAGGGCAGGACAAGGCAAGGCTGACATAGACAGAAACACCGGGGAGTAACGAGTAGACCAGACGAAATCAAACTCAAAAGACAGGACTAATATACACAGGGTAATTAACAAATAACGAGACAAACACAGCTGGAACATACTTAACTCATAATGACATGAAACAAGGACAGGAAACAAACCATATATGGACACATGAGGCGGGAACACATGACGCACACAACAGAACCCTGACAGTTACATTACAGTACATAAAATTTCACTTACCACATAAACAGAGTAAGGAAAGGTGACTGAGGACGATGGCGAATGGTTTGCAGATCCTCAGCACCACTGGCAATCTAATCTTGTAAAATGTGTGGTAAGTACTGCTGCTCCATAGTACAAACCCGATTCCAAAAAAGTTGGGACACTGTACAAATTGTGAATAAAAACAGAATGCAATGATGTGGAAGTTTCAAATTTCAATATTTTATTCAGAATACAACATAGATGACATATCAAATGTTTAAACTGAGAAAATGTATCATTTTAAGGGAAAAATAAGTTGATTTTAAATTTCATGGCATCAACACATCTCAAAAAAGTTGGGACAAGGCCATGTTTACCACTGTGTGGCATCCCCTCTTCTTTTTATAACAGTCTGCAAATGTCTTGGGACTGAGGAGACAAGTTGCTCAAGTTTAGGAATAGGAATGTTGTCCCATTCTTGTCTAATACAGGCTTCTAGTTGCTCAACTGTCTTAGGTCTTCTTTGTCGCATCTTCCTCTTTATGATGCGCCAAATGTTTTCTATGGGTGAAAGATCTGGACTGCAGGCTGGCCATTTCAGTACCTGGATCCTTCTTCTACGCAGCCATGATGTTGTAATTGATGCAGTATGTGGTCTGGCATTGTCATGTTGGAAAATGCAAGGTCTTCCCTGAAAGAGACGACGTCTGGATGGGAGCATATGTTGTTCTAGAACTTGGATATACCTTTCAGCATTGATGGTGCCTTTCCAGATGTGTAAGCTGCCCATGCCACACGCACTCATGCAACCCCATACCATCAGAGATGCAGGCTTCTGAACTGAGCGCTGATAACAACTTGGGTTGTCCTTGTCCTCTTTAGTCCGGATGACATGGCGTCCCAGTTTTCCAAAAAGAACTTCAAATTTTGATTCGTCTGACCACAGAACAGTTTTCCACTTTGCCACAGTCCATTTTAAATGAGCCTTGGCCCAGAGAAAACGCCTGCGCTTCTGGATCATGTTTAGATATGGCTTCTTTTTTGACCTATAGAGTTTTAGCCGGCAACGGCGAATGGCACGGTGGATTGTGTTCACCGACAATGTTTTCTGGAAGTATTCCTGAGCCCATGTTGTGATTTCCATTACAGTAGCATTCCTGTATGTGATGCAGTGCCGTCTAAGGGCCCGAAGATCACGGCATCCAGTATGGTTTTCCGGCCTTGACCCTTACGCACAGAGATTGTTCCAGATTCTCTGAATCTTTGGATGATATTATGCACTGTAGATGATGATAACTTCAAACTCTTTGCAATTTTTCTCTGAGAAACTCCTTTCTGATATTGCTCCACTATTTTTCACCGCAGCATTGGGGGAATTGGTGATCCTCTTCCCATCTTGACTTCTGAGAGACACTGCCACTCTGAGAGGCTCTTTTTATACCCAATCATGTTGCCAATTGACCTAATAAGTTGCAAATTGGTCCTCCAGCTGTTCCTTATATGTACATTTAACTTTTCCGGCCTCTTATTGCTACCTGTCCCAACTTTTTTGGAATGTGTAGATCTCATGAAATCCAAAATGAGCCAATATTTGGAATGACATTTCAAAATGTCTCACTTTCAACATTTGATATGTTATCTATATTCTATTGTGAATAAAATATAAGTTTATGAGATTTGTAAATTATTGCATTCCTTTTTTATTCACAATTTGTACAGTGTCCCAACTTTTTTGGAATCGGGTTGTATAAACAGAGTGGATTAGTGTAATGTGGGACACTGACTAATGTGGGACACCTAAGCTTCAGTGCGTTTATCTCTTCTTTTACAACAATAAAGTGAACATGATTGGTGTTGAATTCAAGCAGGGGTTTCAAGTTATTGAAATCACTTAACTTTCTGGAAATTATGTCAGAAATGTGGCCATGAAAATCATCAAACAGGAAATACCTCTTGTAAAGTTCACTCAAATGTCAGTGACATAGGATTTAGACAAAATTAATGTTAAGGATACAAATCTTTTATAAATAAAACAATGTTCTAAATTGTTATAAAATTATATTGTGATGTATTTATACAACAAATTTTGCAATAATATTGTTAAAATGTTTTAATATTTTCTATTTAAAGAAATCTTTGTCATCCCACATTAGAAAAGGGTGTTTCAAAAGTGGGACAGTACGTTTTGACTAATGTGGGACAGTCAAATATTCTATGTTATTCAATTGATAAAATGTGCATTAAGAAAGTTAAATGCCATGCATGTAATTTTGTTAATTTTGGGGCGTATAATGCAGCAATATTATTTGTTTTAAGATACAGATTAACAATTTTGAGACTAGAGGACGATAAGATCGTGGACCATGATAAGGCCATGACTGGCCAGGACTTCTAATTTCTGCTATGGAGTGTTTTTACATAACAATTACAATTAGATTAACACATGCTTTTGAAAATACATGTTCCATATTCTTACCATATGCAGAGTAAAGAAGTTTAATAACAATTTTAAAGGCATTCCATGTTCCAAAGTTTGAATCTTTTAAAAATAATTTATGAAATTATTTTTAATAATTAAATTAATTATCTTTATTAAGTCCAATTTTATATTTTTGACTTCATTACATGGTTATTATTATTGTTGCTGCCAGACATCTGACATTTTTTTAAATAAATTCCTTTAAATAGTATAAGATTTCTGTGTTAAAGTTGTATTTAACATTCCACATATAGAACATATAGGCTACTAGTTTTTTAGACAAACTGATGAAGACAGCAAACACACCGTAGGCTTACTAAATTAATTCAGCAAACATGGTTATGCACATTTAACCAGGAGTTTTAAATGTGAAGTTTTCTTTGTAAAACTTAAACTATTTCTAACACAAAACATAGTGTCCCAGATTTCAGCATGTACTGTCCCACATTAGAAAATCCACAAATTCTTAAACGATTTGGCACAAGGAGCACTAAAATGTGTGCCATTTCCCCTTTAAGTAAAATATCTAATAAAACAAAATATGATTTAGGTAGGAAACATCTTGGGGATTTCAAAATGGTATAAGATTTGGATTTATTGCTTTGGCTTCATATGGAAATATGATACACAAACATCGCGGAAACAAGCGAAGATGACAAGCATATTCAAGCAAAAGCCAACATGGATAAGTTGTGTGAAACAAAACAAAATCAACATTACTCATCTATCAAGAAGAAACAACGCAACCTCGGCGTCCGATTCGAGCCCTTCCTGCTCCTTGAGTTCTCTCCACTCTTGCCTGATCGTAACCCTTCTTTTTAATGTTTTGTTTCTCTGATATTTTCCTCTTTTTTATCTGCCATCTCTCTCTATCTATAGTCGATCTGCTAAAATCCGTCCTGTGGACTCAAATAGAGCGCTCTCTTCTCTCTATCAGTACAAGACACACCCCCTTACTGCTGATTGGCTACAAGTGTGTTTTGGGTCTCGGTCAGACACTGCGATCAAAAGCGCTTTTCAAAAATCGCTCAGTGCACGTTTAAGGAGCGGCAGGCCGGCCGTCATTGCGGAAACCCTGATTAATCCTCTGTTTACCGATGTCGCCTTTCGTAGAGACAGTGAGGGCTTTCAGGTCACTATGAATCTGGGGGGGTCATGTCCCCCCCGTCCCTAGTGCCATCTGCATGCCAGGTTGAATGGAATATAATCAGAATCAGTCTGGCGTTTCGATGCTTGCTTAGTTATTTTTTTCACTCAAATTTTAATCAGGCTAACTTGTCCAGTCGGGCATGTAAAGATGTATTTCACTTAAAAAATGGCCCGGACAAGCTTTAATGTCGAGTACAGCTACAGTGGCTATAGACACAATTTCTCATTTACATGTAGTTTCTAATTATAGTAAGATGTCAGTTCAATATGGGACAGTTGAACACATATAAACAAATGAAATTTCACATATTTTGCTGTTCGTCAGTTATTTCGACAGATAGTAGTTACTATGACAATCACATTGGGCTTTACGTTAAAAGTTAGGTAAACACTACTTTAAATGCTCTCAATAAGAAAATTAAACTGCCAAAATGAGAAAAATGCAACATTAAGCCTAACTATGCTATGATAGCAATTTCCAGCTTACTGCACATAAGTTACCAAGGCCGCTTGTCTAAATGTTCTGATAGGAGGCTATTATGATATCGCTTATACATTAACTTAAATAAATATAAAAGGATATATTTCTTAAGTAAAATTAAGTGAACTTACCAGGAATTATGAATAAAGCCTCTAATCTTCAATCGTTCTCGCACTGCTCCACTCGGCTGGATTTCAGATTTGAACGAAGCGTGCGTTTTCCCATAATGCCACACTACAGTAAGTTAGTGTAAAAAGCAGGAGCTACAGTGACAACACCTGCTTATTGTAAATTAATTACAGTTGACATGGAAATATACTGTTAACAACTGTAAAAACAATCGCAATCTTATCTTTTTCGGCTCCCCTGAACCAGCACTGGCCTCGGCCAAGGCCGCTGCTGGAAAATCAACCCTGGGAAGAGCACTGCAGTGAGACGCTCTTGCGTTCCTCCCCCATTCTACAGACACCTGCTGATTACAAACTATTACAAATACACACATATATAAAGATATGCATTCACCTCCCCATCCCCGATCCCTCGCCTCCGTCGCTTTGAACTGCCAGCCTGACAAGCGGGTCTGTGACCAGCGCTAAGATTGGCTGCAGGACCGGATGGCTGCTTGCCGGAGCTGGATTACCTCCCCTGTTGCAAAGTCGTGTGTCTATGGTGTATTATGTGCTTTTGTTGCTGAGGTGTTTTTCCTGTTCTCACACTGTACTCCCAAGGAGCATAGTCTGGGGCTTATTTTTTTTCTCCTCCCCTTCCTCATGTTATGCTGTATTTTTCTTCAAAAATCCCTACATTTCACTACTGATTATACTCTGTATGATTGTGTATGTGACAAATAAACTTACCTTGAAAACCTTATTTGACCCATAATGCATTGCGAATTACAGCTTCATCTTGTAAAATGTTTAAACAGTAATATTCTGTAAAATTTTGCTGTAGAAACTACAGCAATTTTTTTACAGTGCAATTGTAACTGCTAATGGATTTAAAAATGAAAATATTTTCATTTGTAAATGTACTGGGGGATTAATAATAGAATGTATTTAACACAACTATCCCCTTCAATTTAATGTTATCATTATTATATCAAATCTATGACACTTATTGTCTTCTCACTACATCTAAAACAGTGTGTCCACAGAGAATGATTCAATCATTCATATGCTATAAAATGGATACAAATGTTGTTGTTGTTTGTTTGTTTGATGAAAAAGAGCTTGTTTTATCAAAGGCAACACTTAATACTAGGGATGCATCGATCCGATACTCAGGATCGGTATCGGCTCAGATCTGGTCATTCTCTGCGGATTGGGTATCTGAGAGATGAGACGATCCAAATCCGATATTGTGTGTATACTATTCTGTGTTATTGTTAAGCCCCACGAAAGCACAAAAGCATTATAAAGCACCATAAAGTCAAAGTCCAAGTGTTCTGAAGCCGTTCCATAGTTTAATGTGAGGTACAGATTAATATTTAAGTCGTTAAATTCAAGTTCATGTAAACTCTTCTCTGCTGCGGCTGTCTGTCATCCTCCATTCAGCGTTCAAACTGCGTGTTGCGTTCGGTTACTACAGTCAAAACAATGAAACTCTCTTCAAGAGCGCTCAATAACTGAGATTTAAAACCGTTAAAAGAAAAGGTTCAAAAAACTATCGCGCAGATTTAATAAACTACGCATCAATATCTCTTTCCTTTGTACTTTGAACTTCTGTGGAGCTGCACGCTGTGACTCCGTGCTGCTTCAAGCGCATCATTCTGCGCACGGGATGCGCATAAGCGCTTTGTACCGCTCTCTATTGGAGCTTTTCGTATCATAATACTTTTGCACAATGAAATATTATTTATAGCGTTTCTTGTACTGTCCTATAAAGGCTATTAATAATCTAATGTATAGCACAGTAATGGATGCAGCAACATTTGATAGATAGGACTCATCTGTTGCTGCCTTCGTTACTGTGCTATATAATTAAAAGAAATGTCTTTTAATTTTGTAGTTTATATTTATAAATAAATACATTTACTTGTTTTCATTAATGTATTTTAGAACAATGCAAAGAGCAATGTGTAACATTTTACCAGATTTAGTCCTTCACATATTCACTTTTATTTGTTCCCCACTAAATAATGTTATTTCACTAAATGTTTAGATTTTATAAAATTGTGCACTCATGATTTTTCTAGAATAACATTTGCTGCTAAATTATCCACTAACCTAGTTTATAATAGTATTTTTGTCATAGATTATGAATGGGCCTGTTTACACCTGGTCATTTCATGTGTTTTCTCTGATCGGATATCTATCTGATTTGATAAAACGTTTCCATTTACACTTGGCCACATAAATGTGTCTTCACAAAATGGATATAAATCCGATCTTCAATTCCCGTGCTATATTTCAATTTAACGAAGTTCACGTCAACAAAATCAAAAGCACTGAATTTTATTAATTATCAGCTCATTTCAAGATCAAAGACCGCAATAGGAGCGCGTGCGGCATCAGCAAGATTCAAGATTCAAGATTTTTTTATTTGTCACATACACGATTATATAGAGAGTATATAACCAGCAGTGAAATGTGAGTCAGGTCCGCTCCATGGACAGTGCAAATATTATAGAATACAACACAGAGGAAATATACATAAAATGAAATAAGTAAAAAATAAGATATAAAGAACAAAATATAAAAGAATGTGCATGACAGTATACTGTAGACTTAAATATTAAGATAAGCAGGAATGTACAAGAGAGGAATGTGCAAACAGGTTGTACATGGTTGACATGTAGCAGGAATACCAAAAAAGTTAAAATACCCAAACAGAAAGTGTTGTGTGCAAATGACACTGTCAGTGTGAGGTAGAGAATAATGAATATCTTACTGATTGTAAGTGATTAATAAGTGAAGTCATGATGATGTTAAGAGGCTGAGTTTGAGTTTAGGAGCCTGATGGCCTGGGGGAAGAAACTCCTCCTAAGTCTCTCAGTTTTTGCCATCAGGCTGCGGAAGCGCTTACCAGATGGCAGCAGAGTGAAAAGACAGTTACCAGGGTGATTTGAGTCCTTGATGATTTTGACAGCTCTGCTTTTGCAGCGTTTGAGGTAGATGTCCTGCAGAGAGGGGAGAGCAGACCCTGAGATGCGCTCAGCTAAGTGCACAACTCTCTGCAAGGCTTTGCAGTCTTGACTGGAGCTGTTTCCATACCACACTGAAATACACTGAGTCAATACACTTTCTATGGTCCCTGAATAGAAAGTTTTCAGGATTGTTGGTGAGACCCTGAATTTCCTCAGCTGTCGCAGATGGTACAGTCTTTGCCTGGCTTTCTCAACCTGTGTTTGAATGTGTGTAGTCCAAGTCAGGTCCTCGGAGATGTTTACACCGAGGTACTTGAAGCTGCTTACCCTCTCCACAGGGGTCCCACTGATCATAAGAGGAGTGTAGGGCCGCAGGTGTCTCTTTCTGAAGTCCACAATCAGCTCTTTAGTTTTGCTCACATTCAGAGAGAGACAGTTGTCCTGGCACCATGATGTAAGTCTCTCTACCTCATCCAAGTTTGCGGTCTCATCATTGTTGGAAATGAGGCCCAGAACCACAGTATCATCAGCAAATTTGATAATAGATGTGGAGCTGTGAGAGGACACGCAGTCATGTGTGTAGAGGGAGTAGAGCAGGGGGCTCAGGACACAACCCTGTGGGGCTCCTACGTTCAGGGTGATGGAGTTTGAGGTGAACTGGCCTACTTTCACCACTTGAGGTCTGCCGGTGAGGAAATCTTGAATCCAGTCACAGAGTGAAGAGTTTAGGCCGAGGTCTGTGAGTTTAGAAGCTAGATTGATGGGGACTATAGTGTTGAAAACTGAGCTATAGTCAATGAATAGCAGCCTTTCAAAGTTCCCATTGCTGCTGTCAATGTGTGTGAGGGAGGAGTGGAGTATGTGAGAGATGGCATCATCAGTAGATCTATTGGGACGATAGGCAAACTGAAGAGGGTCCAAAGTAACAGGGATGGAGGAGCAAATGTGGCTCTTTACAAGTCTCTCAAAAACCTTCATGTCTATTGATGTGAGGGCAACTGGACGATAGTCATTCAGGCAAGAGGGTTTATTGTTCTTAGGCACAGGGATGATGACAGATTTTTTAATGGAGGTGGGAACCACAGAGGTAGCAAGGGACTCATTAAAGATAGAAGTGAACAAACCAGCAAGCTGATCAGCGCAGGACCTCAGGACACGGCCAGTAATCCCGTCAGGTCCGGCAGCTTTCCTTACGTTCACTTTCTTAAGGGCCCTTCGAACCTCGTCCTCCGACACGGTGATCACATGATTATCGCTGCTCTGCCTGCTGCTTCCTGACACGCTGATCGGCAGAGTCGCGCTACCGCCATTGCATTCAAAGCGGTGAATTAGAAGGTGTTTAACTCGTCACCTCCGCGGAGGATTTGTTTCCAAAGGCACAGATGGTCCTTAGTCCCTGCCACATGCGTCGAGAGTCATTGAGCTGAAAATGAGACTCAATTATCTCCCTGTATCGGAGTTTGGCGGCTCTTACTGCACGTCGGAGAGCATAGCACGATGCTTTGTACTCGCTCATGTTCCCCGACAAAAGACCGGCATTGTATGCGGCAGTGCGTTTGTTAACCGCAGCACGGATTGTTCTGTCCACCCACGGTTTCTGATTTGGAAAGGTCCTTACAGTCATTGTTTCTGTAGCTTGCTTGGTTAATGTGTTTACAAAGCTTAATGCCACATCTGTGAACTCGCTGACGTCAGATGAACTCGCCCGGAACATGTCCCAGTCGACGTCATCAAGAGCCACCTGTAGCATAGCTTCTGAGTGGGAGGACCAGCGCGTCACTACTCTCTGCACCGGAGGTTCCTGAGCGAGCCTTTGTTTATATTCCGGTGTGAGGAAAATGGTGGCATGGTCCGATTTGCCAAAAGCCGGTAGTGAGCGGGCTTTGTAGGCATTCTTAAACTGAGAGTGGCAATGATCCAGTGTACTCGGTCCTCTAGTTGGACAGGATACATGAAAGTTGATGAAAGTTTGGCATGACCTGCCTGAGGTTGGCTTTGTTAAAGTCCCCCGCGATGATAAAGGCAGTGTCAGGATGTTTGTTAATGTAGCCACTGAGCACATCATGAAGCTTACACAAAGCCAAGCCGGTGTCTGCCTGTGGTGGTATGTAAACAGCAGTAACGATGATCGAAGGAAACTCACGGGGCAGATAGAATGGGCGGCAAATAATGGAAAGATGTTCCAGATGAGGCGAGCAGGAACGCGACAGAGAGGAGATATTTCTGGGGTCACACCATTCCTTGTTAATCATGAAACACACTCCTCCACCTTTGGATTTACCGGCCTCAGCTGTTCTGTCCATCCGTAAAACAGAAAAGTTGTCAGATGGCATTACAGCAGTGTCCGGAACCGAGGGCGTGAGCCATGTTTCAGTCAAACAAATTATGTTACAGTCCCTTATGTCCCATTGGAAACTTATCCTGGCTCTAAGATCGTCCATCTTATTCTCCAAGGATTGGACATTAGCGAGCATAATGCTCGGTAGAGGAGGACTGTGAGCCCTTTTCCTCAGTCTGTTGCGAATTCCAGCGCTTTTTCCACGGTGTTTCTTGTTCCGTCGCCTGTGGCCATTGTTCCCCTCCGCGTTCCGAAGAATCTTGAGTGGCCAGGATGAATTCGTGGATAAAGTGTCCTGAAACAGGTTAGTGTATCGGTGTCCGATGTCCAAAAGTGTTCTTTTGTCATAGGTGATCAGTGCAGATGTTATGTGTGTAAAAAGAGAAAGCAAAAGTAAGTAAAAAAGTAAATAAAAGCACAATCTTAGCGGAGGGACCTGGACGGCATCCGAACACAGCAGCGCCATCTTGGTTAAGCTGGCGCTGCACTGGAAAGATAAGTTTGTCTTACTACTTTTAATGAAGACGATTGTGTGTTGAGCGTCTGCATCTTACTTTCAGTTTCATTCGCGGCAGTTTGCGCGTCTGCTTGCAGAAGAAATACTCAGCTACTCATCCGCGGCGATGCATGTTGCATTAGCGCAGTCATATCTGATTGTCATATAGCCTATAACACGGTCTCATACGTTTATTATTTTTACATTTTGGGAGGAGTAAAATTCACATATGTGGTTTCAACAACCAGATATATTTACACATGTCCAGTTTCGTCTGGAATGCAGCCTGACCAACTCCTGAAGTGGTTTGAGCGATCGGATTTATATTACAAAACGCATGAAGTGACCAGGTGTAAACAGCCCCAATATATTTTTTTAATGTTATTTTTCATTAAAATTAAGTTGTCTAGTAGATTGTGTTTAACACAAAAAAGAGTGACACAGAAGTATAGAAACTCTAAATTGATTAAAAAAAAAAAAAAAAACCCCGGATCGGATCGGATCAGAATTGGCCGATACTCAGAATTTTCTGGATGGGATGGGATCGGATCTGAAAAAATGGTATCGTTGCATCCCTACTTAATACTGTATCTCATATCAAAGCAAGGTTGTTTTTCAATGACACGTGTTTCATAAGGTTTCAAAGTTGTGTCCCCACTTTTTGTCAACACCATCCATTAAAATTTAAAACATCAGTGGCAGCCAGGGGCGGACTGGGGCTAAAAAGTGGCTCTGGACTTTTTGGCACAGAGCGGCCCACCACATCATAAACCCACCAGCTTATTAGAGCTATTTTTAACACCACTTACTAACATGCAAATATTACACAATACAGCAATAAAAATGCTTTTTTAAAAAAAGTATTATCATTAACATTAATGAATGACTGTCATACTTCTTTACATTATATTTTGTCTTCCTGGTGTAGCCTATATGGCAATTTGTAAATAATATTTTTACACATCTCTTTTGCATAGAGGTACAGTTTAATGTCACTAAAGTTAAATGCCTACCATAATATCAGTCCATATAACAATACTGTGTTCTACGACTTGGAATGTGCAGAATGTGGACTGTTTTTATTGTGCCTTTCAATTTCTTGACAATATTTATTTTTTTATATGATGAAGACTTTTATGATGATGAAAAATACAGTAAACTGTAATATGTGAAATATATAAAGTTACAATTTAGAATAGCTGTTTTCTATGCAAATATATAGTAAAAAAAGCTGAATTTTCAGCATCATTACTCCAGTCTTCAGTGTCACATGATCCTTCAGAAATCATTCTAATATGCTGATTTGCTGCTCAAGAAACATTTTTGATTATTATCAGTGTTGAAAACAATTGTGCTGCTTCATATTTTTGTGGAAAATGTGATAAATCACCATTAAGTCTGGAGTAAGATTTAAAAAACAAAATAAAATAAAATAATTTTATTCAACAAGGTTGCATTAAATTTATTAAATTGATAGTAACTATATACTTATTACAAATTATTTATATATAAAAATGCTGTTCTTTAACTTTGTATTCAACAAATAATCCTGAAAAAGTTAGTGTCACAGTTTACACAAAAATATTAAGAGACAAAAACAGTTTTCAGTATTGTTAATAATAAGAACCATTATTAATAACTGAGCACAAATAATAATTAAAAATAATTAAGCAGCAAATCAGCATATTAGAATGATATCTGAAGAATCATGTAACACTGAAGACTGGAGTAGGCCTAATGATACTGAAAATTCAGCTTTGATCACAGAAAAAAATATATATATTTAAACGTTAAACCATTAAAACATGTAGCCTACATTAAAATATCTTAAGAACTTTCCTAATCACGGCACTTGAAAGCAAAAGTCTTCAGATTGACAATGTTCTACAGTAAGTTTGAGAATTACATTTTCACAGTTTTTTAAAACATTTTCTTAGACATGTGAAATTACAGAAGAAATAGGCCTATAACGATATACAATAAATCGATATATAAACATTCACTGTTATCTTATGTCTGCTGAAAACGGCTACGTTAATGTTTCCATGTAGGCTACACTGTGGCCAATAATGTAAATGGCATTAAAATATGAGAAATTCGAAAAGGCCAGTAGTAGTTTGTATCCCTTAAAATTAAAGTCTGTTGTTTAAAAATTTTTTAAAACAGCTGGCAAATATTGCTAAATTGTCACTTTGTACATCTTACTTCAGCTCACATTCAAATGCCACAGCCACGCAGCTCAGCTCAGCTTTGTGAACAGTAAATCCCGCCTTTTTCGATTTGATTGGCTAAAACATTTTGACATTGACGAGCACTTTTGGGAGTCAGACAGGCTCTGGTAAGTTCTATAGTTTTAGAATATTTAAAATCCTAATGTTAATATTTCCTGTGTCAGAACCATAATATGTCAACACCATCTTCCAATTTCTGAGGAAATAATTTGAAATATTTAGATAATTTTATTCCCCTGAAGCAGGTTCTATAAGCATCTTGCATCAACAGAGAAAATACTAAATATGTGACCTGACAGCATATCACTGCATGAAAAGAGCTGTATCCGGACAAATATGGGCATGGGAAATCCCAGTTAAACTTCACATATACAAGATGTTTAAGACAGAGTGCTTGGAAAGGTAGCACGCAAAAGTAAATTTCGTGATACAACCTGTCACGAATCCGGTCTGTGGCCTTCCGCCTAATAGCCACCAGAGGTCGCCTCTCCATCATATTGACTCTCACACCACACAGCTGATTACACTAATCACGCTCACACCTGAGAACTATCACACAATCACTATCACCCAATCACACACGCTTTATAAGCCTTGGACTTTCTCTCTGTGATTGCCGAGTATTGTTTAGCATTTATCACTCTCCAAGAGATAGCTACTCTACGGAGCCCACATAGTTGTCATAGTCTTGCCTTGCGTGTTTTTGATTCTTACCCGTGTTTCCTGGATTAATCCTTTGCCTTGCCGTTCGGACTCTGTTTATACCTCGTTTGGATTATTGCTTGTGTACCTGGATTATCTCTCTGCCTTGCCCTGTTGGATATTGTTCGCCGATTGTCGACCCACGCTTTCCCTAGGATTACTCTGTGTCTTGCCCATGCCATACCTGTTTGCTGTTGATTGACCCTGCCTGTGTTTTTGACTTTTTATTAATAAAAGCTTGCACATGGATCCGTACGCCTCACGTCTCGTTGACCCCGTTACACAACCAGATATCTCATGTATGTGGATGTATACAAGAATCAGTGGAAGTTCCTAGGAATGGCTGTGAGGTGTGAATGCCTTTTGTATGTTAATGACTAGCAGTTAGAGGTGCTGTCTTTGTTATCATACACTCTAAACCCTGATTTTGTTTTAAATAAATGTTTTTAGTTGTCTTTAATTATTCTTTCTTGTTTTTGTAAAACACGTCACCATTACTAAATATAATTAGTCGTTTGAACTATTTAGACGAAATATTGAATGCAATGATTATGTTAAGTAGAGATAGCTTAATGTGTCAAGTTTCTCTGAGGGGGAGGAGCCCCATTCGAACACGTCTGAGTGAGCGCGCGATGTTTGAAGAGACCTGAGACCGGTTGATGATGCACGCGATGGATTTGGAAAACATCATGAAATGGTGAGTATAAATTAGTTTCTTTCTCTTTATCTTTCTGGGAAAATTGATTATCCAAAAGACCGGTCCGATGACAGCGTTACTGTAGTTAAAGCTAAAGTAGTCTTATAGGCCTAACTTACTGATCGACGGTTTTTCCCCTGTCAGTTCACAGAAGCTATAATGCTAATATTTAAATCCGTGTTTCTTTTGGTTCACAGTTAAGATAAGTTCAGCAAGTGTGTTTCTGCATGTTCAGTTTAGCTGTAATGTTAGCATTTCATTACCCTTAGCTTCAGTCATTTAAAATCAGCACGTGTGCATGAATTAGCCTTTTGTTAACGCTAGTTTGTCTCTTAGATATATATATTCGTAACTATTATTATTTATAACTGCCACTGAGTTGTTGAGCTTAAAGTGATGTGCATATGCTAAAAGTTACAGCTAGTCTTGAAATGTAACACTTTTTTTCTCTGTTTTAGGTGTTCATGGAGTTCTACAGGATTGTGGCCAAGAATCTCAAGCAATCATTTAATTGAGATATTTCAGTCTTAAGAGGGAATGTTGGGCAGCTGTTGACAGCTTTCACAACAAATCAAGGTTAGTCCATATCCATTATAGACTTGCATTGCGTTGTTTTTCACAGCTTAAGTAATGAAAATGTATAGAAAAAGTTTACAATATTGGTTGTATAATACAATCAAAATTGTGCCTGACTGGTTCTGGTTTCTTGTGATCATTTCTTTCATTTTATTCATCACTGATTCATTTTACTCCCCAATAGACTAAAGAGCCAACTGATACTAGGTTTCTGGTGCTCAGAGGGCTCCCTTTTGCCCTTTGCGACAACCCTACAGATTTCTACAAAGTATGCTTTGTAAGTAACCACTGTTTTCTCTCAGAATATCTAACAGGACATAAAACATAATCATTTCACCATTAATTGATAGTTCCTGTGTTTTATGAAACCTCTGAGAATAAAGCATAAACCATTAACTTAATACAATAGCTCTTTTAACCTCTTTGGGTGATCTGTTTGTTTAAAGGGTTAATTCATCCTATATTTGCTCAACCTCATGTTGTTACAAACCCTTTAGAATTAATTTCTGAAATACAATTTTAAGGATAGTTGACCCAAAATAGAAATTTTAAAGTAATATAAACTTTAAAGAAGATTTTTAGCTGAAACTGAGGTCCTTAGTAATTGATATAAAGCAATCAATGGAAATCGTCATTTCTGATTCAAATTCAAACATGCAAGTGTTTTTCTTTTTTTTTTTTTTTTTTTTTTTAATACTCCAAGTGATGGTAGTCATTGACTTGCATTTAAATGAATTACCAAGGACCAGAGTTACAGCTAAAAATCTTTAATGTTCTACTGAAGAAAAACTTGTGTAAATAAACAGCAGATTTTAATTTTTGCGTTAACTTTTTTTTTTTTTTTTTTTTTTTTTTTTTTTTAATGGAACATCATGGGTTTCTGTCCCTCCATTAAAACGCTGTTACCAAAATTTAAATAATCATTGTAAGGAGAGAGAATTAAACATTTTTGGTGGACTATTCATTTAATTAACTCCAGCAGTTGTAACAAATTGCTTAACATTATTTATGGTTATATAATGAGAAATTTCATGATTGTGCTCTTTTGTTGTTAGGACTCTGATGATGTTTACTCATTCCACCACCTGGACATTGGAATCATCCTCATTGAGCATGAAGGTGATGTGCTCTCATCCTCTCTCCATCTCAATCCAGCCTCATTGAACCAGCATCAAAATTAACAACAGTTCTGACTCTCGCGCACTCTTCAAAACTTTCTCTTCTCTTCTCTGTCCTCCTCCCCCTCCTCCTTCATCAACTCTTACAGCTGATGACTTTGCAACTTTCTTCACAAATAAAACAAAAACCATCAGTGACCAATTCCTCACACCACAAACTAATAATAACTTCATAACGACAAATACACAATCTCTCACCTCCTTTTCTCCTCTCTCGGAGACGGAGGTTTCCAAACTCATCCTTTCCCATCATCCCACTACTTGTCCGCTAGAGCCTATCCCCACTCACCTCCTTCAAGCCATTTCTTCTTCGGTCATACCTGCGCTTACTCGCATTATCAACACCTCGCTTCACACTGGTACATTTCCCACAGCATTTAAGCAGGCTCAGGTAAGCCCACTGCTTAAAAAACCTGCTCTAAATCCAGCACTTTTAGAAAACTACAGACCGGTATCCCTTCCATTCATTGCAAAGTCACTTGAGCGAGTTGTTCAACCAACTCTCTCTGTTTCTTGCACAGAACAACATTCTGGACAACAACCAATCTGGCTTCAGAAGTGGCCACTCAACTGAGACTGCCCTACTCTCGGTTACAGAGGCCCTGAGACTGGCAAGAGCAGCTTCCAAATCCTCTGTACTCATCTTGCTGGATCTGTCTGCTGCCTTTGACACAGTTAACCACCAGATCCTCATGTCCATCCTCAGAAAGATGGGCATCTCAGGAACCGCCCTCCTGTGGTTCGAGTCTTACCTCTCAGATAGGTCCTTCAGGGTGTCTTGGAGGGGTGAGGTTTCAAAGTCACAACTTCTTGCTACTGGAGTTCCTCAAGGCTCAGTGCTTGGACCACTTCTCTTCTCCATCTACATGTCGTCATTAGGATCGGTTATTCAGAAGCATGGCTTTTCCTACCACTGCTATGCTGATGACACTCAACTCTACTTCTCATTCCAACCAGATGATCCGACTTGTATACTGTTGCTCTCTCGATGGTCTGATTGCTTCTATTGTTCTCCTCATTTGTACGTCGCTTTGGATAAAAGCGTCTGCTAAATGATTAAATGTAAATGTAAGCATCAAGCCCACTGAGTTTAAACGACTTGATGAAACGGCTGATCTCTGATCAGAGCGCTTTGTCTTCTCAGCTTGAGGGTTTGATGGAGATGCAGGCTGCACACACTGCTCTTCTTGAAGAGACTATCCAGGCCGGTGTGGGTTGTGAGGTCTCCACCTCACAGGAATCAACAGTTGTCCGATCTTTGCCAGCAGCTTCAGCGCAGATTGGAGGCGGATATGCGCTATGCCCTTACACACCGTCAGCGTATTAGAGCTGATGGAACTGAGCCAGAAGGACACTCTTTTTTGTTACTTTAACAAGCACTGCCTATGTGTTTTAATGTTGCTTTTAATATAATTGCACATTTGTTTCATTGTTTTCCTTTTCTTTATTTGCCTTTTTTTTTGTTCAGTTTCATATTCTATAATTGTTTTTCTTTTAATTTATTGCTTTGGGAACTGTTTTGTTTGATTGAACCATTTGTACAGTTTCATATATTATATATTTTCACATTGCTTAAAAGTGTTGGTTTCATTTTAATAAAACTAATTTAAAAAAAATCTATTCTATTCTCATTTTTTGAGGGTGTTGAATGATTAGGGTCTATCTACATAGCTGACCAATAACCAATCAAGTCACTAAGCTATGAGGGATTAGGTTGGGATGAATAAAAAGTGTGACCAATCAAATAATATCAACAGGAAAGTGACTGGATAATGCTCCAATAGTTGCCAGGGATTTGGATGTTTTATTTTTAAACAACCAATCAATGTTGAGATAAAAAACCAATAGGGGACAAGAGTTGTGCAAAGGTGTGGCTCTTGAGGTGTGAAAATGTCTCCCTGACAAAATCTTTGAGTGGATTAAGTGTCATGGCAACAAATGGATGTACCATGGTAGGATACCTCAGCAAGATACATCCGGATTGGTATCATTACGGAAGTATCCTAACTTGGTGGGATTTGACGTATACACTCAGTGGTACTACTAGATACTTCCGAAAATCAATGGTGTATACAGGAGTTTCCTAGTACAGATACACCTCTTTTCATGCAGTGTATTGCTTTTGAGGATTGATAGTCATCACTTCTAGCAGAGTTAGGGTTGAGGGAACATAAGATTCAGGGAACATAAGGCTGAGGGAACACATAAAACTGGATAAAACATATCATAATACAGTTAGTTTGTATTCTGATTATATGTGTTCTGATAATTGTTGGATAATTTGTTAAGATGTTTAAATGTGAATATTAAGATCCCGGTGAATGTAAATGGATAGAGGTAACAACTAATTGTTTTATTTGTTCATATAACTGTTTTTAAAAGTTACCATAGCAGATGCACAGCAGACATACTGTTCTGAGATGAGAGAAAATAGATAATTTGTGTTCCAAAGATATATCAAAATACATAAATGTGAATCTTTTATAAACAATAACATACACACTGTTTGTTGTTTTTGTTTTAATACAGTAACTGATTGATTCAGTGTATTAGTTAAAATGACTACAAATTCAGGTTTTCGTCACCACCGTCAGATTTGTCAACTCTGTCAGGTCTGTCACCTCCGTCAGATAAATATTTTGTTAATATTTCATTATGATATTTGTAATGCCTTTGTGGAGAGGAAGGACACACACACACATCTGAACTAAGTGCAACCACAAATTCCTCAGGCTTAAAGAAGTTTTCTTCACTATCTGCAAGTCATAAAATTGACAGACGAACAGCACCTCACCCAACTGGCTGGCCAATTTCCTGCCATGCTTTTGGGTTATCATCGTAAGGAATCCTCTAAAAAATAGGAGAGCTTTGAGGTAAGCATCTGGCAATGGTCCAGCGACAAACTTTATGATATCTCCTGACCGCTTAAGCAGTAACTCAATGATGGTATCAACAAGAAAGACTTTTACGAGAGCTGGAGTGGGGCAGATGCAGGCCCCAAAGTGACTTTCCTGACCTCCCGTTTCTCTCACATTCCAAACTGAAACACTCCTCAAATTCTCTTCTTGAACAAAGAACATCCAAACTCTCATAAACTTTATACCCAAAAGACAAATAATACCTGTTGCTGTTATCAAAAGCAATATATATATTTTATTTACAGTATATATATAGTCAGGTTGCATTTTATGAAATGAAAGTAAGCTTACTGTGTTATTGTAGCCAATGGTATTTTTGTTTAATCTTTGGAGGTATAATTTTCTCCTGTAAAGTGAGTACTACACTTATAAGCATCATATGCATGATGTGTTGTTTTCAATCTTTAATTTGAACCCTTTTGTGTGTCTTAGCAGGAAAACTATTAACGTGTAGGAAATATGCTGAATTTGGTTTCATTTTAACGGCCACGATAAATGCAACAAGTTGGTGTAAATGAGAGTTAATTTTTATTATAATAATGTATGATTACAACGCATACAGAATGTGTTAAGATATTTTCCTCATGAGATTAAAGCAACTAGGTGAGAGGATTTACTGCATGGAAAATGAGCCGTGTAGGCGGAGCTCCGTCTACACGAACCCTTTCATTGGAAGAGCGCTGGTGGACGCCCTGACGTCAGTCCATCTAAAAAGCGGACCCCCGCTCTCTTCTATCTGCTCTCTGCTCGAAATTGCGCGCTTCGTGAAACTTGGAGTTGCTCCAAAGGAGCTACAGCCTTTAACATCTTGGCCGAGTTTGAACATTGAACCAACACTCAGTCAAATCTCTGAAGACACCCTTGAAAGTCTGAAGCTACGCGAAAGGAACTCAAGGAAGAACTCAAGAGTGTCGAACAACACCGAGCATCCAAACAACAGAAGGGCATCCCCAGAGTGACGTCACGCAACGAGGACACGCGGAATTCCCTCAAGCCACACAGCATCATTTCAACTTAAAAGCAAGTATCAAACAAAATCTCTATAAAGTGGCTGAATCGTGTGGTATTTCTCTCTAAAGTAAAGACACTAGAGTTCTCCTCTTGATGATCGACACGGGTAAAATCGTGTGGAAATAGCAAAACAGTGCTATATTTTAATCATTCTCAATTGCAACAATTCATTGCCTGTGTGTATGTATTTTGTTTTGTGTTATTTAGCTTAGTTCATGTATTTTAGTAAGATAGCAAATAAACTCTTGTTTGATTTATAGAGAAGTGTTCGGTGTTCTTTTGTGAAATATTCAAATCAAACTTTGCCCAGATTACGTTACCTATGCTCATAACTGTCATAAGGTTATTTAAATAATTCTGTATTATTATATTGTGGCCACGAGAATAAACAGAATTTCTCAGATATACTGAAATCTAACAACTCGCTGGACGATTGTTAAATAAGGTATAAGCTGGACGTTTTGATTAATATCAATTGATCATATCAATATCAAATCTCTTAATTCAGTTTAAAACTAAAGTTTTATGAATTAAAATTAAAGTAATGGATAAAAGTGTTATTATTACATAATGGTGGAGGATTAAAGCGGGCAGAATTTGACTTGAAAATTCATAATCAGAAATACATATTGTTGTATTTTGCCTATTTTCTTCTAACCGGACGGAGAAATAGTGTAAACACAGAGAGACAGAGTTTTCTCATATTGCGTGTCCCAATTTGAAGAAATAACCATGCCGTCTCCCGGTTTGAAAACATTAACTTAGCTACTTAATGATTTTTCTGCCAATCTTTGAGTCACTAAAAAGAGTGAAATTGGACGCGGCGCTCGGGAAGAGTGGCCGAAACGCGTTCTGGGGAGAATAGTTATTGATCTTGATCAAAAATAAATCGTGTGATGATAAATCCACTGTGTTTTGTCTGTGAAGTTAGACAGAAGTAACATACTAAGGCCCGCCGCGGTCAAAAAGTGTTGATAATTAATCTATGGATTAATTTATATCTCTCTGAACGAGTTGAGATTGTTAGTGCTATAAAGAAAGAATCTAAATAGCTGCTTTTTGATGGTAGTGTGAAAGACTGATGTTTCACTGAGTACCCGGATCTGTGCATCTGAAGTGACAGGTTCCCTGACGTCACCATAGTGACGCGTAACTCAGGAAGTGCGCAGGCTCCGTTCCCGCGCCATTTTGAGGCTGTTATAAACAACAGCCTAACAGCCTTAGCTAAGCTAACTGAAGCCAATGAGTAGCATATTGGAGCTTAGGCAAAGCTAGTTGTATTAGAAGCATAGCGATTAGCACATAGCATTTTGTAGCCTGTGGGTTTGAATGCGTGTGTGTGTGTGTGCAGTGTGTTTTTGAAGTGTCGATACGGTTAACCCTTCACAGCTGAACTTTAACTCACACTAAACTGTTTACATCAGTTCCTTCTCTCTTTTGAATTCACTCAATTCTCTCTTTGGCATTCACTGATTGTACCTATAACTTCTCATGTGAAAGAACTTTAACAATACCAATTTAAATAAACCATTAATGTGCAAGGCAGCTGATTTTCATAGGAAATGAGACCGGCGATTTCACAGGTGGTTCTAATAAGCATTTGTGTTTAGGTTGTTTTGTTTTGTTTTATATTTAGCAGGTATTAGTTTCATAACTATTGGGGTTTATCATAAATTAACGATGGGTCTTAGTCTCATTGCTTTGATAGGAAGATAATTAATTGAATTATAATTGCGCTCATGATTTTAAGAATCTCATTGGATGAATTGCTATGAAATATTCAAAATTGATACTTTAATTCCATAACTAATCCCAGATGTGAAATTAAATTAATTTCATTAAAATAATTTAATTTCCCGATTCCACATAGACTGATTGAGATAATTATGTGTGCTCTGATAATTTAACAATAACATTAAGATCTTAATTATTAACTATCAAAGTGTTTGATCGTCTGGCCCGGGAAAATTTTAAAGTTTCCTTTATAAATTAGACGGTACGGATTAATTTGTTCTAATGATTAGAATAACACAAGGAATTAGTAATTGGTCAGGCTTAGGGATACGAAATTAGGGATATGGAATTTGTAATTTAATTTCATAATTAATTACGAATTTGAAAATTCTAATTCAATTTAATAATTAATTACAGTTCCTGTTTCCATATGGCAACACTATTGGCTGATCAATGAAATGTAATCGCTTGTAATGTTAATGAAAAATATCATTAAGATTTTAATCCATGACTGCTAATAATGCTCTGAAATTTTAATTTCATATGCAACTCATTAGAGCTTGTATTACCCTGCTTCAATACTTACGGAGTATTGTAATCACAGGTGTTCTTCTAATATTAATGACAAACATCGTTAAGTTAGATCTTTAACTATCAATCATTGCTCTGAAATTTTAATTCCAGCATTGGCTAATAAGGATCTGAGCGTCCCTACCTCAAGGATACCGTATTGATTAATTTAATCCTAATCAAGCCTATCAAATTTAAAAGATAACATCATAAAATTTGAATTAGAAACTACCATTTCTAATTTGAAATTCTAATTTCAGTTGCAATTGAGTTTTGGTTCCAACCTGTTTGGTCTCTCTCCGTCTGTTATTAAATTAACTTTTATAGGTTTCCCTTTTCTTAGGCCTGATAGGAGATAGGGCTCCCCCTAGTGCTTGGTTAGTGAAGTGAAATTGCCTCCAGTGTGAGTTACAGCAAGCGGAGTCACCCGTTCCGACTGTACCTGGTGCAGGCTGGAGTGGAAACCCGAATACTTCCGTCCTAGTGTTGCAAAGTGACGGCCCGCAGCAGGCTAGCAATCGGGTATCGGAGGAGGAGTCAACGGCTGTCTGGGCGAAGGTGCGGATATACCATCCCGGCTAAACTATTGACGAAGTACGTCGAACTTCGGGTTCACGCTGACGGTTAGATACCGGGACCTAGCCCCACCCCTTTTCAGGCCAGCAGTCGTTTGACATACCTCACCCGAGTCCCAGCCCGGTTGTGCCAAAAGCCACTGCTGTCTGAGAGGCTCACAGCAGTACGGTGGGGGCGGAGTGTTCGGCAAAACCCTTACAGGAGCTCACCTGGTGCGCTCGGGCGGTGGGCCTTGCTGCTGAACACCACTGGAGCAATTTACATTCCTCACAAAGCCTAGAGTATAAAACTTTCCAATTAGGAAAACCCTTCTAAGTAGCAAACCTCCAAAAGAAAAAAAAATAAGGTTTTCTTAACGCTTAGGCAAGTGTGTTTATCCTACTAAAATTAGCAAAGCAAAACCCCTAGGTGCATTGACTCAACAGCGCCTCCGCGCTGCCACCTTTGTTACTAATCCTGACATTGGGAGTAAATCCCACTCTTCTCTCTCTCTTTTCTTACTACTGCTATCTTCTAATTTGACTACTGCTGCTGTTGCTGAGATTTTTGCCTGTGTGAAGATCACAAGTTGAGAACTTTAGCAATCGAAACAGGTATTTGTGGAACTTGAGAACATGTCAAAATTGTTTTCCATTTACCTTCCTCTTTTGTGAAATCCTACCCCGCCAGGTTAAAGCAGGTCCACAGAAGAAAGGCACCGGAAAACGTCAAGCACGCGAACACTCTAATTAGCTTGTGGTGTCAATTTTGTCATTAACGGGACCAGTGCTGTCATTGTTATTGTTTTCCTTCACCCCGGAGAAAACCAATTGCAATCACAGACTTACAAAAAATTTCCCATTTACAAATCCTCTGATTAGAAGCAACCTTCTTCTTCTCTTTACCTGTTCTCTAGCTGTGCTACCTGTGTGTGTGTGTGTGTGTGGGCTCAATTTTTCCCCCCACAGAGGCTACAAATTAGAAGCACGCCCCAGAGGATCACAGTCACAGAGAACCACACCCACCTGTTTTACACAGTCAACACTAGTACACATTCTATATTGCACATCTACACCCCTTGTTTGTTGATTTGTTCTGTTTTGGTTTGTTTGATTTGTTTTGTTTTGTTTTTCTTTTCAAGGTCTGTGTCAGTCGCGGTTCGAGATCTCACTCACCACGCCCAAACATGTCTCACACAACAGGACATGTCGGTCACTGGGAGGATTTGGAAACATGGCTAAGCATTGCAACAGACAGCCTCCTCCCTAAGGCTGGTGAAACACTAAAACATCAGACACAAGACCAGTTGGATGACAACATAACAAGCCTCATGACACAAGACCCAAGTCACAGCTACAATCACAAAGAATTAGCCAAGATCACTGGCTCCTTAAGCCACACACTCATCGCTACCCTCAAGCTGAGCGACAAGCACGCTGCACAACACCAGCAGGAGCTGACACGCGCACAACGACGCATAGAGCAGCTGGAACTTGAAGCTCAGGAACGACTGGAAGGGTTGGATGAGGCGGAACAAGGTGCTGAGGAGGAGATCAACCAGCTAAAAGAAACCCTAGCAGCTACTAGCCAAGAATTGGAAAAGGTCAAGGCAGACTACGATGATCGGTCCAAAAAGCTACAGTATGCTGAACAGCTTCTGGAGAAAGCAAAGGCCGACTTCAGAGATAAAAACGGCAGAATCAAAGCCCTTGAAGCTCACCTGGATGAGTCAAGAAATGAGGTTAGTCGTCTAACATGACATCTTGACTACATCAAAGAGGAATCTGACAGTTTCCAAGAGGAACTCAAGCATGCTTACGAACTGCGCCGTGAGCCACCAAGGACACGACGCGCACCGACCTCGCCCCTGCCGAGCAGGACCGGATCACCTGTTCCTGGACTGACACGTCAGAAAAAGATGGAGGGGGTGGTGTTGAAACATTCACCAACTCACTCTGGAGAACTTTACCTCACTTTACCTCAGCCAAAAGAATCTGCTGCAGCCAGTCACAGATCATCGCACGGCTTGGACCTAAAAGACCTCGACAAGCTCGCCAGGAACATTGGCAAATTCACCCCGAGCGTGCCAAATAGCCCAAATGTCCAAGCGTATCTCCAAGATATCGATTTCCATCTGGAAATGTGACCTAACGTTATGGACAAATATAGACTATATTTACTTCGAACGACATCCAGTTCTGAAGTTCGTAGCTTCCTGGACAGGCAGCCTGCTAACACAAAGAATGATTACCAAGTGCTCCGAGAAGCCCTCATTAAAGAGTTCTCCGACCCTGAGTCCGAACAAGGCCTCGTGGCTGCCCTGGAGACGAGACAAGGACGTCACGAACCTCTTCAAGCCTACTACAGCCGACTCAGACGGGCATAGTTTGGAACTCGCAACGAACATGACATGGAGGATGAACTGAACTTTAAAACTCTCTTCCTACGAAACCTTCATCCCGGTGTAAGCCACCATCTTGGCGTTCTCGCATGTCCACGGACAATGAATGCTCAGCAGTTGTGAGACTTGGCGCAGAAAGCCTACGGCAAACAAAAGATGGCCTCAGAAAAAAATGCCAAAACCCCAGCCGTTCTTGATTTCAACCCTCAAAGTCAAGGGCTGGAGCTAGAGGGTGCTCAACGCCAAGACAATGCCAAGCCGCCACCCAGAGAGTGGAATGCACCCTCGTCCAACAAAGAACGAGACTCCCACGCTGGTACCCAATCTAAACAGAGGTACGAACGCTGGGATGGACCGCGTGGACGTCAACGCTCACCTGGACGGCACTGGGAAAAGACATGGGACCAGTCAAGGCCCCACGAAAGTCATTGGGAGAGATCGTGGAACCAGCCAAGCTCATTTGGAAACTCAAGAGGGAAAAACTCATGGGAATCCAACGGAAACTCCAAGGGAAGACGACAAACTCACCCTGGAGCAACCAGCCCAAGGAATCGACGAAAGAATTCGCAAAGATTCCAAGCTGACCGAGCTCAAACTGAACCCACGCAGGAACAAGAGACACCACCGTGTTTCGACTCACAAGAACTGATGAAAATGATGATGAAAGCATTCTTCCAACGGAAGGAGGAAGATCGGAAATGGGAAAAGAAAGAGAAACCAGATTCAGCCTGACTAGCGGCCGGACGAGATGGCAGCGACCAGTTGACACAACCAGCCACGGAGAACAGCACTCCTTCACCTCACTCTCAGAGAACCGTAATCACACTAACTTCAAATGGACACGAAACCCCACCTGAAAACCCAGCAACAGAGTTAGACACTAACTCAACACCTAATGCTCCGAATTACAGCAGCGTCCAACAAACACCTGCTGCTCAAGTTCCTGAAAGTGCTGTCTTGGTCATCTGCCACTCCTCCGAAGAACGCCATATCAGCCCTGATATCCTAACTGTTTCCTCCCAAACTCCAGTCCCTCAACTCCTAGGCGATCTCATTGAGAAAGGTATAGCCAGAAAATTCTACCTCTCTATCATCATTGAACGACACATCAGAGTCGAAGCGCTCCTCGATACAGGAGCCGACATTACTCTAATGTCTTCTGAACTCCTAGTAGAGGAAGTCCAAGAAAGAACAAAGAGGACTAACAGAGCCCTCAGACTCCAAAGGTGTGAACTAAACCTTCAAGCATACTCCCACACGGGCCTACAACTAAAACATGTGGCCCCAATTCACCTAACGGTGGGATCGATGGACCTCGTCCATCACGTATACGTTTCACCACTTAAAACGTATCCACTCCTCATTGGGAAAGATCTGCATAATCGCTTCGAACCTCTAATAGACTTCAAGCACCTAAAGATGTGGACACAAGTCCGCGAACCTCTGCCTTGCCAGACGTTAGACTCCAACGAGTCGCAGTGTCAAGTCACCGACACCGCCCCTAAGTCACTGGTCGACGATGCAGTAGCAAAGCCAGGATCTGGACCAAGCACAAACAGCAAGGACAAGGACCCTCTCCTCTGCTCACTGCAGGAGCCTGAATCAAACGCAGGCCCCCTTCGAATCATGACTGCAATAGATGTCCAAGGCACATCAGTGTCCGACACGGCACTAGCTCTGTGGGCAGAGAACTCAGCCATCAGCCTGAAGCTATTCAAAACATTCAAGCAAAGACATCAGTGTCTACCACATGTCACTAAGCACAGCCGCTTCCCTCTCAGTCCCTGGTCGACAACCATGGCCACCTCCAAGATCATCTGCGCTCTGGACATACGATGGAACAACAGACAGCTGACTCACTACTTCCTCGCTGTCCCAGACCTACCGCATGACATCTACATTGGAGCGGATATCCTGGTCCGGCTCAATGCTTGCATTGATACCGTAAACGACATCATATGGGCTCCCCTGTCACACCAACTGACAACGTCAGTCAACCTCAAGAACCTCCAATCCTGTCAAACCATGCCAGACGCATGTGCTATGATCACGGAGCAAGAAGCCACAATACCTGCCTACAGCAAGAGTGTCAGCATCCGCCTCAACATGCGACCTGGCCAAACGCTCAACAGTAAGCTAGGCTTCTTCCAACCTTCCAGGACCTGCCTAAAACTCGGACTGACTCTGGAAGCCACACCTCTCATGGAAGTGTCATCTCGTGCTGTGTATGTGTTGTTCAACAACTGTACGGCCCAAGACATCCGCGTTCCTAAAGCCAATCACCTGGGATGGCTCATCAGCCAGTCGTTCCACGACTTTGAACTGATGGTACCTGTCATAGGCCCTATACCCACACAGCTAATGTCAGACGAATACGACGACACCGTAACGTTCACAAAACCCCATGAAATCATTGCCGTCACGTCCATTCTGCCGGTGTCCAGAGAAAGCGTCTGCCGGTCAGAACTAACAGATGACACTCATCTCGCTGTCTATGCTGTCTCAACACAGCCTGCGACAGAATCACCTACACAGGTGACCATCGGGGCCCAAAGCCCTCAAATGACCTCACTGCAGAAGAACCCTACGCCGGGTTCAACGCACAAGTTCAACAGATCCTGAGTGAGGCAGATGCCCTCCACAATGAAGCGGATCGCCAAGGACTCAAGAGGTTCTGCATAAATACAAGGACTCTTTCACAAAGGATTCCCTGGATTGTGGACTGACCAACATCCACACTGTGCGCATCCCGACAAACCCAAATGCGCCACCCACATTTGTGCGACAGTACAAGATTCCAATAGCGTCATACGAGCCAGTGCAAGAGATTGTTGACTCCATGCTGGAAAAGGGGGTCATCCGGCCCTGTAACAGCACATACTCTGCCCCGATATGGCCAGTCCTAAAACCCAATGGCAAATGGCGGCCCACCATCGACTATCGCAAGTTGAATCAGCAAGTACCATTGTCACGATGGCCTATGACCCAGTTGGATCAAGAAACTCCAAAAATCAAAGGCTCGACGATCCTTTCCACACTGGACGTCGCCTTCGGGTTCTGGACAATCCCTGTCCATCCCGATGACTAACACAAGCTGGCATTCACCTTTGGCAATCGACAGTACACCTTCACACGGTGTCCCTTCGGCTATGCCAACTCACCAGCAGAATTCAACATCTTCCTGAACAAAGCATTCCCTGACGCCAGAGCCAGAGGCAACCTTGTCTATGTAGATGATGTTTTGATGAAAAGCTCAAGTATCGAAGACCACCTCAAAGAAATCAATCACGTCCTAAATCAGCTGACAACGGCAGGAGCCAAGATCGCCCTTCACAAAGGACAGTGGTGCAAAACCAAGGTGAACTATGTCGGATTGCTTGTCGGAAGAAACGGCATCGAGCCACAGTCTAACCGCACCCAAGCAATCCATAACATAAAGACGCCGACTAACATCTCGACGCCGACTAACATCTCTGAGCTGCGAAGCTTTCTGGGAGTGTGCAATTATTCACGACAGTTCATCGAAAACTACGCTGACATCGCACGACCACTAACTTCCCTCCTGAAAAAGGATGAACCCTTTGTTTGGATGGAAACACAGGACACCGCAATGGGCCAGCTCAAACAGCGCCTGTGCTCTGCGCCGTGCCTTGCCTACCCAGACCCAGGAAAAGAATTCTATCTGGACGCTGGATTCTCCAATCAGTGCCTCAGCGCAGGCCTATACCAGCTCCATGACAAAGACAAACGAGTGGTCGCTTATGCCAGCAAAACGCTGCTTTCCCCAGAATGCAAGTACTCAAACTGCGAAAAGGCTTTGCTTTGCACTGTGTGGGCTATCCAGCGTTTCTCTAATTACATCGGTGCACAGAAAGTCATCATCGAGACTTGTCATCAGCCGGTCACCTTCCTAAACAGTCAACGCATCAGAGATGGCGTGGTGACCAACGCACGCATAGCTACCTGGCTGATGACACTCCAAGGACGAGACGTCGAGGCAAGATATGCCCAAAACTACAAATCCTCACTTGGAAACGGGCTAGTGGCCTGCCAAAACTGTTCAACGGACACGCTGCATACTCCAGCGGAACCTAAAGAACTGCCACAACCTCAACTGACGAATCACAGCTACTTCGAGGAGAATGTATGTGAAGGAATGCCCACAGCATATGTCGACGGCTGCTCCTACAACCACAAGGGCAATTTACAAGCTGGAGCGGGAGTGGTCTGGCTCAACAACGACCCCTGCCCACCGCAGCAATTCAACTTAGGCCCTCGCTCATCGCAATATGCTGAAATAGCAGCCATCCTCATCACACTTCAAATGGCGGCATCCCACAACATCAAAGAACTCCTCATCTGTACCGATTCGAACTACGCCCGTCTAAGCTTCACATGCCATTTAGCTGGATGGAAACAGAACGGATTCAAGACAGCTAACAACAAGCCTGTCAAACACCAGGAACTCTTCCAAGCAGGCGATGCCATTGTCACTGAACATGACATTATCGTTTACTGGAAAAAGGTTTGAGGTCATTCACGTCAACCAGGACAAGACAAAGACTTCAATGACCAAACTGATGCCCTCGCCAAAGCAGGTGCATTACACGGAGAGTCCTGGACATATCAAGCCCTCCCTCCCAACCCTTCAGTAGCGGCCATAACCCGCCGCCAACACGCCATTGGCGTACAAACCCCCACCTCCTCCCACATTGCCATTTCACCTCAGTTCGCTGCTAACGATCTCCTCACACTTCAACATGCGGATCGAACACTGCGAACTATGGCAGCTCACATTTCCGATCCCTTAACTCATCCTATTTCCACCTCCGACCTAGCTGCTTCCTCTGAGCTCCGCACGCTCCACTCAATCAAGCACATGCTGCATCTGAGAGACGGTGTACTCGCGTATGTCCCTGAACCCCTAACTACACCAAAGCTCGTAGTCCCTCACGGCCAAAGGGGGATGATGCTGATGCACCATGCGCAGGACACCACGGCGCCAAGGCCACCTATGAAACACTCAAGCAAGTAGCATACTGGCCTGGCATGCAGCAAGACGTGGCGGAATACGTAAAAGGATGCCTGGTGTCTTGCCAGTTTCAACCGGCAAACCCAAACCACCGAGCCCCACTGCAAAGGAAAGGAATGACTTTCCCATGGTCGGACCTCCAAATAGACTGGGTAGGACCCCTGCCACGGTCAACGCGAGGTAACAAATACTTCCTCACCGTGGTCTGCGAATTCACGAAGTGGATAGAGTGCCTCCCAGCTCCCAATGATACAGCAGAAACAACAGCCTGCCTGTTAATGAATCACATCTTTTCAAGATTTGGACTGCCTTTAAGTGTCAACTCTGACCGCGGAACCCACTTCACTGCCGACATCATGCAGGAAGTGTGGAAACTCCTCGGTGTACAGGCCAAGCTCCATATAAGCCATCACCCAATTTCCTCGGGTCAAGTTGAACGGGCCAATAAAACAGTGGTTGAAGAAGTATGTGTCCGCCAATCAAAAGGATTGGGATATTAAACTTCCGCTGGTACTGATGGCTGCTCAAGCCACCCCTCACCAGTCTACCGGCGTACCCCCGTTCACATTGATGACAGGGAGAAACATGACGCTACCGCTACACCTGCTGTACCAACCTGGTGACCTGAACCTCGTCACCGCCTATACCACTCACCAGTACCTGGAAGAGTTGCATCAGCACCTGAGAACGACTTTCGCCTTCGCTCAACAGCAACTACAATGAAGGTTGTAAAGCCTACTACGACCAAAAGGCCTCTCACCATGAGTTCAATGTCGGAGACAAAGTGTGGTACTACAGCTTTGCCCAACCAAAGCAGAACCCTCCCCATCGCCTGTCAAAAAAGTTCCTACCTCACTGGACAGGACCCCACGCGATTGTAGACAAGCTCTCACCTGTCGCCTACCGAATCAAAATCAGACAAGGGCACAGCGAGCCAGTCCTTCGATAGGTCCATCGAAACCAGATAAAGAGGCACCAGAGCTCCAGCCGACCGGGAAAGGGGGAAGATTAAACCCACTGACACAGACCGACAATCATACGCTCTACACCACACTAACATAACTTCTGTTAGTTAGGAAAACATATAGCGACCATGTTGAAGCACAACACTTACACTCGCTCCTCAGCTGCACTGCTAGAGTCAACCTCTAGTAGAGAGGAGTTACTTCACACATGTGACACTCGTTTGCTGCCTAACCTCATTCGGTGTCCTTGTGCCGCCGTTTCTCGTTTTGTTGTTTCCTTTCACCTGTGTCTCTCTTTGTGTTTTTCCTTCTTCCTCTCTCAGTATACTTTCCTCTCCCCTCTAGTCCCCTCATCAGGGAACTCCCTTTACCAATTATTTAAATCCAGGTCCCAAAATTAAGATTGACTCCCTTCAATAAAGTCGTTGTAACTCGTTGTGAGAACCGTTATCAACCGATCGAGGTGACCCGCCAAATCATGACCGACATGCTACGTGAAGTAAGTTCCTCGATTGATAACTTAGCCAAAGACGTTGTGAATGTGGGATTTTGGCAAGGGAACACCTATGTCAAAATCCACACTCCTGAAGTCGTTGCGTATCACGATAACAACGAGCAGTTGTACTTGGCCCCAAAACCAAGGGATGTGTACGCGCACAAAGGACATTCACTTCCTTTGCTCGAGTAAACCTTTCGTACGCGATAATACTGAGGGCATCTGCGGCCTAGAATCCATTAGACCCGACATTAGCTGCCCCGCCGAAGCGACACCACGTTCTCAAGTTGAGGTAATGCAAGCCGAAATCATCAGAAACCGATGGCTGGTCAACACCCCAGCACGAACAGCTACCCTCACATACGATCAACACGACACAGCCACATGCATTATCTTGCCCAACCAAACTTTATGGATCACTGTCCCTAAGGGCTCGATCCTCCATATTGACGAGTTAGCATTGTATCACCTTACTGACGACGAGTATCAGGCTGAAATCGAAATCTCACCCTTCTTCAAACAGCATTCCTTCATCCTCGATCCAGAATTGGAAGAAACGATCAAGGAGGAAGGAACGCAACTCATAGACTTGACTCCTGTGGATACAGCTTTAGAAGCTATCGCTCGCCTTCCGCCCGAAAGTTTTCTTCACTATCTGCAAGTCATAAAATTGACAGACGAACAGCACCTCACCCAACTGGCTGGCCAATTTCCTGCCATGCTTTTGGGTTATCATCGTAAGGAAACCTCTAAAAAATAGGAGAGCTTTGAGGTAAACATCTGGCAATGGTCCAGCGACAAACTTTATGATATCTCCTGACCGCTTAAGCAGTAACTCAATGATGGTATCAACAAGAAAGACTTCTACGAGAGCTGGAGTGGGGCAGATGCAGGCCCCAAAGTGACTTTCCTGACCTCCCGTTTCTCTCACATTCCAAACTGAAACACCCCTCAATTTCTCTTCTTGAACAAAGAACATCCAAACTCTCATAAACTTTATACCCAAAAGACAAATAATACCTGTTGCTGTTATCAAAAGCAATATATATATATTATTTACAATATATATATAGTCAGGTTGCATTTTATGAAATGAAAGTAAGCTTACTGTGTTATTGTAATCAATGGTATTTTTGTGTAATCTTTGGAGGCATAATTTTCTCCTGTAAAGTGAGTACTACACTTATAAGCATCATATGCATGATGTGTTGTTTTCAATCTTTAATTTGAACCCTTTTGTGTGTCTTAGCAGGAAAACTATTAACGTGTAGGAAATATGCTGAATTTGGTTTCATTTTAACAGCCACGATAAATGCAACAAGTTGGTGTAAATGAGATTTAACTTTTATAATAATGTATGATTACAACGCATACAGAATGTGTTAAGATATTTTCCTCATGAGATTAAAGCAACTAGGCGAGAGGATTTACTGCATGGAAAATGAGCCGTGTAGGCGGAGTTCCGTCTACAGGAACCCTTTCATTGGAAGAGCGCTGGTGGACGCCCTGACGTCAGTCCATCTAAAAAGCGGACCCCCGCTCTCTTCTCTCTGCTCTCTGCTCTCTGCTCGAAATCGCGCACTTCGTGAAACTTGGAGTTGCTCCAAAGGAGCTCTAGCCTTTAACATCTAGGCCGAGTTTGAACATTGAACCAACACTCAGTCAAATCTCTGAAGACACCCTTGAAAGTCTGAAGCTACGCGAAAGGAACTCAAGGAAGAACTCAAGAGCGTCAAACAACACCGAGCAGCCAAACAACAGAAGGGCATCCCCAGAGTGACGTCATGCAACGAGGACACGCAGAATTCCCTCAAGCCACACAGCGTCATTTCAACTTAAAAGCAAGTATCAAACAAAATCTCTATAAAGTGGCTGAATCGTGTGGTATTTATCTCTAAAATAAAGACACTAGAGTTCTCCTCTTGATGATCGACACGGGTAAAATCGTGTGGAAATAGCAAAACAGTGCTATATTTTAATCATTCTCAATTGCAACAATTCATTGCCTGTGTGTATGTATTTTGTTTTGTGTTATTTAGCTTAGTTCATGTATTTTAGTAAGATAGCAAATAAACTCTTGTTTGATTTATAGAGAAGTTTTCGGTGTTCTGTTGTGAAATATTCAAATCAAACTTTGCCCAGATTACGTTACCTATGCTCATAACTGTCATGAGGTTATATAAATAATTCTGTATTATTATATTGTGGCCACGAGAATAAACAGAATTTCTCAGATATACTGAAATCTAACAACTCGCTGGACGATTGTTAAATAAGGTATAAGTTGGACGTTTTGATTAATATCAATTGATCATATCAATATCAAATCTTAAGATTCAGTTTAAAACTAAAATTAAAGTAATGGATAAAAGTGTTATTATTACGTATTTTATATTTGTTGAGGAATTGTTGGTCACGTGAAAGTGGAATCTGTCTGCTAACATGAGAATGTGTTTTGAAATATTAAAAACATCTTGATTGCTGTTAAAAATAAAGTTGAAATTATATTACACAGTCCAAGGTAAATGGCACATTTTGATAAAAAGAGACAAGTTGGGAGGTTGCTTCAAAGCATAGCTCAGTAGCTTAGTACATATAAGATGCATCAATGTAGTTCAATTTGTCTGAGTACAAGGTGTTATAATTTTTATTTTTTTATTTTTTTTGCAGCCTGTTTTGGGTACTTCAATATACACTATATTGCCAAAAGTATTGGGTCGCCCCCTTCTAATGAACAGGTTTGACTACTTTAGTAATTTCTATGAGTACAAATCTTAATGTTAAAGCATATAATGATATTCTAGGAAATTGTGTGCTTCTAATATTATAGCAACAGTTTGGACAGGACCCTTTTCTATTCTAACATGGCAATGCCTCTGTGTATAAGGCAAGGTTCAAAAAGAAAATGATTGATTCAGTCAGTGTGGAAGAACTTGACTGGTCTGCATAAAACCAAGTCCTAATCCCAGTTTAACACCTCTGGTGTGACTGTAAATGCAGACCTTGAGCCAAAAACTCATCACCAAACATATATAGACAAAAGTATTGGGACACCCCCTTCTTTAGAACAGAAAAATGCACTTCCAAATCTGTGGCAACAACAATGGGAACATAATTCATTTATTTAAAAATTGTATTTCCATCTCTGTTGCAACAGTTTTGGAAGTGTCTAAAATGACTGTACCCATATGTACAAGTCATTGGTGTTTGGTGATGAGTTTTTGGCTCAAGGTCTGCATTTACAGTCACACCAGAGGTGTTAAACTAGGATTAGGACTTGGTTTTATGCAGACCAGTCAAATTCTTCCAAACTGACTGAATCAATCATTTTCTTTTTGAACCTTGCTTTATACACAGAGGCATTGTCATGTTAGAATAGAAAATGGTCCTGTCCAAACTTTTGTTATAATATTAGAAGCACACAATTTCCTAGAATATCATTATATGCTTTAACATTAAGATTTGTACTCATAGAAATTACTAAAGTAGTCAAACCTGTTCATTAGAAGGGGGCGACCCAATACTTTTGGCAATATAGTGTATGTGACATCAAATAAAGGTTAGCACAAATGTAATCTAAATGTAATCCAAAAGTAGTCAGATTACGTTACAAAAAAATTTGTAATTTTTTTTTATGTTTTCTTCCTCACAAAGCATGCATTTCATGAATTTTAGCAGCAAATGTTTCATAAGTTGTGTCTGCCATGGATTCTTGTACAAGCAAGAGCAGCAGACCTTCTCTCAAGATTGTCCTCAAGCCAATGACAAGTCATTCCAAAATAGCTTCTGTTGTGCGATGACCATAAATCAGCAGTTGTACATATTGATTGCACTGTGTCAAGTTTTGCTTTCAGATCATCCTTCATACAATCATATGCTGCTTCAAGTCTCGCAACAAAAGTCTTCCTACTCATGACCCTTTTCCCTCCACTTAATGTTTCAATCAACTTCCTGAATGCTGGTTGTTCAAGAACTGAAAATGACTGTACATCCTCCACATAAACCTAAAAATCAAGGAATTCATTTTTGACTGTGACGTGTGATGCATACATATGTTTGTATGCTCCAGTTTAGCTTGTTTAGGCTCAGAGGGTCCTTTATTTTTAACATCTCTGAAAGTGCTTGTTCCTGACACAGATGGCTCATCCAGGTTTGCACTCCTCCTGTACTGCAAAGCATGCTTCCTCTGTAGGATACCGAAAATGCATTTAAGAAATCTTACTTTATCAAAACACAAGAATATTACTGAATATTATTTATCTGTTACTGAGTGAAATAAAATACTGAGTGACACTTAATGGGTAATAAAACATATGTTTTATTAACATTTTTAAGCTATCCAGGTTTTCCATCTAGGTTTGAAATATTTTTGTCTAGACTCCTGGAATTATTTATTAGTGAAGGGCACTGGATATGATAAAGACATTTCACAGCTACATCAGCACTGTATAGTAACTTGCATAATTATTTCTCATGAGATGGCACAGCCTAATCAATTATCTAATCAATGATTCAAACTTTTTTTTTGGACTGCTTAGACCTAAAATATTTACTTAAAGTACCCCCTGAAGTTTTAAGTTATTTCATTCTAACAACACTGAACAGTTGATGGTCAGACACATGTAAGCAAATAAACAAATGATTGTTTGAAACTTTTTTAGTGTTTTGACTGTTTTAAAATTATTTAATGATTTAATTGATTATTAGCTTTTCAGCAACTCAAATGAAGCAGAAATTGTCCATTGAAAGACACTTTTTTAAAAAAATATTGTATCATACAGGGTATGCCATCATTTCAGAAGTGAGGGGGACAGAATTTATTTATTTATTTATTTATTTGTCTAATTGAAAGTAGTTTTTTTTTTTTTCAAGAAACTAAATGCACTGCTGGACAATTAACAATAATTTGTATTATTAATTGCATTTGTAATATTGTTTCCAAATATTTTCCTAATGCCAGTTTTATGGTGTAAAGGATTTACCCTTTTACATTGTTTAATCTTTTATTTTGAATTTCAGCTTTAGGGAATCTTAAGATTTGGTATTGATATGATCAATTGATATTAATCAAAACGTCCAATTTATACCTTATTTAACAATCGTCCAGGGATTAAATTAAATTTCAGTATATCTGAGAAATTCTGTTTATTTTCGTGGCCACGATATAATAATACAGAATTATTTACAACCCCAAATCAGAAAAAGTTGGGACAGTATGGAAAACGCAAATAAAAAAAGAAAGTAGTGATTTCTAAATTTACTTTGACTTGTATTTCATTGCAGACAATATGAACACAAAATATTTCATGTTTTGTCTGGTCAACTTCATGTCATTTGTAAATATACATCCTTTCCTGTCATTCAGACCTGCAACACATTCCAAAAAAAGTTGGGACAGTAAAGCATTTACCACTTTGTAATGTTGCCATTCCTTTTCACAACACTTAAAAGACGTTTAGGGACTGAAGACACCAAGTGATGAAGTGTTTCAGGTGTAATTTTGTCCCATTCTTCCTGCAAACAAGTCTTAAGGTGGGTAACAGTACGGGGTCTTTGTTGTCGCATTTTGCGCTTCAAAACACACATTCTCTATTGGAGACAGGTCGGGACTGCAGGCAGGCCAGTCAAGTACCCGTACCCTCTTCCTCCGCAGCCAGGACTTTGTAATGTGTGCAGAATGTGGTTTTGCATTGTCTTGTTGAAATATGCATGGACGTCCCTGGAAAAGATGTCTTCTTGAAGGCAGCATATTGTGCTCCAAAATCTCTATGTACTTTTCAGCATTAATGGTGCCATCACAGAAGTGCAAGTTACCTTTGCCAAGGGCACTGACACAACCCCATACCATGACAGACCCTGGCTTTTGGACTTGTTGCTGGTAAGTCTGGATGATCCTTTTCTTCTTTGGTCCGGAGCACACGGCGTCCATTCCTCCCAAAAAATACCTGAAATACTGATTCATCTGACCACAGTACACGTTTCCACTGTGTGATGGTCCATCCCAGATGCCTCCGAGCCCAGAGAAGTCGACGGCGCTTCTGGACACTGTTAACATAGGGCTTCCTTTTGGCACAGTACAGTTTTAACTGGCATTTGTGGATGTAACTACGTATTGTGGTACTTGACAAAGGTTTGCCAAAGTAGTCCTGAGCCCATGTGGTGATATCGCTTATAGATGAATGACGATTCTTGATGCAGTGCCGCCTGAGGGATCGGAGATCACGGTTGTTCAGCTTAGGCTTGCCCCCTTGTCCTTTACGCACTGAAATTCCTCCAGATTCCTTGAATCTTTTAATTATGTTATGCACTGTTGAAGGTGAAATATCCAAATCTCTTCCTATCTTTCTTTGAGGAACATTGTTTTTAAACATTTCAATAATTTTCTCACGTATTTGTTGGCAAACTGGCGATCCTTTGCTCCTAAAGGACTAGACCTTTCTTGGATGCTGCTTTTGTACCAAATCATAATTACAATCACCTGTTGACATCAACTGTTTCAAATCACATCAGCCCTAAATTGCTCCTGTCCCAACTTTTTTTGGAATGTGTTGCAGGTCTGAATGACAGGAAATTATGTATATTTACAAATGACATGAAGTTGACCAGACAAAACATGAAATATTTTGTGTTCATAATGTCTGCAATGAAATACAAGTCAAAGTAAATTTAGAAATCACTACTTTCTTTTTTTTATTTGCGTTTTCCATACTGTCCCAACTTTTTCTGATTTGGGGTTGTAAGTAACTTTGTGACAGTTATGAGCATAGGTAACGTAATCTGGGCAAAGTTTGATCTGAATATTACACAACAGAACACAGAACACTTCTCTATAAATCAAACAAGAGTTTATTTGCTATCTTACTAAAATACATGAACTAAGCTAAATAACACAAAACAAAATACATACATACACACACACAGTGTATTGTTGCAATCTGAGAATGATTAAAATATAGCACTGTTTTGCTATTCCCACACGATTTTACCCATGCAGATCATCAAGAGGAGAACTCTAGTATCTTTACTTTAGAGATAAATACCACACGATTCAGCCACTTTATAGAGATTTTGTTTGATACTTGCTTTAATTTGTTGATCGCTGATCTGTGTGTCTTGAGGGAATCCCGCGTGTCATTGCGTGACGTCACTCTGGGGATGCCCTTCGTTGGTAGGTTGGCTGCTCGGTGCTGTCTGACGCTCGAAGTTCTTCCTTGAGTTCCTTTCGCGTAGCTTCAGACTTTCAAGGGTTTCTTCAGAGATTTGACTAAGTGTTGGTTCAATGTTCAAGACTCAGCCAGATGTTAATGGCTGAGGACTCTTTTGGAGCAACTCCAAGATCGCGCGATTTGCAAGCAGAGAGTCATAGAGTCAGTCTGCTGGGAGTCAGTATTAGACCGGAGATTTTGGTCCCTCCCACTCGATGCTCTTCCAATGAAATAGTTCTTGAAGGGCGGAGCCCCGCCCCGTATGGCTCAGTTGTCCGTATGTAAATACTTTGCTGAGTTATTTCGTCGAATGAAGAACATATCTTAGCAGATTCCTAGAAGTGTTTTAATCATACATTAGGATAAGAAAAGTCAACTTTCATTTACACCAACTTGTTGCATTTATCATGACCATTAAAATGAAACCAAATTCAGCATATTTCTTACACGTTAATAGTTGTCCTGCTAAAACACACAAAAGGGTTCAAATTAAAGATTAAAAACAACACATCATGCATATGATACTCTAAGTCTAGTACTTCCTTTACAGGAGAAAATTATACCTCAAAAGATTACAAAAATACCATAGATTCCAATAACACAGCAAGCTTACTTTCATTTCATAAAATGCAACCTGACTATATATATTGTAAATATAATATATATATTGCTTTTGATTATATAGCTTGAATAGCAGTAGTGATTACTATTTGTCCTTTTGGAACAGTTTATAAGTGTTTGAGTCTTTGTTTTGTTAAAGAACAGAAAGGAGCCGTTCCTGTGGAATGCAGGAGAAGAAGAGCGAGGTTATGAGGTCATGAGAACATCACTTTAGGGTGCATCTGCAAAACTTCAGCACTCAGACTTCTCTCGTAAAACAGTCTTGCCTTATTGAATTATGCGTTAAACGGTCATCCTGGACCATGTCCAGATCCAAAGAGTTATTTTGTAGATACAACGTCCTTTGTACTGTTGTTCATTCTAACTTTATTTATGGTACCAGTCGGTACCAACATGGAAGGTTCTGTTCTTTAATGACATCCAGATGTTCTTCTCAAATTTCTCCTGGTTTTATGGGTCTCCTGAGTTGATAAGACGGTTATCTTCTAGACATTGAGGTGTCAGTGGCTTGGTCAATTTCGGACTCGCAGGAAAGGGAATCATCTAAGTTTTCCCTTTGGGTATGCAAGATTCTATAATTGTTTGGTCTTTGTTCTATCAGGTTCTACAATGGTTTGTTCATATACTACACTTTTTCCCATTTTTATCAAAGAACAAGGCAGAACATATATTTTATAGTTTCTATGGGCCACTGTAATAAATGCTATGTCAGTTAGCACTGCATTATTCAGATACTTTATTTATTACCTGGAGATGACTCGAAAAACACACACAAACCATATATTGTCCAATTGTGCATGTATTGTCTTTGTTTTTTTTTTTGTTTTTTTTTGTTTTTTTTTATTCAGTTTAGCAACAGTGAGAGCTGGATGCCTTTGTACATTTTAGGGATTTCCTGGCATGTCATAAGTTAATACTTCTATGAGTCCGTTTTGGACTTTCTGCACGAGAGCGCCTCCAGCTTCGAGTATGAATAAAATAGACTCTGTATGAAAGTGTTTAGCGCTCTTTAATGTTCACATCTCATCATTTTGGATACAAATAAAATGCCAGGTCATGCATAGACTATCTTTTCTCTTAGAATTTGAATCTAGATATATTTACACTGGTCAGTGAAAATCTCTACGTGAACGTACTTGCCTGAAAAAGTGTGGGGGATGAATTTACATTTTATTAAAAGTGGGGGGACACGTCCCACGCATATTCTATGCCCACGGTAACATATATTGATTGAGGCCTGCTCTGAAACAGCGAACCTATAGAACATGCAACAGAACCATCTTTTGACATTGAAACGTGCAGTGCTCACATTTATCTTATGAAATAATTTACCTTTTAAAGGGGGGGTCCAATGCTGTTTCATGCATGTTGAGTTATTAAACTGTTAAAGAGTTGAATTCTCATGCTAAACATGGCCAAAGTTTCAAAAAATTATTTGGACTTATAACAGAGTATTTCTGGGCCAAATACACACTTCCGGGTTTCTTACAAGTTTCAGAAAGCTTTTTTTTTTCAATCGTGGCTCTTCATGACGTAATGAAGGGTGGAACTCATTATATGGGCATTTCTCCCGGAAGAGCACGCCCGCGCACACATGACCAGTGTGAGAGCAAGTGTGCGCTCATTAACGCGCTTCATTCGGCTGTACTGCACGGGACTCGGGAAGAATGTCTCTAAAGAAGTGTGTTTTTGGTTGTAAGGGAAAGATGACTTTATTCAGCTTCCCGAAGAACCCAGCGTTACGTAAACTGTGGATGCATTTTGTTTCTCCAGGGCAGTAATGGAGTTTTGCAAGTGTGTTTGTTGACGAACATTTTATAAACAAGGACCGGTTCGACGCTAGATTTGCACATCGTTTGATACTGAAAGATGGAGCAGTCCCAGCTATAAAAGATCCCGGTCATGATTCAGAACTGCAGATGGTAAATGAAATGACATCAAATGTCTGTGTTTCGTTGGCAATCGGCTCTTAAGTGCTCGTTACTCTCTAGCTCCACCCACGGCGTGCCTCCAGGAGCTCAGCTTTTTTTCGGAGAGAATCATAAAGCTGTATTGTTCTTTTATAAATGTGATAAAACTAAAGACTATTAAAACTAAAGACTATTTGGAGATATGAAGGATGCAGTACTACTCTATAGGTACTCAAGATTAACATGAGATTGGGTGAAACTGTGTGTGTTATGCTCCCTTTAAATTTAATAATAGCATTAGGTATTAGGCTCTTTTGCAGTTCCTGTTTTTCCATCCCCAGATTTAATGTGCTACTAAATACATTTTACAGTTCATACACATCCATTTTAGTCTCAAATGCGAGTGAAATGCTCGCACTATCGAGCCCTACGCATTTCTTATGGGAGAGTTTCTAGAATTATGGAAAGTGAGGTGCCTGGGTAGGTCTAGTCGTATTCAAGCAATTGCATTCAGTTCCCTTCCCCATGTGTTAATAGATGAGACCAGTTATATTTTTCAATCAATGCCACAAATACAGCCTTAAAAAAAGTAAAGTGCATTGTCTGCAGCGAAGTACATGTCTGAAGCAAAGAAAAAAAACAATTTACAAAACTAAACCTAACTACCGCACAAAAGTAATTGGTTTGACGTAGGCCTATGCATGAATTAAATTGTAAATACAAATGCGTTTGATGAACCAAAGCCTACAAAAGAAGTGGCGACAGTTATGACACACAAATGAATAATAATAATAAAAAATAAAAAATCTATGTGTTTGTCAGGAGTTGATTGGATATGTAATGTTGAGGAAAATAAGTTTACCTGTAAATGTTTGTTTAGATGCAGTGGACAGCAAATTAATTATTGGTAGGCAGAGCTTACACTGAACAGTGACGTTTTTCCCATGTCTTTCTTTAAAAATTAAATGATGTCTGTACATCCAGTGGTTAAAGGCTTTGTTCCCCTCCATTTTCCATAATTTCTTGTGGCTGATTTCTGTGTGCGATTCCACACCCCTCCGCCTCTCTGCTGAAAAACCTTGAAGAATCACGAACGTATATAAGAGGCAAGTTTATTATGAAAAAAATAAAAATAATAATAATTGTTAAAGAAAAATTAGGAGAATCAATTAATTGTGAACTTACTGCCATTGTGTAAATAATATGTAATCATGTAATCCATAAAAAAAGTAACTGTAGTCTGATTACGATTATTTTAAAAAGTAGTTTACTCTAATTACATGTACTTGATTTTTTAAATCTGATTACATAATCCAGATTACATGTAATCCGTTACTACCCAGCTCTGTATTCTCTCTCTCTATATATATATATACAGTCATGGCCAAAAATATCGGCACCCTTGGTAAATATGATCAAAGAAGGCTGTGAAAATTAATCTGCATTGTTAATCCTTTTGATCTTTTATTTAAAAAAAAATCACAATAATCTAACCTTTCATTTGATAATAAGAATTTAAAATGGGGGGAAATATCATTATGAAATAAATGTTTTTCTCTAATACACATTGGCCACAATTAACGGCATCCTTTTATTCAATACTTTTTGAAACCTCCATTTGCCAGTTTAACAGCTCTAAATTTCCTCCTATAATGCTTGATGATCTTAGAGAACACCTGACAAGAGATCAGAGACCATTCCTTCATCCAGAATCACTCCAGACCCTTTAGATTCCAAGCTCCATGTTGGTGCTTCTTCTCTTCAGTTCACCCCACTCATTTTCTACAGGGTTCAGGTCAGAGGACTGGAATGGCCATAGCAGAAGCTTGGTTTTGTGCACAGTGACCCATTTGTGTGTTGTTTTTGAGGTTTGTGTTTGGATTATTGCACGGTTGGAAGATCCAAACATGGTGCTTTATAAGATTTCTAACAGAGTCAGTCAATTATTGAATTTTTATCTGTTGGCATTTGATAGAATCCATGATGCCATGTGTCTAAACAAGATGTCCAGGACCTCCAGCAGAATTATAGGCCCACAACATCAAAATTACAGCAGTATATTTCATTGTACACATGGGGTACTTTTTATCCCTGTGTTCACCAAACCCATCTTGAGTGTTTGCTGCTAAAAAGCTCTTTTTTTTTTGTTTCATCTGACCATAGAAGCCAGTCCCATTTGAAGTTCCAGTTGTGTCTGATAACTGAATATGCTGGAGTTTGTTTTTGGATGAGCTAGGAGAATTGTTCTTGAAACCCTCCCAAACAACATGTGGCTCTTTTCTTAAAGCCACTTCACTTATATGTGAAGCTCAGTTATCTTTTGCTGCACATCAGAAATATATTCTTTGGTTTTTCTCATTGTGATGGATGGTTAAGGAAATTTGGGCTTTGTTTTCCCTCCTATTTATATTTCTGTGAAACAGGAAGCCATGGCTGGATCATTTCATGTTCATAATCACCCTGGAGTGCTCACAATTGTGAATATGAATGGGAATATAGTTCAGAGATATTATACTCATAAGAATTTCTAGGGGTGCCAATAATTGTGTCCAAGGTGTATTTGAGAAAACATTTATTTCATAATGATATTTCCCCCCATTTTAAATTCTTATTATCCAAAGAAAGGTTAGATTTTTGTGATTTTTTTTAAATAAAAGAGATTAACAATGCAGATTAATTTTCACAGCCGCCTTTGATCATATTTACCAAGGGTGCCGATATTTTTGGCCATGACTGTATATATATATTAGTGCTGTCAAATGATTAATCATGATTAATCGCATCCAAAATAAACGTTTTTGTTTACATAATGTGTGTATACTGTGTATATTTATTATGTATATAAAAATACAAACACATGCATGTATATATTTAAGAAAAATATGTTATGTTTATATATTAAATATATTTATATATAATATAAAATATAAGAATATAAATATATAAATGTATATAAATGTAAATATTTTCAAAATGTGTATTTATATATACATAATAAATATACACAGTATACATACATATATTATGTAAACAAAAACTTTTATTTTGGATGTGATTAGACATCGTTTGACAGCACTAATATATATATATATATATATATATCCTGAATCCAAGATGGCCGCCAAGGCAGTTTATTGTTTGAGTGTCAGTGCATGAGGTCTGAGTTTTTTATGTTTTTATATAAGATTTTTTTATCTCATTTAAGTCTGAATGAATCTGAATTTTCTCTTAAGAAAAACATCACCACTTTCAATCTGGGATTTTTGTATGTGATACTTTTACTGGATGTCATTGGATTGCCATAGAACTCTGACTTTGGCCTGCAAAGGCCTTGGCCTGCCCTGAATCCACCTGCTGGAGTATAACTCATAAAAACGGACAAAGTGTCTCATCTAAGTTTGAATGAGTGGTTCTCTCAAGAAAAACATCACCACTTTCAATCTGGGATTTTTGTATGTGACACGTTTATTGAATGTCATTGGATTGCCACAGAACTCTGATTTTGACTTTGGCTTGTTTGGAATCTACCTGCTGGTGTACATCTCCTAAAAAGGTCTTCTCTTCATGGATGAATCCCAGTTTTCATTGTACAGGGCAGATGGCAGACAGCGTGTATGGCATCGTGTGGGTGAGCGGTTTGCTGATGTCAACATTGTGGATCCAGTGGCCCATGGTGTCGGTGGGGTTATGGTATGGGCAGGCGTATGTTATGGACAACGAACACAGGTGCATTTTATTGATGGCATTTTGAATGCACAGAGATAATGTGACGAGATCCTGAGGCCCATTGTTGTGCCATTCATCCACGACCATCACCTTATGTTGCAGCATGATAATGCACGGCCCCATGTTGCAAGGATCTGTACAAGATTCCTGGAAGCTAAAAACATCCCAGTTCTTGCATGGCCAGCATACTCACCGGACATGTCACCCATTGAGCATGTTTGGGATGCTCTAGATCGGCGTATACGACAGCGTGTTCCAGTTCCTGCCAATATCCAGCAACTTCGCACAGCCATTGAAGAGGAGTGGACCAACATTCCACAGGCCACAATCAACAACCTGATCAACTCTATGCGAAGGAGATGTGTTGTACTGCGTGAGGCAAATGGTGGTCACACCAGATACTGACTGGTTTTCGGACCCCCCCAATACAGTAAAACTGCACATTTTAGAGTGGCCTTTTATTGTGACCAGCCTAAGGCACACCTGTGCAATTATCATGCTGTCTAATCAGAATCTTGATATGCCACACCTGTGAGGTGGATGGATTATCTCGGCAAAGGAGAAGTGCTCACTAACACAGATTTGTGAACAATATTTGAGAGAAATAGGCCTTTTGTGTACATAGAAAGTCTTAGATCTTTGTGTTCAGCTCATGAAAAATGGGGGCAAAAACAAAAGTGTTGCGTTTATAATTTTGGTCAGTGTATATATATATATACATATATATATATATATACATATATATATATATATTTGTCATGTGTTGCTATGGAAAGGATGGAGACGGACAGCCGCAGAGCCAGGGTGACGCCAAGGATCCGGAGGGCCAAGGTGGAGCTGAAGGCTCAGGTGACCGAGGTGGAGGCGGGGATCCGGAAGGCCACGGCGGAGCAGGAGCGATAGAGGACGAAGGTGGAGCTGGAGGGAAGGAGGAGCCTGACAGAGCCAGAGGGACAGAGTGGAGGTAAAGCCAGAGGAGTAGAGCCCCGAGGCGGCGGATGGTCGACGACTGACCAAGGTGGAGCCGGAGGGACGAGGGCGCCCGGTGGAGCCAGTGAGATGACGGGCCATGGTGGAGACGAGGGAGCTAGGAGCCAAGGCGGAGCTGATGGATCGAAGGACCGAGGTGGAGTCCAGGACTCGGAGGCTGGAGGCGGAGACAGGAGATCCTCAGGCCTAGGCGAAGCTGGAGACTGGAAGTCCAGAAGTGCCCAGATGGCGCTGACTGAGGGTGAGCTGAGAGACTGACAGGCACCAGCGGAGACAGGGCTGAGGAACTGGCTGGTTTTAGAAGAGGCGGGAGAGGGAGGCTGGGTGGGAGCTTAAGAGATGCAAGAGAACTGGACGGAACCAGCGGAGACTCAGGAGACACAGGAGAGCTGGACGGAACCAGCGGAGATGCAGGAGAGCTGGTTATTACCTCCCCAAACCAGTCTATGAAATCCTCTTTAAAAATATCCATTAGTTCCTCAAAATCGCCCACGGCGATACACGGTGTTGCTGGCTCACAACCTTGATCAGTCGCATCATTGATCAGTTTGTGGCACTGCTGAGGTGGTATGGAAGCCCAGGTTTCTTTGACAGTGGCCTTCAGCTCATCTGCATTTTTTGGTCTCTTGTTTCTCATTTTCCTCTTGACAAGCACACCAACACCATGGTCATTTAACCAACTTTTGGTGCTTTTGGCAGTGTGGGCAGGTGCCAAATCCTGCTGGAAAATGAAATCAGCATCTTTAAAACGCTTGTCAGCAGAAGGAAGCATGAAGTGCTCCAAAATTTCTTGGTAAAATTTCTAATTTCATCGAAATCACACGATTTCATAGAAATCATTCTAATTTATTGAGATGCACCTGTATATTTGTAGAGCGTGTACCAACAGTTCATCTTTCTTCTCTGGTAACGTTAGTCAGAATGACGCTTCAAGTACAAAAATTGCACCAATGTACACACACAGCACCGCTGCACTTCCTTTTTCAGATTTCAAAATAAAAGTGTGTGGCAAGAGTTACAGAGACTACTACAGATAAAGATGGGCTTGTGAGAAGAGTCAAGGTATTTTTTGGTGACCAAATCTGGAAAGGGATGGTCGTCGCCTCATCAAGCTGTCTGTCATTGAACGCCCAGTCCAGAAGCTGATCCTGTTGCTAGAGACCGTCTAGCTGCTACCAAGAGCAAACAAGTGTATCCTTTTCTTCATATTAATTAAATTCTAGAATTCATTTGCCTTAGTATGGACATTTTACGTCCGTTTCTTAAAGATAAAGGTCATTTTCATTTGAAAATCATTTGCAATTTATATTCCGCAAACACTCTTGAAAAACAAACAAGAACACAATGTCCACACTAAGCACTCTGTGAAAATCACCAGTCAACCAAAACATAAACAAATAGTGCTTTAGTAACATTTGGCTCGATTTAAGTCCTTTCTTGACTATTCCATGGCAACTATTCCGCCCTCTATGGCTGGAAGTAATAGACCCACTTCGACCCACTTCAATGTCGACCCACTTCAATGATTGGGGGATTTAATGGTCATTTACACTCCCACCAAAACATGAGTGATTTGTATGACTTTAAGGAATATAAATTGCAAATGATTTTCAAATGAAAATGACCTTTATCTTTAAGAAACGGACGTAAAATATCCATACTAAGGCAAATGAATTCTAGAATTTAAGTAATATGAAGAAAAGGATACACTTGGTTGCTCTTGGTAGCAGCTAGACGGTCTCTAGCAACAGGATCAGCTTCTGGACTGGGCGTTCAATGACAGACAGCTTGTTGAGGCGACGACCATCCCTTTCCAGATTTGGTCACCAAGACATACCTTGACTCTTCTCACAAGCCCATCTTTATCTGTAGTAGTCTCTGTAACTCTGGCCAGCAGCCACTCTTTTCTGGGCAGATCATCAGTCTTTCCATGACAATGTCTCCTACTTGCAGGTTTCTCTTTGCTGTCTGCCAGCGCTGTCTGGTGGCAATGTTGGATAGATACTCCTTACATCAACGACTCCAAAACTGCTCTGCGAGGTACTGAACATGACGCCACCTTTTCCTTGCATAGATGTCTTCTCTGATGAATCTGCCTGGTGGTGGTAATGCTGGAACGGACTTCATAGTAAGCAGGTTATTAGAGGTGAGAGGTGCAAGGCTGTTGGGGTCATTTAAGTTATCAACTTAGAGAGTGGTCTACTGTTTACGATCGCCATAGCTTAATAAAAGAGTGTCCGCAGTGATGCATCGTCCAGTCTGCCAGAAGAGAGTGAGAGATAGATTAGTGTTAGTTGATTAGTGATGTGACATTGTAAAATCAATGTATTCAAACAACAAATGTGCAATCCGAATTGGCAACAAACATACAGAATTCTTCACCCAGAAAAGAGGAGTGTGGCAGGGCTGTAGCCCGAGTCCATCACTATTCAACATTTACATTAATGAATTAGCGGTGCAGTTGGAACAGTCTACAGCCCCTGGACTCACTCTACAAGACAAAAACATCAAGCTTTTGCTGTACGCAGATGATCTGGTGCTGCTGTCATCCACCCCACAGGGACTACAGCAACACCTAGACCTGCTGGAGAACTACTGCCAGAACTGGGCCTTGGCAGTAAACCTCAAAAAGACCAATAATATGGTCTTTCAGAAAAAGCCCAGATATCAGGAACACAGATACCAGTTCAGTCTAGGCAGCACCGCCCTAGAACACACGATGCAGTACACTTACCTCGGCCTGAACATCACTGCATCGGGGAGTTTCAGTATGGCAGTGAATGCTCTCAAATATAAAGCTTGAAGAGCTCTATATGCCATTAAGAGAAAATTCCAAAATATTGAAATACCGTTTCCTATTTGGTGTAAAATCTTTGATAGCATAATTCAGCCCATAGCGCTGTATGGAAGTGAGGTTTGGGGTCCACTCAGTGATCAGAGCTACACTAGATGGGACAGACATCCAACAGAAGCCCTACACACAGAATTATGCAAAATGATTCTAAAATTACAAAGGAGAACACCCAATAATGCATGTAGGGCAGAATTAGGCAGATTCCCATTGATTATTAATATGCATAAAAGGTCCCTCAAATTCTGGATGCATCTTAAATCAAGTCTCACAGAATCGCTACATTTTAAAGCACTACAAACCCAAGAACTGAACCCCGAAAAGAGTCCACTCAATCAGCTGTTTCTGAGACTTACTAACCTGACTAACTCTACTAACACTAACCAGTCTCGGACCAGCACTGCTTCTCACCTAAACATAAAAATAAATCAAATGATCAAACAATCTAAAAATACATATCTGGAACATTGGGATCAAGAAACTAAAACACAAAGTAAATTACAACTATATCGGACCATAAAATCAAATTATGAATTGGAAGATTATCTCCAGAGTGTCAGAGACAAAAAGCAGAGACGGATCCTGACCAAGTACAGGCTCAGAAAGAGCTGGTTACCCAGAGAGCAAAGGGTGTGTGCTCACTGTGAGACAGGAGAGATCGAGACAGAGACGCACTTCCTCCTTCACTGTCATAAATACATATACATAAGAAACCTCTACTTCAACAAATTCACCAACTTAATAAAGAACTTTACAGCCATTAGTGAAACAGAACAAATAAAGATACTATTAGGAGAGGGACAGACAAGCAGCACTTGCTGCGAGATACGTGTGGATGTGCCACAGCCTGAGAGACAGCAGGTGAATATGTATTGTGTCTGACCTGACCTGTGTGTTACCCTATTGTCCACCACAGTGATCCTTAGTATGTATGCATGTATGTTTCCATGTAAGTTAAAGACTGTGGTATCAAATGTTCAAACGTTCTAATTTGTTACAGGTTAATACTTCTAAGATGTTATAACATTCCATTCTATTAATGCAATGTTCATTTAATTATTATTATTGTTATATTATTATTTTTTTTTTTTTTGTACATGTATACTAAGCTTTGGCAATATTGTATCATTTACAGTCATGCCAATAAAGCAATTTTGAATTGAATTGAATTGAGAGAGTTGAGCGAAGAACATTCCTCACTGTTCTGATTTGTCTCTCCCATACCCCACCAGCATGACTTAAATGGGGCACATTTAGGACAAAATCACACTGCTTTTCAGCTAAGAACACTGTCAGACGATCGGTGTCAATCTCCTTGAAAGCATTTTTCAGCTCATTCTTGGCTCCAACAAAGTTGGTGCCTTGGTCACATTTGAATTGGCACACTGCTCCCTGCAATGCAACGAAACAGCGCAAGCCATTGATGAAAGCATCTGCAGACATGTCATCTAGCATTTCTATATGAATAGCTCTGGAGCTGAAACATGTGAAGAGGAGGCTGTACTTTTTATGATCCTTCCGACCCTGTTTAGTGACAAAGGGACCAAAGCAGTCCATACCACAGTATGTGAACGGTGGGAATGGATTTGTACGCTCTGAAGGGAGGTCGGACATTCTTTGTTCTTCTGTGGGTCTCCTGAGCTTCCGACATGTCACACAGTGATGCACATGGGATACTACTGCTCTGTTCATTCCTGGAATCCAGTAGCCTTGTGATCTGATCTCATTAATTGTGAGACCCTTTCCTTGGTGCTTGATATTCTCATGACATTGAGAGATGATCATCTTTGTTATGTGGTGATCTTTAGGAATGATCACTGGGTGTTTGACTGGGCTGAGTAAGGACGTGTCGCAAAGCCTTTCTCCCACCTTGAGTACTCCTTCTTGATCTAGGAAAGCATCAAGATGATACAGCCTGCTGCTAGGTGACAGCTGAGCCCCCTTGCTCAATAACTTGATATCCTCTGGATAGGTGTTTCTTTGTAAATCTTTAATGATGATGCATTTAGCATCTTCTCGTTCAGCTACTGTACTGTGACTGCTGGACTTGTCCCTTTTGGCTCGGCGAATGAGGCGAGCCACAGCTTGGACAGCTCCAGACCATGAAGACAGCTTTTGACAGCTTTGACTTCTGTTGTTTGTGCACTCAGTGTCTGAGCCTGTCTCACTTCAGGATCTCCAATCGTTAGTGCTGTGTCAATATCTGCAACAGGAGGTATATCCTTCTTCCATAAGAATCCTGGCCCTGTCAACCAATTAGATGTAAGAATCTCACCAGCGTTTAAACCTGACACATGGCCAGCAGGGTTTTCATTAGTGGGAACATATCTCCACTGTTGAGAAGTAGTGCAGAGATGTATCTTTTGCACTCTGTTCGCCACCAATGTGTGAAAACGGCGTGCTTCATTGTTAATGTATCCCAAAACCACTTGGGAGTCAGAAGTGCTCTTCTATGTCTGCATATTGTAGCTCCTGTTTAAACATATTGCTCATGGCAACTGAGATGACAGCAGCTGTCAGTTCGAGCCTGGGGATAGTCTGGACCTTAAAGGGAGCAACTCTGGATTTACCGATGACCAGGGCACAATGGATATTTCCTTCTTTGTTTGTGAGTCTCAAATAGGTACACTGGCCATATCCGTTGTTGCTCGCATCAGAGAAGTGATGAAGTTCTCTTTTGATGACCTTTCCAAAGTTTGCAGGCACATAGCAGCGGGGTATACTATTATTTTCCAAGTTCACAAGATCAGCTTTCCAATGCTCCCAGCTTGGCTGCAATTCTTTAGGAAGGGGGTCGTCCTAGCCTGTTCCGTTTCTGCAAATTTCCTGAAGCACTAATTTCCCACTGAGCAGGAAAGGAGCAATAAAGCCCAGTGGATCATACAGAGATGCAACTGTGGATAGTATGCCACGGCGTGTTGCTGGCTGGTCTTTGAGGTCAACAGAGAATCTGAAGTTGTCAGAATCAATATGCCAGTGGATCCCTAAACCTCTCTCTAAAGGTGTGTCATCGAAGTTGTGGTCAAGCGCCTTTACTTCAATAGCTCATTCAGAAATTGTAATGCTATCCATGACAACTCTGTCATTTGAAATAAATTTGTGCAGTCTAAGACCACCTGAGGTACACAGTTGTCTAGCTTCTCTTGCTACCTGGATAGCTTCTTCTGTGCTGGCTACACTGGTGACACCGTCATCTACATAAAAGTCTGTTGTGATGAATTTTGAGCCAAGAGGATACATACACTCATTCTCCTTAGCGAGATGTTTCAGACCATAGTTGGCGCATCCAGGTGATGAGGTTGCACCGAAAAGGTGGACCTTCATGCGATATTCTTGTGGCTGTAAAGCTAAATCTCCGTTTTTCCACCAGAGAAAACAAAGGTAGTTTCTATCTGCTTCTTCTACATGAAATTGGTGAAATATCTTTTCAACATCGCACATAAGGGCCACGGGATGTTGTGTGAATCTTACAAGAACACCAGTCAGATTATTCATTAAATCTGGGCCTTGGAGCAAGTGGTCATTGAGGCTGGTTCCCTGGTACTTGGCGGAGCAGTCGAAGACAACACAGAGCTTGTCTGGCTTCTTAGGGTGATACACCCCATGATGAGGGATGTACCACTTCTCTCCATCCTTTCCTTCATCATACACTTCTTATGCATCACCTCTTTCAATTACCACTTCCATAAACCTCACATAGTGTTCCTTGTACTTTTCATCTTTCAGCAATTTCCTTTTAAGATGATTGAGCCTTACGATGGCAAGCTGCTTATTGTTAAGCAAATGAGGTCTCCTTTTGAAGGGAAGAGGCATCTCGTAATGCCCGTGGTCATTCTTCCTTATGCCTTGCTGCAGTTTGGTCAAGAAGAGGATGTCATCCTATGACATAGTTTTATTATCTTCACCAGCATCTTTGAAGTCAGACTCCAATACTTTAATAACATCTGCTGGGCTCACTGGAGGGAGCTCTTTAATGCTTACTCTATAACAGATGGCATAGAAGCTTTGTGATTCATGGTATGAAGACAGGCAACCAACAATGCTCCATCCTAGGTCTGTATGGACTGCATAAGGTTCATCGTCTCCTCCTAAAATCACCTTTTGGTGCCAAAGCCTTTGGACAGCTGTAGCCTATCAGGAGACCAACCTCACAATCCTGCAGAGGTGGAATTTTGTCCACTATTGTAGAGAGATGCTTCCAGTGTCGTGCTGTGTCATAAGTAGGGATGTGAGTACGGTTCACTGGAATGGAGTCCTTAGTGTAGGCAGGGGGCAGGTTGAGGACAACGGAGGAGCTGTAGCCTCTTACCTTGAGACCTGACACCCTTTCACTTGGCATGACAACATCTTTTGCGGTCATGGTTGTCAACTTCAGTCTCACAGGACAGGAGTCAGCTTGTAACTTGTTGCTCAGCTCACGGTCAACAAATACTGTATCCCTCTGGGTGTCAAGCAGAGCATAAACAAGTTTTTCAGAGTCTGGATTCCTCTCGGTTGACACCCACACTGGCACGATCATGGAAGTATTGGTGGAGTGCTCATCATTCTCTACCTTGTGAGACGTAGCAGTAGTTGTCTCGGTGTCATCTTGGTTTGATAATGGTGCAGAGTTGACTTTCTTTGTGTAGTTTTCATCATGTAGACACGTTGGATGTCTACCTCTACAGGTGTCACAGGATAAACGTTGACAGCAGTCTTTTGCGCTGTGGCCTGGTTTCATGCAACCGCAGCAGAGTTTGTTCTCCTTCACATATTTCCGTGTCTCTTATAATGATTTTGCCACAAATTTAGAACAGTTGTGAATCTTATGCTTGCTGTCTTTGCAGAAGAAACACATTTTGGAATTCCCTTTAGTGGGCTTTTGTTCGTTTTCATCATTTTGTTTATTTTCCGTGGCTGTTTGAATGTGAAATATGTTAGCCCTGTTCGTTTTATTGTCCTTAAGGTTCCGTTTTTCCAAAGTGGGGTCAGAGGCACGAAGAGCGCTGAAGGAGGTGACAGGATTACAAGTAATCTCTGCTTCCATTGACATGAAGGTCACAAAATCTATAAACGTTGGAAAGACATGAGTCTCAATCAGTGTCTGCGTGACCTAACGGTTCCAATGTGCTGCTGCCCAATCTGGTAATTTGTGTACAAGTTTCTAATTTTCATCACAATCATTTAGTATTTCAAGCCCTTTAACATGAGGCATAGCTTGATGACATGCATTCAAGAAGTCAGAGAGTTCTCTGAAACCTTCAGCATCCCTAGGATGAATCTTAGGCCATTTGGCTAGTTTTTCCCTGAATGCCTTCTGTATGACAAATGGCTGTCCATACCGTTGGTTCAGCTTGTTCCACGCAACATTATAAGCCTTATCATCATTCCATCTTTTCCACCTTGAACGCCTTGTTTTTGCTAACGATTATTTTTTGTAACTCTTCTTCGTAAAACACCCCGTCGATGACATCGCCATCATAATCAGACAGCCTGTATACGGGTGGATCACGCGGGATACACGCGGATATAGTGAAAAATTCTTCGGTGTAGTTCTGTTCATAACCCTTGGTGAACGGTCCTCGCACTTTAGAAATCCTGACGACATCCCCTACTTTGTATTTAAATACGGGATGCTCGTTCTTCTTCATACCGCCGTACAGGTTTTGAAACACGACGCCTTCATTTTCTTTGCCGACGTCCACCGGTCTCATCTTAATACTCCGATGGTAGCTGGAGTTGTATCCCTGCATAATATCTTGCAGCACATCTATGTATCTCTGTGAGTTTGTAGCGGTTAAAAATCTCCACATTCGACTTTTTAGCGATCTATTAAATCGTTCCACGATTTCTTTAGAACGTGTCCCTCTTCGAGTATAGACTTGAACGCTTTAGTAACCTCGAGCCCGCTTTTATGCTTTAACACTCGAGCCCACGCGTACTTGCTAAATACGTCGATGCATGTCAACAAATATTTATTATTATAATTTTCCTTGGAATAGGCGGTCATGTCGACGAGATCCGCTTGGAACTGCGTATCGATCCCTGTTTATCGGTCAGACGGACTCCGGTATCCTTTAAGACCGCGTCTTTTAACCATTTTTTACCTCCTAAAGAGCCGGGGTTGGCAGGCGTGTAATAAACTTTTTTCATGAGCTCAGACATGATGTTATCGTTTCAAACCTCCTCAAAAGAATAATACGTACAAGCGTTACGTTTCAGTTTTTATAAAAAAAAATAAAGAGATAGAATTCAAATTGGTTACATATGTCTACATAATAATACAACTGACGTTACATACTATCTAGCCAGTAAAGACAATTCGCACAGGACGTATAGCTGTGATCTAGTATGTAGTTTACCAGAATTTCAACCATTTCGCAAACCTTGTTTTTCTCATTTTTTGAAACAAGCTTCACACATACATCGGTTACATACGTACACATACAAAGGACCTCACTAACTCTTATCTCTTCATCGGCTGCAGATATCTCATCTAGAATTTTTCTGAGCATTACAGAGGGTGGATCATTTCTGTTTGCACGCATGTCAGTCAATTCGGGCCATGAGTCGGTCAGACCTCTTACAACGACCATTTGTTTCTTGAGATTTTTTATACGTCTCGTTTGTCCCTCGTAATCTTTCTCCGGATTGCACGCATGCTCGATGACCGTGAGCATGATTTCGGTCAACTGTTCTTTATAACGGGGGGTAATTGATATGTCTCTGAAAAAATTGATTCCGCTACACACAGTCCCCATGATCACACTCTGGGGACGGACGCGCTGCTTTGCCAGAGATCCACGGCGTCATAAACGACTTTCTTGTAGGAATCGTCCAGCAGCTTTTCCCTGATTTCTTGCAGCTTTGCGACGATGAATGGTTTGTCTCTTAATTCGTGCAGGATAGCGCCGGTGGTTCCTTGAATCCTCAGAATGTTGTTGGTCGTTAAACCGTAGCGGCGTAGAGTGAAGTCGATAATGGTCTGAAGATTGGGTTTGAACAGTTTGCGGCACAGCTCGTCAAAGTGCGAGTTGAAATAGTAGGCGGCAGGCTCAAACAGACAGGAATGTTGCAGTTGGCTCGGGTGGTCCGTCGCACACCCCTCGCACTCTTCCCTCAGTTTGTTGTCAATGATGTGCTGCAGCAGTAGCACGATCGTGGCTTTTATGATTCTGAACCCTTTTCCGTTGAAACAGCCGTCTGTGGTGTCGAACCCCGTGTGGGTACACAGATCCTTTAGGTAGCTCAGGTTGCGATATCCGAGATCCGTGCAGAATTTATCCAAGCACTCTTTGCGCAGGCCGGGTGAATGGGTATTGCCTGTCGAAAGATAATCGACAGCATTATCATCAGAAGCTTTGAGGTTGAAAGGAGCATAATCGCATTGTAATCCATCGTCTTGAGACATGTTGGAAATGCGGTGTGGGGAGGGGTGACTTACTGTTCTTTATAATGGCTGTAGTGGATGGGCGGGGACGGTAACGCCCCATCGCGGTGGTATCTCTCGGGGTGAAACAGCTGTTTTTTTGTTTTTTTTGTATCCGTCACGCATGTCGCACCACCTGAACATTTTGTTTACGACAGAAAAAAGGGCACTCAACAGATGCAGATCACGCCACTTGAACAAAAATTGAAGGGTGAACATTTTGTGATATTCGGTAACACTTTAGAATAACTGCACACTATGAATCATTAGTTAAGCATTAGTAAATAGTCAATCCGTCCTTTATAAAGCATTGTTCCAGCATTAATAGGCATTAGTAAGCATTTTATAAATACAGCTATAAATGTTTTGTTCTTGAGCATATATATAATGTTTAATAATTGTATTTTCATACTTTAATGATCAATCTAACATTTGTAAATTACGTTATTTACAAACCAGTTATTTAGGAGTTGTCAGTGGTTCATAAGATCATTTAGAAAGTGTAAGTAAATGATTAATTTATAACTATTTAAATATACATTTATAAATCTTATTATTTAGACACATCATAATAATTGCTCAGTGTGTTAATAAATGCTTTATTAACACATATTCCTGCTGTAATTCATGATTAAGTCAGGTAGTTATAAACCATTTCGTAGTTGCCAGCCATCTATTTGTGTGAGCTCATCTAAAGTGAGGATTATTTATACCTTATAAAGCATTTACAAAGGAGATTTAAAGACTCATTTATCTCCCAAACAGAAAAGTTAAACAAACACAACACAGAGGGATACAGAACACATAAATATTTTTTCAAGATGCAAGGTGACTGTACACTTGATAAAAAATGAAAAATAAACCTCTGCAATTTCATTGAAAAAATAAATAAATAAATAAATATTCAAGTGTACAGTTTCATTATTTGCATCTTGAAAAAATATTTCTGAGTTCTCTATCCCTCTGTGTTGTGGTTGTTTATTTTTCTGTTAGGGAGATAACTGAGCCTTTAAATCTCCTTTGTAATAGATATGCCTAATAAATAAAGAACAAGACATTTATAGCTGTATTTATAAACTGCTTACTAATGACTATTAATGTTGGGACAATGCTTAATAAAGGATGAACTAACTATTTACTAATGCTTACCTAATGATTCATAGCGTGCAGTTATTATGAAGTGTTACCTGATATTCTTTATGCAGGTCGCTAAGCTTTGTCTTGTCTTCACAGGCGAATATGTACACGCAGTCGTCCGGGTCCTTTTGAGCGTGGTCGCCGACCACTCGATACCGGATATTTGGAGCTACCCCGTCCCACTCCCCGACGTACAAAGGCTCTTCTCCACAATCGTTCAGATCTTTCCAGATACGATTGAAAAATAATTGCCAATCTTTTTCAGGAAATACCAGGCAGGGATCTTGATCCTGTACAAATTCGTTGGTTTTGTCAGATGTGTAGAGTGTAACCGTTCGTGCCGATTTGTGAAATATGTACCCGAATATGCGACCGCTGATCAGGAAAAATTAGTCTTTCACACAATCCGAATTTTCGTGGAGAAACCTTGCCAAGCACAAATTACTGTTGTACGGCTTTCTCGGTGCCAAAGTTAGATTTTCCATCATCTCTTCATTCCATTCCTTCTCAGGAGATTTAGGTGAGCATGAAGCAGACATCTCTATGTATTTCACAGCTCTTTTCTGATTCCCCACAGAAATACCAGGGTCTATTTATCTAGGCGGGCCTTGGAACACACCCGGTCCACAGATGGGCAAACCCCCACCGGATGAGCATAACATCTTCAAAACATTCCTCAGGGCTTCATTTTATCTCCTGTCACCGAACGGACAAGTACAAACATTTGTACAAACATTCACGCATGACAATTCCAACATCTGGGTCTCATTTGAAGGGTCAACACGACGTGGGTGGTCGCGATGTGGGTGGGCTGTGTGGGGGAGGGGAAAAGCCATAAATCAAGGGCCATCAATCAAATTTGACACTTGCTGGCGTGTTTACACTACTGGTTTCCTCCCGTCACCGATTAGCCAGTTTGACACGGATTTTCTGCCTCTTTTCTGGTAATTTGGTTTGTAAGAGAATTTTTTCAAGCTTCCTGTAAAACACAAAGAGCAAAGTTAAGATTAAATTCCATATTTAAGCCCTTGCAGTTTCTCGGCATTATCGTTTAGGCATTGGCGCCAGAAATAAGAGGAAAAATATGGCGCGATCTGAGGATGTCTAAAATCCAACGAGACAAAAATCCAAACTATATTTCGGTTAACATTATGGTTTGTAAACAATGTAATTACATTTTCAGTTTTAAAATTGTAATTCTTACCTTGGATGTACTGAAGGCAAACGTCTTCTCCCGAAAATTACAGCAAAGCAGTCAGTGAGTAGTAATGGCATCAGCGCAATGCAGAGCGTGCTGCGTGGGGGATGGGAAATGCTGAATGAAATCTCGCGGGCTGGATGCAGATCGAGGCAGGGCTGCATCTCGCGGTAGTTTGATGTCATGGGGATGGGACCTCGCGAGAAAGTTGTCAGCACAATTAAAGTGGCTGCATTTTATTTATTTATTTATTTTTTCTTTGCTAAATGTCAGTGGAAAATTGGGTAGAAATGCATGAGTGTTGGAATCATAGACTGTAAAAAAGGAGGGGAATTTTTAGATTTTGATTAAATTAAGTATTCCAAGTGTCAAAACAACAACAAAAATAATTTTAAAGACACATATGTGCACTATAAATCCATGTAATCACCCTATATGGGATTATTTATGTTTGCACTTGTATATTTGATAAAACAATAGGATCCCATGTGTAGCCCATTTTGAGCCCATGCACACATTTCCCATTAATTACCCAACTGGGAACCACATGGGGAGCCCACCTGGGTTCACCCACGTGGGTCTTAGCTGGGTCACCCAAGTGGGCCCCAGATAAGATGCCCATTTTGAGCCCATGCCCACTCTGTACCCCTGTAGCCCATGTGAAACCCATGTGGGCCCCACATTCACATGTTTGCTGGGAGTGATCCAATATATTACTGTCTCTGGTGGGACATGTGATGTGCTATCTGTATTTTGGAAGTTCACGTGAGAGATTTGCTTTATTGAAGTCCCCTAGAATGATTAAAACAGAGTCCGGGTATTGTTGTTCTGTCACTGTGATCTGATCAGCGAGTTTCTGTAAAGCTGAGCTCACATGCGCTTGCGATGTGGAATGTGGACACTCATGAGAATGAATGAACAAAACTCCCGCGGATGAATAGAACGGCTTGCAGTTAATGAAGAGCGTTTCTAGATCAGAACAGCACATCTTCTTTAACACAGTTACACCTGTACACCACCTCTCATTGATGTAAAAGCACGTCCCGCCGCCGCGCGATTTCCCCGTTGATTCTGCGTCGCGATCTGCTCTGATCAGCTGGAAGTTAGGCAGATGTAGCATGCTGTCCTGTATGGCGTCATTCATCCAGGTTTCCGTGAAACACAGAGCAGCAGAGTTTGAAAAATCCTTGTTTGTCCGGGAGAGTAGAAGAAGTTTGTCCTTTTGTTGGGTAGAGAGCGGAGATTCGCTACATGAATGCTAGGCAACGGCGTTCTTAATCCGTCCTGAAGCATTTGACCAGCGCTACGGCTCCGCCAACTACAATGTCCAGCAAAACGTCCGAATAATCAAAATCCGGTAAAAGATTTTGTGATTTGTTCTGCCGAATGTTCAGCAGTTCATCCCTGGTAATTTTGGAGAAACAAAAAACAGGAAAAACAAACAAAAAAAGTATGAACACTGAAGAGAAAAGCTCTGTAGCTGCCATCTGTGGCGCCATCTTAGATTGATTGGTTATATTATGGTTATATTATCAGTCACAGCATGTTGAAGTAAATGGCTTTTATGTCCCACGGCAAACAAAATAAATATTACATAATAAAAAATGGTTAAACAATGGCAGAAATGTTATTAATTTTAAGGGTTTGTAGTCTTGTTGAACACTGTGTATTATTCAAAATGAGTTGGCAGCAGAAATCACACAGAACAGAATGAAATGTTATCATTTTATATTAAGAAAATGAGTAGACTTTATTTAATAAATGCACTTGCAAACATACTGGTATGGCATCAAATACAAAATAATAAAATTGTCAATGTCGAGACTGCAATATTCATAAGAATTTGTAAGTCTGTAAAGTTGTTCATACATTAATAATGTACGTTTTAGGTTTTGTCAATATGTCAGTATTGTTTAGATGATGTAAATACATCATTACGTTTCAGTGTCTATGCAAACATATGTAAATGTACATTTTGTAGAACCCCATTTTACATAAAATAGATACGAATTCTCAAGAGATCATGTTGCCAAACTTTAATACTGAATTTGGTTTTGCAAAGTATGTTCACAGCATTAGCTTTGTTCAGATAAGTAGTAATGGTACATTTATCTTTGTACCATGTTTGCTTCTTTATCAGAAAACTATCATTAAAATAACTTTTCATGACATATAATTAAATTAGCACACATAACTTAATTTGTAGAACCATAGAAGCTGCTGCTGCTTGCTGACACTCTGCTGGTGAAGAAAAAAAAATGTCTCCATCTGGATCAACGGATGTTGGGATAGGTGGATGCCCTTCCCCTCCACTCCTGCTATTGGCGTATATCTCGCCCAGGAGCTTTGTGATTGCTTTGAAATGCCAGGTATCAAATGGTCCACAAAAATAGGGAAATGAGAGATAGTAAGGATTTACAATTTTATTGTAATTTATTTTCTTATTATTTTCATGAGAACTTTGCATTTCACCTATAAGTGAAATGGGTGCTTCTTGACCAATGTTTCCAAATGGTTCAGGAAGATATGTTGCAGTGAGTCCGGAATGAAACGTCCCTATCTGACTTACAGGGGACCATATGGAAACGTTATGTTAATGTCTCAAATGTCCTTTTTGTAACAATGCTATGTGACCATCAAATAACCAATACAGAACATCCCCCTAAAGTCATATCGGAAACGTTAATATATGACTAAAAGAGGATCTCTCTTAACGTCCCAAATGTCCTTTTTTTAACATTTTTGTGTGACCATGAAATAACCAATAAAATAACCAATATGGAATGTCCCCATAAATGTCCCCCTAAAGTCATATTAGGAACACTGAACTGCAGCACTTTCATAACCAATAGTTGTTTATTTAAGCTGTGAATATTTCAATTCAAAATATTTCACACACATTTTCATAATTAAAAATTCAATAATTAATATACACATTCCAGAATTCACTTCCAAAATATTCAGTCTGTTTAAAAGTACGATGTATAATATTTGACAGGCAAATTTTCGGTCGTTTTATTTCACTTTCCAAATTCGCGGTGCACATCCGGGAACCGCAGGAATAGCAGTAAAGCACTGATGCATGATCTCCAGCTGATGTCAGCCGCTCACCAGCAGGTGCCGCAAGCGGCTGTTGATGAAGGCCATATGTGGATCAAGTCATTCATTCACAAAAACTGATTTGCAGAAATGGAGCAAGAGCTAAGTATAATTTTTGATTATCGTGGCCAATATAAACATGTGGAAACGCTGATTGTGTGTATGTTTAATTCAACATCTTCGCTGTTTCCCGTAGCCTACATGTAAGCATCTTTCTCTACCACAAAGGAGATTATAATGCTCTTTTACCCAACGCTGAAGTACAGAACTAACATTACATCTGAGGAAGACATATATTGCTTTCGGTTGCTTAGTTTCTGTAACTTTGTATCATGGCTTGTGTGACCTTGTGCTGTAATACTGGGGTTCCCCTCATACCTCACACTCCAGGATTCCCCAACAACGCCTAACGCGCCTCAGTGAACTAATACAGTGATATAAGACCTCAGATCTCAGAATACACTTTACTGATGATTATGCAAACTATATACAGGCAAGCAAATGAGGTCAGAAGAACGCAACGCGCTGCATTTTCATTGCTTTCCCTTACCACTGATCTATAGAGTCGACAGTCCTACAAAGATATCAATACCACGATTAGTTTTAACAGTAAGCAACCACTTTATATCGACATAAAAAAGGAGTTCAAAACCGCCTAGGTGTATTGTTGCTGCAAATGTAAACCAGAGAAAGCATTGACGCGCTATCGAACCCAAGTCTGACAATTCCACCGACTGGGTTAAAACGTCCAATGTATTTAAATTAAAATGACTTTTAAGATTTAAAATAACACACTGTCAAAATGTAAAGCTTGTATTGCTCATAGTGATTTACTACAGATGAGATTTTGACAATACCTCCCTTTATATGTACAGTACACAATTATTTACATATAAAAGATCCCTGGAAAGGTTTTTTTTAATGTTCCAAAGGTTGTAGTATGTTGCTAGATACAAAACTGACTTACTACAGGTTAGATTTTGCCAATATTTCCCTTACGGTATGTACAGTCCACAAATATATATTTTTATAAATACTACAGTAATTCATCATAAGGGTTTTTCATGTTCCACAGGTTGTAGTACATTGTGAAATTGTACCAATATCTCCCTTACTGTATGTACAATTCACAATTATTTAAAGCAACAAAAAAAGACCCCAACAGCAATTGTTCATGTTCCAAAGGTTGTAGTATAAAATATTGATGCACTTTATGTACATTAAGGCAGGTATTAGCAAAATTCCACCTATAGTAAGTCAGTCTAGTCACTAGGAATGTACTATAACCTTTGGAGCATATTTAAAAAAATAAAAAAAAAACTTTGTGAATTACATTAATTTCTTAAGAATAATTATATACTGTATGTACAGAGAGGAAGATGTTGCCAAAATTTCAACTGTAGTAAGTCAGTCTGGTCACTAGTAACATAGAACATTTGGAACACGAAAAATCCCATTTTGGTGAATTACTGTAATCTTTTTTTCTTAAAAATATTTGTGTAGTGTACATACTTAGGGAAATTATTGTCTAAGGTGAATTATTGGCAATATATATTTAGTCAGTTAGAGTAAATTATTCATTTACTGTAAACATAAATTTGAAAATATTATTGGAATTTAATAATTAAATTTAAACAATTTAATAAATTATTACTTCGTTTTGTACTGTGAGGTAAATTTGCAGACAGTCCCTAAAGCAGCCTAGGCGAATATGCAGCAAATATCAAACCTAAAACTACCGCGCTTGGTTTTCTATGGGAGAAAATATTGTTTGGTGAAACTTGTTGGTTGTGGGCTCATATTCTGGGCTCATCTGCTTAAATGTACATAATATACAATAATATATTTTATTAATTAGATGCTGAATTTAATCATTTATTATCACTAAGGCAACAAACCACTTTAAGTGTTTTCTTTATGGGAAATGTTTAAGCAGTTTTGCGCATTCCTTAACTTGTTCATATCCTCATCTGTTTGCATCATCAGTAAGATCTGAGTTTGGTCTTTTAATAGGCTCGTTTAGAAGGCTTGGTTAGAAAAGTGTCCGAGGTTTTTTTTTATTTTTTTTTTTATTAAACATATAACATTCACAGGGGATACAGTCAAAGCAATAAAATACATACACAACCAGAATACAAAACAGTAAATACCTCAATAATAGTAATAACAAAAAAGAAATATAAAGAGAAAAACAAATAAATAATAGTTACCATAAACATCTTTTAAAATAAATAAAAAAAAGTGTCCGAGATACGTCCGCCTTGTTCTGATGTCATGCTGAGGTGTGCCAAAAAACTCTTGCGACGGCTGTGTCGGATTGAGCAGTCGAGCGCAGTTGCTCTCCACTGACTGCGCTGATCAAAAGCATGATGGGAAATGACTGACTGACGACACAGCTTAATGCTCATTGTTTCAGACAACTGTGATGCTGCGTTCTCTGCTAAAATGTCGGAATTGCGATCTCTGTGTGAGATATGTGATTGTTGTTATTTTTCTATAAAAATCTAAAATACATGTTTGTATTAAAGTAGAAATGGATGATACTGTAAATACGCATTTCGTATGGGATTAAATAGCAAGCACTTTGAGTGTCTTGTTCATCATATTTATATTCACATAAAAGCAACAGAACTGAAATTATATCATGTTTATCAGCAGCACAGCACTGAGAATAACGCGATATTTGCCTTTGATCTCGTAGTATCTGTTCCACTTGGAGAGGTCAGAACTGTCCGTCTTGACTGCGCTTATTTCACTCCTCCCCTCACTGCAGCCGGCTACTCTCACCTACATTTCAGGCGAGGCTAGGTGCATCTCAAACAAGCCTAATAGCTGTCATTGTGTTAGTGCACTACTGAGCCACGTAATGTGTTTTCTTTAACCGATTTCTGAGGGAAAGCTCTTGCTCCATTTCTGCAAATCATTTTTTGTGAATGAATGACTTGATCCACATATGGCCTTCATCAACAGCCGCTTGCAGCACCTGCTGGTGAGCGGCTGACATCAGCTGGAGATCATGCATCAGTGCTCTACTGCTATTCCTGCAGTTCCCGGATGTGCTGAATTTTCTGCCGAATTTTAACTACTGAATTTGTGGCAGCGAATTTGGAAAGTGAAATAAAATGACCGAAATTTGCCTGTTGAATATTATACATCGTATTTTTAAACAGACTGGATATTTTGGAAGTGAATTCTGGAATGTGAATATTGATTATTTATTTTTTTATTATGAAAATGTGTGTGAAATATTTTGAATTGAAATATTCACAGCTTAAATAAACAACTATGTTAAATTTCAGGACCTAAAAATGCAAGCCCTGGAAATACAAGGCATTAAAATGCAAGCACTGTTAATGGCAATGCATCTTTTTATTTTTTCGATTTGTGGAATTCAACATGCTTTATGTTTCAAAAACTATTGTCATTATTCTGCTTCCATAGGCAACACTCACCACACCAGACTAACACCTGTTTGGCTTCAAAGACCTCTATAAAAGATATAAAAGGAAACAAATCCAAAAGATTGTGATGTATTGCTACTTGTGAACATAAGAGTAAAGGCTGAAAAGGCAGAGAACAAGAAATCCATTTCAAATTGAATTTCCTTTGATTGAAACAGCCCACTCCAAAAAAAACTATCATAGGGCCCCATAAATGACATTGGTGCAATAGTCTACAGCAAAATGTCCCTGTCACTGATAAGTCACCTCTAAGAGTCGGGAGGGGGCGGTCGATACTAACTATTCATTTTTTAAATTATCTTCACATTGATCCAGGGACAAGTGCCAGCAAGGCAGGGGCACACTGACTTTAATACAATAGTTATATAAAGGGTTACATGCTCATCCTCAACACCAATAAAGTGTGTCAGCAAGAGCATGGCATAGAGCAAACCCATAATCCATCAGCACACTGCCCCCTGACCCAGAGGCTCACGGGCTTATTATGAAGCCTCTATAAAAGTTGCTTACAGAAGGATACAATGACTAGAAGGATTTGAAAATGAAATAAAAGTACAGAGAAACAATTTTGTGTAAGATATCTGTATATCACAATTAATTCATCAATATTACACTATAATACAAAAACAACAACAAAAAAACAATAAAAGAGTAAAACTATCTCTACAACAGAAATGTAGGTAACATTTTATAATAACTGCACGCTATGAATCATTAGGTAAGCATTTAGGTTAGTAAATAGTCAGTTCATCCTTTATAATGCATTGTTTCAACATTAATAGTCATTAGTAAGCAGTTTATAAATAAAGCTATAAGTGCCTTGTTTTTTATTTATAAGCATATCTATTACAAAGGAGATTTAAAGTCTCAATTATCTTCCTAACAGAAAAAAAATAAACACAACACAGAGAGATACATAAGATGCAAAAAAAAATGAATCTGTACTACTGTACACTTGAATTTGTATTATTTTATTTTTTTCTGTGAAATTGCATAGGTTTATTTTTCATTTTTTATCAAGGGTACAGTTGTACAGTGTCATTTTTTGCATCTTGAAAAATATTTCTGTGTTCTGTATCCCTCTGTGTTGTGTTTGTTTAACTTTTCTGTTTGGAAGATAAATGAGTCTTTAAATATCCTTTGTAAATGCTTTACAAGGTATAAATAATCCTCACTTTGGATGAGCTCACAAAAATAGATGGCTAGCAACGACTAAATGTTTTATAACTACCTGACTTATTCATGAATTACAGCAGGAATGTGTGTTAATAAAGCATTTATTAACACACTGAGCAACTATTATCATGTGTCTAAATAATATGATTTATAAATGTACATTTAAATAGTTTATTAATCATTTACTTACACTTTCTAAATGATCTTATGAACCACTGACAACTCCTAAATTACTGGTTTGTAAATAACGTAATCATTTAGAAATGATAAATTGATCATTAATAAAGTATGACAATACAATTATTAAACATTATAGATATGCTCAAGAACAAAACATTTATAGCTGTATTTATAAACTGCTTACTAATGACTATTAATGTTGGAATAATGCTTTATAAAGGATTAATTGACTACTTACTAATGCTTAACTAATAATTCGTAGTGTGCAGCTATTATAAAGTGTTACCGAAATGTAAAATCAGCACTTCATCTACAACTTCACATAAAACTGTTCCCACAGTCCGCACAGTTGAAAATTCTAACATATTTTTAACTATTATAAAATATGAAAACTCTATTTTAATTCGAGTAGCAACCAACCCTTTCAAAACATACTCTGCAATGACTGAACCAGTACCTATTAATTTATTCCTATATATATATTATTAACAATTTTTTTTTTTTTTTTTTTTTAGATCTTAGATGGCGCTGCACATGGCAGCTACAGTGGTTAGCTCTCCAGTGTTTGTAATGTTTTTGTTAGTTTTCAAACATGATCAGTTTTACCAGGGATGAACTGCTGAACATTTGGCAGAACACACCACAAAATCTTTTACCGGATTTTGATTATTCAGATGTTTTTCTGGACATTGTAGTTGACGGAGCAGTAGCATTGGTCAAACGCTACAGGATGCGCAGACGGGGGAAGCGAGCCGGCGCGCTCGTGAAGCTTCGACAGCACGGATTTAGAACAGCGTTGCCTAGCATCTATCTGGCGAATCTCCGCTCTCAACCCAACAAAACGGACAAACTTCTTCTGCTCTACCAGACAAATAAGGATTTTTCAAACTCTGCTGCTCTGTGTTTCACGGAAACCTGGATGAATGACGCCATTCCTGACAGCGCATTACATATGCCGGGCTTTCAGCTGATCAGATCCGACCACGATGCAGAATCAACGGGGAAATCACACGGCGGCGGGACGTGCTTTTACATCAATGAGAGGTGGTGTACAGATGTAACTGTGTTAAAGAAGATGTGCTGTTCTGATCTAGAAATGCTCTTCATTATCTGTAAGCCGTTCTACTCGCCGTGGGAGGTTTGTTCATTCATTCTTGTGAGTGTCTACATTCCACCGCAAGTGAAAGTGAGCTTGGCTTCACAGAAACTCCCTGATCAGATCACAGAGACAGAACAAAAACACCCGGACTCTGTTTTAATCATTCTCGGGGACTTTAATAAAGCAAATCTCTCCCGTGAACTGCCAAAATACAGACAGCATGTTACATGTCCCACCAGAGACATTAATATATTGGATCAATGTTACACCACAATAAAGGAGGCATATCACTCTGTCCCACGGGCAGCTTTAGGACTCTCTGATCACTGTTTGGTTCATCTTATACCGACCTACAGGCAGAAACTGAAATCAGCTAAACCTGTACTAAGAACTGTTAAAAGATGGACTAATGAAGCAGAGCAAGATTTAAAAGATTGTTTTGACCTCACTGATTGGAGTGTTTTTGAAGCTGCTGCCACCGATCTGGACGAGCTCACAGAGACTGTAACATCATATATCAGTATCTGTGAGGATATGTGCATTCCTACCAGGACTCATTTAACCTACAACAACGACAAACCATGGTTCACTGCAAAACTCAGGCCAAAGTGTTGTATAAACAGGCCAAATACACACTGGAAAAGGAGATCAGAGTGGCAAAGAGGAATTATTCTGGAAAGCTAAGGAACAAATTATCTTCCAGTGATTCTGCTTCAGTGTGGAAAGGTCTGAAAGACATCACCAATTACAAGACACCATCCCCAGCACTCTGGAGAGTCAACAACTGGCAGACGTTTGAAAACACCATTCACACCTCCTGCAACCCCCCTCTCCCCCACACCTGCACTGCAGATAAGAGAAGATGATGTGCGCCAGGTCTTCAGAAAGAACAAAAGAAGGAAAGCACCAGGCCCAGACGGTGTGACACCAGCCTGCCTGAAAACCTGCGCTGACTAGCTGGCCCCCATCTTCACACAGATCTTCAACAGATCACTGGAGCTGTGCGAAGTCCCCTCATGCTTCAAACGCTCCACCATCATCCCCGTCCCAAAGAAACCCAAAATTACTGGACTTAATGACTACAGACCTGTGACTCTAACGTCTGTGGCCATGAAATCATTTGAAAGACTGGTTTTGGCTTATCTGAAGGACACCACTGGACCCTTACTGGACCCCCTGCAGTTTGCCTAGAGAGCAAACCGGTCTGTGGATGATGCAGTCAACATGGGACTGCACTTCATCCTGCAGCATCAGGACAGACCAGGGACTTATGCGAGGATCCTGTTTGAAGACTTCAGCTCCGCTTTTAACAACATTGTCCCATCACTCCTCCAGCCCAAATTAACTCAGCTCTCCGTCCCCACCTCTGTCTGTCAGTGGATCACCAGCTTCCTGACAGACAGGCAACAGCTAGTGAGGCTGGGAAAATTCTCATCCAGCACCCGTACGATCAGCACTGGAGCTCCTCAGGGCTGTGTTCTCTCCCCACTGCTCTTCTCCCTCTACACGAACGACTGCACATCTAAAGACCCCTCTGTCAAGCTCCTAAAGTTTGCAGATGACACCACAGTCATTGGCCTCATTCAGGACGGTGACGAGTCTGCTTACAGACAGGAGGTTAAGGAGCTGGCTGTCTGGTGCAGTCTTAACAACCTGGAGCTTAACACGCTCAAAACTGTGGAGATGATTGTGGACTTCAGGAGAAACCCCCCTGCTCTCCCCCCACTCACCATCATGAACAGCACTGTGACTGCAGTGGAGTCATTCAGATTCCTGGGCACCACAATTTCCCAGGACCTGAACTGAGACAATCACATTGAGTCCATTGTGAAAAAGGCCCAGCAGAGGTTGTACTTCCTTCGCCAGCTGAGAAAGTTCAACCTGCCACAGGAGCTGCTGAAACAGTTCTACTCTGCCATCATTGAATCCGTCCTCTGCACATCAATAACTGTCTGGTTCAGCTCAGCTACCAAATCTGACCTCAGAAGACTACAGAGGATAGTCCGGACTGCTGAGTGAATCATTGGTACAACCTTCCCCACTCTCCAAGAACTGTACTTATCCAGAGTGAGCAAAAGGGCTGGCAAAATCACTCTGGACCCCTCACATCCAGCACACTCCCTCTTTGAACTGTTGCCGTCTGGTCGACGCTACAAAGCTCTGAGCACCAGAACGACCAGGCACAGGAACAATTTCTTCCCTCAGGCAATCCATCTCATGAACACTTGACAATAAACGTGGAACACACAACACTATTATACATTATTTATTCATCACACATACTTATTTTCATTTCAAATTTGCACATATCATACCTATACATACATAATTGTCTATATTATATATTGTGTTTTTGCTATTTTGTACATTGCCTATTTGTATATTCTTTTATTATCTGTGTCCTGTCCTGTTGCTGTCATTCTGTTGCACTGTGGAGCTTCTGTCACTATAACAAATTCCTCGTATGTGTAAACATACCTGGCAATAATGCTCATTCTCATTCTCTCTCATTCTCATTCTTCCTGGTTTTCCTTATTGCCAACTTTGCTGATCCTAATAAATAATTTAATAAACACAATTTTCTTTGTTCCCGGGAATTATATTTCAGACCACTAATAAAAACTTTATAAGAAAATTCTACTCCAAAGCCTTCAAACCAACTTTTTAAAACACCAAAAAGACGCCCTAACCTCCCTCATTGAATAAATAAATGAACCACTGTTTCTTCTATTCCGCAAATAGGATAATGTTTTCCAACTGCTGGATGCCAATGAGACAATTTGACACACAGAATATGATGTTTTATTTGCTAATGTCCTGAAAATTCCCCAATTCAGGCATTTTAAAAGTCAAAATCATGCTGTTTCTTCCTGTACTCCTCCTTTGCCACAACAGACACATAATTCAATGGAAACTTATCATTTCCCCCCCTTCTCTTGCACTTGCTGAAGTCCTAACAATTCTCTGCAGACTCCTGCAAGCTGCATGCACTTCTTTCAGTACTTGAGACAGGACAACCACAGAATTTATTCCAGTGTTCTTCTGTAATGATTCCACAGTTTTCCACCCATTGTCATCTCTAAGATGCTTTACTTTGGTACATCCAGCTCTAATCAGACAGTTTCTCAAACTTCCTGAAGAGAAACATATGGTCTGAATAAATGAATTGTGAAACAAAGGTTCCTCCATAATCCATTCTTCTTGTTCAGATCCTCTGCTTACAGAATAAGTCATATTCCACGCTTGTGGCATGGAGCAATAGAATGGAGTCAAATTGTTCAAGTCCAGTTCATTTATTCTAATTAAAAACAATTGCTTATCACATCCAAGACGTGATGTCCTTCTCAGCAAAACATGCCACATTACTCCACTCGATCTCCTCTACATACAACAGTCTATTTAAAGCTTGAAGACAAAATATATTGATCCGACTTCCGATGTCTACAAGACCTTGTCTTCCTTCTTGAGTTGACATACAAAGCAGGTCCAGGAATCCCATGCTGGCCTGACCAAAAGAAGTCCACCAACTTTCTCTGGATATCTTTGATCAATTCATCAGGTGGCTCTTGCACCTTTAGCCTGTACCATAGCATAGAGGCAGACAAATTATTTATGACCAGGACTCTACCCCTATAGAATAGTTCAGGTAACAGAGACAGCCAAAGTATTTATGACCAGGACTCTACCCCTATAGAATAGTTCAGGTAATAGCTCATAGCTCTCTAAAAATTTTGTTTATCAATTTGCACTGGCTACCATTGAGGTAGCATTGATGTTACCTCATTATTATATTATCATTATACCTCATATTGAAGGCATTGATATTTGCCTACAAACCCACCAGTGGCTCTGCACCCATTTACCTAAATTCATTACTTCAGACTTATGTGCCCTCTAGAAACTTGCATTCTGCATGTGAACATCGCTTTATTGTGCCATCCCAAAGAGGCACAAAATCACTTTCACAGACTTTTAACTTAAATGTTCCCTCCTGGTGGAATGACCTGCCCAACTCAATCCAAGCAGCTGAGTGCTTAGCCATCTTCAAGAATCGGCTAAAAACACATCTCTTCCATCTTTATTTGACCCTCTAACTCTAGCACTCTCTATTCTAAAAAAAAAAACCTAACACTAGCTTTCTAATCTTTTTGCATTCTATCTGTTTTCTTTTTATTTATTATACAATTAACAAAAGCAAAAGAGGCCTCTTACACTAGCTTGCTCTATTCTTTTTCTATTCTATCTGTTTTCTTTTTATTTATTATATAATAAAAAATAAAATAAAACTTGCTACGTGTACTGCATTAAGCTATAGCATTTGCATATCATCGCTCTTTTGTTGATTTTGATTGCTTCCATTGTCCTCATTTGTCCTCAAGTCGCTTTGGATAAAAGTGTCTGCTAAATGACTAAATGTAAATGTAATAGAGACAGCCAAATTATTTATGACCTGGGGCCTCATGTATAAACGCTGCGTACGCACAAAATGGGCATAGAAATGTGCGTGTGCTGTTTTCCACGCACGTATCCGGATTTATAAAAAATAAACTTCGAGTAAATACGTGCGCACTGTACGGATGCTCTTGACTGTGCGTACGCACTCTTTTTCCTGGAGTAAGAAAAGTAATGAAGTAAACAAGGATTTTAAACTCTGTTTTCATTTCGATATACACATTTACATTAAATATTCCCCTCTCATTAATGGAGATAAGCATTGAAATAAGCCTGCATAAAGTCATTACGCAGGAGTTAAAACTAAATTATATGAATTTAGACATATTTGTTGTGGATGCGCTTGATCACTTTTCCTGTGGCATGATATTTTTTAATGACAGCGAGTGCTATAATAATTCATATTTATACTAAACTGCAGATCTCATGTAATGAGAATGTTTTTTTTTTTTGTTTTTTTTTAGCAAGAACAATGATCAATGATGCGCACTTACTTAGATACTGGTGGACACTGCTGAATTCGGTGGTCAAATGGTCCATTGTCCGATTTAAATAGGTCCAATGATGATAACTTACTGTACAACAGCAGCTGCACGGAGGTATTGATGGCGTGTCAAGGCATATTCACAACATTATGAAAAATACCACTGTATTTGAAGGATACAGCTTGAAAAAAATGGTAAGATTTGCGTGTTTCCTTTTTAAAATACTTTGTCAGTGTACAGACAATTGTATTTACACGGCAATAAATAGCTTACATGTTTCCACTAAAAATAGCTAAAAATATGTTCCCTTTTTCAGCCAAACTACAAAAATTTGATTTGATTTGAGTTGTTTAAATCAATTGAAATACTATTTGGTCAGTGAAAGAATGAGGTCAAGTATATTCTAAAAAAGTTTTGTTTTTATGGATATTTTGATATATTCATTTCAAAACATTCTGGATGATTTTGGCGATAAAAATTAATGTGGCACAAATGGCATTTAGTCCGTATCTCATATTTCCTTAACGTCTTGTACCTTTGACGGTGTTAAACATGGTGTCACGTGGATGGGAATATGCATGGAAATGATATGCAGATGAGGTTATGCATCGTAAAACGAGGCGTTGTGAGCTCCATATATGGTGATTTCTGGAAGGAGTCGGGGTGGAGATGCACGTACGCACAATCTTCCCCTGACTGGGATTTATTAAGGGATTTTTGCGCATGTTCTGGCGTACGCATGCTTTTATAAATCTGAAAACTTTTATGCGTATGCAAAATCTAGCTTTTGTGCGTACGTACACTTTTAGGTTGAAATCTACGTAGAGTTTTATACATGAGGCCCCTGGACTCTACCCCTATAGGATAGTTCAGGTAATAGCCATTTCCATTTGGACAACTTGGCTGACACCTTATCCAGCATCCCTTCCCAATTATTTTTCCTATAATTCACTGGACCCTGGAAAACTCCTAAGATTTTTTTTTGTTATCAACAATGTTTTATTTTATTTTTTCACACATAACACAACATAGCATCCAAAATATAACAAAACCAAACAACAGACACATACTCAACATATCAAGGTCCAATCAAAAGGGAGGGAGAGAGGGAAGGACAACACAAACACAAAAGTCACTCCTTTATACAGTCACGTATATCCAATAAAAAACGCTGCCGGAGTCGAAGGCCTGGCCCCACTGACTCGCGCCGTTGCACATTCACACATCACTATTTGCAGGAGGCTACGGATCCAATATGTTTTTCTACACATGTGTGGTGTAAACCAGTTCTGTATTATTGTCTTCTTTGCAGCTGTAAAACCAGCAAACAACATTCTCTTTTGCATTGAACTAATACAGAGACCAGAATCATCATTAAGAAGACACAAACTTGGGTTAACAGACCAATCAATTCGCAGTAATGATGACAAAACCAGGTTTACATGTGTCCATAGACTAACTCCTAAGATTTTAATACCTTCTGTTCCCCACTTCAATCCTCCTGGAATGTGAGGCATCCCACCATTCCTCCATTCACCCATAATAAACCCCTCACTTTTTCCCCAGTTTATCTTTGCAGAAGAAGCTTTTTTTAAAAAATAAGGTTAGGCACTTACAGAGTGCTTGATTATTTTCTTGGCCAGTTACAAAAACAATTATGTCATCTGCATATGCAGATACAGAACAGTTTACATTTTCTGAAAAATAAAAACCTTTAAAATTATTTCTTAATTCACATAACAGAGGCTCAATTACTAGGCTATATAGCTGCCCTGAAAGAGGACATCCATGCCTAATGCCTTTTAAAGATATGGCTGATTTTAAACAATGTAATTTTTATGAGATACATTCAACCACTATATTACTTGCAAACGAATGCCTTCATAATAAGCCACTGTGTTTATAAAATAAATAATTTCGAGACAACTGTACTGGAATTGAAAAAGAAAAACTCATCATTATAATGTAGTAAACAAAAATCATAAAATAATTTCCAAATCATTCACATTTCCATCATATCTGTGGTCCTCTTATATATATTTTTTAGTTTCAGTTTGAGAATGCCATGAGATGTTTTGTCTAATTGCATATTCTAATGTGCAATCTAAATGCAGTTTTAATTGTGTTAAAGATAATTTCTGTTAATGTGCAAAATGGCTTTGAGCAAAAGAGCATAATAAATATTTAAACAATGCAGTGAGGCATGATTTCAGTATTTTTCTTAATTGCTTGAGACCACATCATCGGTGAATCACTATAGGCTGTATTAGACAAGGTGTTCCATCTTCTGAAACAAACAAAATATTTATCTTTTATCTGAGCCCTACCTAGGTCAGTGACCTATGACAGACAGAAGAGTGAAAACATTAGAAACTGTGGAATTTAATCTTAACACAAATAAAAGACAATTCCCAAGAAAGCAGCATCACAAAAGGCTGAAAAATAGACAATGTCTTAGATTTGTCCCCCGTGGATCTAGGATGTTTTGTCTTCTAGCTAGTCAAAAACATTCTACTACCTTTTCTACTCACCCTGTTGACACTTGTATTAATGGCATTTCGGGCAAAGGCAGATGATACTGAATAAGGATGCAGAGTGTGGTTGAACACCCACTAACACCAAAAAAGTCTAATGATGTTACATAAAATATAGTATAAATATGTCAGCCGTTTGGCAAAGATTTGCATCTTTTTCCCATTATTATTTGGACAGGTTGAGATATTAATTGCATTCTGTAGTTTGGTGCTTTGCGGTGATGGCAAAAGAAAGACTGAATGGTTCATTTGTGAATTCGATTTGCAGCAGTTATTTGATATTCTCAAATCAGATGTGCTACTAAAAAATCATAATATCAGAATGAGCTCTAACCTGTTTTAGGTCTATCTAATTTGTTTCACATTAGAAACCTCTCTTTTACTGAAGATTTTTTTTAGTGCTTCTTTGATTTAAATGCAAGGTTCATGTACACCGTCCACCACAAATAAACATTTCATAATTAAATTATCTTGCTATTGCAGGATGTAGGCTAATGTTATATTGTATTTGCATTATAGTAAAGACAACTCCAAACACGTTCCATAAGTCGACTGAGCCAATCAGAGTAAATATGGGGTAGAGCGATACGTGTAGCCTTGCCCCAGATGCAGCTCTGCTGCCTGGTTGAAAAAAACACCTTAAATATTTCCCTTATTTATCAGAATCAGAATCAGAATCAGCTTTATTCGCCAAGTGTGTGCAAACACACGAGGAATTTGTTGTGGTTTTTAAGAAGCTCTTGGTACATACATGCATACATACATACATATAAACATACATATCTGACATGAGAGCAGAACATTTAAATAAGCCTTAACAATAATAATAATAATGTGTCTGAATCTGGAACAGAAGATTTATGTACAGATTTGTGCCTTATTTGCTCTATATATACAGCTGTATAGAAAATTATGCATACATATTTACATAGTACTAGAGAGAGTAAATAATTAGAGATGGGGGATGAATTACAGAACACGGGTAATAATTCCTGTGTTAGTTGTTTAGGCTGGAGATGGCATAAGGGAAAAAACAGTTTTTATGCCTAGATGTTCTAGTGCACAGAGATCTGTAGCGTCTGCCTGAAGGGAGAAGCGCAAACAGGTCTTGTCCAGGGTGAGAGGGGTCTGTGATGATGTTACCTGCCCGTTTCTTCACTCTGGAGTAGTACAAATCCTGAAGGCTGGGCAGGTGCACACCAATGATCCTTTCTGCTGTCCTAACAGTCCGCTGCAGTCTTCTTATATCTGATTTGCTGGCTGACCCAAACCATACAGTTATAGAAGAGCACAGAACCGACTCAATAACAGCAGAGTAAAACTGTGTCATGTGCGCCTGTGGCAGGTTGAACTTTTTCAGTTGACGAAGAAAGTACATTCTCTGCTGGGCCTTTTTCACGATGGAGTCGATGTGAGTGTCCCACTTCAGGTCCTGAGAGATGGTGGTTCCCAGGAACCTGAATGACTCCACTGCATTCAAAGAGTTGTTCATGATAGTGAGTGGGGGGAGAGCTGGGGGGTTTCTCCTGAAGTCCACGATCATCTCCACAGTTTTAAGCGTGTTGAGCTCCAGGTTGTTTAGACTGCACCAGACAGCCAGCTCCTTAACCTCCTGTCTGTAAGCAGACTTGTCACCGTCCTGGATGAGGCCGATGAGTGTGGTATTGTCTGCAAACTTCAGGAGTTTGACAGAGGGGTCTTTAGAGGTGCAGTCATTGGTGTAGAGGGAGAAGAGCAGTGGGGAGAGAACACAACCCTGAGGAGCTCCAGTGCTGATGGTGCAGGTGTTTGATGAGAATTTTCCCAGCCTCACTAGCTGCTGCCTGTCTGTCAGGAAGCTGGTGATCCACTGACAGATGGAGGTGGGGACGGAGAGCTGTGTCAGTTTATTCTGAAGGTTGTCCGGGATGATGGTGTTGAAAGCGGAGCTGAAGTCCACAAACAGGATCCTTGCATAAGTCCCTGGTTTGTCTAGATGTTGGAGGATGTAGTGCAATCCCATGTTGACTGCATCATCCACAGACATGTTTGCTCGGTAAGCAAACTGCAGGGGATCCAGCAAGGGTCCAGTAATGTCCTTCAGGTGAGCCAACACGAGCCTCTCAAATGACTTCATCACCACAGACATTAAAGCAACAGGTCTGTAGTCATTAAGTTCTGTGATTTTTGGTTTCTTGGGTACAGGGATGATGGTGGAGCGTTTGAAGCAGGAGGGGACTTCACACAGCTCCAGTGATCTATTGAAGATCAATTTGAAGATGGATGATAGCTGAACAGCACAGGCTTTGAGGCAGGCTGGAGAGACACCGTCTGGGCATTTGGCTTTCCTTATCTTCTGTCTCCTGAAGACTTTGCTTACATCTTCTTCACAGATCTTGATTACAGGCTGAGAAACAGTAGGGGGGAGGGAGGGGGAGGGGGAGGGTGTTGATGGCTGTGTTGTGGGATGGTCAGAGTGGGTGTGGGGTGTCAGACCAGGCTTTTGTTTTTTAAAACCTACAGTAAAAATTGTTCAGGTCTTCAGTCAGTTGTTGATTGGCCTCAGTGCTGGGGGGAGGGGTCTTGTAGCTGGTAACGGCTTTCAGGCCTTTCCACACTGATGTAGAGTCGTTACTTGAAAGCTGTTTTTTTTTAGTTTTTCAGTGTAGTTCTTCTTTGCCACTCTTATCTCCCTATTCAGTGTATATTTGGCCTTTTTGTACAAGGCTTTTTCCCCACTCCTGTAGGCGTCCTCTTTGGCCAGGCGAAGCTGTATGAGTTTTGTACTGAACCAAGATTTGTCGTTGTTAAATGTTAAATAAGTCCTTGTGGGTACACACATGTCCTCACAGAAACTAATGTAGGATGTCACGGTGTCAGTGAGTTCATCCAAATCAGTAGCTGCAGCCTCAAAAACACTCCAATCAGTAAGTTCGAAGCAGGCTTGTAGATCCTGCTCTGCTTCAGCAGTCCATCTCTTTACAGTTCTTAAGATAGGCTTAGAAGATTTAAGTTTCTGCCTATAGGCTGGTAGGAGATGAACCAAACAGTGATCAGAGAGTCCCAGCGCTGCACGGGGGACAGAGTGGTATGCATCCTTTAAAACAGTGTAACAATGGTCCAGTATATTGCTGTCTCTGGTGGGGCATGTGATGTGCTGTCTGTGTTTAGGCAGTTCGCGTGTGAGATTAGCTTTGTTAAAATCACAGAGAATTACAATGAAAGAGTCTGGGTAACGCTGCTCTGTGTGTGTGATTTGGTCAGCCAACAGTTCTAGCGCCGCGCTCACACGCGCGTCAGGAGGAATGTATACACTCACCAGAATAAACGAGCAAAACTCCCGCGGTGAATAAAAAGGCTTACAGTTGATAAAGAGAGCTTCCAAGTTTGGGCAGCACATCTTCTTTAAAACTGTCACGTCTGTACACCAGCCTTCATTGATATAAAAACATAATCCTCTCGTTTTCCCCGACGATTCGGTGACTCTGTCTGCTCTGAACAGCTCCGTTCAGCCAGGTTTCCTTGAAACAAAGCGCACCAGAGTTTAAAAAGTCCTTGTTTGTGCGGGTGAGGAGTTGTAGTTTGTCTGATTTATTTGCAAGGGAGCGTAGATTCGCCAGGTGAATACTCGGCAGCGAAGTCCTTAAACCGCGCTGTCTGGTTTTCACGAGCGCACCAGCTCGCTTCCCTCGCTTGCGTCGCCTGGAGCTCTTGAATAGGAACGCAGCTCCTCCGACTAAAATGTTCAGTAAAACGTCTGAATGTTCAAACGTCGGCAAAAGGTTATCTGGTGTGCTATTTCTTATGTCCAAGAGTTCGTTTCTAGTGAAGCTGATCGGAAAATAGTTGCTTCAGACAGGACAAACAAACAAAAACAGAAAAAGTACCAACAAGCAACAAACCGAAGCAGCCATGTGCGGTGCCATCAGGTCGTAAACACGATGAAACTTTATCTTCAAATTTGCTGATGATATAACCATCCTAGAACTCATCACCAACAGCCACAAGACATCCTACAGAGATGAGGTCAGTGCACTCTCGGGATAGTGTGCTGACAATAAACTCTCTATAAATGTCAGCAAGACCAAGGAGATGATTGTGGACTACAGGAATTCACAGAAATGTGGTCACATCCCCATTCACATAAATGGGGTGGAAGTAGAGAGAGTCAGGAGCTGCAAGTTCCTTGGTGTACACATCTCTGAGGACCTTTCCTGAAACATCCACTCACACACTATAATGAAAACAGCCCATCAGCGTCTCTACTTCCTGTGGAGGCTGAAGAGATTTGGCATCTCCTCTGACATGTCAAACTTCTACCGTTGCACCATAGAGTCCATTCTGACTGGCTGCATTTCTGTATGGTGCGGCAACTGCTCTTCCTCTGATTGCAAAGCTCTTCAGAGAGTGGTGAGAACAGGTGAGCTCATCACTGGACACAAACTCCTGGCCTTACAGGACATTTACGAAACACGCTGCTGGCCAGCAGCATCATCAAGGACTGCACTCACCCTGCTCACCACCTGTTTGCTTCAATGCCATCTGGCAGATGCCTACGCTCAATCCGATCTTCAAGCTATCAGACTGCTTAACAGCCAGTAGTCCTTCATCTAGCTCTGGAACACTTTACCTCTCACACTTTATAATTGCCACGTCGGACACGGTGACTTCTACCTCAGTATTCTCACTTAGGTCAAGTCAAGTGACCTTTATTTAAATAGTGCTTTATATAATACAGTTTGTGTCAAAGCAGCGTTACAGTGTCAAACAGGAAAATAGTTTGTCAATAATGCAAGAGGACAATAACAAATAGTAATTTTTCCAGTTAAAGTCAATTCATTGATGATTCAGTGATGAATCATCAATGAAATCATCATCCAGTTCATCTCTCTTCCAATAGTGTCTGTGCCATCAGTCAAGCATCCCCAACTAAGCAATACAAACGTGACAGTGGCAAGGAACCAAAAATCCATTGGTGACAGAAAATGGAGAAAAAAAAAACTTGGGAGAAACCAGGCTCAGTCAGGGGGCCAGACGAAACCAGCATGTTGTGGTTTTATTCCAGGCTGCAACACAGGTCAGATTGTGCAGAGGACTTGTCTGGTTCCTGTGGTCTTGTCCTGATGGCCGTCTAGTTTATGCAGTCTTTTCCAGGGATTTTTCTCTGGGGCGCATCTAGTTGACATGGTCTCTGCTTACATTCAGGGCTATAGAGGTTGTCTCTAAGTGCTGATCCACCATCTGTTCTGGATATGGACCAGATCTGGGTGGCTACGGTGACCACCTGATCTGGATACAGACTGGATCTGTATGCTACAGTGACCTCATAGTAAGAATGAAAGAGATTAATAATAGAGTAGATGCCATTGTTCATGTAGCAGGTACATAAGATATTATGGGTATTGTGTTCCTTTTAACAGATTTAAATTATAGAAATGAGATAGTGTGTTATGTGTATATCAGGTTAAAGAGATGGGTCTTTAATCTAGATGTATACTGACAGAGAGTGTCTGCCTCCCAAACAATGCTAGGTTGATGGTTCCAGAGTTTGGGCGCTAAATAAAGGATCTGCCGCCCGCAGTTGATTTTGATATTCTAGGTACAGGTGCATCTCAATAAATTAGAATGTCGTGGAAAAGTTCATTTATTTCAGTAATTCAACTCAAATTGTGAAACTCATGTATTAAATAAATTCAATGCACACAGACTGAAGTAGTTTAAGTCTTTGGTTCTTTTAATTGTGATGATTTAGGCTCACATTTAACAAAAACCCACCAATTCACTATCTCAACAAATTAGAATACTTCATAAGACCAATAAAAAAAACATTTTTAGTGAAGTGTTGGCCTTCTGGAAAGTATGTTCATTTACTGTATATGTACTCAATACTTGGTATGGGCTCCTTTTGCTTTAATTACTGCCTCAATTCGGCGTGGCATGGAGGTGATCAGTTTGTGGCACTGCTGAGGTGGTATGGAAGCCCAGGTTTCTTTTACAGTGGCCTTCAGCTCATCTGCATGTTTTTGTCTCTTGTTTCTCATTTTCCTCTTGTTCAGGTCTGGTGAGTTTGCTGGCCAGTCAAGCACACCAACACCATGGTCATTGAACCAACTTTTGGTGCTTTTGGCAGTGTGGGCAGGTGCCAAATCCTGCTGGAAAATGAAATCAGCATCTTTAAAAAAGCTTGTCAGCAGAAGGAAGCATGAAGTGCTCCAAAATTTCTTGGTAAACGGGTGCAGTGACGTTGGCTTTCAAAAAACACAATGGACCAACACCAGCAGATGACATTTCACCCCAAATCATCACAGACTGTGGAAACTTAACACTGGACTTCATGCAACTTGGGCTATAAGCTTCTCCACCCTTCCTCCAGACTCTAGGACCTTGGTTTCCAAATGAAATACAAAACTTGCTCTCATCTGAAAAGAGGACTTTGGACCACTGGGCAACAGTCCAGTTCTTCTTCTCCTTAGCCCAGGTAAGACGCCTCTGACATTGTTTGTGGTTCAGGAGTGGCTTAACAAGAGGAATACGACAACTGTAGTCAAATTTCTTGACACGTCTGTGTATGGTGGCTCTTGATGCCTTGACCCCAGCCTCAGTCCATTCCTTGTGAAGTTCACCCAAATTCTTGAATCGATTTTGCTTGACAATCCTCATAAGGCTGCGGTTCTCTCGGTTGGTTGTGCATCTTTTTCTTCCACACTTTTTCCTTCCACTCAACTTTCTGTTAACATGCTTGGATACAGCACTCTGTGAACAGCCAGCTTCTTTGGCAATGAATGTTTGTGGCTTACCCTCCTTGTGAAGGGTGTCAATGATTGTCTTCTGGACAACTGTCAGATCTGCAGTCTTCCCCATGATTGTATAGCCTAGTGAACGAAACTGAGAGACCATTTTGAAGGCTCAGGAAACCTTTGCAGGTGTTTTGAGTCGATTAGCTGACTGGCATGTCACCATATTCTAATTTGTTGAGATAGTGAATTGGTGGGTTTTTGTTAAATGTGAGCCTAAATCATCACAATTAAAAGAACCAAAGACTTAAACTACTTCAGTCTGTGTGCACTGAATTTATTTAATACATGAGTTTCACAATTTGAGTTGAATTACTGAAATAAATGAACTTTTCCACGACATTCTAATTTATTGAGATGTACCTGTATTATCAAATGGCCAGAGTTTTGAGATCACAGCTGATGTCGAGGACTATAATGTGATATGGGCTCGCTCAAGTATTGAGGAGCTAAACCATTCATGGCTTTATAAGTAATTAGCAAGATTTTAAAATGTATTCGATGTTCAACAGGGAGCCAGTGCAGAGTTGACAGAACTGGGCTAATATGGTCATACTTCCTGGTTCTAGTAAGAACTCTAGCTGCTGCATTTTGGACCAGCTGGAGTTTGTTTATTAAGCACACAGAGCAACCACCTAATACAGCATTACAATAATCTAACCTTGAGTTCATGAATGCATGAATTAATGTTTCTGCATATGAGATAGAAAGCATAAGTCATAAGTTAGATATATTTTTCAGATGGAAAAATGCGGCTAGAAACATGTTTTTTAAAGAAAAGTTTGCTATCAATTAGCTCATCTAGGTTACTAAAGTTTCAAGATTTATTTGTCACATACACGACTATACAGAGATTGTATAACCAGCAGTGAAATGTGAGTCGAAACTTGTACGAGAGAGGAATGTACAAACAGGCTGAGCATGGTTGACATGAAGCAGCAATCACAAAAAAATAAATATAAAAAATAAGATGATAAGATATCAAGACACAGAAAGTGTTGTGTGCAAATTACACTGTCAGTATGAGGTAGAGAATAATGAGTGTGAATATCTAACTGATTGTTAGTGATTATGAAGTAAGTCAGATGATGTTAAGAGGCTGAGTTGAGTTAAGGAGTCTGATGGCCTGGGGGAATAAACTCCTCCTAAGTCTCTCAGTTTTTGCCATCAGACTGCGGAAGCGCTTACCAGATGGCAGCAGAGTGAATAGACAGTTTCCAGGGTGATTTGAGTCTTTGGTGATTTTGACAGCTCTGCTTCTGCAGCATTTGAGGTAGATGTCCTGCAGAGAGGGGAGAGCAGACCCTGAGATGCGCTCAGCTAAGCGCACAACTCTCTGCAAGGCCTTGCAGTCTTGGGTGGAGCTGTTTCCATTCCACACTGAGATGCACTGAGTCAATACACTTTCTATGGTCCCTGAATAGAAAGTTTTCAGGATTGTTGGAGAGCCCCTGAATTTCCTCAGCTGTCGCAGATGGTATAGCCTTTGCCTGGCTTTCTTAACCTGTGTTTGAATGTGTGTAGTCCAAGTCAGGTCCTCGGAGATGTTTACACCGAGGTACTTGAAGCTGCTTACTCTCTCCACAGGGGTCCCACTGATCATAAGAGGAGTGTAGGGCAGCAGGTGTCTCTTTCTGAAGTCCACAATCAGCTCTTTAGTTTTGCTCACATTCAGAGAGAGACAGTTGTCCTGGCACCATGATGTAAGTCTCTCCACCTCCTCCAAGTATGCGGTCTCATCATTGTTGGAAATGAGGCCCAGAACCACAGTATCATCAGCAAATTTGATAATAGATGTGGATCTGTGAGAGGACACGCAGTCATGTGTGTAGAGAGAGTAGAGCAGGGGACTCAGGACACAACCCTGCGGGGCTCCTACATTCAGGGTGATGGAGTTTGAGGTGAACTGGCCTACCTTCACCACTTGAGGTCTGCCGGTGAGGAAACCTTGAATCCAGTCGCAGAGTGAAGTGTTTGGGCCGAGGCCTGTGAGTTTAGAAGTCAGCTTGATGGGGACTATGGTGTTGAAAGCTGTGCTATAGTCTATGAATAGCAGCCTTGCATAGTTTCCATTGCTGCTGTCAATGTGTGTGAGGGAGGAGTGGAGAATGTGAGAGATGGCATCATCAGTTGATCTATTGGGACGATAGGCAAACTGAAGAGGGTCCAAAGTAACAGGGATGGATGAGCTAATGTGGCTCTTAACAAGTCTCTCAAAAACCTTCATGACTATTGATGTGAGGGCCACTGGTCGATAGTCATTCAGGCAAGAGGGTTTATTGTTCTTAGGCACAGGGATGATGATGGATTTTTTAAAGGAGGTGGGAACTACAGAGGTAGCAAGGGACTCGTTGAAGATAGAAGTGAACAAACCAGCAAGCTGATCAGCGCATGACCTCAGAACACGGCCGGTAATTCCGTCAGGTCCGGCCGCTTTCCTTACGTTCACTCTCTTTAGGGCCCTGCGAACCTCATCCTCCGACACGGTGATCACATGATTCTCACTTCTCTGCTTGCTGCTTCCTGATGTGCTGCTCGGCAGAGTAAATGATGACAAAGAATTAACAGAACAGTCATCAAGTGTTAGACAGTGTTTTAGGTTATGACATGCAGAGGATTTTGGTCCAATAACTAAAACCTCTTTTTTTTCAGAATTTAGCAGTAGGAAATTACTTGTTTTTTATATCAACTATGCATTCCATTAGTTTTGCGAAATTTGTATGTTTTTTTATCAGGCTGCAAAGAAATATAGAGTTGAGTATCATCAGAATAAAGTGAAAGCTAACACCATGTTTCCTGATAATATCTCCCAAGGGTAACATGTAAAGCATGAAAAGCAGAGGTCCTAGTACTGAGCCTTGTGATACTCCATACTGTACATGTGATGGATATGATACCTTGTCATTCACTGCTACGAATTGATGACAGTCAGATAAGTAAGATTTGAACTATGTCAATGCAATTCCACTAATGCCAACATCATTGTTTAGTCTACTAAAAAGAATGCTCTATTCAATAGTGTCAACCGCTGTGCTATGATCCAGTAGCACTAATAGAGAAGTACAACCACGATTGGATGATAAAAGCAGGTCATTTGTAACTCTGATGAGAGCAGTCTCAGTACTATGATATGGTCTAAATCCTGACTGGAAATCCTCACAGGTATAATTTCTCTCTAAGAAGGAGCATAGCTGAAAGGATACCTTTTCTAATATTTTTGACAGAAAAGGGAGATTCGAGATCGGTCTGTAACTAACTAATTCTCTGGGATATTTTTTATTTTATTTTATTTTTAATGAGAGGCTTAATAACAGCCAGTTTGAAGGTTTTGGAGACATATCCTAATGACATTGATTAATTAATAATATTCAGAAGATGATCTATGACTTCTGGAAGCACCTCTTTTAGTGGATTAGATGGAATAGGGTCTAACATACAAGTTGTAGGTTTTGATGACGGCTGTATTGTTAGAATTATATCTCTACTAGTATTGATACTAGTATTGATTAATATTATTGGAAGTAAAGAATGTCTTAGTCATTGCTGCTGTGCTGTTGGGGAATGTCTCTGTTTGTTAATACTTTATTACTATTTATTTATTTTTCTTAATTTAGCCACTGTTGTCACAGATTCTATAAGAAAGGACTCAAATGTAGAATGAGTGATCACAGGTTTATTAACAAGACTGCTGACAGGACAAGAGAAGGTGAGGAGGGGTGAACACAGTCCAAACAACAGGCAGGGATGAGGCTTGAAGACAGCCAGGCTGAGAGAGGCCGCTGAGTCCAGCCCTGGATGACAGTAGGCCAGTGAGCAGTTATAGCAGGGCAGAGCGAGACCGGAGGTTAGCAGCGATGGCCTGACGGGGAAACTAAGCACAAGAGCCCAAACCCTCGTGGTCTCACTGGCACTGCACAGGTCTTGCTGCTTGGCAGAAATGGAGAGCAGCCGGGGAAGCTCAGCCTGTAGGACAGGACAGACGGGGGACACAGCAACACAAGACAGATACGACGACAGAACAACAACTAAGTTAATAAAGAAGAGAATTAACCAAAAGAACTAGCTTTAACAAGGGAGAACACAGAAGCTCAGTAAATAGTTAGAATAACTTGCCAACACAGAGAATAGTTAGTATAACGAACTGGCAACACAAGAGGGAAAGGGAGCACAATATGAACTGAGACATGAGGAAAAGGGGCCCATTTTTCGTATCTCGCTTAATACATCTGACATGATTTGAAAGATGCCAGATCTTCTAATCGTGATAACTGATCTCTGGCTAATTTGGTTCCTCAAATGAATTTGCGGATTTGATTAAAATATCTGGATTAAGTTTTAAGTCCAAGATTGCTGCGCGTTCTCATGTTCCCCGAAAAGGGCAGATGTATCGATACTCGAAACCACGATCAGCAATGCAGCGATTGGCTGGCGGCAAGACAGCAACGTAACGACGTCATATAATTAAGGCATCATTTTGATTCTATTTACTTTCTGCATTGTTCTCTTAGGATCTCCTCCCTTATGAGTGGATCCCTGTTAATTTTCTCTATATATTTCCGTGTCCTCTCTCTTCCAAAGACAAAGTATCACATTTTATACTTATTTTCATGACACTTTATAACAGTACAAGTTTTCTGTAAAAATATAAAAAAATCTTTAATTAATCTGATTATTGCATAAAAGAACACAGGAAATGATCAAAATCTAATTGAATTATTTAAAATGCTTTTTAAAGAGACCTTGTCCTCTGGTGTGACATATTTGTCCTGTGGTGTGACAGTACAGGCTTCACACCGGAGGACATTATCTGTCACGCCATAGGACGTTTCAGCCTTTTTCTGTCAATTAACGACCTTGCTATTCCAAGCTAACCTGTCATTAGTGGTTAGCAAGAGACATTTGCATAATGTAGTTTAACATGTAGTTTTAAATTAAACCATATAATTTAGGGGTGTCACACCAAAGGACAACAAAACTTAACACTTTTGTAGTGGTTCCAAAAAAGTTAAATATTTGAACAATTCTGAGACAAAAATGTACCATGTGCACATGTCATGGGCTTCACAGGGGTCATCAGTAACACGACCATGAATGGGGTCCTTCAACTAATTAAAGTTTTCTCTGGAATTGGCCAATTTAAAATCAGGATATGGTGTCACACCAGAGGACATGGTTTTCAGAGACAAACTGTATCAATTTCCTATGTTTTCAGAATGTATGGATCAAAAAAAATTATTGCCATTTACTAAAATTATGCTTGTACAATGCTTGTAAAACTTGTACAATTATGCCGGAGGTATTTATTAACATTTTTATGCTTTTCTTTTTCATTTATAAAAGTTGTAATTTACTGAACCATGCTTGGGACAGTCACACCCTAGGACAATTTTGACATTTGACTCAAAAATTAAAACAAATCTAATAACACTGCAGCTTTTATAACAACAGGTCCATGTAGGACAAATAAATGTTTAATGATTTACTGCATTTTAAATAAGGACAATATTAATTATATTCATTTTTATCTTGTGAGAAAAATGAAAATGTGTGTGTGTGTGTGTGTGTGTATATACGTATATATATGTTTTTTTTTTTTTTTGCAAATATGTATATGCATGTATATATTAGTGCTGTCAAACAATTAATCGCGATTAATCACATCCAAAATAAAAGTTTTTGTTTACATAATATATGTTTGTATACTGTGTATATGTATTATGTGTATATAAAAACAAACACATGCATGCATATATTTAAGAAAAATATGTTATGTTTATATATTAAATACATTTATATATAATATAAAATATAAGAATATGGATATATAAATGTATAAACATGTAAATATTTTCAAAATATATACTGTATGTGTGTGTATTTATATATACATAATAAGTATACACAGTACACACACATATATATATATATATATATTGTAAACAAAAACTTTTATTTTGGATGCGATTAATCACAATTAATTGCTTGACAGCACTAGTATATATATTAGTCTTGTCAAAATTAGCGCGTTAACGCAGGCGATTCATTTTTTCAGTTTAACGCATTAAAATTGGTTGGCCACCCCACTCATAGCTGCTAATTCTGTCTCTTTTTTCTTGACAAGAAGTGGATTTATTCAGTTGCAGAACGTCTTTACAAGCACATCAAACAGGAGATGTTTCAGACGCGCGCTTCAACATTACTTGCAATCTCCTCCACCCTCCACCTGGCTCTTACCCACCTAGAAAATAAAGACTCCTATGTTGGATGCTGTTCATTGACTTCAGCTCAGCATTCAACACAACAATCCCACAACAGCTCATAAATAAACTAAACCTGCTCGGCCTTAACAATTCCCTCTGTAATTGGATCCTGGACTTTCTAACCGGAAGACCTCAGTCAGTCCGTGTCAGCCACAACACCTCGAGCACAGGTGCCCCACAAGGCTGTGTGCTCAACCCGCTGCTCTTCACGCTGCTGACCCACGACTGCACTGCCAAGTTCAGCTCCAACCACATCATCAAGTTTGCTGATGACACAACAGTGGTAGGTCTCATCAGCAACAACGATGAAATGCACTAGTGGCACAGCTGGCTGAATGGTGTGACACTAACAACCTGTCCCTCAATGTGGGGAAGACAAAGGAGGTTGTTATGGACTTCAGGAGAAACTTCGTTGACCACCCCCCATTGATCATCGACAGCTCGACTGTGGAGAGAGTCAGCAGCACTAAATTCCTGGGGGTGCACATCACAGAGGATCTCACCTGGACCACCAACACCATGTCACTCTCCAAGAAGGGACAACAGCGCCTACACTTTCTCCGCCGGCTGTGAAGAGCAAGTCTCCCTCCACCCATCCTCACCACATTCTATAGGGGCACCATTGAGAGTGTGCTGAGCAGCTGCATCACTGTCTGGTTTGGGAACTGTAGTGCAGCAGACCGCAAGACCCTCCAGCGGACAGTGAACACAACTGCAAAGATCATCGGTGCCCCTCTCCCATCCATCCTTGACATTTTCCTTACACGATGCTCCAGCAAAACCAACAGTATCGTGAAGGACCCCACCCATCCCTCCCACAGTCTCTTCCAGCTCCTACCATCAGGAAGACGGTACAGGAGCATCAGAGCCCGCTCCGCCAGACTGCTCAACAGCTTTTTCCCCCAGGCTGTGAAAGCCCTGAACTCAAATCACCCCGCCCCCCTCTGAAACCCCATACAAACCCCTGTACAAACCACCTGTAGTAACACACTCTCCTCTATGCGAACTAGACACTTTTCACACACTGCTGTGTGTACACAATCCCACAAAAGACTCAGCAATATATGTATGTTTACATGCTCATGCACTACAAATCATCCTGCACTGTTCCCCAGCCAGCTGCTTGACTCACAATGTTTTTCTTTGCACATGTACAGTATTTATGTGAAGCATTCGTATAGTTTGTATAGTTTGTATTTTTTTTAGTTTATGTATAGGTAAACATTTATATATAGTATACTTATAGTCAAAATCTGTCAGTAGGTTAGTTGTGTATAGGTTTATACTGTTTTACTTCATTGTTGTATGTCTGTATTTATGTAGCACCGTGGTTTTGTGAGGCATGGACAACCTGATGCCTGTCACTGACTTGCATTGGTATCACTTCTGTGAGCCCATCACGGAATTTTCGGCGATTCCGTGATGCCACCACAGATTCGGAGTTAAGGCTCCATGGTCATTACATGGAATTCTGTGAGATCAGGTTGACATTTCGTTCCACTGTATGTCCCCACATGTAGCGGAATGACAACAAAGCTCAACTTGACTTGACTTCAGCGTCAAGCACGAGTCAAACAAGCACGAAAACTGTACTGTGCTCGCAGCAGAGCATGTGAGCGGAGCGGAGCGGGGAGTGGAGCGTGCGAAATATAGTCAGAGCGCGGAGTGGGTTTTTATCCAAAGGCCGGAGCGATCGCTCTGTCTCGCTCCGATTCCACTCCGATACCGCTCACACCACGATTCTAGGGCATGCACAAATCCACCTAATCCAATCCAAATTCACCTGTGCCTTCAACAATGAACAAAACTGTCAGCCAACACTTCAAAAATCGTTCGTTGTGAAGGAGAGATGGAGTTTGTGAAATATTTCCAAAAGCAAACCGACAGGTCATACAGGTGCACAATTCCTGTCAAAAAACTAGATGATAACGATGTTGAACATGAACAGGAATGTGGTGATACAATTTCAGTAAGTAAGGATTCGTATTTTATTAATCTAAAAAGACACATCATGCAGAAACATGACAGTGTGTTGCGCGAACTTGGGGAGGCCAGAGCAAAACGTAGGCATTTTGAATATGGTTGAAATAGGAAATATTGGCTAATAATCAATTAAATAAGCTTTGTCATACGAATATTTTAATGTAGCCTACTTAACTGATGTTGCTGTGAGTTCTTTATAGGATATAGGCTGCGTGGCGGACGCGTCGCGGAGCGGGTTTGCTGCGTGTTGGTTTTCCTTTCCGTGCCTATGTATGTTAACAGATTAGAGCAGCCACACTGTCTGCGGAATACGCGCGTATCAGGTGCGGTCCAACCACACCGCAACCGCGGCCCCGCGACAGAATAGAAGTGAAGCGGATTTTTTTCCGCATCAGTCACGCAAAAAACCCGCTCCACGTCCGCCACGCAAGGCAGTGTGTCCCAGGCGTAAGGCTTCGGTTGAAAACGGCAGGTGTTAGGATGCACAGGAATTTTAAATTTGAGCAAGCGTGGAGCGATTTCACCAGAGCGGGATGAAATTGTAGGTGAGCGGGGAGCGGAATTGAGCGGAGCGGTCTGGTGCGACTTTGAGTGGTGGAGCAGGGGGAGCGAACACCCACGTGAGCGGGGAGCGGAAATTCTCACTGCTCAGCTCCGCTCACATGCTCTGGTTCGCAGATACATTCTTCAATACATGCACAAAGGTGCCGGCGCGCGCATAGCCTGTATCATTTCATATCAAATCGCGAAAGAAACTACGAGCATGTAATGCAGTGTCAGATCCGTGTCACGTTCAGCAGCAGCTCTTAAAGAAATAGAAGCCAAAAATAACCTAATAACCAGCTGCTGTGATGTCTGTTCATCAAGAACAAAAGAAAAAAAGAGGAAATCAATAACTTTTATCATTTTAAGGATTCATCTGTATTTAGTTTAGAATTTAGTGTTTGATAACTTCTGCTGAGGGGCACAGGTAGATAAATATGAAATTTATTATAATGGGTTTATGTGAAGATTGTTTTAAGTTCACTTAAATTAGAAGTTATTTTTGAAGTCTAATAAATGTTCAAATTGATAGCTCTTAATTATAATGTAAAGTTGAATGGCTATAGCCAATGGTTAAATATTAGGGGGAAACATTTTTATCTGGAAATCAGTATTAATTGGTATCAGTGATACTGGCCTTCAGTCATAAAAATAAAGATGCCATTAAACAAATATTAAAAATATACTGTCTTTATGTTGTTTGTACATTAATTTGAAGATTGAATGTGAAATTATTGCAATATAAAAGTATATTTAAAAACTTTAATGTTAGGTGGGATTAATCGCGATTAATTTCAGAAAAATGTGCGATTAATTAGTTGTTGTTTTTTTTTCAATTGACAGCACTAATATATATATATATATATATACACATGTGATCAGAATTGTTGGTACCCTTGGTAAATATGATCAAAGAAGGCTGTGGAAATAAATGTGCATTGTTAATCTTTTTGATCTTTTATTTTAGAAAATCACAAAAATCTAAGCTTTCATTGGAGAATAAGAATTTAAAATGGGGGGAAATATCATTATGAAATAAATGTTTTTTTTCTTCTCAAATACATGTTGGACACAATTACTGGTACCCCTAGAAATTCTTATAAGTAAAATATATCTGAAATATATCCCCATTCATATTCACAATTTTGAGCACACCAGTGTGATTATGAACATGAAATTATCCAGCCATGGCTTCCTGTTCACAGGAATATAACTAGGAGGGAAAACAAAGGCCAAATTCCCTTAATCATCAATCACAATGAGAAAAACCAAAGAATATATTTCTGATGTGCAGCAAAAGATAATTGAGCTTCACAAATTAGAAAGTGACTTTAAGAAAAGAGCTAGAGCAGGGAAAATTCCCATTTCCAAAAAGCACCTACATCACCACATGTTGTTTGGGAGGGCTTCAAGAAAAAAAAATCAAGAAAAGAAAATGATTTCACCAAAAAACAATCTCCAGCATATTCAGTTGTCAGACACGACTGGAACTTCAAATGGGACTGGCGTCTATGGTCAGATGTAACTAAAAAATTAGGCTTTTTAGCAGCAAACACTCAAGATGGGTTTGGTGAACACAGGGATAAAAAGTATCCCATGTGTACAATGAAATATGCTGCTGTATTTTTAATGTTGTGGGCCTATATTTCTGCTGGAGGTCCTGGAAATCTTGTTTAGACACATGGCATCACTGATTCTATCAAATACCAACAGTTAAAAAATCAAAAAGTGACTGACTCTGTTAGAAATCTTATAATGGGCCATGTTTTGATCTTCCTACTGGACAATAATCCAAAAACAAACCTTAAAAACAACACAAAAATGGGTCACTTGGCACAAAACCAAGCTTCTGCTATGGCCATTCCAGTCCTCTGACCTGAACCCTATAGAAAATGAGTGGGGTGAACTAAAGAGGAGAAGCACCATCGTGGAGCTGGGAATCTGAAGGATCTGGGGTGATTCTGGATGAGGGAATGGTCTCTGATCTCTTGTCAGGTGTTCTCTAACCTCATCAGGCATTATAGGAGAAAACTCCTATACTATTTTGGCAAATGGAGGTTTCAAAAAGTATTGAATAAAAGGGTACCGTTAATTGTGTCCAATGTGTAATAGAGAAAAACATTTATTTCATAATGATATTTCCCCCCATTTTAAATTATTATTCTCCAATGAAAGGTTAGATTTTTGTGATTTTTAAAAAAATAATAGATCAAAAGGATTAACAATGCAGATTTATTTCCTCAGCCTTCTTTGATCATATTTACCAAGGGTACCAACAATTCTGACCATGTCTGTATATATATATATATATATATATATATATATATGAATGTATATCTATATGTATATGTACATATGTATATGTATGTATATGTGTATCCGTTCTTCGTACTTCATTAACTCAAATCAATTTGATTGTTGACCATTTCGCTTGATCTTGGATTGGTTGGTTCTTCAAAACTCATCCCGGAGTTGCTGTCATAGCAACAGGTCCGTAAACTTAAACTTGATCAGGAGCAGGCTTATTTCATGTAAACAGGATTAGATTGCATCTTTTTTAAGCAGAATTGATACTTAAAATCTTAAAGCCACTGCTACTTTATTAGAAGAGTACCCTACTGATCCAGGGACAGTAAATTAAAATAATAATAATTTAAAAATTAACTTAAAAATAATATAATAATGTTGTGTAGTCTATAATACTATAGACACAAGCAGTTTTACTCATTAAAATATTTATTCATGATAAAATAATTACTTTATAATTGTATTAGAGTCTTACACACATGCTATACAGTTAATCTGAGATGTGCATTAATTTGAGTGGTGACAGCTATTATGGGAGTGGCTTGATGGAGCACAGGAGATGCAGATAACTTGATCTTGACCCTTACGAAACTTAATTAATTAAATTAATGCTGTCACGTAACAAATCTGTTTCAGAGATAAAATTAAATGAATTGCTAATTATAACATTGAAATAAAAAATGTAAAGCCTGTACAAATACTAGAAATTGTGATACTTGCTACCTCTGTAGTTCCCACCTCCTTTAAAAAATCCATCATCATCCCTGTGCCTAAGAACAATAAACCCTCTTGCCTGAATGACTATCGTCCAGTGGCCCTCACATCTATAGTCATGAAGGTTTTTGAGAGACTTGTTAAGAGCCACATTAGCTCATCCATCCCTGTTACTTTGGACCCTCTTCAGTTTGCCTATCGTCCCAACAGATCAACTGATGATGCCATCTCTCACATACTTCACTCCTCCCTCACACACATTGACAGCAGCAATGGTAACTATGCAAGGCTGCTATTTATAGACTATAGCTCAGCTTTCAACACCATAGTCCCCATCAAGCTGACTAATAAACTCACAGGCCTCGGCCTAAACACTACACTCTGTGACTGGATTCAAGACTTCCTCACCGGCAGACCTCAAGTGGTGAAGCTAGGCCAGTACACCTCAAACTCCATCACCCTGAATGTAGGAGCCCCGCAGGGCTGCGTTCTGAGTCCCCTGCTCTACTCTCTCTACACACACGACTGCGTGTCCTCTCACAGCTCCACATCTATTATCAAATTTGCTGATGATACTGTGGTTCTGGGCCTCATTTCCAACAATGATGAGACCGCATACTTGGATGAGGTAGAGAGACTAACATCATGGTGCCAGGACAACTGTCTCTCTCTGAATGTGAGCAAAACTAAAGAGCTGATTGTAGACTTCAGAAAGAAACACCTGCTGCCCTACACTCCTCTTATGATCAGCGGGACCCCTGTGGAGAGAGTAAGCAGCTTCAAGTACCTCGGTGTAAACATCTCCGAGGACCTGACTTGGACTACACACATCCAAACTCAGGTTAAGAAAGCCAGGCAAAGACTGTACCATCTGCGACAGCTGAGGAAATTCAGGGTCTCACCATCAATCCTGAAAACTTTCTATGCAGGGACCATAGAAAGTATATTGACTCAGTGCATCTCAGTGTGGTATGGAAACAGCTCCAGTCAGGACTGCAAGGCCCTGCAGAGAGTTGTGCGCTTAGCTGAGCGTATCTCAGGGTCTGCTCTCCCCTCTCTGCAGGACATCTACATCAAACGCTGCAGAAGCAGAGCTGCCAAAATCACCAAGGACTCAAATCACCCTGGAAACTGTCTCTTCACTATGCTGCCATCTGGTAAGCGCTTCCGCAGCCTGATGGCAAAAACTGAGAGACTCAGGAGGAGCTTCTTCCCCCAGGCCATCAGGCTCCTGAATTCAAACTGAACTGAACCCAGCCTCTTAACATCAACATGACTCCACTTACTAATCACTCACAATCAGTAATATACTCACACTCATTATCATCTACCTCATACTGACAGTGTCATTTGCACACAATACTGTCATTTGCACACAATACTGTAATTTGCACACAACACTTTCTGTATCTTGATATCTTATCATATTTTATATTTATTCTTTTTGTGATTGCTGCTTATGTCACCATGTCCTACCTGTTTGCACCCCCCCCCCCACTCAGTCATGCTTATCTTAATATTTAATTCAACAGCATACTGTCATGCACATTCTCTTATACTTTATATTTTATATTCTGTGCTTTATATCTTATTTGTTATTCATTTTATTTTATGCATACTTCCCTTGTATTCTACAATATTTGCACTGTCCATGGAGCGGACCTGATTCACATTTCACTGCTGGTTATACAATCTCTGTATAGTCGTGTATGTGACAAATAAAACTTGAAACTAGTTGAAACTAGAAACTAGTTGAAACTAGTTATAAATAATTGGAAATCATGTAAAAAAATTATAATAATAAAATAAAAACAGGGCACATTTCATTTATCTATTATACCAGGGATTTTCAAACCTGTCCTGGAGGACCCCCAGCCCTGCACATTTTGTATGTCTCCCTCATCTAATACACCCGATTCCACTCATCAGCCCATTAGTAGAGTCTACATGATCTAAATTGTGTGTGTCTGATTAGGGAGACATACAAAATGTGCAGGGCAGGGGTTCCTCCAGGACATGTTTGAAAACCACTGTATTATACCATTTATGTAGTTTTGTTCGCTTGGCTGTTTCCTTATAAAAGTCCAGAAATTTGTCAAGTTTTTTCATCAGGTGTCTTTTTTTAACCCCCTGGGGTCAAAGACTGCACTGGTGCGGGCTGTCTCGTATTTTCTTTATGACCGCGAAAATAACTAAAAATGCTTTTGATCGTACAGATAAGAATAAGGTATCAAATCAAATCACTTTTATTGTCACATCATTACAGCACATGTGCCTTGGTGAGTGAAATTCTTGAGAGTGTGCGCCATACAGTGCAGAACAATTAACATATAGACAGTACCATTACATACTTACAGACTTATACAGATGACAATGTGCAATATACACATACATATACTCAGTACACACAGTGTAATATTAGACATACTTACAGTTATCAATACACATTATACACCGTATGTACACATTCTACATTATGTACACATATATACACACACAATAATATGCAAAGGTGCAGTAGATTATACATAAGCTGGATACGCAAATGTCATGGATGTGCATTGGATGGTATCCAGTGGTAGCAGATAGATTGTTGTATTTGTGCAGTGTGTAGGTGTAGTCCAGTTTGGATTGTGTTGGAGTTAAAGTGCAGTGCATGGCATATCGTAAAGTGGGAGTGTGCTGTAGGGTGTATTAGTTCTGACTGTTCATTAGCCTGATAGCCTGAGGGGAAAAGCTATCCCTCAGTCGGCTAGTGCGGGATCGGATGCTGCGGAGATGTCTTCCTGAGGGCAGCAGAGAGAACAGTCTGTGGGACGGGTGGTTGGAGTCATTGATGATCCTCCGGGCTTTCCTTATACACCGCCTGGTGTAGATGTCCTGGAAAGAGGGAAGCTCACCTCCAACAATGTGGCGGGCAGTTCGCACAACCCTTTGCAGAGCTTTGCAGTTGCCAGCGGTGCTGTTTCCAAACCAGGCGGTGATGCAGCCGGTCAGGATGCTCTCCACAGTGCAGGTGTAGAATGATCTGAGGATGCTGGGGCTCATTCCAAACTTCCTCAGCCGTCTCAGGAAGAAGAGGCGTTGATGTGACTTCTTCAGCACTGCATCTGTGTGAGCGGACCATGTGAGATCCTCAGTGATGTGAACGCCGAGGAACTTAAAGCTGTTTACCCGTTCCACAGGTGTCTTGTCGATGGTGATGGGTGTGTGTTCTCTACTCTGTCTCCTGAAATCCACCACCAGCTCCTTGGTCTTGTCGATGTTGAGTGAGAGGTGGTTCTCCTGACACCATTTAGTCAGGGTACTCACCTGCGCTCTGTAGGCCGTCTCATCATTGTCAGTGATCAGGCCTATCACCGTTGTGTCGTCAGCGAATTTGACGATGACGTTGGAGCTGTGTGTGGCTGCACAGTCATGTGTGTACAGGGAGTACAGGAGTGGGCTGAGGACGCAGCCCTGAGGAGCACCAGTGTTGAGGGTCAACGGAGATGAAGTGTTGTTGCCCATTCTGACCACCTGACTTCTGCCTGTCAGAAAGTCCAGGATCCAGCTGCACAGAGATCTGTTTAGTCCTAGAGTCTGGAGCTTCGCAACCAGTGTGGCAGGCACTATGGTTTAGAATGCGGAGCTATAGTCCACAAACAGCATTCTCACATAGGCGTTCTTGTTTTCCAAGTGGGAGAGAGCAGTGTGCATGGTGAAGGCAATAGCATTGTCTGTGGAACGGTTGCTGCGATATGCAAATTGCAACAGATCCAGTGAGGCAGGCAGCACAGAGCAGATGTAGTCTCTGATGTGTTTCTCAAAACACTTGCTGAAGATGGGTGTCAGAGCAACGGGCCTCCAGTCATTCAAGCATGTGATTTTTATTTTTTTTGGTATGGGCACAATGGTGGATTTTTTGAAGCATAAGGGAACCACAGACAGAGAGAGGGAGAGGTTGAAAATGTCTGTGAAAACCCCGGCTAGCTGGAATGTGCATGCTCGGAGCACACGGCCTTGGATGCCATCAGTACCGACAGCCAGGGGCATCGCTAGTGGGGGGAAAAGAGTGACAGAGTGCATAGGGCCCAGAGGTATGGGGCCCGCGATCGCCTACTGGCCATCGGGAGCACCGGGACATTCTATTCGAGTAGTGGGCAGATCGCCGAAACGAAGGAGACCTCCCTGATATTAGGCACTGTTTTTAAATGATAGCGCATGCGAAACCGCAAAGTAGCGCTCCCCGATGCATCCGCCAGCTGCGCGTCAAAGCAGAGCAGGATCAGTCTCCCGCACAGCGCTGGCGAACGTGCGCCGTGCTTCGGCCACGATTTATAGGAGATAAACAGTGCAAGTCGCTTGATCCATTCAGATGTGACAAAGAATTCTTATACAGTCATGTGATATGACAACATTAAAGGTTCTGTAGTGATGCTGGCTGAAAACAGCCACGACAATGAGGTAGGCTATATTGGAAAATGGCACTAGGCTTGTCAATTCAGCACCATAGTAATTTAACTTGAAGTTATTATGTTTACAATTTACAATAATACAAATAAAACTATTTATTATAAATGTTACTGTTATTACATACTGGGGAATATTTTAATTTTATAGAAGGTGTTTTGTAGTTTCTTCATGTTTAGTTTTTTAAGTACAAATTTTATAGTTTATTATTACTTATTATTTATTTTAAAAACCATATAACCATGGTAATGGGGACCATGGTTTTACTTATTGTGTCCTACTAATACTAGTCAGCTAAACTCTGGATTCTAAGCAAGAACTTCTTTATTTTTAGATGTTTAGCTCTAATTAATTTTAATTGAAGTAAAGTGTTAATTCAATAAGATAAAGATATTTATTAAAGATAAATATCAGTGTCTTATATAAATTAGGTGTTTATTATTTACAAATAATAAAGTTCTTAAAGGGAGATTCACCCAAAAATGAACGTGATTTTGAGGGGCCCCATAGCAAATTTAGTGCACAGGGCCCAGAATTCCTAGCGACGGCCCTGCCCACAGCCTTGTGGATATTCACCTGTCTGAAGGATCGGGTTACATCCACGACAGAAATGGAGATTGCACTTGCCTCTTCTGCAACAGCCGCGGGAGCTCTCTCTGTGTGGGCAGTGTTGTGATCCTCGAAACGAGCATAAAAAAGATTAAGCTTGTCCGGTAGAGAGGTGGCAATGTTCACTGTAGCTGGTTTGATCCCTTTAAAATCTGTGATGTTATTGATGCCCTGCCACATGCTTCTTGCATTGTTGGTGTTGAATTGTTCTTCAACTTTGTTTTTATACTGTCGTTTGGCGGCTTTGATGGATTTCCTGAGATCGTAACTGGCTTGTTTTGGATCGTCAAAGTTCCCGGATTTAAAGGCAGATGTCCGCGCTGACAAGGCTGCTCGAAAATCGCTGTTAATCCATGGTTTTTGGTTGGGGTAGATGCGGATTGTTTTTGTCGGCACTACGTCCTCTACACACTTCCTGATGAAACACGTTACAGAATCTGAGTACGCCTCTATGTCATCATCAGACGCTGCCCGGAACATGTCCCAGTCCACGTGATCAAAACAGTCCTGTAGTATAGCGTCCGATTGGTCCGACCAGCATTGAATTGTCCTGGGGGAAGGTGCTTCTCGTTTCAGTTTCTGCCTATAAGTAGGCAGGAGCAGAACGGAAGAATGATCCGATTTACTGACAGGTGGGCGGGGGAGAGATTTGTAGGCATCCCGGAAAGGAGCGTATACAGAGGGAATTGTTAAGGCCCAGCAGGTTTAGTTTATTTATGAGCTGTTGTGCGATTATTGTGTTGAATGCCGAGCTGAAGTCAATGAACAGCATTCTAACATAGGAGTCTTTATTTTCTAGGTGGGTGAGAGCCAGGTGGAGGAAATTGCATCGTCCATAGAGCGGTTTGGACGGTATGCAAACAGGAGCGGATCGAGTGTGTTGGGGAGGGTGGTTTTGATTTTTGTAGTAGAATTTTCCTTGTTCAAAATAAATTGCCAGAGAGGTTTTGAAGCCAGTAGACTTTATTGAACAGGCAACAAAGTCGAGTTACAGTTTGCAAAGGTAACTCCAGAATGTCTGTTTAACACTTGTATATATATGCCTGAAGCCGTTCCACAGTATTCCATATATGCTCCATTGTATTTTGGGACAGCCATCTTTTACCATATACGTTTCCTTGAAGGTGATCAATATAGTTTGTCATGCATGTATTCTTAGCTCCTAAACAAAGTCTTTTCCATATATGGGTTTTTTCAAACTTTAAATGGTTCACTCAGTTTACGGCTCACTGCAATCCTTAACCCACACCTGTTTCACACAGTCAGACTAATAATAGAGACTAATAATAGTAGATAATAGCAGAATAGTTTCCTCTTATAAACAGGCATAATTATATGTATTACACAAATTCAAGATCAATAAAAATCTTCTACATTTCCCCCCTCTGGGGCTTAAATAAGCCCCACTTCCCTGACTTTTCTAGAGCGTTATTTCATAAGTTAGGTTTATTAGCTTTAATACCATAGTGACTAAAAGAAGTCACACAGATTCATTACCAATGATCCAATTATGCAATCACGCTCCGGCGGATATCAGAGCCAAACATCTCCCCTCATATTTCTTAATTGGATTTGATGCAGAAGGGAGTAAAAGATTCTGATTCCCTAACTTTTCGAAAATATTGAGGGTATGATCAATAATTCAATTTTGTCAGCATATATCACACAAACTCAAAAAATCAAAACAAAACATGCATAAGGTGTCTTCAACCCAGATACTTTGCGCATCGTAGAGGGTCACTCTTGGGGAGAGGTTAGGCTAGCACATACACCCAGAGTTTGGCTCATCTCATCTTCTTCGTCCTCACTTGAGGTATTTGAACTTTCATCCAATTTTTGCAAATTCAGTTTGTACAGCCATTCATGATAATATTCATTTATATTGTCTTGCTTGTTATCCTGATATTTTATCATTTCCATTTGTTCAACTGTAGCATTAATAACTAATGACCTTAATATGGGACGCCAGCGCACTAATCTTTGTTTGCACACATTGTTTTCACAGAATAGGACAAAATAAGCCTATATATCATTTTGAAGGTCTATCAAGCATAATCGCTGTTTTTCGATGGCAAAGGAATGTATTTGCTAAATTTGTGTAAGCCTAAAAATATAAAAAAAACGCAGTCCTAGTAACGACACTCAAACGTATCCACTGTAATCCTGGTTTATGAGATAAGGGTCTCCCCATGTTTTAGTCCAAGAAACAACAACGTTTTAAATTGACGTCTCACCAATTATTGTTTGTGTCCGTTATGGAACATTACACTCAAAAACAGTTTGGTGGTAAAAAAACCGTTTTGTAGCAGGCAATCCCAAACAGAATTCCAAAAAAAAAAAAGCATACACGGAAGATTGTTTATTTGAATTCTTTAAGTGACGCACGCTCACCTGTCATTGATGGGGCTTAATTGCCTTTTTTGCATTCTTTAATTTAATCATAACTTGTATGGCACTAAATGCTCCTCAGTGTGAATGCAGTCTATATAAAAGTTATAATGTGATTATTGACAGGGCGGCCATATTATTTGGTATATAAGTACAACATTGATCAGGAAATCAGAGTATGTAGGCAAAGTTATTTTTTTTTATTATTATTGTTTTTTTTTCATAAAAAATTATTATTATTGTATTTTTCACAAATAATATCCAGGTCTACTGATTTGAAAAACACTAAACTAAATAGTTTGTAGTAGAACCTCAATAATTTGGTAAATATTTTTCCCCACAAAGAGGTTTTTGATCTTCTTCAAGATATAAACTCATGGCGCCTTACTTTTCTGTGTGGAGTTTGTATTTTTATATGAAATAAAAAAAGAAATCAAGCCGTCGCCTGGTGTGGATAGTAAAGCCCAAAGGGTCTTCTTTCCAAAGACACCAAAATGTTGTGTGGCTCCTTATTGAGTATATTTGTTGTTTGTGGGGGGGCTGCAGGTTAATATGGGTAATACACAACAGTAGTAAGCTCCTATTAATATGCACAAAAATATTCCTAGTTACTGCTCCCCACAGTTTTAAATTGCTTGCCTCTCTTCCATGATCAATTCTTAAATTCTTTAATTTAATCATAACTTCACTAAATGCTCGTTTTATTTGGTATATAAGTACTTCTCCAAACATAACACAAATCCAGGGATACTAAACCCTCAACCCCACAAAGATGGACCGTAGTTTGGCAAGCCGTCGCCTGGTGTCTGTGTTCTCCTTATTGAGTATATTTGTTGTTTGTCGGTTGCACAAAAAGTCTGTGCTTGCCTATTCGCTCGTTTCTTCTTAAATCACGGTTTCTGATTCAAATCACGGGTACAAGATTCCTGATCCCCCGTTCCTGTCTATGTTGCCATCTGAAATATGTCGCTTCTTCTTTGGCACTCAACGGAGGCGGTCGCATTTTTTTTCCTCCCCGTCCTCTCCCTTATTTTCCCTGCTTGCTCTCTTGTCTTGTCACGTCTCATCTATTGAGAGACTCTCTCTGCATTGCTCTTCAAACTGAAAAAATTATGGATTTGATCAACTGGTCTCTCAACGCAATTGACACCATCTTCTCGACGAGAAGCTTGGGTTCTGGGGAACCCGACTGCCCTGACGGAACGTTCGCAGCTGGCTACACGATGGACGCGTGGGAAAGGTGGCGTACCGTGTGTTTAGCGGCTCTTTCCGTGGAGGACATTGAAGATATCTACCTATTCGGAACCATGATAACAGGTCTTTTGCTGATCGGATTAGGCTTTGCCCTGGGTTATCGAAGAATTCAGAAAACGGGAACAGCTGTCCAAAGCCTCACAAGGCTGCCCGTCATGATTGAAGCAGTGGGAAGAGCGGTCAGCATTGAGACTGAGACTATTAACCGCAATATGGATTCTATCATGGAGAAGCTCACTGCTTTGAAAAGGAAAATCGATGGTATCGGAGACCAGAATGGACAAAGAGAGTAGCCGTGGAATTGGAATGCGGTTACTCGCCCCAAGACTAAACAATCGCAATCTTATCTTTTCGGCTCCCCCGAACCAGCACTGGCCTCGGCCAAGGCCGCTGCTGGAAAATCAACCCTGGGAAGAGCACTGCAGTGTGACGCTCTTGCGTTCCTCCCCAATTCCTACAGACACCTGCTGATTACACATATACACACATACACACATACTGATTACAAACTATTACACATACACACACATATATGCATTCACTTCCCCACCCCCGATCCCTCGCCTCCGTCGCTTTGAACCGCCAGCCTGACAAGCGGGTCTGTGACTAGCGCCGCTGGGTTAGCTGCTGGACCGGATGGCTGCTGTCGGAGCTGGATTACCTCCCCTGTTGCAAAGTCGTGTGTCTATGGTGTATTATGTGCTTTTGTTGCTGAGGTGTTTTTCCTGTTCTCACACTGTACTCCCCAAGGAGCATAGTCTGGTGGTTATTTTTTTCCTCCTCTCTCTCCTTATGTTTGCTGTATTTTTCTTCAAAAAATCCCTGCATTTCACTGCTGATTGTACTCTGTATGATTGTGTATGTGACAAATAAACCTACCTTGACCTTGACCTTACCGGATTGTGAATATCATCAGAGGAAGAAACGCTATAGAAGACGGGGAACACACGGTGGGGTGTTGGTACGCATGAGGAGGTACCTCCGCGCATCATCGCTTAGAGGCCTGAGTCATACGGACTCTCGGAGTCTGGCTTCTAGCTGTGACCACGGCCGGATTTCATATTCGTGGTCCCTCTAGTGTGAAGTCGTGTCTGTTTATCCGGAGCAACTAGGATCGGTACTCTCGTCAAGGAGTATTTCTCCAAGACTACGGGTCTGTAGAAGAGGAGTAAATCCCCGCCACCTTCGTTCATTGGATTATTCCCCGTCATCGGAGCAGCAACAACATAATCCTACAACATATCACCATCAATCTACTCATCAGGAAACGGACTCCACCAAAGTGAGGATGGCGCTGCTAAACGTAAGATCAATTTTAAACAAGACATTTGCAATTAATGAACATATTTTATCTAATAAGTTGGGCCTCTTGTTTATGACTGAGACGTGGCTAAATGCCGGTGAACTTGGTCCACTCTCTGAAGTTTGTCCCACAGATTATAACTTTTTTAACACGACAAGGTCAGTTGGTCGTGGTGGGGGCTTAGCTACTATCTTTAGAAATAATTTAAAATGTCGTCTACTTGCCTCAGAATTGTTTTCTAGCTTTGAAGTTCAACAATTTCAGATGGAGGGCTGTAATCCACTATTATGAATTCTTGTTTATAGACCCCCCAAGTACAATAAGGATTTTATAAGTGAGTTCTCAGATTTCTTATCCTCTGTGGTGCCAAATGCAGATAGGCTCTTGATATTGGGCAATTTTAACATACATGTTTGCTGTCCCTCGAAGCCTATGGTAAAAGAGTTTTTACAAATTATTGACACCTTCAATCTTATACAATCTGTTGGTGGTCCCACTCACGACCAAGGGCACACACTTGATTTAATCTTGTCTTGCGGCCTTTTGGTTGGTGATGTGGGTATTGAATAATTTCTTCTGTCTGATCATTCATTCATTCATTTCATTCATTCATTCAATGGGCTCTCGCCCGTTGGTGTCCAATGCCCGTCTGACTCTCCATTTTCACTGTGCACGGTTCTGTGCCATCCTGCTGAGAGAGTGTATGTCCATCTGGCACCATTCTTTGATGTCATCCAACCACTCCCTACTCGGTCTTCCTCTCCGTGTCCGTCCCTCCATGATCCCAAACACCACACCCTTCACCAGTCGCTTGTCCTCCATCCTGCAGATATGTCCAAACAGGCTGAGCTTCCTCTCCATGATGAGTTGTACAATGTTCCTCGTGTTTCCAACTCGTCTTCGCACCTCCACATTTGTGATTTTCTGATGCCAGTGAATGTGCAAGATTCTCCTGTAGCACTTCATTTCAAACGCCAACAGTAAATCTTTGTCTTTCTTCCTCAATGTCCATGTCTCACAAGCATCAGCAACACACTCAGCACACATGTCCTAATTATGCTGATTTTGGTCTCTGTGCTGATATGCTTGCTATTCCATATTGTCTTAAACCCTGCCATTACTCCAGTTGTCCTCGCTATTCTCCTCTTGATCTCCTTATTGAACATTGTCCCAGGTCAGTAAACACCCAGGACACGAACTCCGTGACATTTTCGATACTTTTGCCCCTGATCTCCATCTCCTCTTCTATGTCCTCTTGTCTGACATAAGTCTATTATTTTTAACATTATTTTAAATGGCTTTATAAATAAATATGACTGACTCTGTGTCAGGTGCACACACGAGGGAGGAACAAGGACACAGACAGGATGTAAACTCAAATAATAATCTTTAATCTTGACAAACAAGAGGCAGGACAAGGCAAGGCTGACATGGACAAAAACACCGGGGAGTAACGAGTAGACAGACCAAATCAAACTCAAAAGACAGAACTAAATACACAGGGTAATTAACACATCAGACAAACACAGTGGAACATACAACTCATAATGACATGAAACGGACAGGAAACAAACCAAATGGACACAAGAGGCAGGAACAGATGACACACACAACAGAACCCTGACATAACTCCCCCCTCCCGGAGCTCCCACGCCGTGTTCCACCGGGGAGGGGAGGCCCCTCAGAACAAACACGGACAGGAACACAGGACGGGGACCTCCAGGCGAACAGACAACGGAGGCCATGCGGTGTTGGGAGGGAGCTCAGGAGGCCATGGCAGATGGACGTCGGGGCCTTGGCCTCGGTCCCCTCGGCCCGGCCCCTACAGCCGGAACTCATACTACCCCCCCCAAAAATTTCCCTGGGGAAGTGAGGGGGTATCAGGAGCCCTCCGGGACTAAACACAGACAAACAGGACAGGACATCCCACAGGAACCGCTTCCACCTCCACGACAAGGGGGCAGGCGGCTAGAATGGCCTCCATGGCCACAACAAGAGGAGCCGCCTGCCCCAGACGAGTCTCCGTGGAAAAGACATGACAAGACAAGGTATGTTAAAATGTTCCTGTGGGCACAACACGACTTAAAAATGGCACTCCTGGCCGTAACAGGTGGACTAGATCCACGGGGCTAGGGATAGAGGCGGCCAGCGGGCATGAATCAGCACCAATCCGGTGGGCTTGAGTCAGCGGCGATCCGGCAGGCTTGAGTCAGCGGCGATCCGGCGGGCTTTGAGTCACCCCGTTTTGTTTTTTCGTTTTGAAAAGTCTTTGTTTTGTTCATGTTTGAGTTTGTCCCGTGGCAAGGAAGTCGCCACTCGTCCTCCCGCCATAGCCCACTGCAGGACGGCGTGGGAGTTCGGCGGGATCGCCGCGAGTGGCGCGAGTCCTCTGGCCGCGAGCCCTCATGCCCGCCGATCGCGGGAGATATCCGCCGCCGGCGGTGGCTCTCCCAAGCCCGCCGGCGGGTTGCCTAGTTCCCGGGTTGCCGCTCCCCCAGGCGCGCCGTTCGCAGGAGATCACGCCACCGGATCGCTGCTGACTCAATGCCCACCGGCCCGCCTCTGACTAAATGCACCGTGACAGACTGACTGACAAACTCCACCTTTGTCTGTCAAAAGCCAATTAAGAGCTTGTCTATTTTGCCATGTCATTCTACTTGTTTCATGTACTTGTTCTCCTAACAATGTTAATGCATCATCAGTATAATTAATGAATATTTGTTGATTATAATAAATAGAATTAATCCATTCTGTATTTTTGTTTTGTGAAATCCAAATAAATATTGATTCAAAACCTGATTTAACTTCATCTCTTGCCTTAAACTCAAATGGAATTCCTCTAGGTTGTCCAATTAAATCTATATATACATTAGGGTCTGGTTTATAAGCTCTTCTGGTTCTATTATTTGTATTTGGTTCTGTTCCCCATTGTGCCATGGTAATTTCTTGAAGTAATCGTACTCTTATGCATTTTCCTTTCCATCCAATTGGTAACGAAGGCAATAGTTGTTCATTTCCACAAATCCAGAAGAAATCTGCTATAATTAATGATTGGTCTTCATAAGTTTCTATAGAAGGTAAAACTACAGTTTTATTTTCACATTTTTCTGGAGCTATTTCAATTCCTTCCCTTATTCCATGTGCTAAAAGATCCGGAGCTTTTCTAGGAGTGCCTGAATGCCAAACATTTGTTTTATCTACATACCAGATAATAGCACATTTTCCTTTAAATTCGCCTAAATCATGTGTTCCTTTGGATTTATGAAAACATTCATATTTTTGTTTGTAATCTATGCTATACCATTTTGGAATTTCTACCTTTTTTGTTGCTATTTTCATATTTTGATTCTCATCAGAATACAAACACCAACTTCCCCAGTATGCTCAACCAAAATAGGCTGTTAATTTTAAATTTCCCAGAAATCCAAGACATTCAGCTGAGCAATATGGCCTTGCAAAATCTTCTAAATAACAAAAATTGCTATTAAATTTAGCACATTTTAGATAATCATGAGGATTTGGTACTGCTATCACTTTGTTTAAACGAGATTTGGAGCACAGCAAACAATTTTCTTTTCCTGTCTCTCTCTGTCACGGTGCACACACGAGGGAGAAACAGGAACACGCAGACGAGGACGTAAACTCAAATTATAGTCTTTAATGTAGACATCAAGGGAGGACAAGGCAAGACAAGGCAGGACTTACATGGACAGGATACACCGGGGAAGTAACGAGTAGACCAGACCAAATCAAACTCAAAAGACAGGACTAATATACACAGGGTAATTAACACATAACGAGACAAACACAGCTGGAACATACTTAACTCATAATGACATGAAACAAGGACAGGAAACAAACCAAATATGGACACAAGAGGCAGGAACAGATGACACACAACAAAACCCTGACACTCTCGCAGTAAAGGTTGCCCATCTATACCACTCATTATTTTGTGCTATTTCCCATAATTCATCGTCTTCACTTATTTCTTCATAATTTTGGATATCATAGTCATTGTTTCTACGATATTTGGATGTCCTTTGTTCTGTTGAGTTGGTATCATTATTGGTTTTGTTCAAAGGCTGAAAAGTTAATGGAAGGGAAGTCGGGCTGTTTTCCATTGGTTGAGCTTGGACTTGCATTATTAGATGCACTAGGCATATGCTGATCATTGTCCATGCTGTTATGTTCATTTTTCTCATTTGTGGGAGTATCTTCACTTGGTATAGCTCCTTGTTGATCCTTTTTGGAGTTTCTAGTACTGTGCTCTCTTTCATTTTCTGTATTTCCTGTTTCAATTCTCTCCTCTTATTTCTTCGCTTTTACTTTGATACTCTGGTGCAGTGGTTTAAATGATACCAGGTATTACTTCCTTCAACTTGGACTGCTGTTGGAGTAGCTGTTACCACTTTATAGGGTCCCTCTTGCCTGGGTTCGTTCCACTTTCTCCTGAATACTCTCAGATACACTAAGTCCCCTGGAACAATTGGACAAGCTGCCCCTGCTTCCTCCTTAGGCTGCTGCTTTCTTGTTTCCTGCAAATAGATAGCTTTATGTATTGCAGTTAGTTTCTTCATATAGGCTCTAAGTTCCATTTGCAATTGTTCTAGTGGGGGTCCTTTATAGGGGCCCCTACAGAATGGCGCAGGCATGGGTCGACCCGTAAGCATTTCATGCGGTGTTAAGTGCGTACTTCTGTTAATTTGCATACGATAACTCATTAATGCAAGAGGCAATGCATCAACCCAGTTAAGTTTAGTACTTGCACATATTTTGTTAATTTTAGCTTTAAGGGTACCATTTAATTTCTCAACCATACCCTGCGATTGTGGATGATAGACGCACCCTAATCTTTGTATTATTCTTAATTGTTGCAGTACTTGCTTCACAGTTTTCTGAATAAATGAGGATCCATTATCTGAACTTATTTCAGATGGTATTCCAAATCTAGGAAATACTTCTCTTGTCAGAAATTTAATCACTGTTGCTGCCCCTTCATCTGCCGATGGTACTGCCTCCACCCATCTACAGTACTAAATCTGTCTATTATCACAAGCATACACCTTTTACCTTGCACCCGTTTTATCATGTCCACATAATCCATCACCAAATGTTTAAACGGTCCTTCTGGTACTGGTATATGACCTATTGGTGTTGTTATACCTTTTCTAACATTATGTTTGGCGCAAATTTCACAGGAGGACAGAAATTCATCCACCACTGATGTTAAATATGGGGACCAATATCCTTGTTGTTTAATCCTCCTTATCACCTCCCCCCTCGCACAGTGATCAAATCCATGTGCATCCGGAATTAGAATGTTTAGAAGAGTGGTTGGTGCAACAATGTGTCCTTCATGTGAACGCCAAACATTTTGAGTGTCTTTAATAGCTCCTCTTTGTTGCCACATAAACTGTTCATATGAAGTTGTTTGTTCTTGTATCCGAATAATATCATCTAATTGAGGTTGTGGCTCTATTAAAACGATTGGAGCTAATATTGCTGTTTCTCATCCTGAGGCTTTTTTAGCTTCCAAATCTGCTACATTATTTCCTTTGTTTACATAGTCATTTCCTTTTTTATGTTTTTGACATTTTATAACTGCTTATCGCTTAGGTAGCATCATTGCAGAGATTAACTGAATAATTTGGTCAGCATGTTGGATTGGAGATCCATCTGTCTTTTTGAAACCTCTCTGTTTCCAAACTGCTCCAAATAGATGACAAACACCATGAGCATAGGCTGAATCAGTAAAAATATTTACTGTCTGTCTTTTTGCTAATTCACAGGCAACCGTAAGAGCTTTAAGCTCAGCTAACTGAGCTGAGCAGGGTTGTACACAGTGTTGAGATATTACAGTTACAAATTTGTCTCCATCTTTTCTTACAACTGCATACCCTGAATGAGTTCCTGAATGATCTTTAAAACTGGAACCATCTACAAAATATATCACTTCTGCCTCAGAAATTGGCATGGATTCAAGATCAGGTCGTAATCTAGTAAAGGCCAGTGCACTGGCTACACATTCATGTGGTTTCCCTTCAAAAGCTAACGGGATCAATTCAGCAGGATGTATAGTACTACAGCGTTTAATTGTAACATCTGGATAAGTGAGTAATGAGGAATATGCCAAAATCCGAGCTGGAGTCAGAACAAATTTTCCTTGCTCTATTAATTCCACAGTTTTGTGGTGTGTATAAATTGTTACAGGATATCCCATTGTTATTGTCGACACTTTCTCATAAGCATAATGGACTGCTGCCAAATCTTGCTGATAACAGGGCGGGTAACCTTGTGCTACATTATCCAACTTTGTGCTGTAGTATGCTATAGGTTGTTTTTTCCTTCCACTACAGCTTTCTTGCATTAATACAGCTGATGCATACCCATCAATTCTGTTTGCCACATATAGATAAAATTGTTTACTGTAGTCGGGATGTGTGAGGGTTGGTGCCCTTTGTAATTCTTTCTTTATTGATTCAAATGTTATCAATGCATCTGTAGTCCATTTTAGGGTGTTGCTTAAATGTTCTAATCCTGCTTGTTTCATAAATTTCTCTTAATGGTGCTGTTTTTATTGCATAGTCCTCCATCCGGTCTGCATTAAAGCCTACCATTCCTAAGAATGTCATAATTTGCCCTACTGTTTGTGGCAGTGATATTTTACTTATGCCTTCCAAATGTGATGGGGCTATAGCTTTCGTACCATATGCAATTAGCCTTCCTAAATATTCAACTTGCGGCTGACAATAATGCAGTTTAGTTTTAGATACTTTATGACCACCTTGGGCCAATTTAGTAAGCACTTTAATATAATCTTTGTGACACTGTTCTAATGTTGCAGAACAAATCATTAAATCATCTACATATTGTAACAAAGTACTATCAATCATAAGATCTTCTAAATCTGCTCTTAGTACTTGATTAAATATATGTGGCGAATGTTTATACCCCTGAGGCATTCTAGTATAAGTATACTGTTTTCCAGCATATGTAAATGCAAATAAATACCTACTTTCTTCTGCTAATGGAATGCTGAAGAATGCTGAGCAGAGATCAATTACGGTGAAATATTTAGCATCAGAAGGAACATTTGTCAGCAGCGTGTGTGGATTTGGAACTTCTGCTGTCCAATCTTCTACTATTTCATTTATTGCTCGTAGATCGTAGCTTTTATAACAGAAGCAAGTGGAGTATTACAATAACTAGTTGTTTCTAGCAGGAGGCTTTTACTAAACCATCAATAGTGTTTTTAATTCCTGTTTCAGCTTCAGATCGTATAGGATATTGCCATTTTCTTGGCAGGCCTACACCAGGTTTAAGTCGTACTATTATGGGATTTGCAGATTTTACTATTCCTACATCTGTGTCATGTTGAGACCATAACTCAGGTGGAACTTGACTTTCCATGTCTTTAAACAATTCGCTATTCGAAACTTGTTGTATTTTAGGAATTGTCATTTGTACTGGAATTTTATGATTTACAAGTACTTCCTGTGGGACACCTGTTAATGTGGTATTGCATAAGATTTTAATGTAATCTTTGTCTTTAGAATGAAAAATTAACGGATTCATTGTTGCTTCCCACTGGAACTGTTTAGCTTTTTTCATCATTGTTCCTAAATCTTTTGTTTCCCAATATTTTCCTATATATAAAGATACATGTGGAACAGAATTTGGTACATTGAACCAATTTTTTTATAAAATAATTTTCAGTTATGTTCATTGCCGCTCCCTTTTTTCCACCTATAATATAATCTGAAGTAATTTCTATTTTTTGTCCTTTTGTCTTTCCTTGCCAGTTTTTTTCTTTTTCTGTATCCTTTTCAGGATCATATATCATTGTACAGTGGAATTCCGTTTTTTGTAGCCGTGCCTAATGAATTTGTGCTTCAATAAATTTTCCCCATTCATCAACAATTTGTCTTACATCTTCTTCTATTTGTCCTATGCAGTACACATTAGCTGTTGGTTGTGAAATAATTATCATTTGAGTTTCCAGTCCTTGCATATCTATATATACTCCATCTGGAGAACACCAAATTTGCAGGCCTAGTTTGCATAATGCATCTCTTCCAAATAAGTTAACAGGAGTTTGATTTGATACCAGGATAGATATGGTCACACTTTTATTTTTGGTTTGTAGACACACTGGAGCAGTCATTGGAATTAGCTGCATTTGTCCCGAGAATCCTATTGTCTTTATAAATTTTCCAGACATGGGGAGATGTGAAGCATAATTTGAATTAACGCACGTATGAACTGCTCCTGTATCGACCAACATGGATGTGGATTTACCCTCTATATTAACTTGCAACATTGGTTCTTGATTAGCATTAGTTGTTAACATTGGAAATTGACTCTCCCCAATAGGATTCTCTGGGCCTCCCTAATACCCTTGTTTTGAACCTCCCCAATGATTTACCGTACCCTGTGGTGGGCCTCGTGGTGGACCTCATGGTGGACCTTGAAAGGGCTGGCGCCAGCTCCCCCTTCCTCCCATAAGAGGACATATTTTTTTGCTATGACCCAGCTGACCACAATTCCAGCATTCTTCCTGAAGCCCTTCAGGTTGTTCTTTATTTGTTTGGTTTACTTGAACCATTTTCTTTTGCACCATTCTTGGTTGTTCAGTATAAATGTGGATAATAGGTGTTGGGGTCTGATAGGTATTTGGAGACATTCCAGCAGGTGGAACCATTTGAACTTCTGGTGGTGGAGTCATTTGAGCTGTCGACAGTGGAGCACTTGCAGGATTCATTATTGTCATTTGTTCCACTTCGTCTTTCTTTACTGTTGCTTGAATCTTTTTCTTGTGTTTGTTGATTAATTCTTCAAGCTGCAGTTGAGTTAGTTTTTTCTGCAGTTCTTTTTCTTAATTTTGTAGTTTCTGTTCATTTTTTCGGTATTGTTCCACTGAATGCGTTACATGGTCACAAAACTCCTTATGAGATTTGGAGGTTAGACCAACCACATCCTCCAGCTTGCTTTTTACTGGTTGCGGCATGGCATCAATAATGGCATTTCTGAACAATGTAGACATTAACGGGTCTCCTTCTGGATTCCCTTCAGTCTCTTGTTTCCATCTTTTTAGTTGTTTTTGTATGTAGGTGTTTGGGTTTTCTGTTTCCCCCAGTTGATCTCCCTTTAATGCTTTAGGGTCCACTCTGGATGGGTATTCTGCTCGCAATGTTTGCCACACTGCTGGGCGGTAAGCATCAAACACAGTTCCATCCATATAACAGGAATCAGCAGCTCTCTCCAGGTCTGATGCTTGGATGATTTCTTCCATCTTTGTTCCTCCTAGGATTCTTGCTAAAAGGGCTTTAATGTCCCCCACAGCCAGCAATTTGCCCATTGTCTCTTCTTCAAATGTTTTAATCCATTTTCCAGCCCCCTCATGGACATCCGGGAGGCGAGCAATCAGCCCCTCAAGGTCCTGAGTTTCCCAAGGCACGTACTGTCCCTGCGTACCTTTAATTAGAACTGGAAGTTGTTTTGCCTCTGGTCTCAATGTGCCCTTCTCCCTACCTTGTGACCATCTTTCCTCATCAAATGATAACTCCTCTTCTTCACTCTTTTTCCCTACTTTTTAATAATCTACTTCTAGTTCTAATCAATGTATCTGTATCTTGTATTATTTCTTCAGTTTCTTTAATTTTTTCATCTATTTTTGTTTCTATCACCTGTGTTCGTGCTTCTATATCCTCTTCTCTTCACAATTATCTTCTCACAAAAGATAGTTGTGGTGGACTTCAGGAGGACGAACTCCATTGACCACCCCCCACTGACCATCGACAGCTCGACTGTGGAGAGAGTCAGCAGCACTAAATTCCTGGGGTTGCACATCACGGAGGATCTCACCTGGTCCACCAACACCATGTCACTCTCCAAGAAGGCACAACAGCGTCTACACTTTCTCCGCCGGCTGAAAAGAGCAAGTCTCCCTCCACCCATCCTCACCACATTCTACAGGGGCACCATTGAGAGTGTGCTGACCAGCTGCATCACTGTCTGGTATGGGAACTGCAGTGCTGCTGACCATAAGACCCTCCAGCGGACAGTGAACACGGCTGCAAAGATCACCGGTGCCCCTCTCCCATCCATCCTGGACATTTTCCTCGCACGATGCTCCAGCAAAACCAACAGTCTCTTCCAGCTCCTACCATCAGGAAGATGGTACCGGAGCATCAGAGCCTGCTCCACCAGACTGCTCAACAGCTTTTTCCCCCAGGCTGTGAGAGCCCTGAACTCAGATCACCCCGCCCCACCACCAAACACCCTCCAACCTTACCACACCAAATAAAAAAACTGTGAACATTTTTGTGCAATTCAAGTGTGCTACACACAGGTGAGTGGGCCTGTACAAACCACCTGTAGCAGCACACTCTCCTCTATGCACTAGACACTTTTCCTACACAATCCCACAAAAGACTCAGCAATATATGTATGTTTACATGCTCATGCACCACCACAAATCATTTTGTACTGTTCCTCAGCTAGCTGCTTGACTCACAATGTTTCTCTCTGCACATTTACAGTATTTATGTGAAGCATTCGCATAGTTTGTATAGTTTGTATTATTTTTTATCTTTATCTTTAGTTGTATAGGGAAAACAATATATATAGTATACTTAGTCAAAATCTGTCAGTAGGTTAGTTGTGTATAGGTTTATACTGTTTTACTTCATTGTTGTCTGTATTGATGTCTGTATTTATGTAGCACCGTGGACCCGTGAGGCACGACATTTCATTCCACTGTATGTCCCCACATGTAGCGGAATGACAATAAAGCTCAACTTGAACTTGAACTTCTCTCCTCCATGAGAAGATACTCCACAGTATTTTCCCTTATACTGTGTTTTTATTTTTTCCAATGCTGTTCGCGCTTGTTTATAACAATCTAGAGGCAAAACAGGTTTTCCTTTTTTCCCTTGAAGTTTTTTAGGTCTTATATCCAATTCAGTTTCTTTTTCTTTTTCTAACTCTACATGCCCCTCCATTTGCGTTTCTCCAATCACTTCTACAGTCCCTTTTAGCATGGGGAACTGACCTTCAGTGGATCTGTAAGGCGGTGGTGGTATTTTACCTAACATTTCTTCTTTTTTCTTTGTTTCTGTATCTGCTTCTTTCAGCATTTTCCTTGCCTGTTTGATATTTCTTAGCATATCTTCTACTTCTTTTTTAAACAGTGCCAGTACTTCTTTTTCTCTTTCTCTTTTTATTTCTCTTTTTTTACGTTTAGCACTTAGTCCTTTTGTCTTATGATTTTTTATCAAGGTTTCCATTTCCTCACACAATGATACATCAAATGTTCCTTCTTTTGGCCATTTAGTCATCAATTCCTTAGTTCTCTTCTGCCATTTGTTTGAAGTTTCTTCTATCAATTCTTTACTCAATGGATATTTTAACCCTAATACTCCTACTGGAGTAGTCGCCATAATTAATCTTGATTTTTATTCTTTCTTTTTCCTCCCTTTTCTTTTTCCTGACTTTTAACTTTATAATTAACTAATCAATATATATTTTCAAAAGAGAAATTTTCCTTTTTATTTTTATTTTACTATATCATATTTTAATCTTAATCACTATATTTCAGTAATAATTTTATTAATATATTGTTTTTCCTTTTCTAAATTATATATAATTGTTTTTAGTAACATTTTCCTGTACTCGAATGCCCAAACTCAATTGTATTTCTTGTATCGTATTGTGATCGTGGGTGATAATCCTATATTCAGGCTCACACAAGACTTTTCCTTCCTGATCAGTGATGTGAATAACGGCGTTAAATAAACGGCGTTACTAACGGCGTTATTGTTTTCAGTAACGAGTAATCAAACTAATTACTGTTTCCCCCGTTACAACGCCGTTACCGTTACTGACAATAAAATGCGGCGTTACTATAATTTCATTTTCAGCAAAAAAATCATTTTATTTTTCAGTTCATCTGAATGGATGCGCAGTGTAGCTTTATTTGACGTACCGTAAACTCTAGTGTGAAGCGCACGGCTCGCCGTAGCTTTGTCTCTCACACACACACACATACATGCGCGCGCGCTCAAAGAAAGATACAGAGAGAGCGAGTCTTTCATAACATGCAGAATTGACGCGCTACATGTAAACGATATTCTTTGTTGTATTTTCCTGTCAAAATAACTGAGTTCGTTTGGAATTCTTCAGCTTTTAAGAACTGCCGGTTTATCTGGTAGTGGGCGGAACTAATGCGCAAACGACAATCTCATTGGCCGGCGCTCACCTATTATCCTCCCTGTTTTGATTTCAGCAAATCATTTCGAGCGAACCCATACAACATGATTAATATTCATGAACCCAGCAGCTCCTTTATCCATAGTGCATTTCTTATTGTTATTAGTGGTATAATTCGTAGTAGTTTTGTTATCTTATACATTTTTTCCCCCTTTTTTATAGAAACACTAAATGACAAACAATATCTTAAGCACCACCACCAGTCCTAAGTTCAGTCAACATGACAAATATGAATTCATACTTGGTTATTCTAATTACTAAAGTTCTATCATCATATAATGCTAAATTATCATAATATCATATTATAATACTTGACTAACTGATGCTAAGTGTCAGTAGATAAATAGTGTTGATTAATGTACAATGTTTTATAATAATAATTTTTTCTATTTAGTGTCCATTTCATTAATTTAACATATTTAATATTGGGGCATCCAAGTTATTTGACATTTGAACATTTTTTTAAAAAAGTAACGCAATAGTTACTTTCCCTGGTAATTAGTTACTTTTATATAATAAATAAATATGTATTACACAAATTCAAGATCAATAAAAATCTTCTACATTTTGTGCATGACTAACCTCTCAAAGCACTTCATCATGATTGGAGTCAGTGCTATGGGACGGTCGTCGTTTAGACAGGACACAGGTGATTTCTTTGGTACCGGTATGATTGTTGTGGATTTGAGACATGTGGGGACGACTGCCTGGCTCAGCGAGGTGTTGAAGATATCTGTTAGGACATCCGTCAGCTGTGCAGCACAGTCCTTTAGTACACGGCCAGGTATGTTGCCAGGACCCACAGCCTTTCTTGGGTTAATCCTAGATAGGGTCTTCCTTACGTCGGCTGGAGACAGACAGAGTGCCTGGTCGTTCGGAGGTGTGGGCAGTTTTTGTGCAGGTGTGTCATTCTGCATTTCAAACCGTGAATAAAAGTGGTTGAGTGTATCGGGGAGGGATGGATCATCATCACAGGCCTGTGGCGGGGGCTTGTAGTCAGTGATGGTCTGAATGGCTTGCCACAGGCTCCGTGTGTCTCTGCTGTCTGTGTAGTGATTGTTGATTTTTTGAGCATATGACCGTTTTGCATTTTTGATGCCACAGGACAGATTGTATCTTGCTGTTTTGGGGGCTGCTTTATCTCCTGATCTGAATGCTTCATCTCTGGTCTTTAGCAGCCCACGAACCTCTGCTGTCATCCACGGCTTCTGGTTTGCACGTGTGATGATGGTCTTGGTGACTGTCACATCATCAATGCACTTTTTGATGTAAACAGTCACAGTTTCAGTGTACTCCTGCAGGTCTGTGTGGTTGTTGTAGGTGGCCGCCTCTTTAAACATGTTCCAGTCTGTGCACTGAAAGCAGTCCTGTAGTGTCGAGGTAGCATCATCTGGCAAAATTGTGATGAGTTTTTGAACCGGTTTGATGAGTTTCAGAAGTGGTCTATATGCTGGAATTAGCATAACAGAGATGTGGTCTGAGTACCCGAGGTGGGGGCGGGGTACAGCCTTGTAAGCGTTATTTTCTGTTGTGTAAACAAAGTCCAGTGTATTGTTTCCCCTTGTTGCAAAGTTTACATGTTGGTAGAACTTTGGCAAAACTGTCTTTAAATTTGCGTGGTTGAAGTCACCGGCTATGATGAAAAAGCAGCCGGGGTTATTTGTTTGTTGTTCACTGATGGCGCTATACAGTTCATGAAGTGCGTCCTTAGCGTTTGCACATGGTGGAATGTAAACTGCGACAATAACAATGGCCGTGAACTCCCGCGGCAGATAGAATGGTCGACACTTTACAAACATAAACTCCACCAATGGTGAACAGTGTTTTGATACTACCGCAGCATTGTTACACCATTCTTTGTTGATATACACACACAAGCCACCACCGCGGGTCTTACCAGAAAGTGATGTGTCTCTGTCTGCTCGGTAGCAGGTTAGCCTGTTCAACTGAATGGCGGAGTCCGGGATGGATCCAGTGGAGGATATCACTCTGATGAGTAGCCTAAGATTACTTGCATCTGTTGTGTTATTGTTGTTATTGTGACATAACTTACACATTTTACTAGTTAGACTTTTCCCAAACTCTAATTCCTGACTACATGAATGAAATCAAGTGAAACATTTTGAAATATGTGTAATTTCACTGTCTAAATGTTGCTTCACAACACCAGGATGTTTGTTTAATGTTTTATAACATATAGAACCACAATATATAAAAGTAGTGTGTGTTAACACTATGAATTTGTTTTGCACAAAGGTGTGTTACTGTTCAAGTCTCAGTGTTCAGATCAGTATGTTCAATCGTGTGTCCTTGACATTTCACTGTGTATATTTTATTATACTGTATTGCAAATAAAATGCAAATAATAATCAAAAACCCACATTATTTTACTCTCCTCGCACTCTTTCTTACCTGCCTCAGCTCAGTCACATTCATATTGATGGCCCATTATGGGAGGCCCTTTGTCTCTCAGGTGTGAATCACTAAATATTCATGGCCATTGTCACTCCCTCGCATAAGGGCATTCTATCACAAAACATGTTTAACAAATGTTAAATCAATACACGGAACAGGATAATTTTCACATCATTTTGTAGCAAAAACTCTAGTCTACCACATCCAGTTCTCAAAAGTCTTGTGAACAAATGTTCTGTATGTGTTTTATGGCCTTATTTCAGTGACTTAAAAAAATAATGATAATCACTAACCACTCATAAACGTTGTTTTCTCAAAAAGACAAACATGTACTTTCATGCTGCTCACATATTATTGTAGCCCAGTTTGTGTTGAATACAGTGTTATCAGACCTTAGCCGTTAATATTTATTAAGATACTGAAAAAAACACAAATGTCAGGGCATGTCAAAACTTCTCCAGGGCCCCAAAACACCCTCTACTATGGGGGGCTAGTCATAGTACTCGTCATAACTGCTGGTTATTGTCTCAGCATTAATGAAGTTGTACGTAGTTATTTTAATTATCGGGGGCTAGACAAATATTACTAGCATAACCGCTGATTATTGTTTGATCTTTATTCAAGTTGTACGTAGTTATTTTAACTATCGGGGGCTAGATAAAAATACTATTGAAATATTAACATATTTCATAGTACTAGCATAACCACTGATTATTGTCTCAGCTTTAATTAAGTTGCACGTAGTTATATAAATATCGGGGCAAATAGACAAATAATACTAGCATAACCGCTTATTATTGTTTGAACTTTAACTAAGTTGTACATTGGTAACTGTAGGGGGCTAAACAGAACTACTATTTAAAGAATGGTAAGCATGGGCGACCTATTAAATAGTATTCGTCATAACCTCTGGCTAATGTTCAGCCTGCGAGTTTGTAATCGTGGGATCTTACAATGACTTTAGAATTCCCTTATAATGTATTATAAATATGGGCTTCATAGAAAGTGTTACCAATGTTACTTGTAATATTATTGATGCTTTGATTTTTATAACAGTTTGTAGTGATTTTTTTTTACCTAGTAGAAGTATATATTCTCTAGCTGTGTCCCAATTCGTAGGCTATATCCCCCAAAGTGTGCATTTGAAGGCCGATTGCATCACAGCGGCACGGCGAAGACCGTCCCAATTCACGATGCATCCGAAGGCTGATTGCGTCACCACGGCACTATGAAGGCTGCCGTAATTCGAAAGTGACATCAAATGCACCCTCCGTTTTGCTGGCAAATGAAGGATACAACAGATGGATCCTTCGCAGCCTACCCTATCCCAGAATTCACAGCGCGCCGGCGATGACGGGACTTTTATTGAAAGAAAATTGCGGGTGATGGTTCTGTGGCAGCTGACGAATACACTTCTAAATGTAAGTATTGTGATTTAATTTACTCAAATAGCTAGCGAAACAAATGTCAAAAGTCAGGTCTTAAAAAATGTGAACTTAAACTAACAATACCAGTGCACAGATTCAGGTGGTCTGAGGCATAAGTTCTTATATATTTATTAAATTGAGGGCTGAATATGATAATTACTTTACTGGGGACAAAATCTCTGCCAGTCCACAACGATAAGACAAGAAGTAGATAAGACTACTTAATAATTAGATAAGTCTTTCAGCAGTATTTTTTATTATTATTATTGTACTGCTGTCATGCTAGATATGTCCACAAATGTTTTAGGCAAACTTGATGAACCAGAAATATGATTTCTGGAGTATTTTGTATGCATGTCCTGCTGTGTCATATTTTCTAACCTTAAGATAGCAGCCCTGTCTTAAAGGGGTCATCGGATGCTAAATTCATTTTACAAGTTGTTTGAACATAAATGTGTGTTGGAAATGTGTGTACACATCCATCCTATAATGATAAAAATCCACCCAGTGTTTTTGTGAGCTGAGAGCTGTCTGCGACTCCGGTGCAGGGGAAGACAAGATGTCTCCAATTAAGAGATTGAGGCGTTCTGTTGTTGGGTGTAATAATGAATATAGCAGTCATCATTTACTCCCGACATCTGAGCCGCTGAAGACGCAGAGGATTACATTTGTTTTTGAAGGTAATGCGCCCCCTGATCTACCTAAATGCGTCTATGTTTGCGCGAATTTGCGGAGAGTGCACTCTCTGCATGCTCCTCTGACCATCAATGGTGCGACCGTGGAGAGAGTGAGCAGCACCAAGTTCCTGGGTGTACACATCACAGAGGACCTCTCCTGGACCAACAACACTGCAGCACTGGCCAAGAAAGCACAACAGCGTCTCTACTTCCTCCGTAAACTCAGAAGAGCCAGAGCCTCGGCCCCCATCATGTGCACCTTCTACAGAGGCACCATCGAGAGCATCCTGACTAGCTGCATCACTGTGTGGTATGGCGCCTGCAATGCGTCCTGCCGCAAGTCCCTTCAACGGATAATGAGAGCAGCTGAGAAGATCGTTGGTGTCTCTCTCCCCTCCCTCCAGGACATCTACAGCACCCGTCTCACCTGCAAAGCCCTCCGCATTGCAGGTGATCCCACCCACCCGACACAAAACTTCTTCAGTCTGCTACCATCAGGGAGGAGACTGCGGAGTCTCCAAGCCAGGACCAACAGACTGAAAGACAGCTTCATCCATCAGGCTGTCAGGAAGCTGAACTCCCTCCCGTCCTTGCCCCCCCTCCCCTCTCTTACCCCACGCACCACTGAACTCTGACCCCCCCTCCCCCACCACCACCACCACCCACACACACACACACACACACACACATACACACACGCACACACACACACACATACACACACACTGTGACTAGCACCAGTCACTTTGTACAGCATTGGACTGACCTCATTCAACTACCTCTTCTGACAGTCTAAATAAAAGACTGCTCTTTGTCACTTTAAATAAAATAGACTCAATAAGCTCTTTGCACTACACCATTTATATTCTGCACTGTTTGTTTGCTTGTTTATCTCACTGGTTTGCACTCTATCTACCATGTGCCTTATGCCACTTTATCTAATTTTTATATTATTATTTTTATTTTTATTTTTTTCTACGTCCTTATTTGTATATTTGTAATAGTTGCATTTTGTGTACTTATATATATATATATATATATATATATATATATATATATATATGATTTGTACTTATCTGTATTTTTACGTTCTACTGTTAGTGTTTAGTGTTATCTGTATGCACCAGGGAGTAAGAGAGTAACGCAATTTCAATTCTCTGTATGTATGTACGGTACATGTGGCAGAATTGACAATAAAGCGGACTTTGACTTTGACTTTTGAATCATTCGTGATCCAGCTTCACCTACAGAAGAAGTGAGAATAAGGGTTTTTAACCTGTTAACATGCACCAGGACGCGGGCGCACTGAAAGCTCTTTGTTTGCACACGTCATTGTTTTCAAACAGATAAAGTAAAACAGGACAAAATGAATCTTGACAAACTATATATCATTTTGAAGGTCTAAGCCTCTAGCATCGATGACAGATCGCTGTTTTTCGATAGAAAGCTTATACGGAATGTATTTGCTAAATTTGTGTAAGCAGTACACATCAAAACATGTATAAAAAACCCCGCAGTACATACCATATTCATCCTGATAACGACTCTCAAACATATCCACTGCTGTAAATCCTGGTTTCGTTTCAGAGATAAGGGTCCACTGAACAACATTCCATCGAGCACTTTTAGTCCAAAGAAACAACAACGCTGTAATTTAGATCGTTAATCCTTTGTTTACGTCTCATCTCTTCAGGGAGAGTTATTGTTTGTGTCCGTTATGGAACAGATTACGCTCAAAAACAGCGTCTTGGTGGTAAAAAAACAGCACGATTTTGTAGCAGACAATGTCCCAAACAGAATGAAATCATCCAAAAAAAAAAAAAGTCAAAGATACACGGAAGATTGTTTATTTGAATTCTGGCGCTCCCTCGCGACGGCGCGTGACGCACGCTGTGACGCACCTGTCATCTGATGGGGGCGTAATTTAGCGATATTTTAGCACAATAAGAAAAAAAGAAAAAACATTTCTTTTTTTTCTTCTTCAACAGTTTTCATATATGTTTGCGTGTTTTGTGGGTAATGTGCCTTTATCTGTGTGATTAACATCCGTATGGCTGATAATCAGCATGTAATTACTGACTGTTCACAGATATCAGTGTGAATGCAGTCTATATAAAAGGCCATTATAATGTGAATATTGACTATATTGGGCAGCAATCAGTATGATTAGCATCTGTATGAATGATCTTCAGCAAGTGATTACTAATGTATGAGCAGGAGAGCAGCTGTTTGTCAGGAAATCAGTATGTAATTAAGTTATTTTTTTTTATTATTATTGTTTTTTTTTCATCACTCAAAAATTATTCTTATTGTATTTTTCTAGTGCTCAAATAAATCACTTATACGATTTCTAAGATTCTGTCTACTGTTTTATAATTGAAAAACTGCAGTGGCATGTATAAAGACTAAATAGTGTGTAGTAGAACTCTTCAATAATTTTTGTAAATATTTTTCCTCAAACCGGTGGGAGGGGGGACTAGAAAAATGTCTGCAGGAATCTCATTTTTCATGGTATCTTCTTCAGATTTGAAATATAAACTCATGAGACATGTGACTTTCAACCCATTACTTTTCTGGATTGCTCCAGGACTGATTTCATGTATTTTTATATGAAATAAAAAAATAATTCAGTGTGGTACAATTTTTATCAAGGCACTTCAGTGTCTATAACTTTTTATATTTTTGAGCATCATCAACTCTGGATGATGGATAGTAAAGGCCAAAGAGTCTTCTTTCCAAAGACACCACAATTGTGTGTGTGGCACACTGAAGTCAGGAGCTGTTACCATTTTAAGTTAGTTAGTCATTTTCAGCTGTGATTCCCAATATGGGGGGTGCAGGTTAACAGGTTAATGAATCTTTGTAAATCGCCTTTCCTAATAATGTGCTGATTGCAAGTTTCACGATGAATTAAATCTAAAGTAAACAGTCCGTCAGAGAGTGGCTCAGAAGAGAGGGCGGGGTCAGCAGAGCTCATTAACATTTAAAGGAAAATGCTACAAAACGGCTTGCTCTGACAAGAGCTGTTTTGACAGGTTTAAGTTTCACGATGAATGCAGTTGTGGCCTAATGAATAGCGAGTCAGACTTGTAACCAGAAGGTTGTGGGTTCGAATCTCAGGTCCGGCAGGGATTGTAGGTAGGGGGAGTGAATAACCAGCACACTCTCCACCTTCAATACCACGACTGAGGTGAGACCCTTGAGCAAGGCACCAAACCCTCAACTGCTCCCCGGGCGCCGCAGCATTGGCTGCCCACTGCTCCAGGTGTATGTTCACTACTGTGTGTGTGCACTTGGATGGGTTAAATGCAGAGCACAAATTCCAAGTATGGGTCACCATACTTGGCCACACACCACTTCCCTTTCCCCCCTTCCCTTAAAAAGGTGTTTTTTTTACACTACCATTGTCAGGGTTCTGTTGTGTGTGTCATCTGTTGCTGCCTCTTGTGTCCATATATGGTTTGTTTCCTGTCCTTGTTTCATGTCATTATGAGTTAAGTATGTTCCAGCTGTGTTTGTCTCGTTATGTGTTAATTACCCTGTGTATATTAGTCCTGTCTTTTGAGTTTGATTTGGTCTGGTCTACTCGTTACTTCCCGGTGTATCCTGTCTATGAGTCCTGCCTTGTCCTGCCTTGTCCTGCCTTGATGTTTCAATTAAAGACTCTTATTTGAGTTTACGTCCTCGTCTGCATGTTCCTGTTTCCTCCTCGTGTGTGCACCGTGACAGAAGACCAGACCTAACCGTAAGCAGCGCCCCTTCACCTCATTTTGTTTTGTTCGTTTTTTGAAAAGTTTTTATTTGTTCCTGTTTGTCTGTCCCGTGGCAAGGAAGTCGCCACTCGTCCTCCCGCCTTAGCCCACTGCAGGACGGCGTGGGAGTTCGGCAGGATCGCCGTGAGTGCCGCAAGTCCTCTGGCCGCGAGCCCTCATGCCCGCCGATCGCGGGAGATATCCGCCACCTGCTGTGGCTATCCTAAGCCCGCCGGCTGGTTGCCTAGTTCCCGGGTTGCCGCTCCCCCAGGCGCGCCGTTCGCGGGAGATCACGCCACCGGAACGCCTCTGACTCAATGCCCGCCGGCCCGCCTCTGACTCAATGCCCGCCGGCTCGCCTCTGACTCAATGCCCGCCGGATCGCCGCTGACTCAGGACCGCCGGATCGCCGCTGACTCATGCCCGCCGGATTGCCGCTGACTCAAGCCCACTGGATTGGCGCTGACACATGCCCGCTGGCCGCCACTATTCCTAGCCCCGTGGATTCAGTCCACTCGTCACGGCCAGGAGTGCCGTGTTTGTCTTGTTGTGCCCACAGGAACATTTTAATCATCATGTCCGTCTTGTCCATGGAGACTCGTCTGGGGCAGGCGGCTCCTTGATTTGTGGCCGTGGAGGCCATTCCAGCCGCCTGCCTCCCTGTCGTTAAAATGGAAGCGGTTGCTGAGGGACCCTGTTAGGACCCCTGACTCCTCGTCATGCCCAGAGGAAGCCTCAGCTTCCGAGCTTAGCCCAGGAGGGCTTCCTGTTCCTGTGGGTTGTCCTGTCCCTGTCTTGTCCTGTCTGTTTAGCCCCGGAGGGCTCCTGATACCCCCTAACTTCCCCAGGGAAATTTTTTTTGGGGGTAAAAGGGTCCCGGCTGTAGGGGCCGGGCCGAGGGGACCGAGGCCACGGCCACAAGGACCATCTGCCATGGCCTCCTGAGCTCCCTGCACTGCCATGGCCTCCTGAGCCCCTAGCTACGCCATGGCCTCCTGAGCTCCCTGCACCGCCATGGCCTCCTGAGCTCCCAAAGCCGCCATGGCCTCCTTTGTCTGTCTGTTCCGCTCTGGAGGTCCCCGTCCTGTGTTCCTGTCCGTGTTTGTCCTGAGGGGCCTCCAGAGCGCCCACCCCCCTCCCCGGTGGAACTGTTACGGCGTGGGACACGCCTTCCGGGAGGGGGGAGTTATGTCAGGGTTCTGTTGTGTGTGTCATCTGTTCCTGCCTCTTGTGTCCATATATGGTTTGTTTCCTGTCCTTGTTTCATGTCATTATGAGTTAAGTATGTTCCAGCTGTGTTTGTCTCGTTATGTGTTAATTACCCTGTGTATATTAGTCCTGTCTTTTGAGTTTGATTTGGTCTGGTCTACTCGTTACTTCCCGGTGTATCCTGTCTATGAGTCCTGCCTTGTCCTGCCTTGATGTTTCAATTAAAGACTATTATTTGAGTTTATGTCCTCGTCTGCATGTTCCTGTTTCCTCCTCGTGTGTGCACCGTGACAACCATTGAGAAATTTTAAGTCTTTCCTTTTTCTCTTCTTTTAGGACAGTTCTGGAGAAAATGGTGCTGCTGTGAAACTTAAAAATGTAATGAATGAAGTTGTTCTGTACATTACTTTTGTAATTTAAGTTATTTGTAAATGAAGCAAAGTAATTTGTGTGCATTGTTTTATTTTTGTATTGTAAGTTGAAACTTAAATGCATAAAATACAAGAAGTAGTTCTGGAAATTGTTTATTTTTGCAAAGCAAGTTATCATTTGTAAATGAAAATAAATTGTTCTGTATAAAAGTACTTTTTACAACTAAGAACAAAATAACTTAAATTCAACATCAGAAAAACAACATAAAATAAATGAACAATACATAAAACAGATTGGAGAAAAAAACAAAAACAAAAAAAAAACATTTGTATGTGCACTTCAGCATTCAGCTGAGCAGGGAGACCCTGATGAACCTGCTGGACCTGGATGGGCTGCCACAATAGATAGCCTGGTGCGGCCTCTGCCAGTGGGACATCATCTGGGAGGGTCTCCAGAGTGTTTGAGTGCATATTTCCACTGTCCAGCACAGGGACGTTCAGGTTTATCCTGCAGTACAGGGGTCTGATCTGATTTAAGGAAAGGAGGAAAGGACTAATTGTGTAGAGCCATGACAAATTAATTGGTGGAAGAAATATTGAGTTACTTTAGTAAAGTACTTTCAGTAACTACTAATTGTCACGGTGCACACAGCAGGGAGAAACGAGGAACACGCAGACGAGGATTAAACTCAAAATGACAGTCTTTAATGTTGACACAAGGCAGGGCAAGACAAGGCTAGGCAGACTCACAGAAAAACCGGGGAGTAACGAGTAGACCAGACGAAATCAAACTGAACAGACAGGACTATAAATACACAGGGATAATCATAGATAACGAGACAAACACAGCTGGACAAGAACATGAGAAAACATGAGGCGGGAACACAAGACACACGACAGAGGACTGACATAACTCCCCCCTCCCGAAAGGCTCGTCCCGAGCCTTAACAGTTCCACCGGGGAGGGGGGGGTGGCGCTCTGGAGGCCCCTCAGGACAGGCATGGACAGGAAGACAGGACGGGGACCTCCAGAGTGAAACAGACAGATTGGAGCTGGGAGCTCTGGCAGCCATGTCGGAGCTGTGGGCTCAGGAGGCCATGGCAGGTCATCTTCGGGGCCTTGGCCTCGGACCCCTCGATCCAGCCCCTACCGCCGGAAACCTTTCTACCCCCAAAAAAAATTTCCCTGGGGTAGTTAGGGGGTATCAGTAGCCCTCCGGGGCTGGACAGACAGGAACGTACAGTACAGGAAAGCTCTCCGGAGCAGACAAACAGGACATGACAGCCCACAGGACCCAGAAGCCCTCCTGGGCTGGCTTGGAAGCTGAGGCTTCCTCTGGGCATGACGAGGAATCAGGGGCCCTCACAGGGTCCCTCAGCAACCGCTTCCACTTCTGCGACAGGAGGGGCAGGCAGCTGGGACTGGCCTTCATGGCCACAACTCGAGGAACCACCTGCCCCAGACGAGTCTCCGCGGACAAGACAAGACAAGGTAAGTTTAAAATGTTCCTGTGGGCACAACAAGACATAAACACGGCACTCCTGGCCGGAACATGTGAACTGGATCCACGGGGCTTGAGTCAGCGGCTGGACGGTGGCGTGAACTCCCGCGAACGGTGGGCCTGGGTGAGCCGCGGACGGCGGCGTGATCTCCCGCGAACGGCGGGTCTGGGTGAGCCGTGAACGACGGCGTGATCTCCCGCGAACGGCGGGCCTGGGAGAGCCCCGGATGGCGGCGTTATCTCCCACGAACGGCGGGCCTGGGAGAGCCATGGACGGCGTCATGATCTCCCGCGAATGGCGGGCCTGGGTGAGCCGCGGACGGCAGCGGATATCTCCCATGATCAGCGGGCTGGATGAGCCGCGGACGGCGGCGTGAACTCCCGCGAACGGCGGTCTGGGTGCTTGCGGCCAGCGGACTCGCGGCACTCGCAACGATCCCGCCGAACTCCCACGCATCATCCACGGGCTAGGGCGGGAGGACGAGTGGCGACTTCCATGCCGCGAGGGACAAAACAGACAGGCAGGAACAAAACAAAAGACTTTTAAAAACGAAAAACAAAACGAGGTGAATGGGCGCCGCTTACTGTTAGGTCTGGTCTTCTGTCACGGTGCACACAGCAGGGAGAAACGAGGAACACGCAGATGAGGATTAAACTCAAAATGACAGTCTTTAATGTTGATACAAGGCAGGGCAAGACAAGGCTACGCAGACTCACAAAAAAACACCGGGGAGTAACGAGTAGACCAGACGAAATCAAACTGAACAGACAGGACTATAAATACACAGGGATAATCATAGATAATGAGACAAACACAGCTGGACAAGAATTAACGGTAACACTTTAGAATAACTGCACACTATGAATCATTAGTTAAGCATTAGTAAATAGTCAATCCATCCTTTATAAAGCATTGTTCCAGCATTAATAGGCATTAGTAAGCAGTTTATAAATACAGCTATAAATGTTTTGTTCTTGAGCATATATATAATGTTTAATAATTGTATTTTTATACTTTATTAATGATCAATTTAACATTTCTAAATTATTACGTTATTTACAAACCAGTTATTTAGCAGTTGTCAGTGGTTCATAAGATCATTTAGAAAGTGTAAGTAAATGATTAATAAACTATTTAAATGCACATTTATAAATCTTATTATTTAGACACATCATAATAATTGCTCAGTGTTAATAAATGCTTTATTAACACATAGTCCTGCTGTAATTCATGATTAAGTCAGGTAGTTATAAAACATTTAGCAGTTGCCAGCCATCTATTTGTGTGAGCTCATCTAAAGTGAGGATTATTTATATCTTATAAAGCATTTACAAAGGAGATTTAAAGACTCATTTATCTCCCAAACAGAAAAGTTAAACAAACACAACACAGAGGGATACAGAACACAAATATTTTTTCAAGATGCAAAAAAATGAAACCGTACAACTGTACACTTGATAAAAAATTAAAAATAAACCTCTGAAATTTCATTGTAAAAAATAAAATAAAATAAATAATTCAAGTGTACAGTTTCATTTTTTGTATCTTGAAAAAAATATTTCTGTTTTGTATCCCTCTGTGTTGTGTTTGTTTATTTTTTCTGTTAGGAAGATAACTGAGCCTTTAAATCTCCTTTGTAATAGATATGCCTCATAAGTAAAGAACAAGGCATTTATAGCTGTATTTATAAACTACTTACTAATGACTATTAATGTTGGGACAATGCTTTATAAAGGATGAACTAACTATTTACTAATGCTTACCTAATGATTCATAGTGTGCAGTCATTATGAAGTGTTACCTCTCTCTCTCTCTCTCTGTCTCTCTCTCTCTCTCCCTCACCCACCCCCTCACCCAGCTCCTCACTTCCACACTCAACACACACACACACACACAGAGACACACCCATCCACCCCCACACACACACATAGTGCACACACATCAGATGTCTGAAAGATGTTTTAATTTTCTGTTATTCATAGACCTTTTGTAAAGTCATGAAACTAACCATACTTCTTCAGAATGACTTGCTCTATGTATGTAAAAAGTTTGGAAGTGTTTGGAAGCTGCACTTTAAGGATATAAGAAAATAACTGCTCTCTTTTTTACTGTACATTTAATAAATCGCCATTAATACACCGTTCAAGATATCCTAAATCCGTTTGCAATTTAGCATCTTCAGTATATTGGCATCATGTTGACAAAGTTTGGTGTGATCTACTTGTTTCTGCTTGGAGGAGTATGAATGTATTTACAGCCTGATTTCCCCCGAAAATGACATTTAAATAAATGTAGCCGACTTCCTGTTGGTCATAGCTAATGACTGTAAATTAGAAAGTTGTCCGGTTTGATTAGAACAATTTATGTACCGAGTTTGGTGTCTGTAGCTAAAACTAACCCCCCCATTTTTGACAAAAGGTGGCGCTATAGAGTGCCTCTTCCACGCCCGTTTATGAGCTTTTTCCAGTGTCTAACTATCATCAATACTAATATGTGTGTTGAGTTTCACGAAATTCTAATCATGTTATCTACCTCAAAATAACCGGAAAAGAATATTGAGATTTGAAACATTTCCATGGCAACAGTATTTTAGATATCAATATTCCTTTCACAGTTTTACATCAGCCATGTTTTGACATTATTCTGATGAAGTTTGAAGCAAATCGATTAAAACTGATTTTCTACTGTTAATATACACCATGTTAGTTAATGCATTTACTAACGTTAACAAATGAGACATTATTATAGTGTTACCAAAGCTTTTAATGATTTATGAGCATTTTTTAACGATATACTTTTCCATGAACTAACATGAATAATTTTTACTAACACAAATAAAGTAAAAATATATTGTTCATATTTAGTTTATGTTAGTTGTGAATTAACCAATTGTTAAAAAACTATATTATTTAACTGTTAATTAACATCAACAATAATTATGTACCATGTATTAATTCCAAAATGTATTAATACATTATTAACATTTAAAGTTGTATCTTTTGAACATGACTATTTTTACTAACAATAAAAAGATTAATAAATGCTGTAAAAAATATATTTTGTTCATTGTTAGTTCATATTATCAGTGAGGAATTAACATGCTATAAAAATATATTGTTCATTGTTAGTTGAAGTTAGTTAATGCATTCCCTAATGTTAACAAATGAGACCTTATTATAAAGTGTTACCTAAACCTTTAATGATTCATAAGCATTTTTAAAAGGTTTTATTGATCTATAAGCATTTATGAAATATTTTGCCTGCATTACAGCTTAGTCTTCATCTGTGAGCTGAACTGTTTTACTGTTACATTCATGAGATGATGTAAATTCAGATGAATATCATGTCAGAGGGTGTCATAGTTCAGTATCAAATTAGTGTCAAATTATTATTTGCAGCACAAAAATTTATAAGACCACATGTATGTATCTTTAGATTTTTTTTCTGTTGTAATTAACATAATTATTAACCTACTTATATAAAATTATGTTGTCAGTGCCCTACAAATTAACTGGTTCTTGGAATTTTTTTTTTTTTGTCCCTAAGACTGACAGAAAAAGATAAGGCCTAGGAGATTTCTTAAGCTATAATGCAAAAAAAAAAAAAAAAAAAGATTAATTAAATAAATAAATACTGATTGTTTTTTTTCTAGTGATTAAAGAGATGTTTAAAAGTCTCTCTCTCTCTCTGTGTCTCTCTCTCTGTCTCTCTCACCCACCTCCTCACACTCACACTTAACAGACAGACTCACCCATCCCCCCACATACACAGAGCCAGTGTGATCAAATGTCTTGATAGTTTATTAATTTTCTGTTATTCATAGACCTTTTGTAAAGTCATGAAACTAACCATACTTCTTCAGAATGACTTGCTCTATGTATGTAAAAAGTTTTGAAGTGTTTGGAAGCTGCACTTTAAAGATATAAGAAAATAACTGCTCTCTTTTTTACTGTAACTTTAATAAATCGCCATTAATACACCGTTCAAGATATCCTAAATCCGTTAGCAATTTAGCATCTTCAGTATATTGGTATCATGTTGACAAAGTTTGGTGTGAACTACTTGTTTCTGCTTGGAGGAGTATGAATTTATTTACACCTTTTTTCCCCCTGAAAATGACATTAAAAAAAAGATAGCCGGCTTCCTTTTGGTCGTAGCTAATGAGTGTAAATTAGAAAGTTGTCCGGCTTGATTAGAACAATTTATGTACCGAGTTTGGTGTCTGTAGCTAAAACTAACCCCCCTTTTTCTGACAAAAGGTGGCGCTATAGAGTGCCTCTTCCACGCCCGTTTATGAGCTTTTTCCAGTGTCTAACTACCATTAATACTCATATGTGTGTTGAGTTTCATGACATTCTAAACATGTTATCTGCTTCAAAATCACCAGAAACAAATTTTCAAGTTTGACACGTTGCCATGGCAACAGTATTTTAGATATCAATATTCCCTTCACAGTTTTACATCGGCCGTGTTTTGACATTATTCTGATGAAGTTTGAAGAAAATCGATTAAAAATAAGATGCTGAATTCAAAGCATTTTGAAAATGACACACTTCCTGCTGCCAGTTGGCACTATAACTTTGACTCCTAATAGTCACATCTATGCTCTCGGCATCATACAACGAACAAAACCCTGAAGTTTGATCAAAATCAGAAAATGTATGTGGATGTTATTAGACGCTTCCTGTCTCTCATTTTTCACCATAAATTAATCGCCTCGCCACAGGCAAACTGTTCGAGATATCAAAAATATCTTGGCAATTTTGCGTCCCCAATGTCTTGAGATCATGTTCTCCAAGTTTGGTGGCAATCGGTTGGTAATCCTCAGAGGAGTATATCAAATTCCAGAGCATGCGTTTTTTAAACAGCCCTGAATAGCCGACTTCCTGTTGGGCGGAGCCTATGACATGCAGTGTGAAAGTTGTTCAGCTCAATGAGATCTATATGTGTACCGAGTTTCATATGAATACGTGCAAGTATGTGTGAGCTATACATCAAGTTTTCTGACTGTGTTCCAGGGGGCGCCGTAGAGCCCCTGTGCCACGCCCGGGTCCCAGCCTCTGTGGCGTCCTGATGGCAGCAGATTCCAACGTGTGTGCCAATTTTCAAGAGTTTTTGAGCACGTTAAGGCCCCCAAAAGTACCCGGAAGATTGAATAAAAAAAATAAAAAATAAAAAATACAAATATAGCTGCAAGCAGCGATGGCGGGCCCAAGCCGTCAGTTCAACCGCCACCCCGGTGGCATCAAGAAAAAGGGGCACAGCGAGCACATGCATTTACAGTAACCCTCCGGCAGTCTGGTTTTAATTGATACAGCAATTAAAGGGTTAATCCAAACCATCAAGACTGTGAAAGACTGTTATTTTAATAAATCGTCACGGCAACACCATTCAAGATATCCAAAATCCGTTTACAAATTTAAGTTCCTCAATGTTTTGGCATCATGTAGACAAAGTTTGGTGTGTATAGTCTAATGCTCCTCTGAGGAGTATGCATTAATTCACACCCATATTTTTCCAAATATCCACATTCAAATCAAAATAGCCGACTTCCTGTTGGTTGTAGCTAATGACTGTAAATTAGAAGGTTGTCCAGCTTGATGAGACCAATATATGTGCCAAGTTTGGTGACTGTAGCTAAAACTAACCCCCCAAGTTTTCTGAAAAGGTGGCGCTATGCAGTGCCTCTTCCACGCCCTTTTATGAGCTTTTGCCAGTGTCTATCTATCATTAATACTGATATGTGTGTTGAGTTTCATGAAATTCTAAGCATGTTATCTGCCTCAAAATCACCGGAAAAGAATATTCAAGTTTGACATGTTGCCATGGCAACAGTATTTTAAATATCAATATTCCCTCAACAGTTTTACATGGGCCTTGTTTTGACATTATTCTGATGTAGTTTGAAAAAAATCGAGTAAAAGTAAAATGCTGAATTCAAAGCATTTTGAAAATGACACACTTCCTGCTGCCAGATGGTGGCGCTATAACTTTGACTTCTGATAGTCACATCTATGCGATCGCCATCATACACCGAACAAACCCCTGAAGTTTGATCAAAATCAGACAATGTAGGTGGATATGGTAGGTTTAGGTGTATGTAAGGTGGGAGGAGTTGGATCTAGATCCAGCCACACCCCCTGGATCTTGTGTTCTGCAGTGAGGACCATCTCTGGAAATCCCTGACTAGAGGGGCGGTTTAACACAAGGGGTAGCACTGGGCACGTAGCTAGACTCAGAGGGCAGGCAACGTCAAAATTTGATTGGCTGATGATTCTGTCACTAATGCTCATAACAAATCAGATGTGACGTCTTTCAACAAAAGGGTAGTACTATCTGTAGTGCTGGCCTCAGACTTTTTTTATGTAGGCTATTCCAGTTCAACCTCAACTAAACTAATAATAGGCAATTTTGTAGACATTACACAAATGAAAATGATACCCAAATAATCAATAAAAAAAAAAATTCACACAAAATCCCTGCTGCCCCTGACTGCCCACCGCTGGTTAAGTACTAGTAAATAGGAAATCCGTCCTTTATAAAGCATTGTTCCAGCATTAATAGGCATTAGTAAGCATTTTATAAATACAGCTATAAATGTTTTGTTCTTGAGCATATATATAATGTTTAATAATTGTATTTTTATACTTTATTAATGATCAATTTAACATTTCTAAATTATTACGTTATTTACAAACCAGTTATTTAGCAGTTGTCAGTGGTTCATAAGATCATTTAGAAAGTGTAAGTAAATGATTAATAAACTATTTAAATGTACATTTATAAATCTTATTATTTAGACACATCATAATAATTGCTCAGTGTTAATAAATGCTTTATTAACACATAGTCCTGCTGTAATTCATGATTAAGTCAGGTAGTTATAAAACATTTAGCAGTTGCCAGCCATCTATTTGTGTGAGCTCATCTAAAGTGAGGATTATTTATACTTTATAAAGCATTTACAAAGGAGATTTAAAGACTCATTTATCTCCCAAACAGAAAAGCTAAACAAACACAACACAGAGGGATACAGAACACAAATATTTTTTCAAGATGCAAAAAAATGAAACCGTACAACTGTACACTTGATAAAAAATTAAAAATAAACCTCTGAAATTTCATTGTAAAAAATAAAATAAAATAAAAAGTTCAAGTGTACAGTTTCATTTTTTGTATCTTGAAAAAAATATTTCTGTTTTGTATCCCTCTGTGTTGTGTTTGTTTATTTTTTCTGTTAGGAAGATAACTGAGCCTTTAAATCTCCTTTGTAATAGATATGCCTAATAAGTAAAGAACAAGGCATTTATAGCTGTATTTATAAACTACTTACTAATGACTATTAATGTTGGGACAATGCTTTATAAAGGATGAACTAACTATTTACTAATGCTTACCTAATGATTCATAGTGTGCAGTCATTATGAAGTGTTACCTCTCTCTCTCTCTGTCTCTCTCCCTCTCTGTCTCTCTCTCTCTCTCTCTCTCTCTCTCTCTCCCTCACCCACCCCCTCACCCAGCTCCTCACTTCCACACTCAACACACACACACACACACACACACACAGAGACACACCCATCCACCCCCACACACACACATAGTGCACACACATCAGATGTCTGAAAGATGTTTTAATTTTCTGTTATTCATAGACCTTTTGTAAAGTCATGAAACTAACCATACTTCTTCAGAATGACTTGCTCTATGTATGTAAAAAGTTTGGAAGTGTTTGGAAGCTGCACTTTAAAGATATAAGAAAATAACTGCTCTCTTTTTTACTGTAACTGTCAGACCTGTGTTCCCCATGTCACGTGTTTCCCCTCCTCTCGTGCCCATATTTGGTCTTCCTGTTCCTGTCCTCGTTTGTCTTCATTAGTCTCCGTCTGTGTTTGATTGCTCCCCACCTGTTTCAGTTATTCCTCGTTTGATTTCCTTGTGTTTAAAAGCCCTGTGTCTCCTGTGTCCTGTGTTCGCTGTTAAATGTCTTCCATGTTTTATTAAAGTCTATGTTAAAGTATTCTCCGTGTCTCCTCGCTCCTTGCTCCCCCGAGAGCCTGACAGAACAGCGAACCGAAGCAGAAAGAAGCGGCGTTTCTCCTCCCTCGTTTTTGTTTTCCCGTTTTTGAAAAGTTTTTTGTTTCCAGCTTTTTTGGCTCCCGCGGCGATGGAAATCGCTGCCCGCTTCATCGCCCTTGCCCACCGAGATCTCCCTTTCCCCGAGTATTCGCGGGAGTTCTGCGGGCTTGCCGCGGCGACGGCATTAGATGACGCCACCATCCTCTCACTGTTCTGGCACGGGGCCAATGCCCATCGTCCCGTGGACCTCCCAGACACCACTGGACTAAAATGGAGGGAAGGGATCCTCCGGTGTCTGGAGAGTGTCCGGGCCCGAGCCAGAACCAGCCTGCCGTCGTCCGCGGCTCCCCCAAGCCCGCCAACGCGGCCCGCGGCTCTTCCTTGCCTGCCGGCAGAGAATATGGCAAGCCCAATTATCCTTCATCCTCGCAAGAGCTCTCCAGTGCCCGCTCCTCGACAGCGCCCTCCAGTGCCCGCTTCTCCAGGGCCAGTCCCTCCAGTGCCCCTGCTGGTCCCGTCCAGCTCTCCAGAGCCCCTGCTGGTCCCGTCCAGCTCTCCAGAGCCCCTGCTGGTTCCGTCCAGCTCTCCAGAGCCCCTGCTGGTCCCGTCCAGCTCTCCAGAGCCCCTGCTGGTCCCGTCCAGCTCTCTAGAGCCCCTGCTGGTTCCGTCCAGCTCTCAAGAGCGCCCCCAAGTGTCCGCGCTTCCAGAGCGCCCCCAAGAGGCAGCTCCTCGCAAGTGCCCTCCAGTGCCTGCTCCTCGCAAGTGCCCTCCAGTGCGCACCCCAGAGCCCGCTCCTCGCCAGCGCACCCCAGAGCCCGCTCCTCGCCAGCGCCCTCTAGTGCCCGCGCCTGCCGAGCGCCCTCAAGTGCCCGCGCCTGCCGAGCGCCCCCAAGAGTCCGCGCTTCCCGAGCGCACCCACGAGTCCATGCCTCCAGTTCACCCCCAAGTGCCCGATGGAGCCCCTATTTTCCCCAAGGAAATTTTTGGGGGGGGGTAATAGGGCTCCGGCCGAAGAGACCGAGGTGGGGGCTGGGGCCGCGGTCTCGGAGGCGGTCCCACCATGGCCTCCCAAGCTCCTTGATCCGCTTTGGCCTCCCAAGCTCCCTGATCCTCCATGGCCTCCCGAGCTCCCTGCTCCGCCATGGCCTCCCGAGCTCCCTGATCCACCATGGCCTCCTGAGTCCCCTGACCCGCCATGGCCTCCTGAGTCCCCGCTCCGCCATGGCCACCCGAGTCCCCTGTCCCGCCATGGCTCCCAGAACGGGCGCCGCCCTGGAGGCCTCCTGTCCAGTCCTGTCTCCGTGTCCCTTAAGGCCTCCAGAGCGCCCACCCCCCCTCCCCGTTGGATGGTGTTCGGTGCGGTATGCACCGTTCGGGAGGGGGGAGTACTGTCAGACCTGTGTTCCCCATGTCACGTGTTTCCCCTCCTCTCGCGCCCATATTTGGTCTTCCTGTTCCTGTCCTCGTTTGTCTTCATTAGTCTCCGTCTGTGTTTGATTGCTCCCCACCTGTTTCAGTTCTTCCTCGTTTGATTTCCTTGTGTTTAAAAGCCCAGTGTCTCCTGTGTTCACTGTTAAATGTCTTCCATGTTTTATTAAAGTCTATGTTAAAGTATTCTCCGTGTCTCCTCGCTCCTTGCTCCCCCGAGAGCCTGACAGTAACTTTAATAAATCGCCATTAATACACCGTTCAAGATATCCTAAATCCGTTTGCAATTTAGCATCTTCAGTATATTGGCATCATGTTGACAAAGTTTGGTGTGAACTACTTGTTTCTGCTTGGAGGAGTATGAATTTATTTACAGCCTGATTTCCCCCGAAAATGACATTAAAATAAATGTAGCCGACTTCCTGTTGGTCATAGCTAATGACTGTAAATGAGAAAGTTGTCCGGTTTGATTAGAACAATTTATTTACCGATTTTGGTGTCTGTAGATAAAACTAACCCCCCCATTTTTGACAAAAGGTGGCGCTATAGAGTGCCTCTTCCACGCCCGTTTATGAGCGTTTTCCAGTGTCTAACTATCATTAATACTAATATGTGCAGAGCCGATCCTCCCTATACGCAGAATACGCACGCTGCATAGGGCCCCCGAAACACCAGGGGGCCCCCTTGCTCTCAAAGATGTTTTAATTTTAGTTTCGTTTTTAATTTTGGCCAGCTGTTCTGAAAACATGAATGATCGTTTCTCTTAATGTGGTGCGCTGTCACGCTCTCTATGTACAAATCAGCCAAATCATGTAACGTGAATGTCGTCCAGTCTCTTGCTCTTACTTAAAAAAAAAACAAAAAAAAACGAGAGCTTATACGAGCCGTGGAAGAGATACTGCTCCTCGAGCGCTTTCCGCGAGCGCGATTCGAGACGGAGTGAAACACAGACAAATGCGTCTCATCCATTCTCATCCAACCCCCCCCCGACACAGTTTTGCGTAGGGCCCCCAGAAGTGTAGGATCGGCACTGAATATGTGTGTTGAGTTTCACGAAATTCTTTTTTTTTTTTTTTTTTTTTTTTTTTTTTTTTTTTTTTTTTGGCCTGTCAGTAGCACAGATAACACATGACAGTACATATGCATGGCTATACTATCATCATTCACAGCCTTTTTTTTTTCTTTTTTTTTAATTAAATATATTTATTTATTTATTTATTTATTTTTTTTTTTTAATATTAATTAATTAATTAAATTTTATATACCCTTTTACTTAACCACACTGTGACAGACAAGACCAGGGGACAGAGAAAACAAGAGAGAGAAAGAAGAAAGAAGATAGGAAAAAAAAAAAAAAAAAAAGGTTGTGGGGAAAGTCAACAAAGAAGGGGAAGAGAGAGAGAGAAAAAAGGAGAATGGGGGATAGAGAGAGAGAGGGAGAAAAAACAAAAACAAAAAAACAGACAATTTGCTTCAATACCTGCTGACAAAAAGAGAAAACAACCGAAGACACAACATCAAAGAGACTGCAGCAACAACCAACATCTGTATAAATCACAATAAATTCTAAATGTTAAATGTTATTGAGCAGCACACATAACTAATATTACAAAATAAGTTTTGAAGCAACAGCAGATCAAGACAATGTGTGTCTGTGAGCACCTGTTTTTACACCAATGTGAATGCTTGAGTGTACACCTGTGTGTGTGAGCGCGCTTGTGTTCATAAGGTTCCTCCATGTAAATGTTTAATAGTGTGTGTGGGGAACAACAGCCCCATCCCGCAAGGCATGAAGCAGGCACGGAACAGACCCGGGCCCCAAACATCCGGAGGCCCCCCAGGGCACGAGACCCCCAGGAGAACCACCGCAGGGACAACCGCGGCCTCCACCCAAAAAAAGGGCAGAGGAGAGCCCGAAGGCGGGACCTCCGACAGCCACAGTGTAGGCACCCCAGGGTGCCGTGGCGGCAAGCCCGCAGGCTCCACCGGCAGCCGACCACACCAGGGCGGACCAGGCCCTGGGCCCGGAGACCCAAAGGCCCCCCACCCCACAAACGGGGCCCAGCAAGGCCAGTAGGGCCAGGCCCCGCCAATCGACCGCCGAGAGCGGGCCGGCGCTCGCCCGAGCATCCTGCCCCGGCGCGAGAAATCACCAACGCACCGGCGGCATCCTCCACCGGCAGGGCATGGTGGTGGGGTGGGGGTCGACTAAGATGATGAGTGAGGCGGAGTCTAAGGCCCGACCTGACACATAGACGTAGACGACAAGCACACATATACACAAGCATATGTTCCCACCCTCATGCACGCAAACAAATATTCACACCTTCGCCCCACATGTAGACACACAAAAATGGACACAGTACCCACACTCACACTCCCCATATGCACTCTATACTCCTAGATCCAGGCACCACCACCCCCAGAGGGGTAGCCAGCGCCCGATCCCGGAGCTGAACCCCCTTCGCTCCGGCGTGGGGACAGGAAGACCACCCCGGTCCCCGCAGCAGCAGAGAAAATCAACAGCCCAGACCCCGACCGGGCGGCCAGCTCATCCTCACAGCCCCCGGCCCCAGACAGAGAACAGAGAACAGGGGTGTGAAAAAAAAAAAAAAAAAACGACCCCATGCTTCACCCCACCCGCTCAAATGTAGTGTTGGTGTGTGTTGTTCTAAGGTGCTTTAAAACAGGGGTGCTTTAAAACAGGGGAGGGGCACCCTCCACAAGCTTGTGTCAGCTCGTCCCCTCCCTAGAGCCCTCAATGTCTATGTGCAACTTAAAATTGAGAAGTGGGCACTGGCACCAGAGGGAAGGCTGAATGAACAGACCGCCCTCCGGATGCCATTCAGTGTGCCCACCCCCAAGGCCCTATATGTATGTGTCATGTGACAGTAAGTAATGAGAATGTCTAAGCTGTAATGTGTAATTGAGATGCAGGCGGCCACGAGGAGACAGAGGAGTACCACCTCCCCCGCATCCCAGCGACTCACCCGCACCTCAAAACCCTACCTATGTGTTGGTGTGATGGAGCGGGAGAAGTGAAGCCTTAGGGATGGGGAGGAAAACATCAGAGGGGGCAAAATACCCCCCCCTCTGGAGCCAGCTCCCCCGCTGACCCCCATAGGCACCCCCGTTACCCCAAATCTGCCCAGGGCGGGGGGCCCAGGCCCATCCAGACCAGGGCCCATGGCAGCCCGGGGCGGCCCACCAGACCCCACAGCAGAGGAAAAACTACCCCACCCCATCATCCAGTCACTTCCCAAACTACATAAGACAATAAGACACCCACGAAATTCTAATCATGTTATCTGCCTCAAAATAACCGGAGAAGAATACTGAGGTTTGAAACGTTGCCATGGCAACAGTATTTTAGATATCAATATTCCTTTCACAGTTTTACATCGGCCTTGTATTGACATTATTCTGATGAAGTTTGAAGCAAATCGATTAAAACTGATTTTCTACTGTTAATATACACCATGTTAGTTAATGCATTTACTAACGTTAACAAATGAGACATTATTATAGTGTTACCAAAGCTTTTAATGATTTATGAGCATTTTTTAACGATATACTTTTCCATGAACTAACATGAATAATTTTTACTAACACAAATAAAGTAAAAATATATTGTTCATATTTAGTTTATGTTAGTTGTGAATTAACCAATTGTTAAAAAACTATATTATTTAACTGTTAATTAACATCAACAATAATTATGTACCATGTATTAATTTCAAAATTTATTAATACATTATTAACATTTAAAGTTGTATCTTTTGAACATGACTATTTTTACTAACAATAAAAAGATTAATAAATGCTGTAAAAATGCTTTTGTTCATTGTTAGTTCAGATTATCAGTGAAGAATTAACATGCTGTAAAAAGATAGTTCATTGTTAGTTGAAGTTAGTTAATGCATTCCCTAATGTTAACAAATGAGACCTTATTATAAAGTGTTACCTAAAAATTTAATGATTCATAAGCATTTTTAAAAGGTTTTATTGATCTATAAGCATTTGTGAAATATTTTGCCTGCATTACAGCTTGGTCTTCATCTGTGAGCTGAACTGTTTACTGTTACATTCATGAGATGATGTAAATTCAGATGAATATCATGTCAGAGGGTGTCATAGTTTAGTATCAAATTAGTGTCAAATTATTATTTGCAGCACAAAAATTTATAAGACCACGTGTATGTATCTTTAGATTTTTTTTATGTTGTAATTAACATAATTATTAACCTACTTATATAAAATTATGTTGTCAGTGCCCTACAAATTAACTGGTTCTTGGATTTTTTTTTTTGTCCCTAAGACTGACAGAAAAAGATAAGGCCTAGGAGATTTCTTAAACTATAATGCAAAAAATAAAAAATAAATAAATAAAATAAAATAAAACGAATAATTAAGTAAATAAATACTGATTGATTTTTTTTCTAGTGATTAAAGAGATGTTTAAAAGTATCTCTCTCTCTCTCTCTGTGTCTCTCTCTCTGTCTCTCTCACCCACCTCCTCACACTCACACTTAACACACAGACTCACCCATCCCCCCACATACACAGAGCCAGTGTGATCAAATGTCTTGATAGTTTATTAATTTTCTGTTATTCATAGACCTTTTGTAAAGTCATGAAACTAACCATACTTCTTCAGAATGACTTGCTCTATGTATGTAAAAAGTTTTGAAGTGTTTGGAAGCTGCACTTTAAAGATATAAGAAAATAACTGCTCTCTTTTTTACTGTAACTTTAACAAATCGCCATTAATACACCGTTCAAGATATCCTAAATCCGTTAGCAATTTAGCATCTTCAGTATATTGGCATCATGTTGACAAAGTTTGGTGTGAACTACTTGTTTCTGCTTGGAGGAGTATGAATTTATTAACAGCTTGAGTTCCCCCGAAAATAACATTAAAAAAAAGATAGCCGGCTTCCTGTTGGTCGTAGCTAATGAGTGTAAATGAGAAAGTTGTCCGGCTTGATTAGAACAATTGATGTACCGAGTTTGGTGTCTTTAGCTAAAACTAACCCCCCCATTTTTGACAAAAGGTGGCGCTATAGAGTGCCTCTTCCACGCCCGTTTATGAGCTTTTTCCAGTGTCTAACTACCATTAATACTCATATGTGTGTTGAGTTTCATGACATTCTAAACATGTTATCTGCTTCAAAATCACCAGAAACAAATTTTCAAGTTTGACACGTTGCCATGGCAACAGTATTTTAGATATCAATATTCCCTTCACAGTTTTACATCGGCCATGAGTTGACATTATTCTGATGAAGTTTGAAGCAAATCAATTAAAAATAAGATGCTGAATTCAAAGCATTTTGAAAAAGACACTCTTCCTGCTGCCAGTTGGTGGCGCTATAACTTTGACTCCTAATAGTCACATCTATGCGCTCGGCATCATACAACGAACAAAACCCTGAAGTTTGATCAAAATCAGACAATGTATGTGGATGTTATTAGACGCTTCCTGTCTCTCATTTTTCGCCATAAATTCATCGCCTCGCCACGGGCAAACCGTTCGAGATATCAAAAATATCTTGGCAATTTTGCGTCTCCAATGTCTTGAGATCATGTTCTCCGAGTTTGGTGGCAATCGGTTGGTAATCCTCAGAGGAGTATATCAAATTCCAGAGCATGCACTTTTTAAACAGCCCTAAATAGCCAACTTCCTGTTGGGCGGAGCCTATGACATGCAGTGTGAAATTTGTTCGGCTCAATGAGATCTATATGTGTACCGAGTTTCATATGAATATGTGCAAGTATGTGTGAGCTATACATCAAGTTTTCAGACTGTGTTCTAGGGGGCGCCGTAGAGCCCCTGTGCCACGCCCGGGTCCCAGCCTCTGTGGCGTCCTGACGGCAGCGGATTCCAACGTGTGTGCAAATTTTCAAGAGTTTTTGAGCACGTTAAGGCCCCCAAAAGTACCCGGATGGTTAAATTAAAAAAAAAAAAAAAAAATCATCTTTTTTTACCCTTGACTTTGAATGTTGAAGTCAAGAACGGCTGGGGTTTTGGCACTTTTTTCTGAGGCCATCTTTTGTTTGCCTTAAGCTTTCTGCGCCAAGTCTCGCAACTGCTGAGCATTCATTGCCCGTGGACATGCGAGAACTCCAAGATGGTGGCTTACGCCGGGATGAAGGTTTTGTAGGAAGAGAGTTTTAAAGTTCAGTTCATCCTCCATGTCAGGTTCGTTGCGAGTTCCAAAGTATGCCCGTCTGAGTCGGCTGTAGTAGGCTTGAGGAGGTTCGTGACGTCCTTGTCTCGTCTCCAGGGCAGCCACGAGTCCTTGTTCGGACTCAGGATCGGAAAACTCTTTAATGAGGGCTTCTCGGAGCAGCTGGTAATCAGTCTTTGTGTGAGCAGGCTGCCTGTCTAGGAAGCTGCGAACTTCGGAACTGGATGTCGTTCGAAGTAAATATAGTCTATCTTTGTCCGTAAAGTTAGGTCGCATTTCCAGATGGAAATCGATATCTTGGAGATACGCTTGGACATTTGGGCTATTTGGCATGCTCGGGGTGAATTTGCCAATGTTCCTGGTGAGCTTGTCGAGGTCTTTTAGGTCCAAGCCGTGCGATGATCTGTGACTGGCTGCAGCAGATTCTTTTGGCTGAGGTAAAGTGAGGTAAAGTTCTCCAGAGTGAGTTGGTGAATGTTTCAACACCACCCCCTCCATCTTTTTCTCACGTGTCAGTCCAGAAACAGGTGACCCAGTCCTGCTCGGCAGGGGTGAGGTCGGTGCGCGTCGTGTCCTTGGTGGCTCACGGCGCAGTTCGTAAGCATGCTTGAGTTCCTCTTGGAAACTGTCAGATTCCTTTTTGACGTAGTCAAGCTGTCGTGTTAGATGACTAACCTCGTTTCTTGACTCATCCAGGTGAGCTTCAAGGGCTTTGATTCTGCCGTTTTTATCTCTGAAGTTGGCCTTTGCTTTCTCCAGAAGCTGTTCCGCATACTGTAGCTTTTTGGACCGATCATCGTAGTCTGCCTTGACTTGTTCCAATTCTTGGCTAATAGCCTCCTCAGTGCCTTGTTCCGCCTCATCCGACCCTTCCCGTCATTCCTGAGCTTCAAGTTCCAGCTGCTCTATGCGTCGTTGTGCGCGTGTCAGCTCCTGCTGGCGTTGTGCAGTGTGCTTGTCGCTCAACTTGAGGGTGGCGATGAGTGTGTGGCTTAAGGAGCTGGTGATCTTGGCTAATTCTTTGTGACTGTAGCTGTGACTTGGGTCTTGTGCCATGAGGCTTGTTATGTTGTCATCCAGCTGGTCTTGTGTCTGATGTTTTAGTGTTTCAGCAGTCTTAGGGAGGAGACTGTCTGTTGCAATGCTTAGCCACGTTTCCAAATCCTCCCAGTGACCGACATGTCCCGTTGTGTGAGACATGTTTGGGCGTGGTGAGTGAGATCTCGAACCGCGACTGACACAGACCTTGAAAAGAAAAACAAAACAAAACAAACAACCCAAAACAGAACAAATCAACAAACAAGGGGTGTAGATGTGCAATATAGAATGTGTACTAGTGTTGACTGTGTAAAACAGGTGGGTGTGGTTCTCTGTGACTGTGATCCTCTGGGGGCGTGCTTCTAATTTGTAGCCTCTGTTGGTGGAAAATTGAGCGCACACACACACACAGGTAGCACAGCTAGAGAACAGGTAAAGAGAAGAAGAAGGTTGCTTCTAATCAGAGGATTTGTAAATGGGACATTTTTTTTTGTAAGTCTGTGATTGCAATTGGTTTTCTCCGGGGTGAAGGAAAACAATAACAATGACAGCACCGGTCCCGTTAATGACAAAATTGACACCAAAAGCTAATTAGAGTGTTCGCGTGCTTGACGTTTTCCGGTGCCTTTCTTCTGTGGACCTGCTTTAACCTGGCGGGGTAGGATTTTACAAAAGAGGAAGGTAAATGGAAAACAATTTTGACATGTTCTCAAGTTCCACAAATACCTATTTCGATTGCTAAAGTTCTCCACTTGTGATCTTCACACAGGCAAAAATCTCAGCAACAGCAGCAGTAGTCAAATTAGAAGATAGCAGCAGTAAGAAAAGAGAGAGAGGAGAGTAGGATTTAGGATTAGTAACAAAGGTGGCAGCGCGGAGGCTCTGTTGAGTCGATGCACCTAGGGGTTTGGCTTTGCTAATTTTAGTAGGATAAACACACTGGCCTAAGTGTTAAGAAAACCTTAAATTTTTCCTTTTGGAGGTTTGCTACTTAGAAGGGTTTTCCTAATCAAGGTTCAAGGTTCAAGGTTCTTGTTTATTTGTCACATACACAATCATACAGGGTATAATCAGTAGTGAAATGTAGGTCAGGATGGGTCCGCTCAATGGACAGTGCAAAAAAATAAAATAAAAGATGAAACATAACACATATGAGTATATATAAATATAGGTAGGAATAAGCTAAAAAATAAATAAAAAATAAAATAAAATAAAATAAGATAAAATAAGGAGTAAAATGTGCAATGAACTAAAATGTGCAATACAGTCTACTGTGGATTTAATAAATATTAATATAGACAGGGATGTGCAAGAGGAATGTGCAAACAGGTTGTACCGGGTATGTACACATAGCAGCAATGCGGATGATGGAGAATGATGGGTGTTTTTTACAGTTTATTAAATTGAGTCCTGTAGACGTTATGAGACTGAGTTTAGGAGCCTGATGGCCTGAGGGTAGAAGCTCCTCCTCAGTCTCTCAGTTTTTGCCATCATGCTCCTGAAGCGCTTGCCAGATGGCAGCAGAGTGAAAAGACGGTTACCGGGGTGATTTGAGTCCTTGATTATTTTTGCAGCTCTGCTTTTGCAGCGTTTGAGGTAGATGTCCTGCAGAGAGGGGAGGGCAGACCCAGAGATGCGCTCAGCTAAGCGCACGACTCTCTGCAGAGCTTTGCAGTCCTGATTTGTGGCGTTACTGTACCACACTGAGATGCACTGAGTCAATACACTTTCTATGGCCCCTGAATAGAAAGTTTTCAGGATTGCTGGTGAGACCCTGAATTTCCTCAGCTGTCACAGATGGTACAGTCTTTGCCTGGCTTTCTTGACCTGTGTTTGAATGTGTGCAGTCCAAGTCAAGTCCTCGGAGATGTTTACACCGAGGTACTTGAAGCTGCTCACCCTCTCCACAGGGGTCCCATTGATCATAAGAGGAGTGTAGGGCCGCTGCTGTCTCTTCCTGAAGTCTACAATCAGCTCTTTAGTTTTGCTCACGTTCAGAGAGAGACAGTTGTCCTGGCACCATGATGTTAGTCTCTCCACCTCACCCAAGTATGCGGTCTCATCATTGTTGGAAATGAGGCCCAGAACCACAGTATCATCAGCAAATTTAAAAATAGAAGTGGAGCTGTGAGAGGACACACAGTCGTGTGTGTAGAGAGAGTAGAGCAGGGGACTCAGAACGCAGCCCTGCGGGGCTCCTACGTTCAGGGTGATGGAGTTGGAGGTGAACTGGCCCATTTTCACCACTTGTGGTCTGCCGGTGAGGAAGTCTTGAATCCAGTCACAGAGTGTAGTGTTTAGGCCGAGGTCTGAGAGTTTGACAGCTAGCTTGGTGGGGACTATAGTATTGAAAGCTGAGATATAGTCAATGAATAGCAGTCTGACATAGTTGCCATTTTTGCTGTCAATATGTGTGAGGGAGGAGTGCAGTACCTGAGAGATGGCATCATCAGTAGACCTATTTGGGCGATAGGCAAACTGAAGAGGGTCCAAGGTAGCAGGGATGGAGGAGCATATGTGTTTCTTTAAAAGTCTCTCAAAAACCTTCATGACTGTTGATGTGAGGGCAACTGGACGATAGTCATTCAGGCAAGAGGGTTAACTGTTCTTAGGCACAGGGATGATGACAGATTTCTTAAATGAGGTGGGAATCACAGAGGTAGCAATGGACTCATTAAAGATGGAAGTAAACAAACCAGCAAGCTGATCGGCGCATGACCTTAGAACGCAGCCAGTAATCCCATCAGGTCCGGCGGCTTTCCTGATGTTTACTCTCCTTAATTCTCTCCGAACCTCGTCCTCCGACACGGTGATAACATGATCAACATCGCTGCTCTGTCTGCCGCTTCCTGACGCGCTGATCGGCAGAGTCGCGCCGCCGTTGCATTCGAAGCGGCCGTAGAAGGTGTTTAGCTCTTCGGCCAGCAATGGATCTGCTCTCACATCGGCGGAGGGGTTATTTCCAGAGGAACAGATGGTCTTCAGTCCCTGCCACATGCGTCGAGAGTCATTGAGCTGAAAATGTGACTCAATTCTCTCTCTGTATCGGAGTTAAATTAGCACGTTATTATACTCTAGGCTTTGTGAGGCATGTAAATTGCTCCAGTGACGTTCAGCAGCAAGGCCCACCGCCCGAGCGCACCAGGTAAGCTCCTGTAAGGGTTTTGCCGAACGCTCCGCCCCCACCGTACTGCTGTGAGCCTCTCAGACAGCTGTGGCTTTTGGCACAACCGGACTGGGACTCGGGTGAGGTATGTCAAATGACTGCTGGCCTGAAGAGGGGCGGGGCTAGGTCCCGGTATCTACCCGTATTCGGAAGTATTCGGGTTTCCCCTCCAGCCTGCACCAGGTACAGTCGGAACGGGTGACTCCGCTTGCTGTAACTCACACTGGAGGCAATTTCACTTCACTAACCAAGCACTAGGGGGAGCCCTATCTCCTATCAGGCCTAAGAAAAGGGAAACCTATAAAAGTTAATTTAATAACAGACGGAGAGAGACCAAACAGGTTGGAACCAAAACTCAATTGCAACTGAAATTAGAATTTCAAATTAGAAATGGTAGTTTCTAATTCAAATTTTATGATGTTATCATTTAAATTTGATAGGCTTGATTAGGATTAAATTAATCAATAAGGTGTCCTTGAGGTAGGGACGCTCAGATCCTTATTAGCCAATGCTGGAATTAAAATTTCAGAGCAATGATTGATAGTTAAATATCTAACTTAACGATGTTTGTCATTAACATTAGAAGAACACCTGTGATTAAAATAATCCGTAAGTATTGAAGCAGGGTAATACAAACTCTAATGTGTTGCAGATGAAATTAAAATTTCAGCACATTATTAGCAGTCATGGATTAAAATCTTAATGATATTTTTCATTAACATTACACGCGATCACATTTCATTGATCAGCCAATACTGTTGCCATATGGAAACAGGAACTGTAATTAATTATTAAATTGAATTAGAATTTTCAAATTCGTAATTAATTATGAAATTAAATTACAAATTCCACATCCCTAATTTCGTATCCCTAAGCCTGACCAATTACTAATTCCTTGTGTTATTCAAATCATTAGAACAAATTAATCCGTACCATCTCAATTATAAAGGAAATTTAAAAATTTTCCTGGGCCAGACGATCAAACGCTTTGATAGTTAATAATTAAGATCTTAATGTTACTGTTAAATTATCAGAGCACACATAATTATCTCAATCAGTCTATGTGGAATCAGAAACTGACATTACTTTAATGAAATTAATTTAATTTCACATTTGGGATTAGTTATGGAATTAAATTATCAATTTCAAATATTTCATAGCAATTCATCCAATGAGATTCTTAAAATCATGAGCATAATCATAATTAAATGAATTATCTTCCTATCAAAGCAATGAGGCTAAGACCCAGCGTTAATTTATAATAAACCCCAATAGTTATGAAACTAATACCTGCTAAATATGAAACAAAACAAAACAACCTAAACACAACTGCTTATTAAAACCACCGGTGAAATCGCTGGTCTCATTTCCTATGAAAATCAGCTGCCTTGCACATTAAAGGTTTATTTAAATTTGTATTGTTAAAGTCCTTTCACATGAGAAGTTATAGGTAGAATCAGTGAATGCCAAAGAGAGAATGAGTGAATTCAAAAGAGAGAAGGAACTGATGTAAACAGTTTAGTGTGAGTTAAAGTTCAGCTGTGAAGGGTTAAACCGTATCAACACTTCAAAAACACACTGCACACACACACACATTCAAACCCACAGGCTACAAAATGCTATGTGCTAATCGCTATGCTTCTAATACAACTAGCTTTGCCTAAGCTCCAATATGCTACTCACTGGCTTCAGTTAGCTAAGCTTGCTAGGCTGTTGTTTACAACAGCCTCAAAATGGCGCGGGAACGGAGCCTGCGCACTTCCTGAGTTACGCGTCACTATGGTGACGTCAGGGAACCTGTTATTTCAGATACACAGATCCGGGTAATCAGTGAAACATCAATGTCTTTCACACTACCATCAAAAAGCAGCTATTTAGATTCTTTCTTTCGTATTACTAACAATCTCAGCTCTTTCAGAGAGATATAAATTAATCCATAGATTAATTATCAACACTTTTTTATCATCACACAATTCTCTTTGATCAAAATCAATAACTATTCTCCCCAGAACGCGTTTTGGCCACTCTTCCCGAGCGCCGCGTCTGATTTCACTCTTTTAGTGAAACAAAAGATGGCAGAGAAATAAACAGGTAGCTAATCTGATATTCTCGCTGGGAGATTAAATAGCATATCCGGAAGTGGAACACGCACAAACCAGATCACGCTATTAAGGCCTTATGGAAGAGAGAAATTAGGAAATTCGCTCATTTGTCTCTTTTGCACTTTTAGAGCAACTTTTTGTCTTACAAGACAATTTATTTGCTGCAGTCTATTTCTCAAACAACTAAAGTTGCACTTTCATTCATTCAAAACGCATTGCCATGCAGACAGTACCACAAACACAAACAAACTCTGTCTCTCTGTATTTACACTATTTCTCCTTCCGGTTAGAAGAAAATATGCAAAATACAACAATATGTATTTCTGATTATGAATTTTCAAGTCAGATTTTGCCCGCATTCTCCACCATTTCTGTAAAGGATTTTGCCCTTTTTACATTGTTTAATTTAGCTCTTTGGTTGAAGCTTTATTTTAGCTTTAGGGAATCTTACGATCTGATATTGATATGATCAATTGATATTAATCAAATCGTCCAACTTAATATATTGATATTAACAATCGTCCAGCGAGTTGGTAGATTTCAGTATATCTTAAAAATTCTGTTTATTCTCGTGGCCACGATATAATAATACAGAATTATTTAAATAACCTTATGACAGTTATGAGCATAGGTAACGTAATCTGGGCAAAGTTCTGATTTGAATAATTACACAACAGAACACAGAACACTTCTCTATAAATCAAACAAGAGTTTATTTGCTATCTTACTAAAATGCATGAACTAAGCTAAATAACATAAAACAAGATACATACACAGGCAATGAATTGTTGCAATTGAGAATGATTAAAATATAGCACTGTTTTGCTATTTCCACATTATTTTACCCATGTCGATCATCAAGAGGAGAACTCTAGTGTCTTTACTTTAGAGATAAATACCACACGATTCAGCCACTTTAGAGATTTTCTTTGATACTTGATTTTAAGTTGAAAGGATCTGTATGGCTCAAGGGAATGTCACCGTGTCCTCGTCATGTGACGTCACTCTGGGGATGCCCTTCGGTTGTTGCTTGGTTGGCTCTGGGTGCTGTTTGACGCTCTTGAGTTCCTTTCGCGTAGCTTCAGACTTCAAGGGTTTCTTCAGAGATTTGACTAAGTGTTGGTTCAATGTTCAAACTCAGCCAGATGTTAAGGCTAGGAGCTCGTTTGGAGCAGCTCCAAGTTTCAAGAAACGCGCGATTTTCAAGCAGAGAGCGTCAGAGAGCTGGGAGTCAGTATTTTAGACCTGAGATTTCGGTCACTCCCACTCGATGCTCTTCCAATGAAATAGTTCTAGTAGACGGAGCTCCGCCTACACGGCTCATTTTCCATGCAGTAAGTCCTCTCGCCTAGTTGCTTTAATCTCATGAGGAAAATATCTTAACACATTCTGTATGCGTTGTAATCATTCATTATTATAATAAAAGTTAACTTTCATTTACACCAACTTGTTGCATTTATCATGGCCGTTAAAATGAAACCAAATTCAGCATATTTCCTACACGTTAATAGTTTTCCTGCTAAGACACACAAAAGGGTTCAAATTAAAGATTAAAAACAACACATCATGCATATGATGCTATAAGTGTAGTACTCACTTTACAGGAGAAAATTATATCTATAAAGATTACACAAAAATACCATTGATTACAATAACACTGTAAGCTTACTTTCATTTCATAAAATGCAACCTGACTATATATATTGTAAATAAAATATATATATTGCTTTTGATAACAGCAACAGGTATTATTTGTCTTTTGGTATAAAGTTTATGAGAGTTTGGATGTTCTTTGTTCAAGAAGAGAAATTGAGGGGTGTTTCAGTTTGGAATGTGAGAGAAACGGGAGGTCAGGGAAGTCAGCTGTCCAGGTCATGAGAATGTCACGTTTGTGGAGATCTGGGCTTTCTTAGCTCGAACGTCTATAGTAAAAACGTCTTTTCTCGTTGATAAAAAATCATTGAATTATGCGTTAACGATCAGGGGATCCATGACGTTTGTTGTTGGACCATAAGCAGATGTTTCGTCCTGTTTCGGTCGAGTTATGGTTAAGTGATAAGAACCAAGTGAAGTCCTGTTTTAAACCACATTCAAGATGTTCTCCTCCAACTTCTTGTTTTAACATAGTCTCTTGAGATAAGGAGGTTTTATGGCAGGAAATCGGAACTCAGGGATGTGCTTGCCATTATGTTCAGATGTATGTGCGTTCTACCTTCCCCCAAGGTCTTACACGGGGCCAAGCACATCAGCGGCAAAGTGAGGAGCTAAGCATAGTATGGAGCATCAGAGCAACTGCAGAATTTAGTAATTGAAGGCATTTTAAGATGATTGTAGTCCAAATGCCTGAAAAATCATTTAAAAGTACAAACCCGATTCCAAAAAAGTTGGGACACTGTACAAATTGTGAATAAAAAAGGAATGCAATTCCTTTTGGTGGTTCCCACCAGCTGAGACCGGAAATGCTGTAGGTGACGTCAGACGCTGGAGACTTGGCGGAAAAACTGAATGAACAACGAGGACAGCGAGGAAAATTTAGAAACTCTTCAGGAATACATCGACTGGTGCTTCGACGTTATAGTCATGAAGAAAAACCAAAATGCATGTTCTCCAGCCAAAAGCGAGACGCCGTCTTCCAAAAGAAGTCGCCCAGCAGACTCGCCTGAAACAACATCGCCGACGGGTAAAAGCTTTACCGACATCCTGGAGTCAATCGACAAGCGGTTGTCCAGCTTCGACGCGAGGTTGTCCCTGGTCGAGATCCTGCACCGTGAATTTAAATCCCTGAGGGAATCACTGGAATTCAGCCAGCAGCAGGTGGAAACACTCGCTGCTGAGAACGCATCTCTACGGGACTCGGTCAAGTCTCTAACTGAGAATATGACCCATCTAAGTGAAGATAATAAAAAAATAAAAGAGACTGTCATCGATCTCCAGGCCCGTAGCATGAGAGATAACCTGGTGTTTTCAGGCATCCCGGAATCTGCCGAAGAGGACCCAGAAGCTACGGTAAAAAACTTTATGAAGACGTACCTGAAGCTTCCGGAAGACACCGTGGAAAACATCTGCTTCGAAAGAGTCCATCGGATGGGAGCGAAGAAACCTGGAGCCCCGAGGCCGCGTCCAATTGTGGCCAAATTCGGATACTTCAAGCAGAAAGAGCAGGTGAAGAGTCGCGGCAGGGAGCTGAAAGGAACAGACTTCGGCGTAAACGACCAGTTCCCCAAAGAAATCTTGGAGCGACGCAAAATTCTGTTCCCAATCCGACGCAGTCTCATCCAAAAGGGCTCCCGAGCTGTCATCGCAGTGGACCGGCTCTACGTGGACGGACAGCTCTACCGCAACCTCCGTACCACTCCGTGGTTATATTAACACCACTCCAGATAAGAATCCATTATATTTATCTTTTCTTTTTCTCTCTTTCCTCGCTTGTTCTTCCATTTACCTCTAAATATTTATGTCATTTCGATAATTTAATACGATATCATAACAAACACGTACAGTCAGTCTCCGCAGCGTTTAAATGATTTTGCAATGTTTTCGTTTCTGTCAAGTTTTTACTTTCATCCCTCTATGCTTGCTTCTTTGTATGTCTTTCTTACTTCCAACTCCTTTCACGGCACCGATCACCTGCTTTACTACACATATAAACAAAACACACTATATTACACATCTGCTTGGCACGACCATGTACATATACACTCAGCATTAACGCAACCACTCAGACCTTACAGCACACACAGACATGAAGGACATACTCGCATACAAGCGCGTACACGCCCGCTCATATCTTATTCATTTGAGCATCACACGCAGCGAGCAGCATTAGCTACACACACACATCTATGGGTGCATTAAGGTTTGTCACATGGAATGTGAATGGAGCTGGCTCCAAGGAAAAAAAGTTAAAAATATTTAGCCAGCTTAAAAAACTACAAGCAGACGTTGTATTATTACAAGAGACTCATAGACCTGCCACAGCTACAGATCAACTTAAAACAACTGAGTTTCCTAATGTGTTCTCAGCCTGCTATAACTCTAGGCAAAGGGGGGTAGCAATTTTAATACATAAAAATGTTAATTTCACAGTACTCAACACAGTTATAGATCCAGAAGGTAGATTTCTAATCATTAAATTATCTATATTTGACAAAAAGTTATGTATTGTTAGTATATATGGTCCAAATGTTGATGATCCCTCTTTCTTTCATGGTTTTTTTACCGCACTTTCTGAACAACTAGATTGTGCACTTATAATTGGGGGAGACCTCAACTTTGGACTAAATAAAGAAATGGACAGGCTAAGTACAGCTGGAACTCAGCGCAATTGGGAATCCACAAATATAGTTAAACAGTACATGAGCGACTATGGACTTTGCGATGCATGGCGTTCTCTCCACACCAACAGTAGGGAATTTACTTTCTTCTCACATGTCCATCACTCTTACTCTCGTCTGGATTATTTCCTAGTCAGCAGCTCACTGCTGAGTGACATTTCAGACACAGAGATACACACTATAGCTGTCAGCGATCATGCTGCTGTTTCTTTAACTCTAGTAAATAAGAAGACCACTCCACCAAGTAATAACTGGAGATTCAATACATCATTGCTTAAAGACGACGATTTTATTAAATATTTTAAAGAAGAGTGGGCTTTATATTTAGACTATAATGACCTGCCTGGAACATCAGCATCTGTTCTCTGGGAAGCAGGCAAAGCTGTGATGAGAGGTAGAATAATCTCATTCTCATCGCATAAAAAGAAAAGAGAAAATAAATGTATTCAGGAATTAGAAGAAACCATAAAAACTTTAGAAGAATCCTACGTATCCTCCCAGGAACAGGAAATGCTGAAAAAAATATGTAAAGCAAAACTAGAATTAAATGAAATTATTAATAAAAAAACTAAATTCTTAGCACAAAGACTTCGCTGGCAAGAATTTGAATATGGTAACAAATCAGGTCAATTCTTAGCGAACCAGTTAAAAATAAATAAAGAAAAAACAACGATATGTGCTGTTAAAGATTTAACTGGGGATACAGTATATGACCCTGAAAGAATAAACAACACTTTCAGAGATTTTTACGAATCTTTATATTCTCCACAGATAAACCCATCTAAAGACGAAGTTGACCAATTTCTTGACAATATAACTCTTCCGAAATTAACAGACAATCAAGCGATGGCATTGGATTCTCCACTGACATCAGATGAACTTCAGGAAGCTTTGAACAGTATGCCCAATAAAAAGGCTCCAGGTCCAGATGGCTTTCCAGCAGAATTCTATAAAGAATTCTGGGCTATTCTGGCACCAACATTCTACAGAATGTTGCAGGAAACCAAAGAAAATGGCAGACTTCCACCAAATATGAATTCTGCCAACATTAGTCTCTTACTAAAACCAGGCAAAGACCCTGTATTGCCTACTAGCTATCGTCCAATATCCCTTATTAATGTGGACACTAAAATAATCTGCAAAGCTATCTCAAAAAGAATAGAGAAGATAACCCCTCTCATAATTCATTACGACCAAACTGGTTTCATAAAAGGCAGGCACTCCTCAACAAATACTCGTAGGTTACTTAACTTGATAGACTATTCATGCAATAGAAACCTTCAAATTACAATATTGTCTCTAGATGCAGAAAAAGCTTTTGATAGGGTTAACTGGAATTTTCTATTTGCAACTTTACACAAATTTGGTTTTGGAAACTCTTTCATAAACTGGTTAAAAATATTATATAACTCTCCAACAGCATGTGTCAGGACAAATGCCCAAACGTCCTCTAGCTTCTGTCTTAAGAGGGGCACCAGGCAGGGATGCCCCCTCTCCCCCTCACTGTTTGCAATTTTTATTGAACCACTAGCAGCAGCAATTAGACAGGCAACAGTGATTAAAGGCATTAAATGCAAGAATGTAGAACATAAAGTTAGTCTTTACGCAGATGATGTGTTACTTTTTCTTCAACATTCACAAACCACTCTCTCTGAGGTAATTACATTAATAAACTCTTTCTCAAGAGTCTCAGATTATTCAATAAACTGGTTAAAATCAACAGTTCTTCCAATTAATTGTTCCTTCCAGAATTCTTCCACTCCATTGCAATCTGGAAATATTAAATATTTAGGTATTAATGTTTCTCCTAAGCTGACAGATTTGATTAAATTAAACCACATCCCACTTTTAAAGAAGGTAGAAGATGATCTAACCAGATGGAGGTCTCTACCCATATCACTCATGGGAAGAGTCACCTCAATAAAAATGATGGTTTTGCCAAGAATTAATTATTTATTTGCAATGATCCCGAGTAAACCACCACCTGACTGGTTTAGATCTTTGGACTCCTCTATCTCTAAATTCCTTTGGAAAGGTAAACCCCCGCGTATTAGCTTAAAAACGCTGCAAAAGACCAAGGATAAAGGAGGACTAGATCTACCTAACTTTTACCACTATTTCTTAGCCAATAGGCTTCAACACATTTCAGGGTGGTTAAAACACACCCTCTTAGATGAGCCTTGGCTAGATGTAGAACAGGCATTATGCAATAATATAGAGATTTCGGATCTGCCATTCATTAGCTCGATCAGTAAACGACACGTATGCTTTAAAAGCATCAGTATCAGCTCTTCTCTGACAGCATGGTGGGAGTTTCTAAAAATGACGGAGTCTTCACTAATCCCATGCAAACGTACCCCTATCTGGAACAATCCTGACATATTGCTAAACAACAATATGATAAACTTCACAGATTGGAGTTGTAAAGGTATTAAATACCTGGAACATATATTCAAAGGGACAGACTTTATTCCCTTTGACAAATTAATTAAACAATATGGGATTAATAAGAACAGATTTTTAGAATATCAACAAATTAAATCTATTGTAAAAAGGAAATTTAAGTCTAATCATATCAATTTACAAATACCACCAAGTGTGTCAGATTTTCTTAATCTCAAAACCCCCAAATTAATGTCTAAAATATACAGGGCACTTTCCAATATAGATGAATCAGTATCACTTCCTATTGCAAAATGGGAAGCAGATCTATCAGTAAGCTGGGACCATAATTTCTGGTCTCAGATATGTTTAAAAACCTTTGAACTGATTAGAAATCCTGGATTACAATTAATACAATACAAAATTCTGCATAGAGTGCACTACACAGGTCATCGGATGTTCAGGATGGGTTTTACAGCTTCTAACAACTGCTCACACTGTAAAGGCAATACACCTGACAATTACATCCACGCTCTATGGTTCTGTCCACCTGTTCAGAGGTACTGGTACAGGATTTGTGAAGACTTATCAAAGTGTCTTAAATGCTCTATTCCAGCCTCTCCTTTAGTCTGCTTGTTGGGCGACCTAGATGGTGTCACTACAGAAGATAACACAATCCACATGGCTTTCACTGCCCTATGCATTGCTAAGAAGACTGTCCTCATGAACTGGAAAAATAAAAATAATCTTAATATCAACCAATATAGAGATTATTTGTGGGATTATATTAGCCTTGAAACAGCTTCTGCTGACACATTAGATCAATCTCTCTGGGCTCCTTTGATCAGCTCCATCACCTAGTGTGGGTGGGGGTCCCGATTCTGTCCGGCTGTGGTTTTTGTTGTTGGCGTGGGGTGGCAATATGGGCCTGGGGCATCTGGGGGTTCCCTGGGGATGGGTTTCTTGGGGGGTTTGGCGCTGGGGCTGCGGCCTTGGCCTGGATGGGGTATTGGTGACTCTTAGATGCTGTTTCTCTGGCGGCGGCATGCGGCGCTGCTGGGGATGCCTGTGCCGGCGGACGTAGGTTGCCAGCCTGGCGGCCGCACTGTTCCGGGGTTGGTCCGGGGGGGGTTTGGGGATCTGGGGACGCTCTGCCTCCGGCTTGGGGTTACGGCTGGGCCTGGGGGGCTTGGGTCCTGGTTGGTGTGCCGCCGGGAGCATGGGTTGGTGCATGCGCTTGGGCCCGGCTCTGGTGTGGGGGTCTTCGATGCATCGGTGCCTCCGCGGGGGGGGGGGGTCCAATAGAGGCGGGGTATACGGGCTTTACCTGGGTGTCTTATTGTCTTATGTAGTTTGGGAAGTGACTGGATGATGGGGTGGGGTAGTTTTTCCTCTGCTGTGGGGTCTGGTGGGCCGCCCCGGGCTGCCATGGGCCCTGGTCTGGATGGGCCTGGGCCCCCCGCCCTGGGCAGATTTGGGGTAACGGGGGTGCCTATGGGGGTCAGCGGGGGAGCTGGCTCCAGAGGGGGGGGTATTTTGCCCCCTCTGATGTTTTCCTCCCCATCCCTAAGGCTTCACTTCTCCCGCTCCATCACACCAACACATAGGTAGGGTTTTGAGGTGCGGGTGAGTCGCTGGGATGCGGGGGAGGTGGTACTCCTCTGTCTCCTCGTGGCCGCCTGCATCTCAATTACACATTACAGCTTAGACATTCTCATTACTTACTGTCACATGACACATACATATAGGGCCTTGGGGGTGGGCACACTGAATGGCATCCGGAGGGCGGTCTGTTCATTCAGCCTTCCCTCTGGTGCCAGTGCCCACTTCTCAATTTTAAGTTGCACATAGACATTGAGGGCTCTAGGGAGGGGACGAGCTGACACAAGCTTGTGGAGGGTGCCCCTCCCCTGTTTTAAAGCACCCCTGTTTTAAAGCACCTTAGAACAACACACACCAACACTACATTTGAGCGGGTGGGGTGAAGCATGGGGTCGTTTTTTTTTTTTTTTTTTTCACACCCCTGTTCTCTGTTCTCTGTCTGGGGCCGGGGGCTGTGAGGATGAGCTGGCCGCCCGGTCGGGGTCTGGGCTGTTGATTTTCTCTGCTGCTGCGGGGACCGGGGTGGTCTTCCTGTCCCCACGCCGGAGCGAAGGGGGTTCAGCTCCGGGATCGGGCGCTGGCTACCCCTCTGGGGGTGGTGGTGCCTGGATCTAGGAGTATAGAGTGCATATGGGGAGTGTGAGTGTGGGTACTGTGTCCATTTTTGTGTGTCTACATGTGGGGCGAAGGTGTGAATATTTGTTTGCGTGCATGAGGGTGGGAACATATGCTTGTGTATATGTGTGCTTGTCGTCTACGTCTATGTGTCAGGTCGGGCCTTAGACTCCGCCTCACTCATCATCTTAGTCGACCCCCACCCCACCACCATGCCCTGCCGGTGGAGGATGCCGCCGGTGCGTTGGTGATTTCTCGCGCCGGGGCAGGATGCTCGGGCGAGCGCCGGCCCGCTCTCGGCGGTCGATTGGCGGGGCCTGGCCCTACTGGCCTTGCTGGGCCCCGTTTGTGGGGTGGGGGGCCTTTGGGTCTCCGGGCCCAGGGCCTGGTCCGCCCTGGTGTGGTCGGCTGCCGGTGGAGCCTGCGGGCTTGCCGCCACGGCACCCTGGGGCGCCTACACTGTGGCTGTCGGAGGTCCCGCCTTCGGGCTCTCCTCTGCCCTTTTTTGGGTGGAGGCCGCGGTTGTCCCTGCGGTGGTTCTCCTGGGGGTCTCGTGCCCTGGGGGGCCTCCGGATGTTTGGGGCCCGGGTCTGTTCCGTGCCTGCTTCATGCCTTGCGGGATGGGGCTGTTGTTCCCCACACACACTATTAAACATTTACATGGAGGAACCTTATGAACACAAGCGCGCTCACACACACAGGTGTACACTCAAGCATTCACATTGGTGTAAAAACAGGTGCTCACAGACACACATTGTCTTGATCTGCTGTTGCTTCAAAACTTATTTTGTAATATTAGTTATGTGTGCTGCTCAATAACATTTAACATTTAGAATTTATTGTGATTTATACAGATGTTGGTTGTTGCTGCAGTCTCTTTGATGTTGTGTCTTCGGTTGTTTTCTCTTTTTGTCAGCAGGTATTGAAGCAAATTGTCTGTTTTTTTGTTTTTGTTTTTTCTCCCTCTCTCTCTCTATCCAACATTCTCCTTTTTTCTCTCTCTCTCTTCCCCTTCTTTGTTGACTTTCCCCACAACCTTTTTTTTTTTTTTTTTTTTTTCCTATCTTCTTTCTTCTTTCTCTCTCTTGTTTTCTCTGTCCCCTGGTCTTGTCTGTCACAGTGTGGTTAAGTAAAAGGGTATATAAAATTTAATTAATTAATTAATATTAAAAAAAAAAAAAAATAAAAAAAAAAAATAAATATATTTAATTAAAAAAAAAGAAAAAAAAGGCTGTGAATGATGATAGTATAGCCATGCATATGTACTGTCATGTGTTATCTGTGCTACTGACAGGCCAAAAAAAAAAAAAAAAAAGGAATGCAATAATTTACAAATCTCATAAACTTATATTTTATTCACAATAGAATATAGATAACATATCAAATGTTGAAAGTGAGACATTTTGAAATGGCATGCCAAATATTGGCTCATTTTGGATTTCATGAGAGCTACACATTCCAAAAAAGTTGGGACAGGTAGCAATAAGAGGCCGGAAAAGTTAAATGTACATATAAGGAACAGCTGGAGGACCAATTTGCAACTTATTAGGTCAATTGGCAACATGATTGGGTATAAAAAGGGCCTCTCAGAGTGGCAGTGTTTTTCAGAAGTCAAGATGGGAAGAGGATCACCAATTCCCCCAATGCTGCGGCGAAAAATAGTGGAGCAATATCAGAAAGGAGTTTCTCAGAGAAAAATTGCAAAGAGTTTGAAGTTATCATCATCTACAGTGCATAATATCATCCAAAGATTCAGAGAATCTGGAACAATCTCTGTGCGTAAGGGTCAAGGCCGGAAAACCATACTGGATGCCCGTGATCTTCGGGCCCTTAGACGGCACTGCATCACATACAGGAATGCTACTGTAATGGAAATCACAACATGGGCTCAGGAATACTTCCAGAAAACATTGTCGGTGAACACCACCGACAATCCACCGTGCCATTCGCCGTTGCCGGCTAAAACTCCATAGGTCAAAAAAGAAGCCATATCTAAACATGATCCAGAAGTGCAGGCGTTTTCTCTGGGCCAAGGCTCATTTAAAATGGACTGTGGCAAAGTGGAAAATTGTTCTGTGGTCAGACGAATCAAAATTTGAAGTTCTTTTTGGTTAACTGGGACGCCATGTCATCCGGACTAAAGAGGACAAGGACAACCCAAGTTGTTATCAGCGCTCAGTTCAGAAGCCTGCATCTCTGATGGTATGGGTCACCAGATGGTATGGTGCGCTGGCACCAGGACGCCAGCGCACTGAAAGCTCTTTGTTTGCTCTTTGTTTGCACATGTCATTGTTTTCAAATAGATTAGATGAAATGGGACAAAATTAATCTTGACAAACTATATATCATTTTGAAGGTCTAAGCCTCAAGCATCGACGATAGATCGCTGTTTTTCGATAGAAAGCTTATAAAGGAATGTATTTGCTAAATTTGTGTAAGCAGTACACATAAAAACATGTATAAAAAAAACACAGTACATAGCAGATTCATCCTGATAACGACTCTCAAACGCATCCACTGCTGTAAATCCCGGTTTAGTTTGAAAGATAAGGGTCCACGGACCAACATCCCAAAGAGCACTTTTAGTCCAAGGAAACAATAACGTTGTAATTTGGATCGTTATTTATTTGTTTACGTCTCATCTGTTCAGGGAGAGTTATTGTTTGTGTCCGTTATGGAACAAATTATGCTCAAAAACAGCGTCTTGGTGGTAAAAAAACAGCATGATTTTGTAGCAGGCAATGTCCCAAACAGAATGAGATCATCCAAAAAAAAAAAAAAAAAAGTCAAAGATACACGGAAGATTGTTTATTTGAATTCTGGCGCTCCCTCGCGACGGCGCGTGACGCACGCTGTGACGCACCTGTCATCTGATGGGGGCGTAATTTAGCGATATTTTAGCACAATAAGAAAAAAAGAAAAAACATTTCTTTTTTTTCTTCTTCAACAGTTTTCATATATGTTTGCGTGTTTTGTGGGTAATGTGCCTGTATCTGTGTGATTAACATCCGTATGGCTGATAATCAGCATGTAATTACTGACTGTTCACAGATATCAGTGTGAATGCAGTCTATATAAAAGGCCATTATAATGTGAATATTGACTATATTTGGCAGCAATCAGTATGATTAGCATCTGTATGAATGATCTGGCGCTCCCTCGTGACGGTGCGTGACGCACGCTGTGACGCACCTGTCATCTGATGGGGGCGTAACTTAGCGATCTTTTTTGCACAAATAATCCTTTTTTTTCTTTTCTTTTTTCAACAGTTTTCATATATGTTTGCGTGTTTTGTGGGGAATGTTCCTGTATCTGTATGATTACCATCTGTGTGGCTGATAATCAGCATGTAATTACTGACTGTTCACAGATATCAGTGTGAATGCAGTCTATATAAAAGGCCATTATAATGTGATTATTGACAATATGGGCCATCTGTATGATTAGCATCTGTATGAATGATCGTCAGCCTGTGATTACTGATATACAGGAGCATCTATATGTCAGGAAATCAGAGTATGCACTTAAGTTATTTTTTTAAATTATTATTGTTTTCATCACTCAAAAATTATTCTTATTGTATTTTTCTAGTGCTCAAATAAATCACTGATACGATGTCTAAGATTCTGTCTACTGTTTTATAATTGAAAAACTGCAGTGGTATGTATAATGACTAAATAGTTTGTAGTAGAACCCTTCAATAATTTGGTAAATATTTTTCCTCAAACAGAGGGGGGGGGGGACTAGAAAAATGGCTGCAGGAATCTAATTTTTCATGGTGTCTTCTTCAGATTTGAAATATAAACTCATGAGACATGTGACTTTCAACCCATTACTTTTCTGGATTGCTCCAGGACTGATTTCATGTATTTTTATATGAAATTAAAAAAAAATCAGTGTGGTACAATTTTTATCAAGGCACTTCAGTGTCTATAACTTTTTATATTTTTGAGCATTATCAACTCTGGATGATGGATAGTAAAGCCCAAAGGGTCTTCTTTCCAAAGACACCAAAATTGTGTGCGTGGCACACTGAAGTCAGGAACTGTTACCGTTTTAAGTTAGTTAGTCATTTTCAGCTGTGATTCCCAATATGGGGGGCGCTGGTTAACAGGTTAACAAACATCCTGACGCTGCCTTTATCATCGTGGGGGATTTTAACGAAGCCAACCTCAGGCAGGTCATGCTGAACTTTCACCAACATGTATCCTGTCCAACTAGAGGACCGAATACACTGGATCATTGCTACTCTCAGTTTAAGAATGCCTACAAAGCCCGCTCACTACCGGCTTTTGGCAAATCGGACCATGCTGCCATTTTCCTCACACCGGAATATAAAGAAAGGCTCGCTCAGGAACCCCCGGTGCAGAGAGTAGTGACGTGCTGGTCCTCCCACTCAGAAGCTATGCTACAGGCGGCTCTTGATGATGTCGACTGGGACATTTTCCGGGCGAGTTCATCTGACGTCAGTTAGTTCACGGATGTAGCATTAAGCTTTGTAAACACGCTAACCAAGCAAGCTACAGAAACAATGACTGTAAAGACCTTCCCAAATCAGAAACCGTGGGTGGACAGAACAATCCGTGCTGCGGTTAACAAACGCACTGCGGTTATACAACGAGGCTCTTTTGTCTGGGAATATGAGCGAGTACAAAACATCGTGCTATGCTCTCCGACGTGCAGTAAGAGCCGCCAAACTCCGATACAGGGAGAGAATTGAGTCTCATTTTCAGCTCAATGACTCTCGATGCATGTGGCAGGGACTAAGGACCATCTGTGCCTTTGGAAACAAATCCTCCGCAGAGGTGAGAGCAGATCCGTTGCTGGCCGACGAGCAGTGTTGGGTAAGTTACTTTCAAAAAGTAATTAATTACAGTTACTAATTACTTCATCAATATTGTATTTAAATTACTTTACTAATTACTCTGTCTGAAAAGTAACTTAGTTACTCAATAAGTAACTTAATTATTCAAATTGCTAATTAGGCTACATCTTAAAATCCCTATAAACCTTAATAGAAATTAAACTCTGTATTCTTTCAATTTGAGTCAAACATAGAATAGTTTAGCCTTTTAGTACTTAAACTTTTTTTAATAAAAAAATGTACCTTCTTTGGTTAGCAAATAGAACAAAAAAGCTTAAAAGTTAAACAATACATTTCAGTTTGGCAAGATGTTCAGGAAAAGCCCAACTAGTAAAATCCGTACAGATTTATGTAAAAATAACACGTTAACTAGGTAAGAATAAATTACAGAAATGATTTGGGTGCGTGTCTATGGGGGAAGGGGGCGGAGTCTTTTTTGCCATGAATATAGCCGTTTCCCCGGTAACCTCAGTAAACAAAGCAGCACTGCACCTGACTTTGAAACTTGCAGCGCTCACACACACACACACACACACACACAAACAAAATCGTATATGCCTGATGAAAAAAAATACATTTAAAACACGTTCATATTTTAGAAAATGTAGTTAATATTTGCATCATTAATGATTTATCTTATCCACCTGCGACCCACCCGCAAACCCGCATTTTTTTATTACCCGACCCGCAGATTATCCACAGCGCCCGCGGATATACCCGCCGTCCGCGCATCACTACTGCGCACAGTGCGCAGATATCAACAGCATCACTGGGTTGTAAAGTGAGGGAATTTGTATGTGTCGATTGTGTGAGAAGGATGCTTTTCATACAAGATCTGCAACCGGACAACCTTGGAATATATTTACTTGATTATTCATATAATGAGGTTTGTGCCATACTCAGTGCGCGCTACACCGGGGCTAGGGGGGCTATAGCCCCGTCAGAATTTTGAATAGCCCCGTTTTAGACCCCCCAATAAGGTGACAATATGTCCCGTTTTTCCCGGGACAGTCCAGTATTTCAGCTCTATTTTTGTGTCCCGCTAGAACAGCATAATCAAAGGCAACCAAGCTCGTCGTAGAACAAATTTACCATCCAATCCACAATTCATTATTGATAAACTTTCAGTAAGTGAAGCCGGGATAGGCGGAATCACGCTGAATGACACAACTGATGCGCCCACACGTTCCTACAACGCGCGATCAGTTCTCCTTGAACCTGAATTGTCAAATAATGCGAGACACTATGATCCAAAAGCGCAACTTTTGTTAATAAAAGTTTCATTTCTTCATTTAATATAAGCGAGTTTGTCTTTAATGGTGCTGTGTTTTCATTAAAAAATTTAAATAAAACAATGAACCACAAACTACGCATTTGTTTTAAAAGAGGGAAAAGACCTTACAACGCAAGTAGGCTATAGCCTCTATCCGTCTTATTCATTTTGTTAATAAACGTTAGATGTTTAATATAGGCCTATGCGAATTTGCAATTATACTATTTTGGTTGATGTGTTTTATGAACCACAAACTTATGATCGTTTTAAAGAAAGGGGAAATCCAAAGACCGTTTATTTATTTGTGTTACAATGCGGGTAAAACATATTTTCCTTATTCATATTGTTAATAAAAGTTCAACGTTTAATATAAGTGAATTTGTCATTGTAGTAGGCTATTGTTGATGTTGTGTGTGGGATTTTTTTTTTCATTAAGAGTAATACTGAATCAACCTTAAGCATTTTGTTCCAAGAATAGGAAAGATAACGTTAAAGATCAAAATAAGCGCTGCAGAGGCGAGAATGTGAGATTGGTTGCTGCTGAGTTGCGCTCTCCATCTTTCTCTGTATTTTTGTAATGGCTGTAGAAATGACCGTTACTTTTTGATTTGGGTACGGCACAGACATTTTACAGGTAATAATATGATTAAAAAAGTCATGGCAACAAACGACTTCCTAAGTCAGTTTAAGTTGAAACGACTTTCACAATCAATTTGATTCAACTTAATTCATGTTTTACTGTTGCTTATTGTCTTAGTGTCAGAGAGTCACAGTCACCGCTGCCAGCAACAATCACCAGATCACAGTCACCTGAGTTCTAATCACCCGCACCTGCAACCCCTCATCAGCACTCCCAATAAGTACCACACGCTCTCTGACACTCATCGTCCGGTCTACGGTTCACTACCCTGAACAGTACCTGACTCCTTTCAATCTTACCTGTGATTTAACTTACCTTATTGTCTCCCAGAACCCCTCCAGCGATCCTCCAGTGTGTGTCCTGTTCTCCTGTGTTTCCCTGCTCCACGATTCCTGCGAAAGAGACTCTGATCAGTTCACCGCCGTATCACTAAGGATTGGATTACCAGACAAGTCACTCACCTGCTCCTCTCACCTCACGTATTCAACCTGTCAATAAATCCTCTGTTTTGCCACTTACCTGTTTCTCCGTGCTCTGTTTGTGACAGAAGACCGGACCAACACCGTCACTCCCATGGATCCCCGACCTTCCTCACCGTCTGAAATCCTGGAGGAGGTGGTCAACACTCTGCGGGTCTCACTCCTGCCACCACCATCCCCTCAATCTGCCTCTGCCAGTCCCATGGCCTTACCGGCTGCCTACGCGGGTGAGTGTGGCGGCTTTCTATTACAACTGGCCTTGTATATCGAAATGCAACCACATAAGTTTCCCACCGAGCTCTCCAAGGTAGCATTTTTTATTTCCCTTCTCTCCGGTCGAGCGTTATCCTGGGCTAGAGCCATATGGAACGCTAATACATCCATAAGTAATTCCTATGATGCATTCACTAAACATTTCAAGGAGGTTTTTGAACTAGCTACCGGAGCGCTCTCGGTGTCGGATCAGCTGTTGCGCCTGTGTCAAGGGACTTCCTCGACTCACGAGTACACATTGCAGTTCCGTACTCTGGCGGCAACTAGCGGTTGGAACGAAGCGGCTCTCCTCAGCGCTTATCGGCAAGGACTGGAAACCAGGATCCATGCTCAGATGGCGATATTTGACGACTCTGTTGGTTTGGAAAGCTTCATGCTAAAAGCCAACCGAATCGCCCAATGCTTGTCTGCCTGCCATACCGCCGAAGCCACCCACCAGCCTGCTTCACCCGCCAACGGTTCCCCAGTACCAGAACCCATGCAAGTGGACACAGCTCGCCTTTCCAGTCAAGAACTTGCTCGCCGAATGGCAGCGGGGCTGTGTCTTTACTGTGCTTCGGCTGACCACTTCATCAGGTCCTGCCCCAACAAAACCCCACGTCCAGCGGTGAGTACTCTCCAGATCGACCCTGTAATTTCCACGCTTTCTGTGCTGTCTGTTCAACTATTCACTCCAGTCCAATCCGTTACAGCCTCTGCCCTGGTCGACTCGGGCTCCTCGGGCAACTTCATCTCCCAAGACCTCCTGAGTCGTTTACACCTGCCCCGCCGCCGGCATGCCCGGGAGCTCCAAGTCGAGACCATCAATGGCAAACCGCTAGGACGTGGGTGTGTTAAGTTTGAGTCTCCCCCGATGAAGCTGAAGATTGGCAACCTGCATGAAGAGGAGATTCAATTTCTGGTACTGGAGGGACCAACAGTGGATATCATCCTGGGACGCCCCTGGCTCATACTCCATTCTCCAGAAATCAAATGGGAATCAAGTGAGATAATTCGCTGGAGCGAATTTTGCCACCAACACTGTCTCAAGGAAATTCCACGTCCTCTTCGCAGGTTACCCGCAGCTCAGGTCACCTCCACGCGGGTTGAGAGTCCCGAGGCCAGTGTGATTCCCACGATCCCATTTGATTATAGGGCGTTCCAGGATGTCTTCAGCAAGCAGGCAGCCACCCAGTTACCACCTCATCGGGCATGGGACTGTGCTATAGATCTGCTGCCTGGATATAAACTCCCCAAGGGTATAGTATACTCACTGTCCATCCCGGAGCGCAAGGCTATGGAGGAATACATCAAGCTCCCCTATCCACTTCCCCTGGTCCCGGCCGCGCTTGAGGAACTCCGTGGGGCCCGCATCTTCTCTAAGCTGGACCTGCGCAGCGCGTACAACCTCGTTCGAATCCGGGAGGGCGATGAGTGGAAGACGGCATTCATTACTCCCTCCGGCCACTATGAGTACCTCGTGATGCCGTTTGGCCTTTCCTCCGTCTTCCAGGAGTTCATGAACGAGGTGTTCAGGGAGTTCCTCCACCGCTTTGTGATAGTTTACATCGACGACATTCTTATCTACTCCCGGAACCTGGCCGACCATCGCCACCACATTGCGCAGGTCCTCCAGAAGCTCCGTCAGTTCCGTCTGTACCTCAAGCTAGAGAAATGCGAGTTCCATCGCCCCACGGTGCAGTTCCTGGGATACATCATCGGGAGGGAAGGTATCCAGATGGACCAGGGGAAGGTTACAGCTGTGGCAGAATGGCCGACTCCCCAGACGATTAAGGAACTGCAGAGATTCCTTGGATTCGCCAATTTCTATCAAGGGTTTTAGTCTGCTCACAGCCCCGCTTACCACCCTGCTCCGCGGGAAGCCCAAGTCCCTGTCCTGGAGTTCCAACGCCCACGAAGCTTTTGACAGCCTGAAGACAGCGTTCAGCACGGCACCTATTCTCCGGCATCCAGACCCCCATGTACTATTCGTGGTGGAAGTAGACGCCTCCACCACAGGGGCCGGGGCTGTGCTATCCCAACTGTTTGGTGAGCCTCCACGCCTCCAGCCTTGCGCGTACTATTCCAAGAAACTGACCCCAGCGGAGCAAAATTATGATATCGGAAACAGGGAGCTGCTAGCCATCAAGCTTGCCCTAGAAGAGTGGCGGCACTGGCTGGAGGGAGCAAACCATCCTTTCACTGTCATCACCGATCACAAAAATCTCCAATACCTCCGGCAAGCGAAGAGGCTCAACCCCAGACAGGCCCGTTGGACTTTGTTCTTTACCAGATTCCATTTTACCATCACATACCGACCTGGAAACCGAAACTGTAAGGCTGACACTCTATCCCGAGTACACTCACCCGATTCTCCCACGGAACCCGAGCCAATTCTCCCTCCAGCCCTCATTGTCAACCCCATCATCTGGAACATCGACCAGGACATCAGAGCCGCCACTCTTACAGAACCTGCTCCGCTGGGAGGTCCAGAAGGGAAAACTTTCGTTCCAGTCTCCATACGGCAATCCCTTCTGGACTCAGTGCACAAAGTAACGGGCTCTGGACATCCAGGCAGCCAACGGGCCCTCTCGCTTCTCCAAGCTCGGTACTGGTGGCCCAGAATGTCCCGTGACACCATAAGGTACGTCCGCAGTTGCTCAGTCTGTGCCATGTCCTCGACTCCTCGTCATCTACCAGTGGGCAAGCTTGTACCTCTCCCCATTCCTCGACGACCCTGGTCACACATGGGAATAGATTTTGTGACTGACCTCCCCGAGTCTGAAGGAAAGACCTGCATCCTCGTAGCAGTGGACCGCTTCTCAAAAGCGTGCAAACTGATCCCCCTCCGAGGATTACCCACGGCCCTAGAGACTGCCGAACACTTGTTTCAGCAGGTATTCCGGAACTTCGGGGTGCCCGAAAACATTGTGTCAGATCGCGGTCCACAATTCATCTCCCATGTGTGGAAAGCCTTCTTCCGCCTGCTAGGAGTCACGGTGAGCTTGTCCTCCGGTTACCTTCCCCAGACAAACGGCCAGACTGAGCGGAAGATACAAGAACTCGAACGGTACCTCCGGGCATACTGCCAGTTTCCTCCCGTGGGCCGAGTATGCACAGAATTCCCTCCGCCAGAACACCACGGGCCTTACCCCATTCCAGTGCATACTCGGCTACCAACCCCCGCTTTTCCCGTGGACGGGAGAGCCATCGGAGGTTCCAGCTGTAGACCACTGGTTCCGAGCGAGCGAGAGAGTGTGGGACTCAGCTCACATCCACCTCCAACGGGCAGTGCCCGGGTTGGATTGGATTACCAGACAAGTCACTCACCTGCTCCTCTCACCTCACGTATTCAACCTGTCAATAAATCCTCTGTTTTGCCACTTACCTGTTTCTCCGTGCTCTGTTTGTGACACTTGTAGGCTTAGGCTTAATTTTTCTATTAATTTTAATGAATATACAAATTAATAAAATTTTTATTTTCTGTTACAAAATGTTAATTTATTTATTTTTAACACCGCGGTAATGCTTCTGTTGAATGTGGTGTGTACCATAGCTGCTTTAATTTTTTTTTAAAAACGAATTTTTTTTATGAATATGGATTATTTTCTTAGCACCCCCACATATTGGTCTAGCCCCCCTTTAGCTCCGGTAGAGAAAAAATTCTGGCGCCGTGCCTGGCCATACAAATTACGGGAGTTTTACCAGAGGTGAATGTAGCAAACATATAAAATACGCCCAGTGGGATTTTTTTTTTTATAGCAAGATTAAAAATATGGGAGAAATACGGGAAAATATTTAAACGGGATGACAGCGGGATAGAATGGTAAAATACAGGAGAATCCCGGGAAAAACAGGAGGGTTGACAGGTATGGATACGGGAAAGACTGTACCTCAGTTTTATATGGATTACATAATCAGATAATATTCGTTTTCGATTTTAATTCATTCAGTTAAACGTAGACACTTCAGGCTTTAAGATACAGGAAAGATTGTACCTTGCTTTAGTTTCATACGGATTACTTAATCAGGAATATTCGTTTTTGATTTGAATTCATTCATTTAAGAGTAGAAACGTCAAGCTTTCAGATACGGAAAGACTGGTCTCGCTTTCACAGGGATTACATAATCAGAAATATTATTTTTTGATTTGAATTCGTTCATTTAAAAGTAAAATTCAAGATTATTAGATTCTATTGATTTTAGTCTTATATGTATGAGTATTTAAGGTTTCTCTGTGAATCAGGAAAATCTGAAAGTGAATGAGCTGGCACGGAGGGTTAAAGCGCTGCATTCAATTTAACTTTAGACTGTAAATTTCAATTTCAAATTCAATATTGATTTTAGAACAGTTGAAATTATTTACTGTATGTAACGCAAGTACTTTATAAGTAACTGTAATTAAATTACCTATAAATGAACAGTAATCCCTTACTTTACTTTTTCAGTGGATAAGTAATTTAATTACAGTAACGCGTTACTTAGTAACGCCCTACACCCAACACTGCCGACGAGTTAAACACCTTCTACGGCCGCTTTGAATGCAATGGCGGCAGCGCGACTGCCGATCAGCGCGTCAGGAAGCAGCAGGCAGAGCAGCGATAATCATGTGATCACCGTGTCGGAGGGCGAGGTTCAAAGGGCCCTTAAGAGAGTGAACGTCAGGAAAGCGGCCGGACCTGACGGGATTACTGGCCGTGTTCTGAGGTCCTGCACTGATCAGCTTGCTGGTTTGTTCACTTCTATCTTTAATGAGTCCCTTGCTACCTCTGTGGTTAATCTAATCTGTGGTTAACTTAATCTAATCTGCGATCCTCCATGTGGGGAATATTTCTGTAAATTCTGTTAAAAATGTAATCTTATGAACACTGTATGTAATATGCACTCGTCAGGTCATTCAACGTCCAGCATTTAAAATAAGCTTCCTTTCAAGACTAAATATCACCTAGTTCCTACGCATGTTTAAATGTTCTCTGCTAAGCAAAAAAGGTTTCAAGTTAAAGATTAAAAATACAACACCTCATGCATAAAATGAAAAAGGCATAAAACACAATTATTAGTAAATATATTGCTCCAACATATATTGCTGATTTTAAATGATTGTCCTTTTGACATCATTTATTTGAAACTCATTCTGTCCGTTGTTGGAAACGCACGGGGAGCAGGAAGAGAGTCATGAGAGAGTTATGGGATGCGTTGCATAGATCCTGATGTCCTGAGGGTGTCAGTTAATTTAATCATCCCGTGGCTTTACTATAGTTCCATTCATTTGCCTGATCACGGGGTTCTTCTTGATACAAAGGGATCTTTGTTGTTTTCTGATTGAGTTAGTTATTATCTCTCTTCTGACTAGGGAAGCTAAGGTGCAGAAAAATGCTGACAGGAAACCATTATAGAATATTGACATCAGTGGTAGTGATGATTAACCTTGTGATGAGTTGATTCAATGGCGTATCTGTGTCCGTTTTGCCACATGAATCTTACACACGCGACATCCCACGATGCCAGAGGACCTGATGAGCTCACGATACTCACAGGGCTATCTGGTGATGTGTCGAATTGGTCATCCAACGATGCCAAAGGACCTGATGAGTAGGGGTGTGCCCGAAGCCGAATACCTTATTTGGAAAGGCATGAATAATGGCTTCAAAACAAATGACGAATTCATCCGAATAACAGAAAAAAAAATATTCGGCAGACACAATCACGTGTTTGCTGGAACAGCACTACATTATATAAACCTCTAAAATCACTACATAGCAATAGGTGTGTGGCGTGAATGAGTGTAAACTATTTGAATGAAATGAGCACAAATCAAATAGCCATGGCGCGGCCTCTGCGCATCTCGCAGAAATTAGAGCTCTGTCTGGAGTTAAATCCAAAAAAAAAAAAAAACTAAACTTAAAACCTTTTTGAAATCCAACTGTAAAAAAAAAAAAAAATTACATTAGTCCTTTTCGTAAATAGTTATCCTACATTTAAATGTACGAGATGAAGAAAAGCCATCTTTGATATTGTAGAGGCTTTTGGAGGGTACAAATGGTGTGTTGCGCTCTGATGATAAAATACGTAAATAATTACAGACTCCTGCGACACATTTCAGTTATTTCAAGTTCAAGTGAGCTTTATTGTCTTTCCGCTATGTGTGGAGACATACAATTTCGTGCCTCACAGGACCACAGTGGTAAATACTGTATAGACAGAGAAATCCTATAAAAAAATAAATAATACATGGCGATGACCAGTTGCGACTAACATTAAAGAGGCAAATGAGTCATCACGTAGAATACCGGTCATTCTGCAAGTTAAAAACAAGCCGTTGCTTCTGCATTTTGATTTTAAGTTTACCTTTAGAAGACCTTTCAGCGGTTGATTAGCGAACTTGATGGAGCGGTTTAAGATTTCCTAACTAGACATAAGAGAAGATTTTGTAAGATAAGAATTTTAAATCAAGTTAATATTTGCTTCTGTAATACGAATTTGTGAAAAATCCTAAATTAAGTTATTGTAAGTTAAGATCTAAGTAGGATAGGAATTGTTCTGTGATACACCCCCTGCCCTGACCAATAGCATTTTCTTATTAAAGCGGACATTCGGCTTCTGGAAAGAAAACGCAAGTCGCTATTCCCCCCTTTTTTCCAGGAAAAAAAAATATTTTTGTGCTTTTATGTTGATCATATGGATGATGAGGGAGCGCAATCCACAGCTGACAAATCATGCACAGCTTAATCTGGTAAGAGGAAATGCAGTGATGTATGGACAACCTTTACTGTTTGCAGTACAGACAAAACCAAGGTGGTGTGCAATCTGTGCAAAACAACCTTTAGCCGGGGGAAAGATATCAGACATCTGAGTACATCTGTAATGCACAATCACATGCATTTCAAACACTCTATATCACCAGCTCTGAAGCCCGCGTCTTCTCAGAGCAAAGATCCATGTACCAGTGCTGCTGCTTCTCCAATCATGGCAGCATTTAATGCTAAAACACCATACCCCCACAATCACCCTGCTGCTACTGAAATTTCCAATGCCATTGGTGAAATAATTTGCACTGATTTATTGCCATACTCCATGGTGGAAAATGCTGGCTTTAATAATTTACTCAAAGGTGTTGCACTCCGCTAAAAAATACTTTCTCGAACTCATTTTTCTCGTAAAGTCATCCCAGAGCTTAATGCAGAAGTCCACAATAAGGTGAAAGAGGCGCTTGAAAGTATGGCCGGAAAATTTGTCCATTGCACAACTGACATCTGGACAAGCAAATTCTCCACAAATGCATATTTGTCCTTGACAGGGTATTGGGCCATGCAGTCAGGAGAGCCAGAAGTGACATATAAACAGGCAACAGCACTTCTAAAGTTGGATGTGATAAATGAGGATCACAGTGCTGCAAACATTCAGGAACATATTGATAAGATCAATCATACCAGGCAGACAATGGTGAAGAAGCCATTCTCAGTGGGCTATTTTGTGACCGATAATGCTGCCAATATGGTCAAAGCCATGACTAATAATGGCCACATACATTGCATGGCTCATTGCTTACACTTAGTGGTTAGTGGTGCCTTGCAAGTTTGCCTGAACCTAGGCCATGTAATCTATGCGTATCGAAAAATGGTTGGATTTTTCCACAGATCCAACAAAGCTACAACAAAGCTTCATGAAATCCAAGAACAGCTTGGTCTACCACAGCATGCCATGATACAAGATTTCTCCACTCGATGGAATTACAGCATGTACATGCTTGAGAGGGTCCTGGAGCAGAAGAGTGCCCTCATATCAATAGGAACTGAAATGGACCTTGGGGGGTCCCTGCCTTTTGCATAAAACTCTCTAATCCAACGGTGTCGTCGTAGATTGCCATCTGTGCACGGAGACGAGAATCCAATCCTTGACGAAATGCGCTGATCAAGGCTGCCTCATTCCATCCACTGGAGGCCGCCAGAGTGTGAAACTTCACCGTTTACTCTTGGGTTGAGGAAGAGCCTTGACGCAGGCGCAGTAGCTGGTCCGCCACAGTGAGCTCCTCCAAACACCTCCTTGAAATGAGTGGTAAAGACTTCATAGGAGTTAATTATGGCAGTTTCGGCATTCCATACGGCTTTTGCCCAAGATAGCGCTCCATCCGAAAGGAGAGAGATCAAAAAGGCTACCTTAGCGCGCTCCGTGGGAAATTTCTGCGGTAGCATCTCAATGAATAATGATAGCTGCAGGAGAAAGCCGCCACAACCAGCCGGATCACCTGCATAGACAGCCGGTAACGCCATGGGACTGGCAGAGGCAGATAATGGAGGGGCTGGAGCTGGCAAGAGCGAGGCCCGTAGTGTGTTGACTAGCTCCTCCAAGATCTCCGTCGAAGATGAAAGCCGGGGTTCTATGGTGATGTCGGTATGGGTCCGGTCTTCTGTCACAATGAGAGCCAGAAGCAACGGGTAAGTAACACAATGATATATTTATTGGAGAGATGACAGGGAATAAGGAGAGGGGAGAGAAGGTGAGTATCTTGGTAATGAGAATCCAGGTGGTTCGTGCACGAACTGAGAACTGTTCTTGTCCACAGGGGAAGGGAGTCCAACGCTCGGGTGAGCGGGAGAGTTCGCTGGAGAATCTGATGAGAGCCAGGTGTCCAGGGATAGTCGCAGGAGATTGCAGGTAAGTCTAGGAGAGAAGTAAACACAGGTAAGTGTGTAGCAGTCAGGTACCGTTCAGGGTAGTGAACCGTAGACCGGACGATGAGTGTCAGAGAGCGTGTGGAGTTTATAGGGGTGCTGATGAGGGACCGCAGGTGTAGGTGATCAAAACTCAGGTGACTGGGATCTGGTAATTGGAGGTGATTGGGAACAGGTGGTTGCGGTTAACGGCAGTGGCTGTGACAGTGACAGTGACTCTCTGACAGATGCATTAACGTGCTTTGCACAAAGCAGAATTTGCTTTAAGTATCTGCATTTAGAAATTAATGTTCTCAAATCAAAGTAAGCACTCTCTTTTACATGTTAAAACTCGTACACATTAAACTGTTGAGTGTTCAAATGTTTTTGAATGTTAAACAAATTTCAGTTATCTTTAGAAATTAAATAGACAAACATGTCTAAGATAAGGACTGAGGGTCCGTAATTTGTTTTGTTTATCATTTATGCAGATTTACATTTAAGCAGAGTAATATTTGATTTTAGCAAATTTCAACTTATTTTTTTCTTTCGACTGGTGCTCTTATTTAAGGTTGTGGATGCTTGACTTGACAAATTTGTAAACAAAGTTTCACTGGAAAATAAGAAGAATAAAGTTATTTTTCTTTTTGATCAACGTTTTGTATTATTGTTTTATATATAAGATATTTACAAAGTTATAATTATAATAAAAAATAATAATGTCTTTAATTATACAAAGCATATTTGCTAAATGAAAACTATGAATCGAACAGAATTGCCTTTTTTTTATTATTATTATGCCTTACATCAGAACAATACAACGAGAAACATTCAAATGTAAAAGAAAACATAGAAAAAGATGAACAACATTAATATAATGAAAACAAACACACAACAAGCGCTCACTTTGTAAACCAAACACTTTGTCTTAAACACGTGTGTGAATAGCCTTGCAAAAGTGATCAATTCTACGCCCAACTGCCACAAGTGCATAAAACAATATGAATACTTATCATGGTGTAGGCTGATGTAGTGATGAAGATGGAATTCTGAAGGAGACTGGCAGCTGTGTTTTTGATAGCAGGCCCGGAGTGTATTCAATAAAATTTAACGTGAGTGTTCAGGCAAAAATATAATTTGGTGATTGAGACGTGAGTGACTCGTCAGCTCGATGATGAGTATTCGGACTGATAGTGGACATGAACTTAAAAACCCCGTTAGTGTTTCACATTTTCTATTGTGAAATAGTAACATGCACATCATAGTAGGGTGATCAAACAACTGCAAGCGCTTATTAGTTCGTTGCACAATATTAAAGGGATACTTCACCCCAAAATTAAAATTTGGTCATTAATCATCTTACAATTGAAGATATTTTGGATGAAAACCGGGAGGCTTGTGACTGTCCCATTGACTGCATAGTAAATTGCACTGTAAAGGTCCATAAAAGTATGAAAAGCATCATCAGAATAGTCCATCTGCCATCAGTGGTTCAATCTGAATTTAATGAAGCGACGAGAACACTTTTTCTGCGCAAAGAAAACAAAACAACAAATTTATTCAACAATTTGTCTCCTCTGGTTCAGCGTAGCGCCATTTTGGAGAATATCCACTGGCTGCATGCAGCATACTAGTGAGCTAGTCAAAAGTTATCATTTAATGCTTTAGTGCCTTGTATTTATACTATTTCTAAAATGTTAATTAGTAAATGTGACACCTTTATGAAGCACAGATTGATTTAACAATAATTACTGTTATCATAATATTCATATACATATTACAATGATAAGATCAGTCAGTAATACAGGTCAGCGATGTATACTAGCAGTGCTGAAGACGAATGCCAGAGATTCAGTTTTTAATCACATCAGTATTCAGAATTTATGAGTTATGTTTGGAATAATACATTAACACTAATAGTGAATAGAATGTATGTTTTGTGATGCAAAATGTACACTATGAATTTTTTTTTTGTATGGATGCCCAAATGGCCTACTAAATTTGCTAAAATGTGCCATATAAACACAGCATGGATTCCTGTGAAAATAATGCAATATATTTGACTTGACCATCCATTTCCACAGTGATGAATTAATTATTTCAGTTATTTGATCTGACTTGTTTTAAAGGTGACATATTATGGAAATCTAACTTTTTCCGTGTTTAAGTGTTATAATCGGGACCCCGGTGCATCTGGCAACCCCCAAAAAATACAAATAATTTTTTTTTTTTTTTTTTGGTAAGCCTTTCTCTGCAAGCTTGTGAAATACGAGCCGCTCAGATTTTGCTCCTCCGAGATATAGAAAGGTTTTTCTAGATAGAAAGATTTGCACATTTCCACCCACGGCACCGCCATTGTGATTTCACAAGCGACAACGGTGTACCAGTTCGAACACCATGGCAAAAGTTCGAGCAAAGCATGCTAACTGTTCTGTCTTTGGCTGCACTGACGAGCACAGAACACTATTTTGAGTCCCAGCCTCAAAGGAGACAACAGAGCAGTGGATTTATTGATTTATTCATTGTATATTACGCTGCTGCCACACAGATCTAATATAAACATGCAATTTTTTCCCCAGCTGTTTACCTTCACAGACATAACCGACTGTTTTTGTAATTATTTTTTAACATAAACTTGTGTATTTGACAGTTTAAACACAATAAGACATGAAAGAGAACTTAGTTTAATACTTGCATGCCGTGTCACAGCCGATTTCGGTGCGTGTGCTTCAGATGTGTGCGCTCAGAAATCAGCGTGTTTCTGCTTCCACTCAAAATAGGCATTTTCAAAATGATATAATAAATTATCTGTGGGATATTTTGAGCTGAAACCTCAGACACATGCTGGGGACACCTGAGACATATATTACATATTGTAAAAAGGGGCATAATAGGTCTTCTTTAAGGTGAAGCAGCCATAGAAAATGCAGCGATATTCACTGTTTTGAGATCAAACTAATCAACTGACTATCCACTGGCAGAGAGTTTTATTTTATTTATTAAAAGAGGACAAATGTATTTATTTCAGTATGGGTATTCAATAAAACAAAATCATTCTACATAAAGACCACTACTACTGGTGCTGCTATAGGGACTGTATGTTTCTAAAGATACTTATAAACATCCTAATTTTAGTATTGAATTTAGTAAGAGTGAATTCTTCAAGTATTTAGTTGTTAGTTTAGCAGAAACTACAAAAGTTTTGAGAAATATAAGAAATGTGTAATTTTATCATTTTACTTCTACAGTAAAGCCAACTTAATTTATGTAATGATATAATTTTTTTATCCTCTAGTCAATATCTGAAAAGGGGGGATGGATTAGGTCAGTGTTTCTCAAACATTTTCTGCCATTCCCCACATTGGAGGTAGGGAAGGGTTCTGAGTCCCACCTGTCCCCAGTCACCCCAACAAAATGGTAATAAACTAGGCTTTAAGTTCCCTTAATGTCGTTCACTTTTATGTTGTGTTGAGTGTAAGACACTAAGGGTCACTCTTGGGAGCCCAAACACCTCTGACATCTTTGAGAAAAGGCCGATGAAATTGGGTGTGCAGAATTTGCATGGCTGGTCATGCATCCGGGTATAAATAGGCCAGGGTAGCATCTGCTCACTCATTCTGTTTTTCGGAGCCGAATGCAGCATCTCTCACTGAGAAGTTGTGATCAATCACCTCTCGATTCCTCGTCGTTGGATCTAAGGCACGGTCAGCAGTCTCTCCCTACTCATACACAGATAAGTGTTGTGAGCGTACCCCTGGGTGCTTCAACCGCGATCTCTAAAGGAGCAAATTTCCTCTAAAAGATTACAATTTCTCTGTTTCACGGGTGGACTTGTGTTACATCATGCCTTTCCGTCCATGTGTTTCTGGTTGCGGTTGGCACATCTCGAAAGACGACCGGCACGAGTGTTGTATTCAGTGTTTGTGCCGTGCTCACGCTGAGGCAGCGTTTGTGGATGGTGCGTGCCCCGCTTGCGAGGCACTTCCCATCGGAATGCTGCGCTCGCAGCTCGGGTTCTTCACCAAAAGACCCCAAGTTACCGCGGCTGCTTGCCGCTCTGGTCCTTCTAATTCCAGGTACAAGGCCGCAACAATGTGCACCGCAGAAGAGGATGGGGAAGCGGGATCAGTTTCGCTGGAGCAATCCCCGTGAGCTTCCCGTTCCTGAACACTCCCTGCCTTGTCTGCAGGGTCTGTCACATGTGCCACCGACGGATGAGGGAACATGAGTTCCCTTCCATTCCGCTCAGCAACAGGAACCCGGCCCAAGGTACATCGAACATGGTTCCTTTGAGACCGTTGGCAGGGTATATGGGTCAAGCCTCTCCAATCACTCTCGATAGCTCCTCAGAACCATTCGGCTCGGCTATGCGATTCAGTTCACCAGGCGCCCGCCCAAGTTCAGGGGCATTCTGTTTATGTCAGTACGAGGCGAGAATGCTGCTGTGCTTCGGGCTAAGGTCGCAACCCTTCTCGAGAAGGGTGCAATCGAGCCTGTCCCCCTGGCCAAAATGAAGAAGGGGTTTTACAGCCTGTACTTCATTGTACCCAAGAAGGGTGGGCTCAGACCAATCCTGGATTTGAGGACTCTGAACCGGGCCCTTCACAAGCTTCCATTCAGAATGTTAACCCTCAAGCACATATTAACATGTGTCAGAAATCAGGATTGGTTTGTGGCAATAGACCTGAAGGATGCGTACTTTCATGTCTCAATCCTACCAAGGCACAGGCCGTTTCTTCGGTTTGCCTTCGAAGGATGAGCATATCAGTACAAGGTTCTTCTCTTTGGGCTGTCCCTCTTTCCTCACGTCTATACGAAGATCGCGGAGGCTGCCCTTGCCCCTCTTAGGGAAGTGGGCATTTGCATTTTCAATTACCTCGATGACTGGCTGATCCTAGCTCACTCACAAGATTTGGTTTGTGCACACAGGGACATGGTCCTCGACCACCTAGCCCGATTGGGACTTCAACTGGGAAAAGAGCAAACTCTCCCCTGTGCAGAGTATCTCTTTTCTCGGTGTAGATCTCGGTGTAGGATCGTGCTCAGTCAGTGCTGAAATGCTTGAGGGCTTTTAAGCAGAGAACAGAGGTCCCTCTCAAAAACTTTCAGAGGTTCCTGGGGCATCTGGCGTCCTCAGCCACGGTCACGCCGCTGGGACTGATGCATATGAGACCGCTTCAGCACTGGCTTCGTACCCGAGTCCCGAGATGGGCATGGTGTCACGGCTAACACCATGTGAACATCACACCATTGTGTCGCCGTACCTTCAGTGCTTGGGAGGACATCTCTTTTCTATGGGCAGGAGTGCCCTTACAACAGGTGTCCAGATGCATTGTTACAACAGCTGCTTCCAAGACAGCCTGGGGCGCCGTGTGCAATGGGCGTGCAGCATCAGGGGTCTGGACAGGCCATGGGCTTCATTAGCATATCAATTAATTGCCTGGAGTTGTTGACAGTGCTTTTGGCCTTGAGGAGGTTTCGACCATTGATCCAAGGTAAGCACATGTTGGTCTGGACGGACAATGCAGCGACGGTTGCATACATTAACCACCAGGGTGGTGTTCGCTCCCATCGACCACCATCTCTTACTTTGGAGCCATCACAGACTCAGGTCTCTGCATGCCACTCATATACCGGGCGACCTCAATCGTGTAGCAGATCTCCTCTCATGACAGGTCTTGCTCAGTGGTGAGTGGAGGATTCAACCCCCAAACGGTTCAGCTGATTTGGAGTCGGTTCGGCCAGGAACAGGTGGACCTGTTTGCTTCGTTGGAATCGACCCACTGCCAGTTGTGGTTCTCCCTGACCGTGGCTCCCCTCAGCACGGAGGCACTGGCTCACAGCTGGCCCAGGGGCCTACTCAAGTATGCGTTTCCCCCAGTGTGCCTCATTGCACAGACACTGTGCAAAGTCAGGGAAGACGGGGAACAGCTCCTACTTGTGGCCCCTTATTGGCCCAACTGGACCTGGTTCTCGGAGCTCGTGCTCATGGCATCAGTTCCTCCCTGGCAAATTCCCCTGAAGAAGGACCTCCTTTCGCAGGGAAGGGCACAATTTGGCATCCGCGCCCATATCTCTGGAACCTTCATGTTTGGTCCCTGGACGCGACCAGGAGGAATTTAGAGACTTTTTACCAGCCGTGGTGAATACCATTACACAGGCCAGAACCCCCTCGACGAGGCGGTTGTATGACCTGAAGTGGCACGTTTTTGTGAATTGGTGTTCTTCCCAAGGGAAGGACCCTCAGAGATGTGGCATCGGATCTGTTCTCTCCTTCCTTCAAGGAGGCCTGGACAGGCACCTGTCTGCTTCTACACTTAAGGTGTACGTGGCCGCGATTGCGGTTAACCACGACACTGTGGGAGGCAGATCGGTGGGGAAGTACGATCTGGTTATCAGGTTCCTCAGAGGTACCCGGAGGTTGAACCCTCCATGGCCACATCTCATTCCCTCTTGGGATCTCACTGTGGTCTTGCAGGCCTTACAGAGAGATCCGTTTGAACCCCTTTAGTCAATTGAGTTCAGTGCCCTCTCCATGAAGACAGCCCTCCTGACTGTGCTCACTTCTGTCAAGAGGGTGGGGGATCTCCAAGCCCTCTCCATTAACAAATCATGCTTGGAGTTCGGGCCGGCAGACTCTCACGTTGTCCTGAGACCCCGGCCTGGATATGTGCCCAAGGTTCCCACCACTCATTTCAGGGACCAGGTGGTAACATTGCAAGCTATCCACTTCCAGGAAGGGGACCCCGACCTGTCTCTGTTGTGCCCAGTGCGAGCCCTACGCACATACCTAGATCGCACTCAGAGTTTCAGGCGTTCTGAACAGCTCTTTATCTGCTTCGGAGGACAGCAGAAGGGGAATGCTGTCTCCAGACAAAGGATCTCCCACTGGATTGTGGATGCGATCCAAACGGCCTATCAGCCCAGAGGCCAACCTTGCCCACTGGGAGTGAGAGCTCACTCTACCAGGGGCATGGCTGGCGAACGGGGCCTCTCTAGCAGATTTCTGTAGAGCTGCAGGTTGGGCTACACCTAATACATTTGCTAGATTTTATAACCTGCGAATGGAACCAGTTTCTTCTAGAGGCCTGAACGTCAGTTATTTGACTCAGGAGACTGGCAGGGTGTAGAGCTTGCTACCAGCACTGCTCACCCCAGGCTGGTTATGCGCTTATTCAGTCTAGCTCAGGTTCCTTTCATGAACTCTGGACTACCCTTCCATCACATAAGCACTTTACTTAGCTAAGTTCGACGGACGAACTTGCTATTAGAACTCATTACGAGCTAGGTTCCCTCGAGTGTACTCTTGAATTGGGTTATTGCTCCACATGTAGCGGCTCCTCTTGAGGCCCCATGTGTGTATTCTCCACTTTATTGCCCCTGAGGCTCAGTGTTCCCCTAGACAGACATTCTGTCAATAGGTTCTGGGTTTTGGTAGATCTCCCCTTACGCTGAGCCCTCCTCAGTACCTTCACTATGTGGTACTTGCTCTCTAAGTCCATATGTGGATCTTCACATGTTACTGCCCGCTTCCAAAAAGGCCCGAATTTCCGCTCTAAGCTCAAAAACTCACGATAACACTTTGCCTCGGGACAACCACCTTGCCTCGCTGTGAAATAGCACAGCTGTATGATCAGCTCTCATCTCCTCACAAAGTGCGGAGGACATTCGCACTTTCAGGGGTTGGGTTTTGATGAAATTGACCATGGCCACAATGTCCGTCAAGACCTCGTTTAGTTTGGGGCTGAGCTGCTTTGACGCGAGCGCTTCCCTGTGAATAACAGAGTGCATCCATTGCGCTTTTGGAGCGACCCTCTTTATAAGTGCCTGCAGTCCTTTTCTTCTTCCCGCTGTAATGCCTTTGTGGAGGAAAGAACACGCACACACACACTAAGTGCAACGATACATACCTGAGTTCCGATTTCCTGCCATAAAACCTCCTTAACTCAGGAGACCCATAAAACCAGGAGAAATTTGAGAAGAACATCTTGAATGTGGGTTAAAACAGGACTTCACTTGGTTCTTATCACTTAACCATAACTCGACCGAAACAGGACGAAACCCCTGCTAATGGCCCAGCGACAAACTTTATGATATCTCCTGATCGTTTAACGCAATAAGTCAATGATTTTTATCAACGAGAAAAGACGTTTTTACGACAGACGGTCAGCTAAGAAAGACCAGATCTCCACAAACGTGACATTCTTATGACCCGGACAGTGACTTTCCTGACCTCCCGTTTCTCTCACATTCCAAACTGAAACACCCCTCAATATCTCTTTTTGGACAAGGAACACCCGAAATGTTATTGACTTTGCTAAAAGGACTCAAAACTTTTATAAAGTGTTCCAAAAGACAATTAATACCTGTTGCTGTTATCAAAAGCAATATATACAATATATTTTACAAAATATATCAATGTGTATTTTATGTCATTTATAAGCTTGCTGTGTTACTGGAATCTATGGTATTCCTGGAATCTTTTGATGTCTAATTTTCCCGATCACTATTGTTTAATTTCACATGCGTGGTGTGATTATTTAGGATAGTTTAACCTATGCCTTAGCCATGTAATATATATATAACTGAGATATGTACTTTGGAGGATGCCAGATATCTGCTGTTTGGGTTTTAATGAAAGGTCAAGGTCAAGGTCAAGGTCAAGGTAGGTTTATTTGTCACATACACAATCATACAGAGTACAATCAGCAGTGAAATGCAGGGATTTTTTGAAGAAAAATACAGCAAACAAGAGGAGAGAGAGGTTAAAAAATAACCCCCAGACTATGCTCCTTGGGGAGTACAGTGTGAGAACAGGAAAAACACCTCAGCAAAAAGCACATAATACACCATAGACACACGACTTTGCAACAGGGGAGGGTAATCCAGCTCTGGCAAGCAGCCATCCGGTCCAGCAGCTAACCCAGCAGCGCTAGTCACAGACCCGCTTGTCAGGCTGGCGGTTCAAAGCGACGTAGGCGTGGGATCGGGATTCGGGAAGTGAATGCATATGTGTGTGTGTATGTGTAATAGTTTGTAATCAGTATGTGTGTATGTGTGTGTATGTGTATTCAGCAGGTGTCTGAAGAATGGGGGAGGAACGCAGAGAGCGTCTCCCTGCGGTGCTCTTCTCAGGGTTGATTTCCAACAGCGGCCTTGGCCAAGGCCAGTGCTGGTAGAGGGGAGCCGGAAAAGATAAGATTGTGATTGTTTAGACTTAGGGCGAGTAACCGTATTCCAATTCCACGGCTACTCTTTTTGTCCGTTCTGGTCTCCGTCAATTTTCCTTTGCAAAGCCGTGAGCTTCTCCATGATAGAATCCATATTGCGGTTAATAGTCTCAGTCTCAATGCTGACCGCTCTTCCCACTGCTTCAATCATGACGGGCAGCCTTGTGAGGCTTTGAACAGCTGTTCCCTGAAATGAAAGCTCATTTCAGTGGCAATAATCTGGTGTGAATGAAAATTACCCTTAGCCCATAATGTATGATTATAACACATATAGAAATCTGCCAGGATATTTTCTTCATGTGACAAAATAACTAAGCAGATAAAATTTACTGCATGGAAAATGAGCCGTGTAGGCGGAGCTCCGTCTACAAGGACAATCTAATTGGTGGAAGCCTCTGGGGGTTGAACGGAAGGCCTCTGGTTAATACCCTCTGACCAGGCTCTCTCTCTGCTCTGCTTAATACCCTCTGAAAATCGTCTCTCTCTGCTTCCTTGAAAATCGTGATTCTTTGAAACTTGGAGCTACTCCAAAATAGCTTGCAGCCTTAACATCTAGGCCGAGTTTGAACATTGAACCAACATCTAGTCAAATCTCTGAAGAAACCCTTGAAAGTCCCTGAAGCTACGCTGAAGGAACTCAAGTCTGAGCGCCAGCACGCTGAGAGCCAACCAAGCAAGGAACTCAGAGCGCCAAGGAACCCCAGAGCCAACCAAGACGTCACGCAACGACGCTCGGGATAACAGATCCCTCGGACATCCCCAGCCACAGCGATGACGTTTCACGCACTTACGACGCTCGGGATTCCCTCGAGCCACAGCGATCACCAAACAAAACCTTATTCCGCTGGAACTGCAAGTCGACCAAACAATCTCTAACCTCTATTCCGCTGAACTGGTCGAATAATATTCTCCTCTTGATGATCGACACGTGGTAAGGATAATCGTGTAATAGTTCTCCTCTTGACGATCGACACGGGTAAACATCGTGCTATGGAAATAGCAAAACAGTGCTTTTTTTAATCATTCTCAATTGTAACAATTCATTGCCTGTGTGTATGTATTTTGTTTTGTGTTATTTAGCTTAGTTCATGTATTGTAGTAAGATAGCAAACAAACTCTTGTTTGAAATAAACTCTTGTTATAGAGAAGTGTTATGAGAAGTGTTCTGTGTTCTGTGTGAAATATTCAAATCAAACTTCGCTCAGATAACGTTACCTAAGCTCATAACTGTCATACGTTTATTTAAATAATTCTGTATTATTATATCGTGGCCACGAGAATAAACAGAATTTCTCAGATATACTGAAATCTAACAACTCGCTGGACGATTGTTAAATAAGGTATAAGTTGGACGTTTTGATTAATACCAATTGATCATATCGATATCAGACTTTAAGATTCCCTAAAGCTAAAATAAAGCTTAAACCAAAGAGCTAAATTAAACAATGTAAAAGGGTAAAAAATCATTACATATAATGGTGGAGATTCAAAGCGAGCAAATTTGATTTGAATATTCATAATCAGAAATACATTGTGTGTGTATTTTGCCTATTTTTAACCGGAAGAAATAGTGTAGATACAGAGAGACAGAGTTTGTTTGTTATTGTGGTACTGTATGCTTGTGGCAATGCGTTTTGAATGAATTAAAGTGCAACTTTAGTTGTTTAGAAGAAATTAACTGCAGTATATGAATTGTCGCTCTAAAAGCGCAAAAGAGACGAATGAGCGGATTCCTCATTCACGTCTTTTAAAAGGCCTCTCATAGTTTTAATCTGCTAAAGTGCGTGTCCCACTTCTGATTGAACTATGCTATTTAATCTCCCGGCGAGAATATCAGATTAGCTACCTGTTATTTCTCTGCCAATCTTTGAGTCACTGAAAGAGTGAAATCACTGAAAGAGTGAAATCAGACGCGGCGCTCGGAAAGAGTGGCCGAAACGCGTTCTGGGGAGAATAGTTATTGATCTTGATCAAAAATGAATTGTGTGATGATAAATCCACTGTGTTTTGTCTGTGAAGTTAGACAGAAGTAATGTACTAAGGCTCTCGCCACGGGTTCTGGTTGCGGTTGGCACATCTCGAAAGACGACCGGCACGAGTGTTGTATTCAGTGTTTGTGCCGTGCTCACGCTGAGGCAGCGTTTGTGGATGGTGCGTGCCCCGCTTGCGAGGCACTGCCCCTGGTAGAGTGAGAGCTCACTCTACCAGGGGCATGGCTGGCGAACGGGGCCTCTCTAGCAGATTTCTGTAGAGCTGCAGGTTGGGCTACACCTAATACATTTGCTAGATTTTATAACCTGCGAATGGAACCAGTTTCTTCTAGAGGCCTGAACGTCAGTTATTTGACTCAGGAGACTGGCAGGGTGTAGAGCTTGCTACCAGCACTGCTCACCCCAGGCTGGTTATGCGCTTATTCAGTCTAGCTCAGGTTCCTTTCATGAACTCTGGACTACCCTTCCATCACATAAGCACTTTACTTAGCTAAGTTCGACGGACGAACTTGCTATTAGAACTCATTACGAGCTAGGTTCCCTCGAGTGTACTCTTGAATTGGGTTATTGCTCCACATGTAGCGGCTCCTCTTGAGGCCCCATGTGTGTATTCTCCACTTTATTGCCCCTGAGGCTCAGTGTTCCCCTAGACAGACATTCTGTCAATAGGTTCTGGGTTTTGGTAGATCTCCCCTTACGCTGAGCCCTCCTCAGTACCTTCACTATGTGGTACTTGCTCTCTAAGTCCATATGTGGATCTTCACATGTTACTGCCCGCTTCCAAAAAGGCCCGAATTTCCGCTCTAAGCTCAAAAACTCACGATAACACTTTGCCTCGGGACAACCACCTTGCCTCGCTGTGAAATAGCACAGCTGTATGATCAGCTCTCATCTCCTCACAAAGTGCGGAGAACATTCGCACTTTCAGGGGTTGGGTTTTAATGAAATTGACCATGGCCACAATGTCCGTCAAGACCTCGTTTAGTTTGGGGCTGAGCTGCTTTGACGCGAGCGCTTCCCTGTGAATAACAGAGTGCATCCATTGCGCTTTTGGAGCGACCCTCTTTATAAGTGCCTGCAGTCCTTTTCTTCTTCCCGCTGTAATGCCTTTGTGGAGGAAAGAACACACACACACACACTAAGTGCAACGATACATACCTGAGTTCCGATTTCCTGCCATAAAACCTCCTTAACTCAGGAGACCCATAAAACCAGGAGAAATTTGAGAAGAACATCTTGAATGTGGGTTAAAACAGGACTTCACTTGGTTCTTATCACTTAACCATAACTCGACCGAAACAGGACGAAGCCCCTGCTAATGGCCCAGCGACAAACTTTATGATATCTCCTGATCGTTTAACGCAATAAGTCAATGATTTTTATCAACGAGAAAAGACGTTTTTACGACAGACGGTCAGCTAAGAAAGACCAGATCTCCACAAACGTGACATTCTTATGACCCGGACAGTGACTTTCCTGACCTCCCGTTTCTCTCACATTCCAAACTGAAACACCCCTCAATATCTCTTTTTGGACAAGGAACACCCGAAATGTTATTGACTTTGCTAAAAGGACTCAAAACTTTTATAAAGTGTTCCAAAAGACAATTAATACCTGTTGCTGTTATCAAAAGCAATATATACAATATATTTTACAAAATATATCAATGTGTATTTTATGTCATTTATAAGCTTGCTGTGTTATTGGAATCTATGGTATTGCTGGAATCTTTTGATGTCTAATTTTCCCGATCACTATTGTTTAATTTCACATGTGTGGTGTGATTATTTAGGATAGTTTAATCTATGCCTTAGCCATGTAATATATATATATAACTGAGATATGTACTTTGGAGGATGCCAGATATCTGCTGTTTGGGTTTTAATGAAAGGTCAAGGTCAAGGTCAAGGTAGGTTTATTTGTCACATACACAATCATACAGAGTACAATCAGCAGTGAAATGCAGGGATTTTTTGAAGAAAAATACAGCAAACAAGAGGAGAGAGAGGTTAAAAAATAACCCCCAGACTATGCTCCTTGGGGAGTACAGTGTGAGAACAGGAAAAACACCTCAGCAAAAAGCACATAATACACCATAGACACACGACTTTGCAACAGGGGAGGGTAATCCAGCTCTGGCAAGCAGCCATCCGGTCCAGCAGCTAACCCAGCAGCGCTATTCACAGACCCGCTTGTCAGGCTGGCGGTTCAAAGCGACGTAGGCGTGGGATCGGGATTCGGGAAGTGAATGCATATGTGTGTGTGTATGTGTAATAGTTTGTAATCAGTATGTGTGTATGTGTGTGTATGTGTATTCAGCAGGTGTCTGAAGAATGGGGGAGGAACGCAGAGAGCGTCTCCCTGCGGTGCTCTTCTCAGGGTTGATTTCCAACAGCGGCCTTGGCCAAGGCCAGTGCTGGTAGAGGGGAGCCGGAAAAGATAAGATTGTGATTGTTTAGACTTAGGGCGAGTAACCGTATTCCAATTCCACGGCTACTCTTTTTGTCCGTTCTGGTCTCCGTCAATTTTCCTTTGCAAAGCCGTGAGCTTCTCCATGATAGAATCCATATTGCGGTTAATAGTCTCAGTCTCAATGCTGACCGCTCTTCCCACTGCTTCAATCATGACGGGCAGCCTTGTGAGGCTTTGAACAGCTGTTCCCTGAAATGAAAGCTCATTTCAGTGGCAATAATCTGGTGTGAATGAAAATTACCCTTAGCCCATAATGTATGATTATAACACATATAGAAATCTGCCAGGATATTTTCTTCATGTGACAAAATAACTAAGCAGATAAATTTACTGCATGGAAAATGAGCCGTGTAGGCGGAGCTCCGTCTACAAGGACAATCTAATTGGTGGAAGCCTCTGGGGGTTGAACGGAAGGCCTCTGGTTAATACCCTCTGACACAGGCTCTCTCTCTGCTCTGCTTGAAAATCGTGCTTCTTTGAAACTTGGAGCTACTCCAAAATAGCTTGCAGCCTTAACATCTAGGCCGAGTTTGAACATTGAACCAACATCTAGTCAAATCTCTGAAGAAACCCTTGAAAGTCTGAAGCTACGCTGAAGGAACTCAAGAGCGCCAAGCAACCCCAGAGCCAACCAAGCAACAACAGAAGGACATCCCCAGAGTGACGTCACGCAACGACGCTCGGGATTCCCTCGAGCCACAGCGATCATTTCAACTTAAAAGCAAGTACCAAACAAAACCTCTATTCTGCTGGAACTGGTCGAATTATCTCTAAAGTAAGGATAATAATAGTTCTCCTCTTGATGATCGACACGGGTAAAATCGTGTGAAAATAGCAAAACAGTGCTATATTTTTAATCATTCTCAATTGTAACAATTCATTGCCTGTGTGTATGTATTTTGTTTTGTGTTATTTAGCTTAGTTCATGTATTGTAGTAAGATAGCAAATAAACTCTTGTTTGATTTATAGAGAAGTGTTCTGTGTTCTGTGTGAAATATTCAAATCAAACTTCGCTCAGATAACGTTACCTAAGCTCATAACTGTCATACGTTTATTTAAATAATTCTGTATTATTATATCGTGGCCACGAGAATAAACAGAATTTCTCAGATATACTGAAATCTAACAACTCGCTGGACGATTGTTAAATAAGGTATAAGTTGGACGTTTTGATTAATACCAATTGATCATATCGATATCAGACTTTAAGATTCCCTAAAGCTAAAATAAAGCTTAAACCAAAGAGCTAAATTAAACAATGTAAAAGGGGTAAAAAATCATTACATATAATGGTGGAGATTCAAAGCGAGCAAATTTGATTTGAATATTCATAATCAGAAATACATATTGTTGTATTTTGCCTATTTTTAACCGGAAGAAATAGTGTAGATACAGAGAGACAGAGTTTGTTTGTTATTGTGGTACTGTATGCTTGTGGCAATGCGTTTTGAATGAATTAAAGTGCAACTTTAGTTGTTTAGAAGAAATTAACTGCAGTATATGAATTGTCGCTCTAAAAGCGCAAAAGAGACGAATGAGCGGATTCCTCATTCACGTCTTTTAAAAGGCCTCTCATAGTTTTAATCTGCTAAAGTGCGTGTCCCACTTCTGATTGAACTATGCTATTTAATCTCCCGGCGAGAATATCAGATTAGCTACCTGTTATTTCTCTGCCAATCTTTGAGTCACTGAAAGAGTGAAATCGGACGCGGCGCTCGGAAAGAGTGGCCGAAACGCGTTCTGGGGAGAATAGTTATTGATCTTGATCAAAAATGAATTGTGTGATGATAAATCCACTGTGTTTTGTCTGTGAAGTTAGACAGAAGTAATGTACTAAGGCTCGCCACGGGTTTCTGGTTGCGGTTGGCACATCTCGAAAGACGACCGGCACGAGTGTTGTATTCAGTGTTTGTGCCGTGCTCACGCTGAGGCAGCGTTTGTGGATGGTGCGTGCCCCGCTTGCGAGGCACTGCCCCTGGTAGAGTGAGAGCTCACTCTACCAGGGGCATGGCTGGCGAACGGGGCCTCTCTAGCAGATTTCTGTAGAGCTGCAGGTTGGGCTACACCTAATACATTTGCTAGATTTTATAACCTGCGAATGGAACCAGTTTCTTCTAGAGGCCTGAACGTCAGTTATTTGACTCAGGAGACTGGCAGGGTGTAGAGCTTGCTACCAGCACTGCTCACCCCAGGCTGGTTATGCGCTTATTCAGTCTAGCTCAGGTTCCTTTCATGAACTCTGGACTACCCTTCCATCACATAAGCACTTTACTTAGCTAAGTTCGACGGACGAACTTGCTATTAGAACTCATTACGAGCTAGGTTCCCTCGAGTGTACTCTTGAATTGGGTTATTGCTCCACATGTAGCGGCTCCTCTTGAGGCCCCATGTGTGTATTCTCCACTTTATTGCCCCTGAGGCTCAGTGTTCCCCTAGACAGACATTCTGTCAATAGGTTCTGGGTTTTGGTAGATCTCCCCTTACGCTGAGCCCTCCTCAGTACCTTCACTATGTGGTACTTGCTCTCTAAGTCCATATGTGGATCTTCACATGTTACTGCCCGCTTCCAAAAAGGCCCGAATTTCCGCTCTAAGCTCAAAAACTCACGATAACACTTTGCCTCGGGACAACCACCTTGCCTCGCTGTGAAATAGCACAGCTGTATGATCAGCTCTCATCTCCTCACAAAGTGCGGAGAACATTCGCACTTTCAGGGTTGGGTTTTGATGAAATTGACCATGGCCACAATGTCCGTCAAGACCTCGTTTAGTTTGGGGCTGAGCTGCTTTGACGCGAGCGCTTCCCTGTGAATAACAGAGTGCATCCATTGCGCTTTTGGAGCGACCCTCTTTATAAGTGCCTGCAGTCCTTTTCTTCTTCCCGCTGTAATGCCTTTGTGGAGGAAAGAACACACACACACACACTAAGTGCAACGATACATACCTGAGTTCCGATTTCCTGCCATAAAACCTCCTTAACTCAGGAGACCCATAAAACCAGGAGAAATTTGAGAAGAACATCTTGAATGTGGGTTAAAACAGGACTTCACTTGGTTCTTATCACTTAACCATAACTCGACCGAAACAGGACGAAACCCCTGCTAATGGCCCAGCGACAAACTTTATGATATCTCCTGATCGTTTAACGCAATAAGTCAATGATTTTTATCAACGAGAAAATACGTTTTTACGACAGACGGTCAGCTAAGAAAGACCAGATCTCCACAAACGTGACATTCTTATGACCCGGACAGTGACTTTCCTGACCTCCCGTTTCTCTCACATTCCAAACTGAAACACCCCTCAATATCTCTTTTTGGACAAGGAACACCCGAAATGTTATTGACTTTGCTAAAAGGACTCAAAACTTTTATAAAGTGTTCCAAAAGACAATTAATACCTGTTGCTGTTATCAAAAGCAATATATACAATATATTTTACAAAATATATCAATGTGTATTTTATGTCATTTATAAGCTTGCTGTGTTATTGGAATCTATGGTATTGCTGGAATCTTTTGATGTCTAATTTTCCCGATCACTATTGTTTAATTTCACATGCGTGGTGTGATTATTTAGGATAGTTTAATCTATGCCTTAACCATGTAATATATATATAACTGAGATATGTACTTTGGAGGATGCCAGATATCTGCTGTTTGGGTTTTAATGAAAGGTCAAGGTCAAGGTCAAGGTAGGTTTATTTGTCACATACACAATCATACAGAGTACAATCAGCAGTGAAATGCAGGGATTTTTTGAAGAAAAATACAGCAAACAAGAGGAGAGAGAGGTTAAAAAATAACCCCCAGACTATGCTCCTTGGGGAGTACAGTGTGAGAACAGGAAAAACACCTCAGCAAAAAGCACATAATACACCATAGACACACGACTTTGCAACAGGGGAGGGTAATCCAGCTCTGGCAAGCAGCCATCCGGTCCAGCAGCTAACCCAGCAGCGCTAGTCACAGACCCGCTTGTCAGGCTGGTGGTTCAAAGCGACGTAGGCGTGGGATCGGGATTCGGGAAGTGAATGCATATGTGTGTGTGTATGTGTAATAGTTTGTAATCAGTATGTGTGTATGTCTGTGTATGTGTATTCAGCAGGTGTCTGAAGAATGGGGGAGGAACGCAGAGAACGTCTCCCTGCGGTGCTCTTCTCAGGGTTGATTTCCAACAGCGGCCTTGGCCAAGGCCAGTGCTGGTAGAGGGGAGCCGGAAAAGATAAGATTGTGATTGTTTAGACTTAGGGCGAGTAACCGTATTCCAATTCCACGGCTACTCTTTTTGTCCGTTCTGGTCTCCGTCAATTTTCCTTTGCAAAGCCGTGAGCTTCTCCATGATAGAATCCATATTGCGGTTAATAGTCTCAGTCTCAATGCTGACCGCTCTTCCCACTGCTTCAATCATGACGGGCAGCCTTGTGAGGCTTTGAACAGCTGTTCCCTGAAATGAAAGCTCATTTCAGTGGCAATAATCTGGTGTGAATGAAAATTACCCTTAGCCCATAATGTATGATTATAACACATATAGAAATCTGCCAGGATATTTTCTTCATGTGACAAAATAACTAAGCAGATAAATTTACTGCATGGAAAATGAGCCGTGTAGGCGGAGCTCCGTCTACAAGGACAATCTAATTGGTGGAAGCCTCTGGGGGTTGAACGGAAGGCCTCTGGTTAATACCCTCTGACACAGGCTCTCTCTCTGCTCTGCTTGAAAATCGCGCTTCTTTGAAACTTGGAGCTACTCCAAAATAGCTTGCAGCCTTAACATCTAGGCCGAGTTTGAACATTGAACCAACATCTAGTCAAATCTCTGAAGAAACCCTTGAAAGTCTGAAGCTACGCTGAAGGAACTCAAGAGCGCCAAGCAACCCCAGAGCCAACCAAGCAACAACAGAAGGACATCCCCAGAGTGACGTCACGCAACGACGCTCGGGATTCCCTCGAGCCACAGCGATCATTTCAACTTAAAAGCAAGTACCAAACAAAACCTCTATTCCGCTGGAACTGGTCGAATTATCTCTAAAGTAAGGATAATAATAGTTCTCCTCTTGATGATCGACACGGGTAAAATCGTGTGGAAATAGCAAAACAGTGCTATATTTTTAATCATTCTCAATTGTAACAATTCATTGCCTGTGTGTATGTATTTTGTTTTGTGTTATTTAGCTTAGTTCATGTATTGTAGTAAGATAGCAAATAAACTCTTGTTTGATTTATAGAGAAGTGTTCTGTGTTCTGTGTGAAATATTCAAATCAAACTTCGCTCAGATAACGTTACCTAAGCTCATAACTGTCATACGTTTATTTAAATAATTCTGTATTATTATATCGTGGCCACGAGAATAAACAGAATTTCTCAGATATACTGAAATCTAACAACTCGCTGGACGATTGTTAAATAAGGTATAAGTTGGACGTTTTGATTAATACCAATTGATCATATCGATATCAGACTTTAAGATTCCCTAAAGCTAAAATAAAGCTTAAACCAAAGAGCTAAATTAAACAATGTAAAAGGGGTAAATTCCTTTACACCGCCATGATCTGAGCACCATCGGAGCAAATGCCTAAACAGTTTTCCCATTTCAGATCATGTTCTATGAGATAACTGTCAAGAATCTTAAAGAGTTCATCTGCCGTAGCTCTAGTTTGGACATACTTGCAAAACAGCAAATCCTCTCTCAGTGACTCAGAATATACAAAGCAGACATATGAAATGAACGAACCATCTTGATTGCTGACTGTAGCCTCATCTACTTGCAGTGCAAATCGTTTGTCTCTGAGGTTTTCCTTGAGTTGGTCCTCAAGATCATCTGAAATGTCATGTATACGTTGTGCAACTGTGTCGTTTGACAGGGGTATAGCTTTCAGTTTGGCAGCTCTTGTCTCATCCAGCATAATTGACACTATGTCTATAGCAACAGGGAGAATGAGCTGCTCGGCTATCTTGTGTGGTTTCTTGCACTGGGCAATGCTGTATGCAACTTTGAAAGAAGCCATTTGTGCATTTCTATTAACTGCTGTAGATGTTAGAATTCGACTTTCCTGTTGACGGTATTCCAAGAGTTTTCTTTGGAAGAAGTCAAGCGGCTTATTAATGTGTTGGGGGTGTTTTGTCTCTAAATGTCATCTTAATTTGTTGGGCCTCATGCTATCTGCTGCTAACGTTTTGAGACATAGAACACACACAGGTCTCTCATCTGCCCCTTCCATACCCACTGTAAATCCAAGACCAAGATATGGCCTTTTCGGCTGGCCTTTTGGTTGATTAGGTCCACTGTCTGTCTTGGTTTTCTCTGCTGGTGCCGAATCTCCAGTTTTCTTTTCATTCCATGTCACAAACTTATCCATTGCTAACTTTTATACCCACTACCAAATACCACCTCTCCACATTAAAGGTTTTGTTCTGATTCAATTAACATTCCGACATTAAATCATTCTCGTAGGCTATTATGGTTCCACGTGACATTTTCTTTGCAGTCTGATGTTGTTTTAAGTAAGGCTAACATTTAAATTTGTCGTTGTTTTGAGTGTATGGTCAATAAATAAAGAAATTAATAGAGATGAATATTACCATATTTATGCTCTCAATGTCAAATGCAGAAACATTAATTCATGCGTTTATGACCTCAAGGTTAGATTATTGTAATGCTTTATTGGGTGGTTGTTCTGCACGCTTAATAAGCAAATTACAGATGGTTCAAAATGCAGCAGCTAGAGTTCTTACTAGAACCAGGAAGTATGAGCACATTAGCCCGGTTCTGTCAACACTACACTGGCTCCCTACTAAACATCGTATAGATTTTAAAATCTTGTTAATTACTTATAAAGCCCTAAATGGTTTAGCTCCTCAGTACTTGAGCGAGCTCTTATCGCATTATAGTCCTTCACGTCCGCTGCGTTCTCAAAACTCTGGCCATTTGATAATACCTAGAATATCAAAATCAACTGCGGGCGGCAGATCTTTTTCCTATTTAGCGCCCAAACTCTGGAACAATCTACCAAACACTGTTCGGGAGGCAGACACACTCTGTCAGTTTAAATCTAGATTAAAGACCCATCTCTTTAACCTGGCGTACACATAACACACTAATACACTTCTATTATTCAAATCCGTTAAAGGATTGTTAGGCTGCATTAATTAGATCAACCGGAACCGGGAACACTTCCCATAACACATGATGTACTTGTTACATCGTAAAAAGATTGACATCTACGCTAATATTAGTCTGTTTGTTTCTTATTCCGAGGTCACTGCATTCACCAGATCAGATGGTGGATCAGCACCTAGAGACGACCTCTACAGCCCTGAACGTCAGCGGAGACCAGGACACCTAGATGAGCCCCAGAGACAGACCCCCAGTGAGGACCCCGTCACCTAGACATCCATCAGGACAAGATCTCGGGAACCAGATGAGCCCTCCAATCTGACTTTGCAGCAGTTGGAATTGAACTGCTGTGTCGTCTGGCCAGAGGAGAAATGGCCCCCCGACTGAGCCTGGTTTCTTCCAAGGTTTTTTTCTCCGTTCTGTCACCAATGGAGTTTTGGTTCCTTGCCGCTGTCACCTCTGGCTTGCTTAGTTGGGGACACTTCATTTCCAGCAATATCGTCGACTATAATGAAATGCCTTTAACTGAAAATTGAGTGTTTAATCTTGTCATTTTACATTATTGACACTATTTTCCCATTTTGATATTGTGCAGTTGCTTTGTCACAATTTGTATTGTTAAAAGCGCTATATAAATAAAGGTGACTTGACTTGACCATATAATATACAAAAATTACCAAATTTGCTCCCGTTTGTCACGCCCCACTTGTCATGTCTTTATTCCCCACCAGTGGGGCGTGCCCCACACTTTGAGAAATGCTGGGTTAGATTGTAGTGCTGCAGGGGCCCCCACAAATGATCTGACATAATTAAATTTAAAGTAAACATAAAATAACATAATTATATATTAAATATTGTATATATTATAACCCAAAGTCAATATCTCACTGTTTAGGGTTTAACCAATTTTTGGACTGTTTGGACTGTTAAACCCTTCGGAAGATGTCTAGTAATCATATATAACTGAGTTGTTAAACACACTCACTGATAAATGGTAAAAACAATTCTTTGTCCATTTAACATAGGATGCCTGTGCAAAGTAGATAATTTAAGGGCAAGAATGGTGAAAAATAATGCCACTCAGCTACGAAACATTGCCATTCACACATTCTGAAATTACCATAATTTATATCAGTTTAAACACTTGAAGGATAAAATAAAATGAACAAGGAGATGTAAAAGTGCAAACTATCTGTCCGAAGAGGAGAAAGGAAAGTAAGAGGCAAAGGGGTGATGGTGGGGGATGGTGATTTAGGGGAGGCGTTGGGGGAGGTAGGTTGTGGGGTGGAACATAAGAGAGCACAGCACAGATCAGAGGCAAAGGTAAATCTACATAGAGCAGTGTGTTTCCTCTTACCAGCCCTATAAATAATGTCCAAAGGCCAGAGTTATTAACCTTTTAGAGCTTGGCCAGGCAGGTTACAATCAGAGGAGCAAGAGAATGAAGGTAACAGAGATGATCTTGGAAAAACAATCACCATCTCACGTGATAGAATGAGGGTGTACATAGAGAATGAAAATTATATTTAAAAAAAAGGCATGAGGAACTAAAGAAAAAGACAGAAAGAAAAATTCAACTTAAGACAGAAAATAGTTGTTGTTTTTTTCAGAATTTTCCCCAACTTCCATTCCTCATAGAACCTATATGATGAGTTGTTTAGAGAAGGCCACAGATGTTGGTTCACGGAAGGTTCACCCATTATCCAAGCCCCACAGCCAGCTGGGGGGCTAACCGCTTTGATCAGCGTGTGCACAGGCCCCAATGATTTTCACATCAAGCCAACTGATGTACAGCTTTACCATCCACCAATCACTCCCCCATATCGATCCCCCTTAAATGAGCCTTCCCTGCTTTGTACCATGAGCAATAATTAAAAAGGCAGCCATTGATTATAACTAATATTATGAGAGATCAGGATGTACACATGCTTCACATTTTTGTACCATGGTTTTGTACTGTTTGATGTCTGTTTAATGTCTCTGTAAGACTGAATGAAAAGGCAAGCTCAAAATATCGGGTTTCTCCAAACTTGTCTGCATTTCCTTGATATTGTGATATTATGTAAGTAAGAGCTTGATATTTTATCATTCCTTTTAAAACAACCTAAGCCAGTTAATACATATAGCCTCAAACATATTGCATGGCAATTAAGGAAAAAAAAAATAAGAAGAGTGTGCAATTGTGATTCATGTATTTATTTGTTTGCATTTGCAGAAACTCGACAATCATTTTAGTTTACCAACAAAGCTTCCTCTTTTTTGAAGCCTCTACGTTTCTGAATATTGCTTCCAAGTTAGAATTTATTCATGTATGCATAGTCTAAAAATGAAAATTATTGTAATTCTCAGTTAGAACATAAATTAAACAAAAACATCAAATTAACCATTGAATAAAAAAATAAAATAAAAAAGTAACCATGGCAGTATCTTCAGCTAACAAATAATATATGTATTAGTTCTGGTTTACTGATCTCTTGACATCTGCATCATAGAGTTGTTGTTTTTAATAATAATAATAATAATAATAATAATAATAATACAATACAAGTACATGTCATTTTCTTCTTACTTACAGAATAAATGTTATCTAAAAGGTGTCTCTTTATTTATAAGAAAATTGCAAATTACCACAGTCAAAGCATGAATAAGAATAGTGTGGACAGGCATGATTCAAGGGTATTTGTAATATATTTTAGTTCAAGTTGTCGGTATTGTTGATGCCTTAGTCATAGGTTTTATGCTTGTGTGTGATTGTTTGGAAAGGAAACTAAGGGGACTTTAGAGACGACACCATGAGAAAAGCTATAGGACCAGAATGGATATTTGTATGTGTAAATTTATATTTATATGGATTTGAATTGATATAGATTGGGGTTTGGAAGAAGTATAATAAAGAGTTATTTAAGATAAATTGTGGTTAGACAATCAATGATGATTATAATAGTTAAATTATTCAGACATGCAGCAGAAGTCTGTCTTATATCACCTAGGAGATAATATATTATAATAATTAATGAGATTAGACTTCTGTGTGGCACTAGACTTCAGTAGCATGCAATTACTGTGTGCTTTAAGTAAATGTGCAAAATCATCTTCTTCTTCTTCTTCTTCTTAAACAATTAGAGATGGTTTGACTTTTATGGTTCAGTATTACTTTGACATTTTTTAACATTATTAGTTAAACTATTTTAGCCAATAATTCTACGGGGAAAAAGTTGCAATCTATAACAATTACAAACATATCAGTAGGTATCTAACTAATGGCGAGCTGGTATGTGACAGTGTGAGGGCAGGTATGCAAAATCAGCCAAATGAGTAAATGTTGTTTGTGATTCTGGGTAAAACATTGCCATCTAGTGACTCCACAAATTCCTTCATTGTGTTTCTATTACAACCTCTACTAGTTACATGCAGTCCCAAATGTATGTTTGTAATGGTTAGAAAGGTATTTTCTAATAAATAATTTGATGTGTTGAATGCGTATTCTTTCATATAGTAATCCAAAATAAAACATTTATGTAACATTTATGATCTTCTCCAAATCTTCATGTCCTTGTGATGTCGTTATAATTGAAAATGGCTCATGGTGTCTGAACAAAGGCGTTTGCTCTTTTTTCTAAATTAACTACCATCAAGCATCTGACATCTGATTCATAATTAGGTGACCATCCAGTCTAATGATGGAAGCTTGCAAAATGAAAATGACTACATTTCAGGTCAAATTTAATTAAATTTGTTGTCTCAATTAAAGCTTTCAGAGAAATACTCACAATGTATTTTGGCCCACTCTTAGTTTCCTATAAACGGATTTTAGCAGAAATGCAATCTTAATGTTCTTCTACAATGGGAGAGCATCCCAGGGTCATTGACTGTGCTGTGAACTCTAGATTGAGGGAATATGTATATAATTTCACCAACTACAGTCGCTCATTGTTCATTTGGATATGTACTGTATAATAATAATAATCATCATCATCGTCATCGTCATCATCATCGAAGGAAATCCTAGACAGCGCTGTCCCACTCCTAATAATGGCTCAAGTGTGAAGATTTTTTTTTTTTTTTTTACTTTTCAGTTGGGTCTTGGTGTCTCTCTCATGTTGTCAAGCCAAATATCACTATACTGTATATATATATATATATATATGGATCAAATATTACTTTGGGAAATTATTCTAGTTATTACATTTTGATTAAAAACAAAGTTTAATATCATCATACTTTTTTGTCATAAATATACTTGACACTGCTGTCCCCTAAATCATGTAAATAAGCTGTGACCTTAAATATAATTTTACTAAATTAGTTTCTCAAGCACAACCCTTTTACTAAATGTGCAAATCAGCTCAGCATTAAGTGAGATTGCTGATGTATATTCTGCACACTTATCTGCTTGTTCATGCCAATTACTAGTACCCCAACTTTGCAAACCCACAACCCTCCAAGGCCCAACCCCCTACACTTTAATCCATTAGTAATAATGTTGAGGTTGTGGAGGGAGGGCCTCATTACTTGATGAATGGCCCCTTTCCTGTGTTCCTATACTGTGTTTTCCCTCAAATATCATACATTTTTCTCTCTCTATCAGAGATTACACTCTTTTGTTGGTTTTGTTCTTTTAACCAAAGCTTTTTTTTCAGTTTAAAATGTGATACGGCTGCAGATAAACTGTAAAGCTGCTGTTAACTTCAGATACACTTGGAAAATACACTGTCAGCCTGCAGTAGTACATGATGCTGTACAAAAATATAAATGCATTTGCTGAGACACATACACACTTTAAACAAATACATATACTTAGACACAAACAAATAGGCTGTACTTGTGAGATATCAGCAGTTATCACCATCCGTCCCCAGGCACTATGCTAACAGTCTCCTCTACAAGCCAATTTACAAGGATCTGGTCATGTTTACATTAGCCTCTTCCTAGTGCATGAACAGAGTGAGGCTATCCCACAGAATGGAAGTGAGAAAATGTATGAATAATTCAGTTCACCTTCTAGCTATTAGGGTGTTTCCCTTGAATAAAGTGATAATAGGTTATCATCTGTGAAATGGAAATTGCATAACAAAGACAGAGAAAATGTCTGAAGTTACACCAAAGAAAATTAATTTCACAGCACATCTGCTCTGCAAAGCTTGAACTGCAAATGCAAAGTAAGATAAAATGTACTGCCTCAATAATTAGATTAGCATTCCTGCTTGCAGGCGGGAATATTTAGTCTTAACCATTCCTTTCCAAATACCTCAGTTTACAATAATGAAACAACTGAACTAATTATATAAAGTTGAAAACGTGTTGTATTACCTTATTATATTAAGCAAATGATGCATGGATCATACACAATGCATTTGCTTGAGCAATAATAGCTTGGCTTTTTTTGCAAACATAAGGCAATAATCACTAACCATGGCATTTAGCTTTAATTGCCTTACAGATGAAGATGTAACTTACACATAGGGGCTGGGTGAAAATCAATTTGAAAGCCTCTTTTTTTATGGAAGCTTGTTTCTGCCACAGGATAAAAAATTAATAAAATAAAATAAAATATTAAAAAAGGTATTTTTTTATCTCACAATTCTGATTTTTCCTATCAATTCTAAGTTTATGTCTCACAATTTAATTCTGACTTTGTATAAAGCAGAATTGTGATATAAACTCAGCATTGTAAAATAATAATAATAATAATAATAATAAAGAACTGTGAGATGAAACTGTCAGAACTGAGATGAAAAATTGCAATTACCTTTTTCTTATTATTTCGTAATGGATTGTCTAGATCGGTGGTTCTCAATTCCAGTCCTAGCGTACCACCGCTCTGCATATTTTGCATGTCTCTCTTATTTAACACACCTGATTCAGCTAACCAGCTCGTTAGAAAAGAGCTCCATGCATGAACTGTCTTCCAACTGACACTGTCCCTACACATGCTGCGTTCGAAACTCCATCCCAGCTAACAATTTTACGTTATAAGAAGCTTTCCGTAACGTTCCCATTAAGTTTTAAAAACGTTATTTCTGAAAGTTCTTAGAACGTTCAAAACATCCAGTTTTTTAGACGTTGTATTAACGTTCTTATTTGGTTATAAGAACGTTATATAAAATGTTATTAGAACATTCCAAATTGTCATTATAATAATGTTCTAAGAACGTTATTAGAATGTTCCAGTCTCTCACAGTAACGTTCTAGGAACGTTATTCAATATGTTATTAGAACGTTCTATTTTCATTATATTAATGTTCTAAGAACGTTTTGCAAAACATTAATAGAATGTTCCACTCTTTCATTATTTTAATGTTCTCGTAATGTTTTTTTTTTTTTTTGGATTATGACACGTTATGTAAGATTACATAACATTTATTTACTGTTACAGATGTTTGCTAAGTGTTCACTAATGGCACTTTTCCACTGCGTGGTACGACTCGGCTCGGCACGGTTCAGAACGGCACGGCACGGCTCAGTTCGTCTCGGTTTGCATTTCCACTGCAGTTTAATACCGCTTTAGAGTGGGCAGGATTATTTCATGTTGTAGTCACGCCGCCTCTACTCCCGTGACTCCTGAAAAAAACTTTTTAATTCCGCGTCACTCCATCACGCTCTCGCTGGATCCGCTCCTTGGCTATCAACGAGAGGAACGTCTGTACTTCCTCAACAGACAACGAAACAGCCATTTTTTGGTTGTTAAAAGAAAGGTGCTCTCATTCAAAACAGTTGCGTTCGATCCTTCGCTGATTGTGCTGATTTAAATCTAGCGGGTCTGTTGTGTCTTGTGCCGCAAGTTCAATGACGCAGGAAGTGACGATTTTCTCCAGCCAATCAGTGATCAGCAGAGTTTACACTTCACGTTTTGGTAAAGGTACGGTTCGCTTGAAACCTCGGCTGAGGTGGTACAAAAAAAGTACCAGGTACCAGGTCCTGTACCCAGTGGAAAACCCCCCAAAAGTGAGCCGTACTGAACCGTACCGTGCCGTACCATGCAGTGGAAAAGTGCCATAACAGTGTTATCAAACTTTCAAGACTTACAAAATACAATCTAGAAATAGTACAATGGAAAGCTAATAACAATAAAATATAAGTGGTCAGTAAAGTACATGAAAGTAAGGCCATTCAGGTAGTTCGTGGGAATTTTTAAATTAAAAAAAGCTGCCATTGGACATATAGTTGGTGCGAGGGCTCGCGCTCACTTTGTGGACGACACAAGCCACTTATTCTGATGGTGACGTGGACGTTTTATGAAAAAGCGGGTACGGCCACGAAAACGGCCAAAGGCTCCGTACGGACGCCTCTGGGGGCGCCCTCGCGCTGCATGGCCCCTTATTCTTCATTGTAGTCTTCCTCAGTGCCACGGAACGCTTATTTTGACCCCTAACCACCTAAACTTCACCATAGTTTTCCTCAGTGCCACCGGAATGCCTGTTTTGACCCCTAACCACCTAAACTTCACCATAGTTTTCCTCAGTGCCACGGAATGCCTATTTTGACCCCTTTCCACCTAAATGCCCGCGGAGTGCCTATTTTGACCACTAACCACCTAAACTTCACCATAGACTTCCTCAGTGCCACAGAGTGCCTATTTTGACCCCTAACCACCTAAATGACCGCGGAGTGCCTATTTTGACGCCTAACCACCTAAACTTCACCATAGTCTTCCTCAGTGTCACGGAACGCCTATTTTGACCCCTAACCACCTAAATGCCCGCAGAGTGCCTATTTTGACCACTAACCACCTAAACTTCGCCATAGACTTCCTCAGTGCCACAGAGTGCCTATTTTGACCCCTAACCACCTAAACTTCACCATAGTCTTCCTCAGTGTCACGGAACGCCTATTTTGACCCCTAACCACCTAAATGCCCGCAGAGTGCCTATTTTGACCACTAACCACCTAAACTTCGCCATAGTCTTCCTCAGTGTCACGGAATGCCTATTTTGACCCCTAACCACCTAAATGCCCGCAGAGTGCCTATTTTGACCACTAACCACCTAAACTTCACCATAGACTTCCTCAGTGCCACAGAGTGCCTATTTTGACCCCTAACCACCTAAATGACCACGGAGTGCCTATTTTGACCCCTAACCACCTAAACTTCACCATAGTCTTCCTCAGTGTCACGGAACGCCTATTTTGACCCCTAACCACCTAAATGCCCGCAGAGTGCCTATTTTGACCGCTAACCACCTAAACTTCGCCATAGTCTTCTTCAGTGCCACGGATTGCCTATTTTGACCCTTAACCACCTAAATGCCCACGGAGTGCCTATTTTGACCACTAACCACCTAAGCTTCACCATAATCTTCCTCAGTGCCACGGAGTGCCTATTTTGACCCTTAACCACCTAAATGACCGCGGAGTGCCTATTTTGACCCCTAACCACTTAAACTTCACCATAGTCTTCCTCAGTGCCACGGAGTGCCTATTTTGACCCCTAACCACCTAAATGCCCACGGAGTGCCTATTTAGACCACTAACCACCTAAACTTCACCATAGTCTTCCTCAGTGCCACGGAGTGCCTATTTTGATCCCTAACCCCCTAAATGCCCACGGAGTGCCTATTTTGACCACTAACCACCTAAACTTCACCATAGTCTTCCTCAGTGCCACGGAGCGCCTATTTTGACCCCTAACCACCTGTTTTTTGTCAAAGCAGGATGTATCTATATCTTGGCTTCAAAAGGTCATAGGACCTCGAGATTCTATACGAGGGTAGCCGAGGGGGCCCCGATGTGAGATCCAAGGGTTCAAGTTTCTACGTTGTTCCAAAAAATGTGACCGTGGCCGATCGGCCCGAAATTGATATATACGTCACGGCCCCCCGGGACAGCGTCCGGAGTTCTGTGTCCTTATCTACTTAATTGGCCGAAAAAAAACCCTTGACCGCAAACCACCTGTAAAGTTTCCATTGAAATAAGTTGTGAGTGGGACGTGTGAAACGCAGGGGTCAAAAGGTCGCAGGGCCCCGAAATTCGGTACGGCGGTAGCCTGGGGGCACCTGACTCGGGGGGCCAGAGGTTCGGAATTCTAGATCGCTTCTAAGTATGTGTTATTGCAGTTCAGAAAACTTTTCACATCAGGGCACTTGAGTTAAATCAAATGGGTTTCAGGGGATATGTGAGTGAGAGATTTTTGCCAAATGTGCACAAACTACTTTGTTTGGGGTAGATGCTTATCCGCTCAATATGGTATTCGGGGGCCCCTACACTACCAGCACGCGAAGTTTGGGGCCCCTACACACAGAGAAATCAAGGTACAGGAATGTACCTTAAAGGGATAAATGCTTTGTCGCTCCAGCTGTACCCTAATAGGGTACAGCAATGTACCTCGAAACGTTGGTACATTTTTGTACCTTCTTGTTTTTACCTCTAAAAGAACATTTATGCACACCTAGTGATATAAATGTACCTTTGTGTCCTGGTATGGTTTAAAATTACATCCTGATATTTTTCCATAGCATTTCATTAATGTTCTACTGAACTGATTTGTCCTAAAAAAAACTTAATATTTTGTGATTTAATTACTTCAGAAGCAGGCTTTGTGAGCATTTTTAAATACAAAACAGAGGCAGTCCATGTTTATCTAATATTCAATGTATAACCCGACAAGTTATGGTAACTCAAACCATTTGAGGAAACCGATTGCCTTAAACCATTTAAGATATGAGTACTATCATATACATTGAGTTAAATTTACTTTTTTTGGCTAATCAATTATTAAAGTCTTAACTACTTAAATGGTTTGAGGAAACCGATTGCCTTCAATGGTTTAAGTTCATCAAACTCAAAGCAATAACATTACATAAGACTAAGAAAAAACACTGGTACAAAGAAATCATGACAGAACAGGAGAATTTTAAGTATTTATCGAAACACAACAAATGTTTTCAAGCATAAAACAAAATCAGTGGGATTTTGTTCTTTACAAACAAGTAAAGAAACAAAGGAAATGTTTAAAATCCATTTAAATGTTAAATATAATTAATAGTAGTAATAATAATAATAATTTGAAACACAGTGGATAAAAAAAATAAAAAATAAATCAAAAAAAACTTTTCCTTACGATTAACAGCACATTCTATTCAAACTTTAAGAGGTTTGTATACTGTAATTAAGGGAATACATTAGTGCAAAAAACAGCACCTGTAAACTGACCCAAGACTTTGCAGACATCTTCTTCAGATGCAATTAAAACATCCAGTGGGTTTAAAGGCAATGTTCCCTCTTCCTCCTTAACAGGAAAGATGGTGACAGCCGCCTTCAGCACCTGATCAGGATCCCTTTTCTAAATGCAGTAAAAAAAATTGTTAGTGTATGTCACCAAATATCATCATATTTTAAACAAAGTATTTATCATATTAAAATTTTCATAAATGACAATAAAGGTGTGAAGGATCAGAGAAGTGTTTATTCAAAAAGGTATGTGCCCATTTAAAACACTGTAGTTCTTTAATTTTAACATCATAACTTTGAGTGGTTTATCAGCAGGTTTTTCAGGGCTGAATATCAGCTGAATGTTTTAGAGGTTGAATTGAATTTGTTAATTATTATTACTATTTAAGTTAACAGTGCTTAAAGTGATAGTTCACCCAAAAATAAAAATTCTGTGATTAATCACTCACCTTTCGTTCCATCATTGGAACACAAATTAAGATATTTTTGATGAAATCCATGAGCTTTCTGACCATCTGTAGACAGTAACACAGCTGAAATGTTCCCAGACCCATTAACATTGTAAGGACATTTGTAAAGTCCATGTGACATCAGTAGTTCAACCACAATTTTCTGAAGCTATGAGAATACTTTTTGTGCGCAACGAAAACAAAAATAATGACTTTATTCAACAATTCTTCTCCTTTGCGTCCCCCTAGGGTGCCATTATGGCAGCGGTTCTCAATTCCAGTCCTCGCGCCCCCCCGCTCTGCATATTTTGCATGTCTCTCTTAGTTAACACACCTGATTCAGATAATCTGTTAGAAGTGAGCTCCGTGCGTGAACTGTGTTCCGATTGACATGGTCCCTGCACAGTGTCCATTGCTCCCTACTCCCTGAGCAGGGAAATCCGTTGAAGTTTACTTCACTTCGGAACATTCATTCACGGATTTGCGCTGCGCAACGTCTTCACACACAGACGAGTGTGACATAATATACTTCTGTAAATATATACAATTTAAATTCACGTCTCACACTTCAATGTACTTTGAATGGAACATATACGTTTGCTTCGAACTGGAATCATGGCGGAATATCCTGTGATGTCCACTTCGCAGGGCACTTACGTTTGAATAGAACAAATGTCTGAAGCGATAAGAGAAACATACAACCCCAAATCAGAAAAAGTTGGGACAGTATGGAAAACGCAAATAAAAAAAACGAAGTAGTGATTTCTAAATTTACTTTGACTTGTATTTCATTGCAGATAATATGAACACAAAATATTTCATGTTTTGTCTGGTCAACTTCATGTCATTTGTAAATATACATCCTTTCCTGTCATTCAGACCTGCAACACATTCCAAAAAAAGTTGGGACAGGAGCAATTTAGGGCTAGTAATGAGGTAAATTGGTTAAATAATGATGTGATTTGAAACAGTTGATGTCAACAGGTGATTGTAATTATGATTTGGTACAAAATCAGCATCCAAGAAAGGTCTAGTCCTTTAGGAGCAAAGATGGGCCGAGGATCGCCAGTTTGCCAACAAATACGTGAGAAAATTATTGAAATGTTTAAAAACAATGTTCCTCAAAGAAAGATAGGAAGAGATTTGGATATTTCACCTTCAAAAGTGCATAACATAATTAAAAGATTCAAGGAATCTGGAGGAATTTCAGTGCGTAAAGGACAAGGGCGCAAGCCTAAGCTGAACAACCGTGATCTCTGATCCCTCAGGCGGCACTGCATCAAGAATCCTCATTCATCTATAAGCGATATCACCACATGGGCTCAGGACTACTTTGGCAAACCTTTGTCAAGTACCACAATACGTAGTTACATCCACAAATGCCAGTTAAAACTGTACTGTGCCAAAAGGAAGCCCTATGTTAACAGTGTCCAGAAGCGCCGTCGACTTCTCTGGGCTCGGAGGCATCTTGGATGGACCATCACACAGTGGAAACGTGTACTGTGGTCAGATGAATCAGTATTTCAGGTTTTTTTGGGAGGAATGGACGCCGTGTGCTCCGGACCAAAGAAGAAAAGGATCATCCAGACTGTTACCAGCAACAAGTCCAAAAGCCAGGGTCTGTCATGGTATGGGGTTGTGTCAGTGCCCTTGGCATAGGTAACTTGCACTTCTGTGATGGCACCATTAATGCTGAAAAGTAGATAGAGATTTTGGAGCACAATATGCTGCCTTCAAGAAGACATCTTTTCCAGGGACGTCCATGCATATTTCAACAAGACAATGCAAAACCACATTCTGCACACATTACAAAGTCCTGGCTGCGGAGGAAGAGGGTACGGGTACTTGACTGGCCTGCCTGCAGTCCCGACCTGTCTCCAATAGAGAATGTGTGGCGCATTTTGAAGCGCAAAATGCGACAATGAAGTTGCCCACCTTAAGACTTGTTTGCAGGAAGAATGGGACAAAATTACACCTGAAACACTTCATCACTTGGTGTCTTCAGTCCCTAAACGTCTTTTAAGTGTTGTGAAAAGGAATGGCAACATTACAAAGTGGTAAATGCTTTACTGTCCCAACTTTTTTTGGAATGTGTTGCAGGTCTGAATGACAGGAAAGGATGTATATTTACAAATGACATGAAGTTGACCAGACAAAACATGAAATATTTTGTGTTCATTGTAGAATATCAGAAGACTGAATCAGGAAAATTTAAGATTCGATCAGAACATCGAAACATGAGAAGCTGGAATTCCAGAGAGGCAACAGGATGTCGTAAATCAGATCACTAGTCTGAAGCAAGCCTAACCAGCAAGCCTTTTTCACAAAACAGCTTGCAACATTAAAACAAAAGAACACTTATTGATAAGTCCAAGTCATTAAGGAGACTGTCAAATTTGGGGCAAGTAATCAAGATTAATGGTCACCAGATGACCATCACATGGGTTCCACGCTGAAAACCCACGAGCTACAGACTTGCTTAGATTGACTACCCCCACACAAGACAAAGAGCCACACTGGAATTCCTTCATTCAGAGACAATCTCTCTTTCATATGCACCTAAAATCATCCTAAAAGACTTTCATTTTCATTTTTAATGAAACTAATAATTTCTATGCATAACTGCATATTATGTATGTAACCCACACATTTGACTATCCTCGTTTCAATCAAATATTATGTATGTCTTTTTAATCATTATTGAATAGCTGAAGGATTAATATTCGTGTTTGGTATGTATGAGTTTGAAAAATCATGCTTTAAATGTTTCTCCCAATTAATTCTTTGTAAAATGTATCATATTTTGCTTATAAAAATCATGTCCAAAATTATACTTTACAAGAGCGGGAAAATTCGGACCAGATAACATAACATGATTTATGATTGGGTGGAGAAACAAAGCAATACCCCTAGCTAAGATCATTTCTAATTGGTCAAGACGTCCAGATGGGACGGTCTGAAAGCCGAGTTTAAAACCTCAGGACACCATCAAACGCTCTCTTGAATCTCTTACTCTGGTATCTCTTAAATCTCTTACTCTTACTCTTGACGCTCTTGAATCTTCTCTTGTATCTCTTTTACTCTTTGTCCTCTCTAAAACTCTTCTCTTTTGCCATGCGTTTTGACGCTGCTCTTTGAGCGCCATGTGCTCTGGCCTAGCGGCCAGTTGCGACCATGATGAGAAGTGTGCTGTTTCCGGTGTAGTTTCCCTTTTGGGCCACTAGATGGTGCTATTCCCTTATTTTTGACTTTGTCATAGTAGTGACTTTTGACCTTAATAGCAGCCATCTTGCTGTACTCAGTTGATGCTGATATCCACACGGTTAATGCAGCTATCGTCCATCTCTTCATCATCTTTGCAATCGTATACAGAAGCTTTGTCTGTAAGTGTTAGAATGTTTACAAGTTATTTATGTCCATCTTATGTTTGGTGTTGGTGACGTTGTTCACTATAAATTTTATGTTTAGAGAGGTTATTTTCAGAAGTGTTTCATACATCCTCATTTTTATTGTGAAGAGCATGTGCAGTTATCCTTTAATCGAACAGTTGAATTCCTTTATTGCACATTTTCTTTAAGTTTTCTTTTCCTCTGTATTTCAGTTTTACTCTGTTCCACTTGTATTGGAATTGGTGGTCGGAAATAAATCCATGCTACAATTCAACGCCTCTGTGGAAGGAGTTATCTATCTGTCTAGTGAAAGAAGGGGAACTCTTTTATGAGGGCAGAATAGTAAAAAGACAATAACTCTGATTGCTGCATCGATGAACAGGATTGCAAGCGCTGCATTCACCTCAAAATGTCCTTGTCAGAGAAACATAGTCTGAGGACCAGGGCCCGTATTTATCAAGCTTCTCAAAGTGCCATTTTAGTCTTAAGTGCTGAGAATTCATGAAATTTACTCCTACTTTCAAACTTAAGTATAAAAGCAAGTTATCAAATTTCTTAAAGCTAAGAATCACTCTTACTCTCCCAGTTATTTAAGACAGCTGGAGAGGTCTCTCAAGTGGTTAGGAGTTGCCAGTAGGGGCTTGTGATGGCGCTGAGGAGACAGAGACGTGCACAAATCTTTCAGGAGAGGAGGAATGTCTTTGAAATGTTTGGCGACGAGCAGTTAATCAAACAAGTTACATTTCCTCAGTTATTCAAAATGAGCAAAGAACATTTACATTACCAAACAACATCATAACTGACTTCAGTCTAGCGCGAGTATTATGCGATCTACACTGTATGATGAATAAATCTCTTACCCCTTATTTACACTGCACGCGTCTGCGGCGCGTTACAGCTCCACAGCCACCGGAGCTGATCAGCCGCGCCGTGGCAAGTTTCTGAAGCGGCTCTCCGCGCTGCATCACTAAAGATTAAAGTCTATTTTTGACGGATAATAATAATAATAATAATAATCGTCTCGCTGTCGTCAAAGGCATCAGCAACAGTCGATACACTTTACTATCGTCTATCGGCACCCTAAATTAAGTTGTGATGATGCTTCATTTCCTTGCCATAATGTGTTCTCTTGAAAAGTCTTTATTGTCAAATGTGTGTTGAATGTAAACTCCTATTAGGAATTTAACCATTCAATGTAAATTTATCTGAGAATATTAAGGAAATCTATTCAGTGATTGGTCCATGCATATGTCGTCATCCAAAATCCCGTTTGTGGCACAGCAAAGTGTCGTGATTCATCTCTAAGACTGACACTTAAGATTTAGTCCTACACTTCGCTTAAAGTACGACTGAGATGATTGATAACTAACTTTTAATCGCAGCTTTGAGCCAAGAATTTTTTTCCACTTAAGTCAATTCTTAGCAGTGTTCTTGAGAGTAATTCTTAGAGGCTTGATAAATACGGGCCCAGATCTGCGTGCTCACGATCATAAAGACGCTCAAGCAAGTCTGCAGCAAGTGTAGCAGCATTGGAGGCCCGTGCAAAGGCAGAAGCTGCACTGACTCTAGCCACATATGCACAAAAAGAGATAGAAGTGAGAGTGAAACAAGCTCAAGTACAGGCTCAGCTTAAAGTGGAGGAGACTCGTCTGGAGGCTACACTGAAAGCACTTCATCAAGAAAGTGAGGCAGAAGCTGCTGCAGCGGAGGCATCAGTTTTTGAGGCAGCGGCAGAGACAGGGGAAATAGAACAGCTATCTGATGGAAGAGAGCTTCTTTCTTCACATGAGTCTTTACAAAGAACTGAGAAATATGTAGAAGATCAGCACAAATACAAAGAAGGAGATTTACCAATGCTTGCAGAGAGCACTGAACAAAAGCCATTGGCTCCATACTCGGTTAATCTGCTACAGCCTCAAGCCATCATGCAGCATAGTCCTTTTCAGGATTTGCCAGTGAGACCGACAACTACTCAAATCCTCACAAATGCCGCTACACCCCTTAGCTCCCATACCATCTATACTCAAGCTGACTCCATCAAACAGGCAGGTGGAAACATATCACAGTTTAATTCTGCATTGCCTGACTCACTACCTCCTAAACAAAACATTACTTTCACAAGCCACTCTCCCTCGCATCGCAATGAGCGCCATGCTGCTCGCTCAGATGTGTTTGAGCTCGCAAAGTTCCTGGCCCGTCGTGATCTTCTCACAGGTGGACTTTCAAGATTTAATGATAAGCCTGAGAACTATTGGGCATGGAAGTCCAGCTTTTGCAATGCTATTGAAGGACTTGATCTTAAGCCTAGTGAGGAACTAGACTTACTTGTGCAGTGGCTCGGCCCAGAATCGACTGAACATGCAAGACGCATTAGATCAGTTCACATCAATTATCCAGATGTTGGCCTCAGCATGGTCTGGAAACGGCTGGAGGAATGCTATGGTTCTGCCGAAGCAATGGAGCTAGCTCTCTTTAACAAACTTGAACGTTTCCCTAAGCTGTCGAACAAAGACCCTCGACGTCTCAGAGAGCTAGGAGACCTACTTCTTGAGTTGCAGACAGCCAAAGCTGGAGGTTATCTGCCCGGCTTGACCTTCCTAGACACTTCACGAGGCATCAGCTCCATTCTAGAGAAACTCCCATACAGTTTACAAGAGAAATGGATGTTGCAAGGAACTCGATACAAACAAGAGCATGGTGTCAGCTTTCCTCCCTTTTCATTCTTTTGTGATTTCATCTGTTGTGAGGCCCGCATGAGAAATGATCACAGCTTTAATATGAATATGTATAATGCTACATCATCCAGTTGCGAGAGATTTTTAAAAGCAGTCAGAGCTCCTGTTACCGTTCACAAAACAGAAATTGACAATGCCACACCAATGGATGAATCTAAGAAGGCAAATGACAACCTCAATAGACAATGTCCTATCCATAAAAAGCCACATCCCCTCAGAAAGTGTAGAGGTTTCAGGGAAAAAGCCTTGCAGGAAAGGAAAGATTACCTCAGAGAGAACTCCATATGCTTCAGATGCTGCTCCTCAACTACACACCAGGCAAAGGATTGTAAGGCCGTAATCCAGTGCTCTGAATGCAATAGCGATAGGCATATAGCTGCACTTCACAATGGTCCAGCCTCCTGGTTAAAAAAGGAGGATACAGAACCCTCAACAAACTATGGTGGGGAGCAAAAGGAGCTTTCTTCCTTAGTTGCCACATCCACCTGCACGGAAGTATGTGGGGATCGTAATAGCGGAAAGTCCTGTTCAAAGATCTGCCTGGTAAATGTATACCCTAAAGGTGAGCCTCAGAACAAACAAAGAGTTTATGCAGTCATAGATGATCAGAGCAATAGGTCTCTGGCAAGATCGGCCTTCTTTGAGATGTTTAAGGTTGCAGACAACACGGCACCTTACACGCTCAGAACATGTGCGGGCATCGCACAGACTGAAGGGCGTAGAGCTGACGGGTTTATAGTAGAATCCTTTGATGGGAAGACATGCCTTGCTCTTCCATCTCTCATAGAATGCAATCTCATTCCAAATAACAGAACAGAGATTCCAACTCCAGAGGCTGCACAATACCACAGTCATTTAAGATCGGTAGCTTCAAAAATTCCAAGTCTAGATCCAAAGGCCAAAATTCTGCTTTTACTCGGAAGAGATCTCATTCAGGCACACAAGGTGATGGAGCAATGCAACGGACCACAACATGCTCCCTTTGCTCAGAGGCTAGCCCTGGGGTGGGTTATAGTTGGAGATATCTGCCTTAACGGAGCCCACAAACCTTCAACAGTTGATGTTTTCAAGACTCACATTTTGGGAAATGGACGCCCCAGTCACATGAGTCCATGCCCAAACAGTATGCATGTGAAGGACCGTTTCAATCTTCATTATGAGTCAAAACATTCCTTCACCCTGAACCCTGAACAAATAAGATTGCCGATACAGAATGAATGTCTCATAGGCGAATCAGTTTTCTGCTACACAAGGGATGATGACAAATTAGCTCCCTCCATGGATGACTTGGCCTTCCTGAAGATTATGGAAAGAGAATTCCATCAAGATGAGTCAAATAGCTGGGTTGCCCCACTTCCGTTCCGTAGCCCATGGCACCGCCTCCAGAATAACAAGATTCAGGCTAACAACCGGCTCATGTCGCTGACTCGCAAACTAAGAACACACCCTGAGATAAAGGAGCACTTTGTGGATTTTATGCGTAAGATATTCGAGAACGAGCATGCAGAATTGGCACCCCAGTTGCAGAAGAATGAAGAGTGCTGGTATCTGCCAATGTTCGGGGTGTACCATCCTAAGAAACCCGGACAGATAAGAGTAGTATTCGACTCCAGTGCTCGACATCAGGGTGTCTCATTAAATGATGTCCTCCTCACTGGCCCTAATATAAACAATAGCCTTTTGGGGGTTCTACTGCGATTCAGGAGGGAACGTGTGGCAGTGATGGCTGATATCCAGCAAATGTTCCATTCCTTTGTGGTAGCAAAAGAACATCGGAACTTTCTACGCTTCCTTTGGTACGACAACAATGACTTAAACAATGAGGTGCTGGAGAACCAAATGCGAGTGCATGTTTTTGGTAACAGCCCATCTCCAGCAGTTGCCATATATGGGCTCAGGAGAGCTGCTCTCACTGGAGAACAAGACTATGGACCTGAGGCAAGGCACTTTGTGGAAAGGAACTTTTATGTGGATGATGGCCTTACCTCCCTCCCCACGGAAGAGGAAGCCATCAAGCTACTCAAGGCCACTCAGGAAATGCTGGCTCAGTCCAATCTACATCTTCACAAGATTGCTTCCAATAAAGTGGAAGTCATGAAAGCATTTCCTTCAGAGGATCTTGCAAAGGAGTTAAAGAATCTAGATCTGAACACTGGCCATCCACCTGTCCAGAGAAGTCTGGGAGTGAGTTGGGACATGACTGAAGACGTGTTCATTTTCCAGGTTACAGACCAGGTGAGACCATACACCAGACGTGGGGTCCTGTCAACAATAAACAGTTTATTCGATCCACTTGGATTTGCTGCGCCTGTCGTAATTCAGGGTAGACTCTTGCTTAGAGCGCTGACCACAGAGTCTTGTGACTGGGACACACCTCTATCAGATGAGAAATTCAAGGAATGGAAAGTCTGGAGAGACTCATTAAAAGAGCTTGAGCATGTCAAAATTCCCCGCACATACGGTACAATCCCTCTCTTTCAAGCACAAAGGAAAGAAATGTGTTTCTTTTGCGATGCGTCCACAAAAGCTATTGCAGCTGTCGCATACAGCAGGATTACCAGTATGAACGGTAAAGTAGAAATTGGCTTCATGTTTGGCAAGGCTAAACTAGCTCCGCGACCCGAGATCTCTGTCCCCAGATTGGAGCTGTGTGCAGCTGTTCTGGCTGCGGAAATAGCCGAAACTATTGAAGATGAAATTGACACCAAACTGGATGCTGTGACATTTTATTCAGACAGTAAGGTCGTCTTAGGCTACATCTGTAACGAATCCAGAAAATTTTATGTGTACGTTAACAACAGAGTGCAAAGGATAAGGAAATCTACATGCCCTGAGCAGTGGAAATACGTACCTACCGATCAAAACCCTGCTGACCAAGCCACAAGATCAGTTTTAGCTGCTGACCTTCCTCACAGCATGTGGTTGACCGGCCCAGCATTCTTGTCTACCACAACACAGTTCAAAACTCACACGGGTCCCTTCAGCATGATAGATCCAGAAGTAGACATCGAAATACGTCCCCAAGTCACTTCTTGTGCTACACATACTTCTAGAAAAGAGTTAGACCCTGGACGCTTTGAAAGATTCTCAAGCTGGCGATCACTGACTCGTGCAATAGCGAGACTTGTGCACATAACTCACTCCTTCAAGCAGGACAGTGACAAAAGCACTTGCAATGGCTGGCATATATGTGACAAGCCCTGCTCAGTCCAAGATCTTGAAAGGGCCAAGTCCATCCTCATACATAGCGTACAAGCAGAACACTTCCCAGAGGAATTGATATGCCTTCAAACAGGCAGAGTGATTCCCAGTCAAGGCCCTCTCTTTAATCTCTCCCCCTATATTGATGAATCTGGTTTACTCAGGGTTGGTGGACGCCTTTCACAAGCAAGCCTTGGAAGGGATGAAGTGTGTCCTCTGATTCTCCCTGGTCACTGTCACATCACATCTCTTCTCATTCAACATTATCACAAACAAGTCGAACATCAGGGACGCGTCTTCACTGAGGGTGCTCTGAGAGAGGCTGGCTTCTGGATCATAGGTGGTAAAAGGCGCATCAGCAGTGTGATCTTTCAGTGTGTTCAGTGTCGCAAACTGCGGGGAAGGATTCTAACTCAGAAGATGTCTGACTTACCTCCTGAGAGGCTCAGTATGGATCCTCCATTCTCCTTTGTAGGATTAGATGTTTTCGGGCCTTGGGTGGTCACCTCGCGTCGGACCAGAGGAGGACAAGCAAACTCTAAACGCTGGGCAGTTCTGTTCACATGTATGAGCACAAGGGCCATACATATTGAAATTATAGAGTCGATGGATAGCTCCAGCTTTATAAATGCTCTCCGCCGATTCTTCGCCATTCGAGGTCCAGCAAAGCAGTTGCGATCAGACTGTGGCACCAACTTTATTGGAGCATGCAAGGAGTTGAAGATGGAGTCAATCACAGATGACAGAAAGGTACAAGAGTATCTGAGTGACAAGGGATGCTTTTGGGTGTTTAACCCCCCCCACTCCTCTCACATGGGTGGAAGTTGGGAGCGTATGATCGGCGTCTCAAGACGAATCCTTGAATCTATGCTACAAGGATTTGGACCATCAAGGTTATCCCATGAGGTTTTGACCACCTTCATGTGTGAAGTCACAGCTATAGTCAATGCTCGTCCACTTGTACCTGTATCAACAGATCCAGACGCTCCTTTAATTCTGACTCCAGCAACTCTACTGACTCAGAAGTCTTCAGCAGTTCTTCCTCCACCAGGAGAGTTCAGTGAAAAGGACCTCCTTGTTCGTCATTGGAGGCAAGTCCAAAGCTTGGCCAATACATTTTGGAATCGCTGGCGAAAGGAATACCTCACAACCTTACAAAACCGCAGAAAATGGCAGAATGAGAGTTCCAATCTCCAAGCTGGAGATGTTGTGCTGCTGAAAAGCATTCAAGCCAAAAGGAATGACTGGCCCATGGGAATCGTATTGGAAACAATTCCAGGGAGAGACGGGAGAGTAAGGAAAGTTGAGGTCAAGGTGTTCAAAGATGGATCAGCCAAGGTGTTCCTGCGACCTATATCGGATGTCGTTTTATTGTTGTCCCCTGGGACTGAATAGACAAACTTAACTATGATTAATGATGGCATCTTCCAGATGCCAGACGGGGAGTGTGCTGTTTCCGGTGTAGTTTCCCTTTTGGGCCACTAGATGGTGCTATTCCCTTATTTTTGACTTTGTCATAGTAGTGACTTTTGACCTTAATAGCAGCCATCTTGCTGTACTCAGTTGATGCTGATATCCACACGGTTAATGCAGCTATCGTCCATCTCTTCATCATCTTTGCAATCGTATACAGAAGCTTTGTCTGTAAGTGTTAGAATGTTTACAAGTTATTTATGTCCATCTTATGTTTGGTGTTGGTGACGTTGTTCACTATAAATTTTATGTTTAGAGAGGTTATTTTCAGAAGTGTTTCATACATCCTCATTTTTATTGTGAAGAGCATGTGCAGTTATCCTTTAATCGAACAGTTGAATTCCTTTATTGCACATTTTCTTTAAGTTTTCTTTTCCTCTGTATTTCAGTTTTACTCTGTTCCACTTGTATTGGAATTGGTGGTCGGAAATAAATCCATGCTACAATTCAACGCCTCTGTGGAAGGAGTTATCTATCTGTCTAGTGAAAGAAGGGGAACTCTTTTATGAGGGCAGAATAAGAAGAAATACCACCTAGTCTCTTTACATCCGTGTATTCTTTTATTTTAGTTTATTTTCTTTCCGTTGAGTTTCGTGTTCAAAAGTTAAGTTTGCCGCAAAGTCCAGCTCCGACTGCACCCGCTTCAAACTTCAACTAGCAACGGACTCAGACCATTCGTCAGCCAACGCCCAAGACGTCACTACGAAAGACCACTGAACTGTCAGCCAACCAGCAACCTGGGAAACCCCCTTTCCTGCAATGACCATGACAGAAGGGAATCCCTTAACACAAAGGCAACGCAAGTAAAACAACTCCAGACTTTTAGCTGAATTGGTGCATTTAGTACAAATTTTAGCCTCATTGAGAAACTCAAAGCGAGGTTTAAATAAGTGATTGATGGTTGTTAAGGTCTATGCAATTGCACATATTGCTATAATCATATTTTCATTCTCTTAAACTCATCTTTCCTTACTTTCTCTCTTCTGCAACGTGTGAATGTGTGAATGCGTTTGTTCGTGTGTTAGATTAGTTTCATGTCTTAGATTTATCAAATAAAGCCTTGTTTATATTGAAAAGAGAAGGATCTTGTGTTTTGTGCTCATAAGTTAATGTCTTAATCTGCCGATTTGTGCTACTGTGCTATTTAATAGTGTTTTCACTATATTTTGGATTTTAATATCAGAGTGCAGAGTTTGTTATACGGCTTGTTCAGTGAATCGCCGTGAAACAGTGAGTCTGTTCAAATTCCCTATAAAATCATTAATGATTCCCTTTGAGCTAAATTGACCTGTTTCCCTTTAAATTATATATTAATATTACGTTTCAACGTTACATCATATTGTCTGCAATGAAATACAAGTCAAAGTAAATTTAGAAATCACTATTTTCTTTTTTTATTTGCGTTTTCCATACTGTCCCAACTTTTTCTGATTTGGGGTTGTACAAAATGTGCAGAGCGAGGGGGCACGAGGACTGGAATTGAGAACCGCTGCATTATGGAGAGTATCACGGCGTATGCGTGTGTGTTCCTCTGCATTAAAACAAGGCTCTGTGCATGCATGTTCTACGTCAACAGCACCATGCATATGTATTGTTTACATATAGAGATACTCTTGATAACAGCGGAAGGCATGATTTGGAGGAGAAGAATTGTTGAATAAAGTTTTTTTTGTTGTTGTTTTCTTTGCGCACAAAAAGTATTCTCTTAGCTTTGTAAAATTAAGGTTGAACTACTGATGTCACGTGAACTGTTTTACCGATGTCCTTACTTTTCTGGGTCTGGGAACATTTCAGTTGCCTTGCTGTCTATGGAGGGTCAGAGAGCTCTTGGATTTCATTAAAAATATCTTAATTTGTGTTCTGAAGATGAACGAATGTCTTACGGGTTTAGAACGACATGAGGGTGAGTAATTAATGACATAATTTTCATTTTTAGCTGAACTATCCCTTTAAAGTGACAGTTCACCCCAAAATGAAAATTATTATCATTTACTCACTGTCATGTCATATCAAACACATACAAATCTTGTTAATCTTTGGAACAAAAATGAAGATATTTTTAATAATCTCTCACCATTTTGTCAATCCATTGAAAGTTTAGGCAATCAATATTCAGCTTTAAGAAGTACATAAAGACAGTTTATCCATATGAATAAAGTGGTTTCATTCAAATCACAAAATTAACCGAGAAGTTTGAGCTGAGGATTTTTTATTATGTGTCAAAGCCTAAATTAAAAACTTGTTGAACCTTGAAAATAAAGATTGCCTAGACTTCCAATGCATAGACAAAAATGATGAAAGAATATCAAAAATATATAAATTTGCCAGAAGATAAATAAAATTAATTGAAAATGAATTTGGAACAACATGAGGGTGAGTAAACAATGACAATTTTATTTTTTTAGTGGACTATCCATTTAGGACAACTCAAATGTTCAACTATTTAGTAAGTTATGCTGATCTCAGCTAAAAGGTTAAATGTTCCCAAGTAAATATAAAGTTGTCCTGACATGTGTATAGTATAGTATAGTATCGCTTCAGAAGACTTAACGTCTGTGCTGCTGGTCATTTCTGGTCATCACTGCATTTGTATTAATAGCAATTCATCAAAAAATAAAAACTGAAGAACAAAGTATTTAAATAAATGTTTATAACATTTATGTTTATAACAAAAATATACAACACTAAAGCCCATCAATTTGTTTAATGTGAATTCTAACGTTACTTACTTCATTTTAGGATCATATTAGTTTTGCAGCCGTCCTGTTGCCAGTGTCATCACACCACCCCTCGCGGCCTTTGCTCTGAAAAGATTGATTTAAGAAGCATGACAACAATTTGTTAGAGTGAATTTTAAACAAGACAACGTGAGGAGCAAATAACAGACTAAAATGTTAACTAAGGTTCACAAAAACAGCCATTATAAACGCTCCTCAGCCCCTTTGCTCACCGGGGCTTCGGCAGAATTAGTGAACTTCATCAGCATCACTAGATGATAATGACAAAGCGGATAATAAATAACGATTAACAAAAAGTTTAAGTGTATTGTAAGTTAATATCGGGATTGTGTGTTTGCTTTAACATTACTTTACCTTGCTTGGGAACTGTGGCGTGAATGACGGTTAGAGATGAGGAAGATTGTCTGTCAGCCGTCTCTCCAAATAAAAGTTGCTGGATTCGTTTGTGTCCGGCAGTGAAAAACGACAAAAAAATGTTTTAATTAATTTATCACTGACAAACTGTTGTGTATAACACTGCATATTTAACACTTGCCTTTGATGTAATGGTGCGTTAGCTCCTTGCTTCTTTGCTAGCTAATGTTACACGCATTAGGATAAATGAGCTGGTTAATCCTCAGATAAAGTTGACAATAAAACACAAAACATTCAAAAGTGCTTTTATAGGAATAAAGAAGTTCAAAATGCTTACCTGTTATTTTCCGTGACCGCGTCGTGAGCCGTCCTGCTGTGATCCCGTGAGTGAGCAGCGGGGGATGTGTGTAACGGACGTGACTGACTGAAAAATGCGCACGGTTTTTGAAAAATACCCGGATAATATTTTGCCTCGAGTAAAAGTCATTACTTTTAAAAGGATTAATGTAGACTTAATATTAAATAGATTTATGTATTTATTATATTATCACTTAGTTATTTAGTTATTGGTAATATATTACAGTTTAGTTAGGCTATTTAATTAGTTATAGAAGATATAAAGCATAACCTAGCAATATTAGAAATCATGTAATGTACAGTCAGGTCCATAAATATTGGGACATCGACACAATTCTAACATTTTTGGCTCTATACACCACCACTATGGATTTCAAATGAAACGAACAAGATGTGCTTTAACTGCAGACTGTCAGCTTTAATTTGAGGGTATTTACATCCAAATCAGGTGAACGGTGTAGGAATTACAACAGTTTGCATATGTGCCTCCCACTTGTTAAGGGACCAAAAGTAATGGGACAGAATAATAATCATAAATCAAACTTTCACTTTTTAATACTTGGTTGCAAATCCTTTGCATTCAATTACAGCCTGAAGTCTGGAACGCATAGACATCACCAGACGCTGGGTTTCATCCCTGGTGATGCTCTGCCAGGCCTCTACAGCAACCGTCTTCAGTTCCTGCTTGTTCTTGGGGCATTTTCCCTTCAGTTTTGTCTTCAGCAAGTGAAATGCATGCTCAATCGGATTCAGGTCAGGTGATTGACTTGGCCATTGCATAACAGTCCACTTCTTTCCCTTCAAAAACTCTTTGGTTGCTTTTGCAGTATGCTTTGGGTGACCCAAATGACCCAAAGCATACTGCAAAAGCAACCAAAGAGTTTTTGAAGGGAAAGAAGTGGACTGTTATGCAATGGCCAAGTCAATCACCTGACCTGAATCCTGGCAGAGCATCACCAGGGATGAAACCCAGCGTCTGGTGATGTCTATGCGTTCCAGACTTCAGGCTGTAATTGAATGCAAAGGATTTGCAACCAAGTATTAAAAAGTGAAAGTTTGATTTATGATTATTATTCTGTCCCATTACTTTTGGTCCCTTAACAAGTGGGAGGCACATATGCAAACTGTTGTAATTCCTACACCGTTCACCTGATTTGGATGTAAATACCCTCAAATTAGGTACAGAAGGTACAGAAATGATACCCCTATTTTTCCGTGTGTAGGACCCCCAGGGGCCGAACGGGAGCCGTTGACGCGCGCAACTTATTACATTCATTTTCCTAGGTGTTTTGTGGACAGTGAGACAGAAAGGTCCGAACGCCCCGAAATGGACATATACGTCACGGTCCCCCGGGACAGCGTCCGGAGTTCCGTGTCCGTATCTGCCTCAATCGGCCGAAAAAAGACCGCCTTGACCGCAAACCACCTGTGAAGTTTCCATTGAATAAGTTGCAAGTTGGATGTTGCGTATACAGGGGTCAAAAGTTCACAGGACCTCGAAATTCGGTACGGTGGTAGCCTAGGGGCCTCCGAATCGAGTCCCAGAGTTTTGTGGCCCTAGATGCTTCCTGAGCCAATTAGGCACTGAAAAAGTAACTGCTCCACAGGCCCTTCCCCCACAGAGACCTATATAAGACAGAGAGTTGTATGAAGAGCAAAGAAAGATATTTTTGCCATCTCCCGACCTAGCCCTCTCGGTATGTCGTCGAGGGCCAAGTGACGCAACTTCCTGTGAAATTTGAAGCCCCTCGGGCCGAACAGGAGCCGCTGACAAATGCAACTTAATTTACATAAAAATACACTGTCCACGGAAAGCCTGTGTAGGGACGCGTCAAACAAGTTGCACGTGGGCACTTCCTGCGATTTTGCCGAGTCATACAGGAAGAGCCCAAGTGCAACTTATTTGATGGGGCCTACACAGGCTTTCCGTGGTAAGTGTATTTTATGTAAATTAAGCCATTTTACAAGCTCCAATGTTCATGAAACTGCTGGACGGTGTTTCCTGAGCACGGTACTGTAGGTATTACTCAATAAAATCATCGTATTTATGATATATGACATATTAATGCATTGTCCACGGAAAGCCTGTGGAGGCCCCGTCAAATAAGTTGCGGGTGGTCATGGACCAATAGTGGTGAAATTCACCAAAATCCAACTCCAAATTCCAACATCAGCAAGTGACACCAGTAACTTATTTGACATGACCTACACAGGCTTTCCATGGACAATGCATTTTTATGCATATTAAATGAACATTGTATGTTAAATAAATTGTAATTTATGTTTAGCAATGTTCTTACCATGTAGTGGATAAGCTGTATTTATAATATGTCATTGAGTAGCAATTATAACTGTCAATGATTTTTTTATCTTAATAATTACATGATTTGCTTATTAATCTAATTAGTCACAAATAATTATTTATCAATATTTGCTGAGAACCCCCCCCCCCCCCCCCCCCCCCCAAAAAAAACAACAAAACAAACAAAAACAAACAAACTCTAAATGCCCCAAATAATCAATTAAAAGTTTAATTATCCTTTTTTGACCAGGGGTGGGGAACGTTGATACTGGAGGGCCACTGTCCTGCAGAGTTTAGCTCCAACCCTGAAAAAAATTTACCTGATATTCAAATATCTGTCTGGAATATGTTTAGCCTCTGTATCTTGCTATTCAAAGGAGTAGTTCACCCAAAGATTCTCTCATCATTTTCTCACCCTCATGTCGTCCCAGATGTTTATGACTTTCTTTCTTGAGATGAACACAAGAAAATATTTTTAGTCTGTATAATGCATTGGGACAGGTCCACTTCAGAAACCACACAAAGTCATCTCAACGGTCAAGTTTAAAATATTGGTATTGTAGAAGATTTTCATTAATCTTGAATTAATATAATAAATAGAATTATGCCTTGAATTAATATAATATGTACAATTATGCCTATACATAAGAAAAAAGTTATTCTACTATTATTATTTGACTGTGTACGTGACTGTGTGCAGTAAGCTTAGAAAAGAGTGAACTATTTAAAACTTGAAGAACACATATATGGAAAGAATCTGTTCAGGACCTAGAAGTGCATACATGACAGTGATTGATCATTCCTCAAGAACTCATATATGGTAAAAGATACCTGTCCAAAAATACAACGGTGAATATATGGAATGCTGTGGAAACTTCAGGATGTATACATGTGAGTTGGAGACAAGACTCAGAAGTAGTGTGGTGTTCGAACATCTACTCAGCCTTTTGTTAACTTGTTAATAATGGTCTATCTGAATTCAAAACCTCCTCAGAGCGATTTATTTTGAACAAGGAAAAATCCACAACATAATTGGCGACCCCGGCAGGACAGAGACAGGGCAAAGGAGTGGACAGCTGCAGCGGGTTCTCTCTGGACGAATACAGGCCACCAGGTCACCATACAGACTTTATTAAAGAATTTGCTGATTTTCTATCAGAATTAGTGCTGGCTGCAGATAAAGTCTTAATTGTGGGTGATTTTAATATCCATGTTGATAATGAAAAAGATGCATTAGGATCAGCATTCATAGACATTCTGAACTCTATTGGGGTTAGACGACACGTTTCAGAACCTACTCATAGTCGAAATCATACTCTAGATTTAATACTGTCACATGGAATTGATGTTAATGGTGTTGAAATTCTGCAGCAAAGCGATGATATATCAGATCATTATCTAGTCTTGTGTAAACTCCATGTAGTTAAAGCTGTAAATTCAACTCCTTCTTACAAATATGGTAGAACCATCACTTCTACCACAAAAGACTGCTTTGTAAGTAATCGTCCTGATTTATATCAATTCCTCAGCATATCCAACAGCTCAGAACAACTTGATGATGTAACAGAAACTATGGACTCTCTCTTTTCTAGCACTTTAGATACGGTTGCTCCTTTACGCTTAAGGAAGATTAAGGAAAAGAGTCCAACACCCTGGTATAATGAGCACACTCGCACCCTAAAGAGAGCAGCCCGGAAAATGGAGCGTGGCTGGAGGAAAACAAAACTAGAGGTATTTCGTATAGCTTGGCGGGAAAGTACCCTATCCTACAGAAAAGCTTTAAAAACTGCTAGATCTGATTACTTTTCGTCTCTTTTAGAAGAAAACGAACATAACCCCAGGTATTTATTCAATACAGTGGCAAAATTAACAAAAAATAAAGCATCAACAGGTGTTGACATTTCCCAACAGCACAGCAGTAATGAACTATTTTACTTCCAAAATTGATACTATTAGAGATCAAATTGTAGCCATGCAGCCGTCAGCTACAGTATCACATCAAATAGTGCACTATAGATCCCCTGAGGAACAATTCCACTCATTCTCTACTATAGGAGAGGAAGATTTGTATAAACTTGTTAAATCATCTAAACCAACAACATGTATGTTAGACCCTATTCCATCTAAACTACTAAAAGAGGTGCTTCCAGAAGTCATATATCCTCTTTTGGCTATTATTCATTTGTCATTGTCATTAGGATATGTCCCCAAAAACTTTAAATTGGCTGTTATTAAGCCTCTCATTAAAAAACCACAACTTGACCCCAAAGATCTAGTTAATTACAGACCGATCTCGAATCTCCCTTTTCTGTCAAAGATACTAGAAAAGGTTGTATCCTCACAATTATATTCCTTCTTAGAGAAAAATGATATATGTGAGGATTTCCAGTCAGGATTTAGACCATCTCATAGTACTGAGACTGCTCTCATTAGAGTGACAAATGACCTGCTCTTATCATCTGATCGTGGTTGTATCTCTCTATTAGTGCTACTGGATCTTAGCGCTGCGTTCGACACTATCGATCACATCATTCTTTTGAATGGACTAGAAAACTTTGTTGGCATTAGTGGAAGTGCATTAGCATGGTTCAAATCGTACTTATCTGACTGCCATCAATTCGTAGCAGTGAATGAAGAGGTATCATATCGATCACAAGTGCAGTATGGAGTACCTCAAGGCTCAGTACTAGGGCCGTTACTTTTCACGCTTTATATGTTACCCTTGGGAAATATCATTAGGAAACACGGGGTTAGCTTTCACTGTTATGCTGATGATACTAAGCTCTATATTTCTTCAGGGCCTGGTGAAACACACCAAATTGAGAAACTTATGGAATGCATAGTCGATATAAAAAACTGGATGACGAGTACTTTCTTACTGCCAAATTCTGAAAAAACAGAGGTGTTAATTATCGGCTCTAAAACCCCCACAAATAATAACCTAGAACACTGCCTAACACTTGATTGCTGCTCTGTCGATTCTGCATCAAAAACTGCATTTTTTCATCTTAAAAATATATCTAAACTGAGACCTATGCTCTCAATGTCAAGTGCAGAAATATTAATTCATGCGTTTATGACCTCAAGGTTAGATTATTGTAATGCTTTATTGGGTGGTTGTTCTGCACGCTTAATAAACAAACTACAGATGGTTCAAAATGCAGCAGCTAGAGTTCTTACTAGAACCAGGAAGTATGACCACATTAGCCCGGTTCTGTCAACACTGCACTGGCTCCCTACTAAACATCGTATAGATTTTAAAATCTTGTTAATTACTTATAAAGCCCTGAATGGTTTAGCTCCTCAGTACTTGAGCGAGCTCTTATCACATTATAGTCCTCCACGGCCGCTGCGTTCTCAAAATTCTGGCCATTTGATAATATCTAGAATATCAAAATCAACTGCGGGCGGCAGATCATTTTCCTATTTAGCGCCCAAACTCTGAAACAATCTACCAAACACTGTTCGGGAGGCAGACACACTCTGTCAGTTTAAATCTAGATTAAAGACCCATCTCTTTAACCTGTTAACCAGCGCCCCCCATATTGGGAATCATAGCTGAAAATGACTAACTAACTTAAAATGGTAACAGTTCCTGACTTCAGTGTGCCACACACACAATTTTGGTGTCTTTGGAAAGAAGACCCTTTGGGCTTTACTATCCATCATCCAGAGTTGATAATGCTCAAAAATATAAAAAGTTATAGACACTGAAGTGCCTTGATAAAAATTGTACCACACTGAATTTTTTTATAATTTCATATAAAAATACATGAAATCAGTCCTGAAGCAATCCACAAAAGTAATGGGTTGAAAGTCACATGTCTCATGAGTTTATATTTCAAATCTGAAGAAGATACCATGAAAAATGAGATTGCTGCAACATTTTTCTAGCCCTCCCCCCCTGTTTGAGGAAAAATATTTACCAAATTATTGAAGGGTTCTACTACAAACTATTTAGTCATTATACATGCCACTGCAGTTTTTCAATTATAAAACAGTAGACAGAATCTTAGACATTGTATAAGTGATTTATTTGAGCACTAGAAAAATACAATAAGAATAATTTTTGAGTGATGAATAAAAAAACAATAATAATAAAAAAAATAACGTAAGTACATACTCTGATTTCCTGACATACAGATAGGTGCTCATACATAGGTAATCACATGCTGACGATCATTCATACAGATGGTAATCATACAGATGGCCGCCCATATTGTCAATAATCACATTATAATGGCCTTTTATATAGACTGCATTCACACTGATATCTGTGAACAGTCAGTAATTACACACTGATTATCAGCCATACAGATGGTAATCATACAGATACAGGCACATTCCCCACAAAACACGCAAACATATATGAAAAATGTTGTTGAAAAAAAAAAAAAAGGATTATTTGTGCAAAAAAGCCGATCGCTAAGTTACGCCTCCATCAGATGACAGGTGTGTCACAGCGTGCGTCACGCGCCGTCAAGAGGGAGCGCCAGAATTCAAATAAACAATCTTACGCGTGCGTATCTTTGACTTTTCTTTTTTTTTGGATGATTTCATTCTGTTTGTGACATTGCCTGCTACAAAATCATGCTTTTTTTTACCACCAAGACGCTGTTTTTGAGCTTAATTTGTTCCATAACGGACACAAACAATAACTCTCCCTGAAGAGATGAGACATAAACAAAGGAATAATGATCCAAATTACAACGTTATTGTTTCTTTGGACTAAAAGTGCTCGATGGAATGTTGTTCTGTGGACCCTTATTTCGCAAACTAAACCGGGATTTACAGCAGTGGATACATTTGAGTGTCGTTATCAGGATGAATCTGGTATGTACTGCGGGGTTTTTTTATACATGTTTTGATGTGTACTGCTTAAACAAATTTAGCAAATACATTCCTTATAAGCTTTCTATCGAAAAACAGCGATCTATCGTCGATGTTTGAGGCTTAGACCTTCAAAATGATATATAGTTTGTCAAGATTAATTTTTCCCGTTTCATTTGATCTATTTGAAAACAATGACATGTGCAAACAAAGAGCAAACAAAGAGCTTTCAGTGCGCTGGCGTCCTGGTGCATGTTAACAGGTTAACCTGGCGTACACATAACACACTAATACACTTCTAATATTCAAATCCGTTAAAAGATTGTTAGGCTGCATTAATTAGGTCAACCGGAACCGGGAACACTTCCCATAACACACGATGTACTTTTTACATCGTGAGAAGATTGACATCTACGCTAATATTTGTCTGTTTCTTTCTTATTCCGAGGTCACTGCAGTCACCAGATCAGATGGTGGATCAGCACCTAGAGACGACCTCTACAGGCTTGAACTTTAGCGGAGACCAGGACACCTAGATGAGCCCCAGAGACAGATCCCCAGTGAGGACCCCGTCACCTAGACAGCCATCGGGAAAAGACCACTGGAACCAGTTGAGCCCTTACAATCTGACTTTGCAGCAGTTGGAATTGAACTGCTGTGTCGTCTGGCCAGAGGAGAAATGGCCCCCCGACTGAGCCTGGTTTCTCCCAAGGTTTTTTTCTCCGTTCTGTCACCGATGGAGTTTTGGTTCCTTGCCGCTGTTGCCTCTGGCTTGCTTAGTTGGGGACACTTCATTTCCAGCAATATCATCGACTTGATTGAACAGAAACTTTTAGAACTGAACTGAGCTGGATGATGCCATCACTGAATTCAATAATGAAATGCCTTTAACTGAAAATTGAGTGTTTAATCTTGTCATTTTACATTATCGACACTATTTTCCTATTTTGATATTGTACAGTTGCTTTGACACAATTTGTATTGTTAAAAGCGCTATATAAATAAAGGTGACTTGACTTGACGAATAGCACAGACAGTGGCCACAGGTAAGCAATTTGCTTATAAAATTTGTTTGCGTTATTCTCCAGAAATTGCCCGTTGTGGTAAGGAAATTCTAAAAAGCTCTTCCAAAAATTTTAGAACCTAAAGAAGAAAAGGGGTTTTGAATCCAGAATTAACTGTAGTCTGTCAGTAAATGTTGCATGCATATGGTCTTTGTTTACTGCATAGTTGCAGTGGGCGCGCGGAAATAAGTGTATGGTACTGGTTATTACAGGTGGAAATCCAAGGTGATTTAGTTTTTAGATAAGTAGTTTTTAGTAAAAAATCTGAAAGATGATTTTTGGTAGTTTTTAGTAAAAATCTGAAAGATGATTTTTGGTAGTTTTTAGTAAAAACCTGAAAGATGATTTTTGGTAGTTTTTTGTAAAAATCTGAAAGATGATTTTTGGTAGTTTTTTGTAAAAATCTGAAAGATGATTTTTGGTAGTTTTTTGTAAAAATCTGAAAGATGATTTTTGGTAGTTTTTAGTTAGTTTCGTTTTATAATCGTTGTGTTGTGTGTAGAGAAAAAAGAGTTAGCAGAAGCAGAATATTGACAGGTGTTGAAATTTCACACCAGGGAGCGAGACTTGGGAAAGATATACAGTGCCCTCCACTATTATTGGCACCCTTGATAAATATGAGCAAAGGCAGCTGTGAAAATAAATCGGCATTGTTTATCCTTTTGATCTTTCCCTCAAAAAATTTACAAAATTCTAACCTATCATTGAAGTAAAACAATTGAAAGTGGGGAGAAAATCTCATGATGAAATAAATGTTTTTCTCCAATGGATGTAGGCCACAATTATTGGCACCCCTAGAAATTCTTGTGAGTAAAATATCTCTGAAGTATATTCCATTCATATTTAAATTTTTTAGCACACCAGGGTGACTAGGAGCATGAAATTGTCCAGCCACGACTTCCTGTTCCACAGGATTATAAATATGAGGAACACAAAGACCAAATTCCCGTAATCATCCATCACAATGAGAAAAACCAAAGAATATATTTCTGATGTGCAGCAAAAGATAATTGAGCTTCACAAATTAGTGAAGTGGCTTTAAGAAAAGAGCTAGAGCAGTGAAAATTCCCATTTCCACCATCAGGGCAATAATTAAGAATTTCCAATCAACAGAAAATGTTATGAAACTGCCTGAAAGAGGACGTGTGTCTATATCGTCCTAATGCACGGTGAGGAGGAGAGTTTGAGTGGCTAAAGACTCTCCAAGGATCACAGCTGTAGAATTGCAGAATATAGTTGGGTCTCGGGGTCAGAAAACATTAGAAAAAAATTGTCAAACAGTCCCTACATCACCACATGTTGTTTGGGAAGGTTTCAAGAAAAAATCTCCTAGCTCATCCAAAAACAAACTCCAGCATATTCAGTTATCAGACATGACTGTAACTTCAAATGGGACTGGCTTCTATGGTCAGATGAAACTAAAAAAATGAGCTTTTTAGAAGCAAACACTCAAGATGGGTTTGGTGCACACAGGGATAAAAAAGTACCCCATGTGTACAATGAAATATACTGCTGTATTTTTTATGTTGTGGGCCTATTTTTCTGCTGGAGGTCCTGAACATCTTGTTTAGACACATGGCATCATGGATTCTATTAAATAACAACATATAAAAATCAATAAGTGACTGACTCTGTTAGAAATCTTATAATGGGCCATGTTTGGATCTTCCAACCGGACAACAATCCAAACACAAACCTCAAAAACAACACAAAAATGGGTCACTGAGCACAAAACCAAGCTTCTGCTATGGCCATTCCTGTCCTCTGACCTGAACCCTATAGAAAATGAGTGAGGTGAACTGAAGAGGAGAAGCACCAACATGGAGCTGTGAATCTGAAGGATCTGGAGAGATTCTGTATGAGGAAATGGTCTCTGATCTCTTATCAGGTGTTCTCCAAACTCTTCAGGCATTATAGGAGAAAACTCAGAGCTGTTACCCTGGGAAAAGGACGTTGCAATAATTGGGTGCCAATAATTGTGGCCAACATGAACTAGAGAAAGTATTTCTTACACAATGAGATTTCCCCCCATTTTCAATTGTTTTACTTCAATGATAGGTTGGAATTTTGTGAATTTTTGGAATGAAAGATAAAAAGGATAAACAATGCAGATTTATTTTCACAGCCGACTTTGCTCATATTTATCAAGGGTGCCAATATTAGTGGAGGGCACTGTATGTTGTTTGTGTGTGCGCGCTTCTGTGAGCAGAGACAGCGTGAGATCGTAAAAATTATTTCTGTCTGGAGTACTGAAGTGGTGTCGTCTGACACTTTGTTTAGACATACCTTAATAAGAAGGACATATTGACTGGTACACTTGAGATAAATTAATGCTTTACATATTTTAAGACTATATGGAAACAAAATGGATAAATAAATAGACCAATAATAAGATATATTGACTAAATTTATTGATGATTTATAAATTAAGATATTGATATTATGATATATATAATACATTTAATATATAACTTAAATATATAAATAAGTACTATGAATGCACATGCCTAAAGTGATATATCTGATATCTCATTATCCCTGAAAGACAATATGAAAAATGAATCCAGTGTAGAGATTTAGAATTGTATAACTTGTGCAATGTGTTGATTAAAAGTGAGACTGAGTGACCAAAATAAAAGAAACTTTAAAACAAAAGAAATTTAGTTCAACAGTATCTTAGTAAGTGAGACTTGTTAATGCAACATGAGTAGAGCTTGGATGGGAAATTTTCATTTATGATTACTAGGTTATTTTTATTTATTTATTTTATATTTATTTTGAACCCTGCATGAGAATATAGAAGAAATATTCAGATTGAAGCCTGACATTATAATAGAAGCATTATAACATAGAAAATATTATTACATAATAGAATCATTATTTGTAATATGCTTAGATAAGCATAGGTATTACTTTCTGCTTGCTCTTTTGCTGCAACGAAGAACTGCTTCGCTAAAAATAGAATGTGGGAAATGCTGTTGTCAACCAGTGAGATTTTTAGCATTAAGACACCATTGACAAACATGGTTGAACATAAAGAGCAGACTGCTCAAATACAATTGGAATTAGAATTAATAAAAGTTCTCTTGAGTTTTCAAATTTCAGAAGGTCTCTGGAATGGTGCCTTGAAGAATGGAAGCGACGAGAGGAGAAAAAGCAAAGACACAGCACAGAGAAGAAGAGAGAGTGGCTGATGGGCGTTCAGCCCCCCCGACAATGAAAGTTGACACTTCTGAGGAATCGCTATGGGAAAAGACTGACTTGATAAAGGAAAAGGTGAAACTTTCACTTGACACTTTTCCTGAAAGAAAAGAAAGCATCAGGAGATGTAAAATCATGGCAGAATCAACAGGAAGCCACACCGAACAGAAGCAGAGAAGCAACAAAGCCAATATTGCACACCACATCACCCGGCCTTTGAGTGACATCACCGGCTGATGACCCAAAGCAACAGTCAAAGACTTCAACAGACTGATTGTCCAACAAAAGAACTTCCATACCTTCCTTCATGGGCACAGGTGCGAGGTATCCAATTATCACTCTAGAGAACGCTTCAAATTTGTTATTTATTATATTAACTTAACATATTTTGATTATTCACTGGTCTTACAGCAGATCTTTGCATTCTCTGCTAAACTAACATTCTCTGTCTGCTATTCCAGTAGATACCAGTCCAAATCACGTTTATTGTCAAATCATCACAGCACATGTGCCTTGATGAGTGAAATTCTTGAGAGCGTGCTCCAGACAGTGCAGAAACAATTAACATATAGACAGTACCATTACATACTTGCAGACTTATACAGATGACAATGTGCAATATACACATACATATACTCAGTACACACAGTGTACTATTAGACATACTTACAGTTATTAATACACATTATACACCATATGTACACATTCTACATTATATACACATATATGTACACATATATATACATACACAGTAATGTGCAACGGTGCAGTAGATTGTACATAAGCTGGATACGCAAATGTCATGTATGTGCATTGGATGGTATCCAGTGGTAGCAGATAGATTGTTGTATTGTGCTGTGTGTACGTGTAGTCCAGATTGAACTGTGGAGTTAAAGTGCAGTGCGTGGCATATCGTAAAGTGGGAGTGTGCTGTAAGGTGTATTAGTTCTGGCTGTTCATTAGCCTGATAGCCTGAGGGAAAAAGCTATCCCTCAGTCGGCTAGTGCGGGATCGGATGCTGCGGAGATGTCTTCCTGAGGGCAGCAGAGAGAACAGTCTGTGGGATGGGTGGCTGGAGTCATTGGTGATCCTCCGGGCTTTCCTTATACACCGCCTGGTGTAGATGTCCTGGAGGGAGGGAAGCTCACCTCCAACAATGTGGCGGGCAGTTCGCACAACCCTTTGCAGAGCTTAGCGGTTGCCAGCGGTGCTGTTTCCAAACCAGGCGGTGATGCAGCCGGTCAGGATGCTCTCCACAGTGCAGGTGTAGAATGATCTGAGGATGCTGGGGCTCATTCCAAACTTCCTCAGCCGTCTCAGGAAGAAGAGGCGTTGATGTGACTTCTTCAGCACTGCATCTGTGTGAGTGGACCATGTGAGATCCTCGGTGATGTGAACACCAAGGAACTTAAAGCTGTTTACCCGCTCCACAGGTGTCTTGTCGATGGTGATGGGTGTGTGTTCTCTGCTCTGTCTCCTGAAATCCACCACCAGCTCCTTGGTCTTGTCGATGTTGAGTGAGAGGTGGTTCTCCTGACACCATTTAGTCAGGGTACTCACCTCCGCTCTGTAGGTCGTCTCATTGTTGTCAGTGATCAGGCCTATCACCGTTGTGTCGTCAGCGAATTTGACGATGACGTTGGAGCTGTGTGTGGCTGTACAGTCATGTGTGTACAGGGAGTACAGGAGTGGGCTGAGAACGCAGCCCTGCGGAGCACCAGTGTTGAGGGTCAGCGGAGATGAAGTGTTGTTGCCCATTCTGACCACCTGACTTCTGCCTGTCAGAAAGTCCAGGATCCAGCTGCACAGAGATCTGTTTAGTCCTAGATTCTGGAGTTTCGCAACCAGTGTGGCAGGCACTATGGTATTGAATGCGGAGCTGTAGTCCACAAAAAGCATCCTCACATAGGCATTCTTGTTTTCCAGGTGGGAGAGAGCAGTATGCAGGGTGAAGGCAATAGCATCGTCTGTGGAACGGTTGCTGCGATATGCAAATTGCAGCGGATCCAGTGAGGCAGGCAGCACAGAGCAGATGTAGTCTCTGATGAGTTTCTCAAAACACTTGCTGAAGATGGGTGTTAGAGCAACGGGCCTCCAGTCATTCAAGTCCAGCCATCTAAATAAAAATAAATAAATAAAAAATAAAGGAAGAAACTTAATTGATAGAAGAAGTGGGTGCTCAACTTACTTAGGTTTAGGATAGAGAGGTTAAAATTAGAAGCTTGATTTAGGGGAAACACAACTGAATTATTCTCTGGCAAAGAAGAAGAGAAATAGATAAATATGTCTAAAATAAAATGAAACCGCATTACTGGTCACTCCATCTTGTTTAATGGTAATTTTCTAGGGCTAGGTTAAACAAAATAATGAGAAGGAAAATATAATTCCAAAAAGTCAAAAGCAATGAAATCATAAATGTTCGTCACTGGGGTAATGGGATAGAAATGTTATTGGCCATGGATCCAAGAATTATGCAGAAGATCTCCAATTTTCTTTAGCTCATGAGTAATAACAAGGAATAATGACAATATTAAAATGACAAAATGACTAAATGCATTTGAGAAATTACAGTTGGCTGTCTTAATTGCACCAGGATTAGGTCAAATATTTTAAAACATTTAAATTGTTAACGACAACAAAAATGTGTGGAATTCCACTAAATGTGTGGAACACTGCTAAAACGGCATGTTCCCCATTTAGAACAGTATGCAAGCACATGATGGCCAGAGGGGGGGGAGTGTATGTGAATGTGTGTATGTGAATGATGGCCAGTATGTTATTGTCATAAAGATAGTATCTGAAGAGACACTAAGGCAAATCAATAAGTTGCCAAAACAGCTGTTATCCAAATTTTAATCATATCCAAATTTGAATATGTGGGCCCACAGGGCAGATTATGCCCAATAAAATAATGAACATGGGTGAACTTGGATTGTTATTGTGGCAGGAAGAAAAAACAATGCCACACTTGCGCAGTGTAATTACATGGAAAAGCAGATCAAACAAGCTTAATCCAACTTTCTTTTCAGCATATCAAGGTGAAGCTGATTTTTGTCAAAAGTATAAAATGTTGGTTTGTAACTGTTAGCTTGAGAAAAAGTGGGTTGAATGCTTCCCAGATGCCTAAGAATTTATGTGATTATAGTGGGACTGATAACAAAAGAAATAACTGAGTCAAATGTACCAATTGTGAAAACTAAATTGAGAAATTATAAAAATGCACATCATATGAAAAAAGCCAAATTATATTACACAGAAAATAAAATGTATTTAAACCTTACTGGTGATAAAAGCATGAAAAACCCCTGAAAGGTGCCAGGACGGCATTCAGCCCACATACACTTTCCACAGGTGACACCAAGAAGGACAGCGGGTCAAATGAGTAGATGATGGAATGTTGTCACTAACAAAAATAGTTTAAGTCTCAATTACAGGTGACAGCAGCTCAACTTCAGGAAGGTTTGCTCCAGCAATAAGAACCAGTGAGACAGTGTTGAGATCTCAGAGAATGACCGTTCATTGATCAGCAGAATCAATGTCTTCTAGTCTTAAAATACACCAACCAACTATGGAATGAGGAAACCTTCCTTGCAAACAGGGAAAGACCATGGCAACAAATCACTGGTGAAAATGGAATGAATGATAAAATAGTTAACAGGATGATCAAGACACATGGAGCAGATGTGGGCCAACAAATGGAAAAATGGAAAATAAAAGAGAAATTTGAAGCAGACAATAAAGAAAAGACCAAAGACACAGGATAAGAAGATACAGATTCCAGTAAAGCTCAGAAAGAGTTGTACAAGAAATTACAGGAAGTAAATGGAAAAAGTAAATGGACAAAAGCTCATTCTAATAAATTGCCAATGGATGCATAATTACCCAAAGGGACCGTAGGATGGATTTGGATCCCATTAGCCTGTTATTTAAAGGACGATTGTGAGGTTTCCGATTTGCTTCCCCAGGAATAGGGAGGGTTTGGACACCTATAGGGGGCAACACTCACCTGTTGACCCCTCTCCCCGTCCATGGACCCTTTAAATGTCCATTTATGTCCATTTAAATGTCTCCCCCAGTCTTTACTGTTGCTAAATTTCGGTACATGTTTGATAATAAAACGTTGAAAGTACAATCCGCACAAGAGACGCTGTTTCCCAGGCTGAAATGTGTGTGTGTGTGTGCGTGCCTGAGCAGCGGAGGCAAATTAAAAAACGGACAGGCAAATTACAGTTTGAGCTTCGGGTGCGTCCAAACGATCAAATACACACAAAATATGTCAAAATGGCAGGCTACGAGAGTATTCACTTAAACACCGTTTATGTCTTAAGTGGACCAGAACAGTTGGGAGAAAATCCGATGTGTGTCAATATATTGTGTGTCTTAAAGTGACAGACTGGCGCTTGGACCATCAATGTAATCAAAGAAAAAAATGCAAAGAGAAAATCACTCGCAGCTCTTAATCTGAATAACGGTATAGCTTTAATAAGCATTAATCTATCAATACATACAGTGAAAACTATGCAGTGTTCATTTACATTTGATTACTTTTAGATTTCTTTTGTAGCTATTACTTACCTGAACATTAATGTTAGTAGACCTTCATGGAAAAATGAAAGCACTGTTTATTTCATTTCATTTGTATATTTGTTTTATTGTATTTGTCAGCTGTTTTTTTTTTTTTTACTTTGTTTCTTTGTTCATGTTCTTACTGTATCTTATCTTATGTATATAAAACACTAAAAATGCCTGCACACTGGTGCATTTACAAATTGATGTTTTATATTCATTTAATTAAATATTTATTTTGCATTTCAGAATATAAAGCAATGTTAATTCAGCTCCTAATCCATCATAAACATCATAAAAATACATATTTTTGATATATATATATATATATATATATATATATATATATATATATATATATATATCAAAAAGTACCGCTAAGAATACCGTTAAAGTACCGGATCGATAAGCGGTATCGGTAAGAGTAGTAATACCGTTAAAACCTTAATGATACCCATCCCTAATCTTTATACAGATTAATCTACCCAATAGTAAATAGTTAAAATTAACTTTAATGCGAGCAAATTGCAAAACACATCAATGCAGCTGTAATCATACAGTAACATCATATATAAAACACTGACAGGGAATATTTGAAACATTTGCTGTGCTATATAGGGACAGAAGCTCTTGCAGTCAAAACAGTTATATAATTGTATATGTCACTTATTATTATTATTATTATTATTATTCCACTGGCTCCACGATGGAGCATAGTGCCTCAACAACAGTTTTCCAGTGGACTCTGTTTTGGGCGACTCTCTTTAGCTGGGCCCATGAAGGCTGCCTTCATCTCTGCTTCCGTGCACCGTCTCCAAGTCTGTTTTGGTCTACCCACTCTTCTCTTTCTTTGTGGGTTCCACTCCAGTGCCTGTTTAGTGACATTTTCAGGGCTCATATGGAGAGTGTGGCCTATTCAGCCCCATTTCCTCTTTCGTATTTCTTGGCCAATAGGCAGCTGATTTCTTTTCTCCCACAAACTGGAGTTTGAGATCTTTTCTGGGCATCTGATATGTATATGTTACTTAGTGTCTATGAAATATTAGTGTATGAATATAATAAAGAATTGAGTAAATTAGTGTAAATAACGTTACCTGCACCGCTGCCTCATACAAGGGCGTTTCATCCAACGCTCCACTCAGTGATGTTGGTATGTCTTCGAGCCAATCTATAAAATCATTGTCGTTTAAACTCTATGTGAAAGTGCAGGCACATTTGATATCCTTCCATTTGCTAAGAAAAACATCTTAACGCAGATGATGGTTTGTTTAGCCGCAGCCATCGCTCTCTGCCATCTGTGCGTTTGTGTTTGAATTTTGCCACATGCGCAAAAGCGGTATTGAGGTTCATATAATGATAGTAGGCCTATAATGAATTGTGTTTTAGTACAATGGCGATAATTTAAAAAATAAGAGTGCATATGGACAAAAAGTTAAATAAAGAGTTTTTTTTCCCCATAACTCTATGATACATTCCTTATTCTGCAACAAGTAACTTATCCAATCATTGATCTTAGTATATTGGCCCTGTATTTTTATTTTTATTTTTATTTTTTTATACGTTATATATTTATCTCTACTTCTCCCCCAGAAAACGGAATTGTAACAATGAATAAAATTAATCAAAAAGTAATTTTGTTATATGATTTACAATAAACAGTATATTTTAGGCATATATGGCTAATAAACTTACATATATAAATTCAATATATATTGTTAACAAATGGTCAAAACATATAGTACCATATCAAATTATGATATATATTGCTAGCATATATGGTCATATCATATAATACAATATACCATTATATTATATACTGTTAACATATATGGTCAGAACATGCAATACCATATAAAAATGAATCATATGCATACTTTAAATATATGTTTATATACAAATTTTACTATGGGAATTTCAAATATGTTATAAACATATATCTACATATATCCAGAAGATGGATATATGTGATAATAATATATTGGCTTATATGTAATATATATGGCAATATCACTACTGATATAGGGACATATATGTCATATATTACATTTCCGTATGGGTTATATTAGCAATTTTATTAAATTTGTGCTTTGTTAAAAAAAAAAAAAAAAAAAGTGAGTGTTCACTAGAGTACTACAACGCATGTGTTTGGATTATATTTTCAGATATAAAGGAGTAAATTATGTTTTGCACAAATTAAGCACTCACATTGCTTCATAAAATTGGATTACTTGATGTACTTAATAACATGGATTACTTAATGATGTCTTTCCTACCACCTTGCATGGCTGACTGTAGAGGGACAGAAAGCTCTCAGATTTCAACAAAAAGATCTTCATGTGTTCCAAATATGAAGGAAGGTCTTACAGGAGTGGAATGACATGAGGGTGAGTAATTAACAACATAATTTAAATTTTTGGGTGAACTATTTAGCTATTTTGGGTGAACTATTTAACCCTTTAAGACTGTGCTTCTGGATCCAACAGAATGTCGTATGATTCACCTGCATCTAGCCAGAAACTGTGATAGGCTATAGTTGGCAGTACTATTAACACAGGTGAAGAATGATATTGTATTATCTGTGAATGACCTACTTTATTAAGTATTTTAAATACAAAATACTGTCTCTCAAAGTATTTAATTACAAAGTACATAAGATTTTTTTTTATGTCCAGCAAAATACAAAGTATCACACACATGCACACACAGGGGAAGAGGAAGAGACATTGTGACATTTTAGCTTTGTACACTTGCCTCTGTTTATCTTCTTACCACTTCTCAGATGCATGATCCCCTAAGAAAAACAGGTAAGCATACAAGTTGATTTATATCATACAAAGTTGTTTTTGGAGCTATCAGGGTATTTACATAACATCTGAATTAAGCTGTGCCCCAAAAACCTCATTCATTCCTTATCAAAACATACAAATTCCAAGATAACTTGAACTGTTTAAAGAGAAGTAGCAGCACTCTTCTCTGGTGAAGGCCTCGTCTACGCTGCGTATTTAAGTTATCCAGCACTCCATTATATGGCTCTCTCAGGAGAGTCAGTACAGTGCCTCTTTATCTCTTTCCTCACCTTCTCCTCTATAAAAAAGAAAAGAAAAAAAGTGCAGCAGGCAAGAGCATCATCAACATGCACAGTGTGCTCGCTGTCATGCAGATAGCCCCTCTTTTTGGTAATGGAGAAAACAGAGATCGATAAAGAACTGGAACTGGTGCAGACGCACAGGGGCCTGTGTGGTTGGCCCTAATCCTGATGAATAATGTGGCTGTCATAATAGCAGGCAGAATGCAATGCTGTAACTTAGCAGTGTGATGAATAGCCTGTCAGTTAAGTACTGACATTGACTCCGTTTACATGGACATCGGTAATCTAATTATTTATCTTATTCTAAATAAGACAATATTATGATTAAGGTGTTTACATGAGTTTATTTTAAAATATTCCTTTCATGTTCCTGTTTTACATGTTATAGTACATAGATCGATTAATGGCACACGTCATTACATCCTAACGTGATGCCATCCGGCATCCCCCCCAGAATTTCATGTATAAACATATAGTTTGTCTTTGTTATGATGCCATATACAGTTTTGGGTGTTTCATTTTTAATTTTACAAAAGCTTCAAGTGCAGTTCATTATTTGTCATGCTATGCATGCAGATGACGGCGTTGTTGAAGCCATGCTCTTATATTTGCTGTCAAACGGTTGACCACTGCTGTGTGTGTATCCTATCGCAAAATGCAGCGAAAAGTCCTGCTCGACAGTAATAGTGTGATTAAGGTGGGTACATGTCTATACTGCACTTCGATAATGCGACTAAAATAGGAATACTCCACATGTCTTAATTCAATTTGTGTTTACGTCGAGTATGACTTTAGCCGGATTAAGGTAATCAAAAATCTCTATTTACATGGTAGATTCTTAATCAGAGTATTGTCTTAATCATGTTAAAATCAGATTATCGTTGTCCATGTAAACGTACTCATTGTCACATGTAATGGTATACGAACAAATAACTGTGCAATGCAAAATTTTGTTTGTACAACATTAGCATCTACCAATCAACTAAAATTGTAAAATTTTAGCTGTTCCCTTTGTTTGTTCTGAAATCACAGCATTGTGTTTATCCTCCTTACCCTATCTGTATTGAAGAAAAGCCCCAATAGTGTGTCATTTTGCTTAAACATACATTTTGATTTTGTTGACAATAGAAATAGAAAGAATGATATAACTGATGCAAGCATATAATTTGATAAATGCCATGTTTGTGATTGTGATGTGCCTATTACATTTACATTTACATTTATGCATTTAGCAGACGCTTTTATCCAAAGCGACTTACATTGCATTCAAGTTACAGTTTTACATTTGATCAGCTATTGATTGTGGTAACACATAGATGGGGTAACATTTGTTTTCCTAAAAATCCAATTGTTGTATACCCTAATGTGTGAGAGCAATAAGAGTCCTGGCCATAATACAATTTACATTATGTTTCAAAGAGTACAAGATGAGATTTATCTTTGCCTGAAACATATCATTATGAGAAAGCATTCTACACATTTGTCACAAGTAAATAATTTGTTTCACAGCATAAAATGACTACATAAAGTACACTTTCAGAAATAAAGGTACAAAAGCTGTCACTGGGGCGGTACCTTTTCAAAAGGTACATGTTTGTACATAAAGGGTCCATTTTGGTACCTTAAAGGTACATATTAGTACTTAAAGTGTACATATTTGAACCTAATAGTGACAGCTTTTGTACCTTTATTTCTGAGAGTGTAGACAGTGGCAGTGTTAAATGCATATACATTTGATATGAAATCAAAGTTGACTCTTTATTCTTATTGCTGTTACGAGTCTGTCTGTCCTCCACCTTCTCCAATCACAGCGCACGCCCTCACCTGGTTTCACCTGATTATTAATTCAAGCCACCTGCACCTCATCAGCACCAATCATCTCAGCACTACTTAAGCACACACCTCACTCCAGTCAGTTGTCCGATCTCGTTTATATGAAGTGGACTCTCTTTACTATTGACTACTGCTTACCTGAAACTAACCTGTTTGTGTACTTACCTCCTGTTCCGCTCCATCGTTGATTCCCTGGATCTCCATCGTCTGCTCCACTCCGTGTATCATCCAACCTCTCCTCCACCAGCATCCTGGGCTGTGTGCTGCTCCTCTGCATCCACGAGTTCCTGGCAAGACAAAACCATATCAGTATTTCCTTTCTCCATTGCATCAAGGGTCTAAGTCTCTACTCACCTCCATCAACTGCTTACCCATTGCTGAATCCAATAAACATCACATTGTATTATTAATCCTCTGTGTCCAGTCTGCTTCCATAACAGAAGATCGGACCTCAACAGAAGATGGATGAACACATGCGGTTCATTTTGATGGCTCAGGCCACCAGGGAGCCACTGGATTTTGTGCGGGCTTTTGTGCCGTTCGCCCTCGCCAGCTCCCTGGAAGGGGAAACCCTGAGAACACTGTTCCGGCTCGGGATCACATGCCATCAGCCTTTGGAACTCCCAGACACTTCCAACCTCACCTGGCAGGAGACTGTCTTCATTTGTCTGGAGAATCTCCGATCCCGAGTCGGAGTCCCGTCCGCGGCGATGATGGTTCCGCCGCCTGAAGTGACGATGATGTTTCCGCCGCCCGTGGCGATGATGATTCCGCGGTGATGTTTGAGTACCCACGAGCCCGGAAGTGGGTCTCCAATAGCGCTGACCTGAGGACAAAGGTCTTGGACCCCCCTATCTACCCCGCTAAAATCTACTCCCTGTCTCCCTAGCCAGCCGCCACCCGCGGCGAAATCTGAATCTCCATCGTCCGCGGCGAAGATGGTTCTGTCGCCCGAAGCGATGATGCCGCCGCTCACGGCGATGATGGTTACGCCACCCGCGGCGACGATGATGCCGCCGGCCGCGGCAAAGTGCCCTCCAGTGCCTGCTCCTCGCATGTGCCCTCCAGTGCCTGCTCCTCGCATGCGCCCTCCAGAGCCTGCTCCTCGCAAGCGCCCTCCAGAGCCTGCTCCTCGCAAGCGCCCTCCAGAGCCTGCTCCTCGCAAGCGCCCTCCAGAGCCTGCTCCTCGCAAGCGCCCTCCAGAGCCTGCTCCTCGCAAGCGCCCTCCAGAGCCTGCTCCTCGCAAGCGCCCTCCAGAGCCTGCTCCTCGCAAGCGCCCTCCAGAGCCTGCTCCTCGCAAGCGCCCTCCAGAGCCTGCTCCTCGCAAGCGCCCTCCAGAGCCTGCTCCTCGCAAGCGCCCTCCAGAGCCTGCTCCTCGCAAGCGCCCTCCAGTGCCTGCTCCTCGCAAGTACCCTCCAGTGGGCACCCCAGAGCCTGCTCCTCGCCTGCGCACCTCAGAGTCCGCTCCTCGCCAACGCACCACAGAGCCCGCTCCTCGCCTGTGCACCCCAGAGCCCGCTCCTCCAGAGCGCCCCCTAGTGCCCGCTCCTCCAGAGCGCCCCCTAGTGCCCGCTCCTCCAGAGCGCCCTCAAGAGCCCGCTCCTCCAGAGCCCCCTCAAGAGCCCGCTCCTCCAGAGCGCCCCTTAGTGCCCGCTCCTCCAGAGCGCCCCCTAGTGCCCGCTCCTCCAGAGCGCCACCAAGCGCCCGCTCCTCCAGAGTGCCCACCAGAGGGGAACTTCCCCAAGAAAATTTTGGGGGGCGAAAATTAACATTGAATTTGGCCAAATGTGAAATCGGTAAGGCTACCATGACCTACCTAGGTAAACAGGAGGGGAATGGTCAGACAATTTTGTCTATAAACGAATTTCCAGTGCCTAAAACCTGACGTGAGTTGCGTATATTTTTGGGTATGGCCGGTTATTATCTATGTTTTTGTCGAAATTTCTCCTCTGTTGCTACACCATTAACTACTTTACTCAGTCCTACAGAACCGTTTGTTTGGTCATCTGAATGTCAAATGGCATTCAACAATATTAAAGTGTTGTTGTGTAGATCACCCCATTTGTTACTTCTCTAAAAAGTTTAATAGAAGTCAACAGAATTATTCAACAATAGAGAAGGAAGCTTTGGCTTTGTTGTTGGCAATCCAACATTTCGAGGTTTATGTCGGTTCTTCTACTTTTCCTGTGATTGTCTCTACTGACCACAACCCGTTAACCTTTATTTCACGTATGCGTAACCAGAACAAGAGATTGATGAGGTGGTTTCTTATTTTTCAGGATTACAATCTCGAGATCCGGTACAAGAAAAAGTTACAGATAACGTTATGGCAGATGCTCTGTCTCGGGTCTAAGGATTAGTGTCTACTTAGCTAGGTTGGTTCTATCAAACATGCTTATATGTTTGTTTTTAAGGATGAGGGTGTTACGTCCCGTATTGTCCTTCGAGGGATGTTTTTCTCCTTTTTCTCTCTCACAGGACCTGTGATTGGACCACGCTTCCGTCAGTCATTAATTCTACACAACACTTTGAGGACCAATCAGACATTAGTGGGCACGCATAAAGACCCGGATGTGACGCGAGTTCAGGAGGAGCGTTTGCTTTTCTAGCGTTTGCTTTTCATTTGTAGTTTTCTGAATTTGAATTATTTTGTGTTTGAGTTTCCTCTTGCAAAACTTTACTGTTTATTGGCTGTTTAACTGCGTTTACGCTGTGACTCGACTCCCGGTTTATCCGAGTTTATTCAAGTCCTTCTTCAACACATAGTGATGGGACCAGTTCAGCATGTCACATGACTTACATCTTACAACAAGCAGGGTAAAGTTGTCTAAACACTAGTTTATGAACGAGTGCCAACTTCTGTATTTATGTTTGTCAGTCAGCGTAGTTAGTGGCGTTCTACTATGTTATTTTCTTTAATTTCTTTTGTTTAATTTAGTTTTGTTTGGTGTTAGTTAGAGTTTTTGGTTTTATTATTTTATTTTCTTTAGCACCGCTCTTGTCCCTCACTTTTGTTGTCTTTAATCCATTACATTTGTACATAATTTGTAAATAGATATTTGTTGGTTTGTTTGAAGGTATTTTGGGTTTGTTTATATTATTATTGGGAGCTTTGTAATATTGAATTATTTCCTACTAAACGCAAAATGTATATTCAGTTGTGCCTCTGTCTGCTTCTTATTTGCACACACCGCACCTGCATAGCAGAGAAAAAGTGTTTTAGCTGAAATATCCTTTTATTTATTGAACATCTTGTGTTACCTCCAAAAAACCCTAGACGCCAAATAATTAGGGAGACGTCACACCCCTTCACTGAACATACTGCACTGGACTCTTGGTCAGGGGCTGTAGCCTGCACTGGACTCTTGGTCAGGGGCTGGAGCCTGCTCTGGACTCTGGAGTGAACTTTGGAGCTGAAGTGAGCTACAGCCGGTGGGCTTGGGGGAGCCGCAGCTGGTGGGCTTGAGCAAGCAGCGGCCGGCGAACTTGACTGATGAGCGGCCGGCGGGCTTGGGTTAGCCGCAGTCGGCGGGCTGGACAGATGAACGGCCGGCAGACTTGACTGAGGATCAACCGGCAGGCTTGAGTGAGCCGCGGCCGGTGGGCTTGACTTCGTAGCGGCCGGCGAACTTGACTGATGAGGCTGGCGAACTTGACTGACGAGGGGCCGGCGTGCTGGACAGATGAACGGCCGGCAGACTTGACTGAGGATCGGCCGGCAGACTTGAGTGAGCCACGGCCGGCGGGCTTGCCTTCATATCGTCTTGGTCTGGAACAAGGTTTGCTTGCAGTAATTGTGAAAAAAAGCGAAGTAGTCTTAAAATCTGACAATAGAGTGCTCTGCACTTCCATTTAATTTATTTATTTAAAAACTGATTTACACTGAAAGAGTTAGTTCACCCAAAAATGAAAATGTAAGGGAAACAGGTCAATTTAGCTCAAAGGGAATTATTTTTGCTTTTATAGGGAATTTGGACAGAATCACTGTTTTACGGCTGATCACGGAGTATGCCAGTGATTCGTTGAACGAGCTGTATAACATCAACTCTGCAATGGATATTAAAATCCAAAATAGTGAAAACACTTAATTAGCACAGTAACAAAATTGGCAGTTAACATTAAATTGTAAGCACAATACACAAGATACTGCTCTTTTCAATATAAATAAGACTTTATTGGATACATTTAAGACAATATAAACTAATCAAACGCATAAACATACGCACTCACACATTCACACCGTCACGATAAGCACACAAGGGAAGCGAGGAGACGAGGAGTAAACTCAAAATAAGTCTTTAATCCAAAAAGGGGTACACAAGGCAGGGAACACAAGAAACAGGACATCGACGTTCATACCGGACACTAGACAAGGGATAACACAAGGCTTAACCCTCTGGTCTGAGGTGATTTTGGGGCCCTTGAGAGGTTTTGACATGCCCTGATATTTGTGCTTATTTCAGCTACTTATAACATACTATTGACCAACATGTATTTTTTTTTTGTATTCAACTGTGCTACAATAATATGTGACCAAGATGGATGTACATGTTTGCATTTTTTAGAAAAAAAATATTATGCGTGGTTAGTAAGTTTTGGGGGGAAAAAAATGTAGCTGAAATAAGGCCATAAAACCCACACTAAATAGTCCTGAATAAGACTTGAGTAATCAGTCTTGTAGGCTAGAATATTTACTTCACAATTATGTCAAGTCAAGTCACCTTTATTTATATAGCGCTTTTAACAATACAGATTGTGTCAAAGCACTTAACAGTATCAAGTTGGAGGATAGAGTGTCAGTAATGTATAATAATAAGATTAAACACTCAATTTTCAGTTAAAGGCATTTCATTATTGAATTCAGAGATGTCATTGTCTAGCTAAGTTTAGTTTAAATAATATCTGTGAAATTAAATTGACGATAATCGCTAGAAATTAAGTGTCCCCAACTGAGCAAGCCAGAGGCGACAGCGGCAAGGAACCAAAACTCCCTCTGAAACAGAATGGAGAAAAAAAAACCTTGGGCGAAACCAGGCTCAGTCGGGGTGCCAGTTCTCCTCTGGCCAGGATATTATTGTTTATTTATTGTTTTAATTAAGACTTTAAATGTTTTATATTTCTATTTTAATATTGTTGCAATTTCTAACAATAATAGTATTATGTAGTTAGGTATTTTATTATATTTTTAGTTATTTGTTTTATTTTTAGTTTTATTGTATTTTAAGTCGAGGTCTTCACTGGGATTATGTCCCCGGGGCTCATCCAGGGGTCCGGCCTCCGCCGACAATCTGGGCTGCAGACATCATCTCCCGGCGCCAATCCACCATCTGATCCAGACACGGACTGAGAAACAGAATAAGAAAGAAACAGACTAATATTAGCGTAGATGTCAATATTTTTATGATGTAACAAGTACATCATGTGTTATGGGAAGTGTTCCTGGTTGATCTAATTAATGCAGCCTAACAATCCTTTAACGGATTTGAATAATAGAAGTGTATTAGTGTGTTATGTGTACGCCAGGTTAAAGAGATGGGTCTTTAATCTAGATTTAAACTGACAGAGTGTGTCTGCCTCCCGAACAGTGTTTGGTAGATTGTTCCAGAGTTTGGGCGCTAAATAGGAAAAAGATCTGCCGCCTGCAGTTGATTTTGATATTCTAGGTATTATCACATGGCCAGAGTTTTGAGAACGCAGAAGACGTGAAGGACTATAATGCGATAAGAGCTCGCTCAAGTACTGAGGAGCTAAACCATTCAGGGCTTTATAAGTAATTAACAAGATTTTAAAATCTATACGATGTTTAGTAGGGAGCCAGTGCAGTGTTGACAGAACCGGGCTAATGTGCTCATACTTCCTGGTTCTAGTAAGAACTCTAGCTGCTGCATTTTGAACCATCTGTAATTTGTTTATTAAGCATGCAGAACAACCACCCAATAAAGCATTACAATAATCTAACCTTGAGGTCATAAACGCATGAATTAATATTTCTGCATTTGACATTGAGAGCATAGGTCTCAGTTTAGATATATTTTTAAGATGAAAAAATGCAGTTCTGCAAATGCTAGAAACGTGGCTGTCAAAGGAGAGATTACTATTAAATAGTACACCTAGGTTCCTGACTGATGACGAAGAATTTACAGAGCAGCCATCAAGTGTTAGACAGTGTTCTAGGTTATTACTTGTGGGGGTTTTAGGTCCGATAAGTAACACCTCTGTTTTTTCAGAATTTAGCAGTAAGAAATTACTCGTCATCCAGTTTTTTATATCGACTATGCATTCCATAAGTTTCTCAATTTGGTGTGTTTCACCAGGCCGTGAAGAAATATAGAGCTGAGTATCATCAGCATAACAGTGAAAGCTAACCCCGTGTTTCCTAATGATATTTCCCAAGGGTAACATGTAAAGCGTGAAAAGTAACGGCCCTAGTACTGAGCCTTGAGGAACTCCATACTGCACTTGTGATCGATATGATACCTCGTCATTCACTGCTACGAACTGATGGCAGTCAGATAAGTACGATTTGAACCATGCTAATGCACTTCCACTAATGCCAACAAAGTTTTCTAGTCTATTCAAAAGAATGTTGTGATCGATAGTGTCGAACGCAGCGCTAAGATCCAGTAGAACTAATAGAGAGATACAACCACGATCAGATGATAAGAGTAGGTCATTTGTAACTCTAATGAGAGCAGTCTCAGTACTATGATACGGTCTAAATCCTGACTGGAAATCCTCACAGATATCATTTTTCTCTAAGAAGGAATATAATTGTGAGGATACAATCTTTTCTAATATCTTTGACAGAAAAGGGAGATTCGAGATCGGTCTGTAATTAACTAGATCTTTGGGGTCAAGTTGTGGTTTTTTAATGAGAGGCTTAATAACAGCCAATTTAAAGTTTTTGGGGACATATCATAATGACAATGACGAATTAATAATAGCCAAAAGAGGATCTATGACTTCTGGAAGCACCGCTTTTAGTAGTTTAGATGGAATAGGGTCTAACATACATGTTGTTGGTTTAGATGAATTAACAAGTTTATACAATTCTTCCTCTCCTATAGTAGAGAATGAGTGGAATTGTTCCTCAGGGGATCTATAGTACACTATTTGATGTGATGATATAGCTGACGGCTGCATGGTTACAATTTGATCTCTAATAATATCAATCTTGGAAGTAAAGTAGTTCATAAAATCATTACTGCTGTGCTGTTGGGAAATGTCAACACCTGTTGATGCTTTATTTTTTGTTAATTTTGCCACTGTATTGAATAAATACCTGGGGTTATGTTTGTTTTGTTCTAAAAGAGACGAAAAGTAATCAGATCTAGCAGTTTTTAAAGCTTTTCTGTAGGATAGGGTACTTTCCCGCCAAGCTAAAACGAAATACCTCTAGTTTTGTTTTCCTCCAGCTGCGCTCCATTTTCCGGGCTGCTCTCTTTAGAGTGCGAGTGTGCTCATTATACCACGGTGTTGGACTCTTTTCCTTAATCTTCCTTAAGCGTAAAGGAGCAATTGTATCTAAAGTGCTAGAAAAGAGAGAGTTCATAGTTTCTGTTACATCATCAAGTTGTTCTGAGCTGTTGGATATGCTAAGGAATTGAGATAAATCAGGAAGATTACTTACAAAGCAGTCTTTTGTGGTAGAAGTGATGGTTCTACCATATTTATAAGAAGGAGTTGAATTTACAGCTTTAACTATATGGAGTTTACACAAGACTAGATAATGATCCGATATATCATCGCTTTGCTGCAGAATTTCAACACCATTAACATCAATTCCATGTGACAGTATTAAATCTAGAGTATGATTTCGACTATGAGTAGGTCCTGACACGTGTTGTCTAACCCCAATAGAGTTCAGAATGTCTATGAATGCTGATCCGAATGCATCTTTTTCATTATCAACATGGATATTAAAATCACACACAATTAGGACTCTATCTGCAGCCAGCACTAACTCTGATAGAAAATCAGCAAATTCTTTAATAAAGTCTGTATGGTGCCCTGGTGGCCTGTATACAGTAGCCAGTACAAACATCATGGGGGATTTATCATTAATACTTTTTTCTCTAGATAATTTTATATGAAGCACCATTACTTCAAAGGAGTTATACTTAAAGCCTGTCTTCTGAGAAATACTGAGAATATTGTTATAAATTGTAGCAACACCTCCCCCTTTACCTTTTGGACGCGGCTCATTTTTGTAACAGTAATCTTGGGGGGTGGACTCATTTAAAATGATGTATTCATCTGGTTTTAGCCATGTTTCTGTCAAACAGAGCAAATCTAGGTTATGATCATTAATCAAATCATTTACAAAAAGTGCTTTTGTAGAAAGGGACCTGATATTCAGTAAACCAAGTTTTATCAATTGTTTCTGTGTATTGTAAACATTTTTTATTTGTTGAATATCAATTAAATGGTTACTCATAAATAGTTTTTGACGTTTTCTGTATTTTCTAGTTCGGGGAACAGACACAATCTCTATAGTGTGATATCTAGGTGAAGGAGTCTCTATGTGCTGAGAATTAACTGACTTCTGTGACGTGAGGCGGCTAGCAGACGGTCGGTTTAGCCAGTCTGTCTGCTTCCTGACCTGGGCTCCAGTTAGTCAAGTATGAACTCTAAGACTATGTGCCAAATTTCTAGAGAGAATAGCGGCACCACCCCAGGAGGGATGAACACCATCTCTTTTCAACAGGTCAGGTCTGCCCCAAAAACTCGTCCAATTGTCTATAAAACCTATGTTGTTTTGCGGGCACCACTTAGACATCCAGTCATTTAATGATGACAGTCTGCTATGAATCTCATCACCCCGGTAAGCAGGGAGGGGGCCAGAGCATATTACAGTGTCTGACATCGTACTTGCAAGTTCACACACCTCTTTAACATTATTTTTAGTGATCTCCGACTGGCGAAGTCGAACATCATTAGCGCCGGCGTGGATAACAATCTTACTGAATTTACGTTTAGCATTAGCCAGCACTTTTAAATTTGCCAAGATGTCAGGCGCTCTGGCTCCCGGTAAACAATGGACTATGGTGGCTGGTGTCTCTATTTTCACGTTCCGTACAATAGAATCGCCAATAACTAGAGCACTTTCACCAGGTTTCTCAGTGGGTGCATCACTGAGTGGGGAGAACCTGTTTGATGTTCTGATCGGAACGGAAGAGCGGTGTTTTGACCCGCGACTATGCTGCCTCACAGTCACCCAGTTGCCCTGCTGCACAGGCGCTAATGCCTGAACCGAACAATGTACAGGAGTCCCTGAGCTAGTCACATCCAAAGCAGTATCTACAGCCCTCACATTCTTACTGTCCTCAACTAAAGTTTGGATGCGTGTCTCTAGTTCTAAAACCTTCTCTGTCAGCCTAACTATTTCCCTGCATTTATCACATGTGAATCCCTCATCGCCGACAGAGATAGATAAACTGTACATGTGGCAGACTGTGCAAATAACAATAGCAGGAGAAGAAGCCATTACTCACCGTGATTGATGAATGATACCAACTTAACTTACCACTTACCACTGTTGTTTGATGAACTCGTGAAAAACAGAGCGAGAGAGAAATGAAAACGGAGCGAGAAAAAAGAAAACAATAATAGGCGCGAATAGCAACGCGAATGGAACCGCGAGTGACAAGCTAACCGGCTAGCGAATGCTAACGCGCTGCACTTGCGGTTTTAAAAGCGAGCGATTAGATTAGTTTGATAGATAATACCAGAAATATGGTGGGAATTAAGTTATATATTATCACTTTAAACAACAGAGTGAAAGTAAGGTAAAGATTCAATAAAAAAGCAGAGCTACAATCACAAACCGCACAGCAGCACAACAGACTGAAGCAATCGAAATGTGACTCAGACTGAAGCAATCCAATGTGAGAATCATTATGTGAGAATCATTCTGCTTACTCATTCACAGAAAACAATATATTGATTTAATTTTAAGACATGTTTTGTGATTGAAAGCCTATAAGCGAGGGAGTGGCAATGGCCTTGAATATTAAGTGACTCTCACCTGAGAGACAAAGGGCCCTCCCATAATGGCCCCTCAGTGTGACTGTGACTTTGAGGCAGGTAAGAGAGAATGTGAGGAGATTGAAAAAAAAAAAATGTTTTTTTTTTAATTATTTGCATTTTATTTACAAGACAGTATAATCAAAACATAATGAAGGTCAAAGACATTATTGTGCACACTGATCTAACCACAGAGATGTGAACAGACTTTGAGTCATTCCTGCAACGGATTCTGTTCAACATATGAAACATACCTTATATTTATGTGTGTTATTTAAGTGTTTCTGCTTATTTCCATGGATTCAATAAGAAAAAAAACAATCAGTAGTCAAGGATCTTGTTTTACCATAGAACATCAGTGTAGTTGAACATCTGATGTTGGTACAGTGCTCTCAGAGGAAAACAGTTTGAAGAAAGTCATCAGGATTCATCATCTGTGGTGCAGGCATTGTCACGGTGCACACACAAGGGAGGATCAGGAACACGGAGACGAGGACGTAAACTCAAATAATAGTCTTTAATGACGACAAGGCAGGACAAGACAAGGCAGAGAGACAAGATACACCGGGAAGTCACAAGTAGACCAGACAAAATCAAACTCAAAAGACAGGACTAATATACACAGGTTAATTAACACATAACGAGACAAACACAGCTGGAACATACTTAACTAATAATGACATGAAACAAGGACAGGAAACAAACCATATATGGACACAAGAGGCGGGAACACATGACACACAACAGAACCCTGACAGGTATCGGATTCAATAAAATACAAACAAACAAAACAAAAAAAAAAACATTTGTGAGCATGTTAATATCAGGATCATCTTTTTATATATATATATATATATATATATATATATATATATATATATATATATATATATATATATATATATATATATATATATATATATATATATATATATTTTATAGACTCATGCATGCTTTGTACTATCGTAAACAAAAAAAATACATTTTATATCTGAGAAACTAATTATTATTGTTTAGCACGTTATTAAAATCTATTTTTGAACAGTAGGCTATTTATAATAAACATGTTCTAAACATACTTAGACTCGTAGCATTCATCATGTTACAGTGTACACTCATATTGCTTTTATTGTTTTATATAGAGCATGAAAATATCATTGCGCCGTTAGAAATTTAAATACAATGAATTGCCCATCAATTTCAAACATTGTAGTCTGGAATTACAGTTTGGGGAAAAAAACAACTATGATTTTGTAGTCATATAGCCTAGTATGTATGATTTTATAGTAGCCTATTATATTATTCTGTAGCCATAGTACTACAAAAGGATGTACTTTGTACTATAAAAAAAAAGGATATTTTATATCTGAGAAACTAATTATTGTTTAGCACGCTATTAAATCCATTTTTGAACAGAGTATTAATTATAAACATGGTCTAAACATTTTTAGATGGTAGCATTCATCATGTTGTCATTTGGGGAAAATCCAAATAAACGTGTTTGTCACAATAACACGTTAACTAATGCAAAAAAGAAACATTACTTACTCATCAGATCGATCTTCTCTTCTGGATGAACTCTTGCTCTTATTTTGAGGGAAATCCAGCCTTTATCAGCGTGTCTTCTTCCAGAAACGAACAGTGACGTTAGCCGCGAGGAACGATCTGGCTTTGTTTGTTGTTGGGCGTCTCCATGAGCACGCGGCACATGTGGTTATTTACATATGAACGTGAGGGGGCGTGATCGCATTAGAAATAATGAGTTAGACTGGAAAGACTGAACATCGTGTTGGTTTCATACGGATTACTTCATCACAGAATGTTTGTTCGACTTACTTCATTTGAAAGTAGACACCAAGATTTCTATAGATATAACTCCCATGTCTGTGTGTTGAGGTTTCGCTGAGTTACAGTTCATTTTAGTGACGTATTTCTAAAAGCAGTTTGCGGAAAAGACAGAAAGAGCACCCTGTTAGTTTTCTTTTTTTTTCCAAAACCACAAAGTTTTGTTGTAATCGTGAGTGTACACAAAAAAGGTAGACACTTAACAGTTTCGATTGATGTATAACACGTATTTGTGTGACCAAAATCAATAGAGTATTTTTAGTGTCTTTTGCACTGATCTTAAAAAAACTGAGCTGGTTTCGCCGGCGATACGGTCGACTCCAGTGAGTTAAGTAATAAACGTAAACAAGATAATTAAACAAACACAGCTGGAACAGAATGAACATAAATTAACTAAATGGGGACAGGAACAGGAAAGTAACCAAATATGGGCATACAAGAGGTGAAACGTCGGAGTGGCCGGCGGGCTTGAGGGAGCCGCAGCCGGCGGGCTTGATTTCGAAACGGCCGGCGGGCTTGACTGATGAGCGGCCGGCAGGCTTGGGTTAGCCACAGCCAGCGGGCTGGACAGATGAATGGCCGGCAGACTTGACCGAGTATCGACCGGCAGGCTTGAGTGAGCCGTGGCCAGCGAACTTGACTTCATAGCGGCCGGCGAACTTGACTGATGAGCGGGCTTTGGTTAGTCGCAGCCAGCGGGCTTGACAGGTGAACGGCCGGCAGACTTGACTGACGAGCGGCCAGCGGACTCGCAGCACTCACAGCGATCCCGCCGAACTCCCACGCTTAATTTCAGTGGGCGGAATGACGAGCAGCGACTTCCATGCCGCGGGAAAAAAAAAAACAGGTAAACAAAAAAACTTACAAAAACCAGAAAACAAAGCAGGAAGATGGCGCTTACTGTTTGGTCCGGTATTCTGTCACGATAAGCACACAAGGGAAGCAAGGAGACGAGGAGTAAACTCAAAATAACAGTCTTTGATCCAAAAATCTAAAATGGGGTACACAAGGCAGGCAGAGACACACAGGAAACAGGACATTGACATTAATAACAGAGATTAGACAAGGGATAACACAAGGCTTAAGTAATAAACGTAAACGAGATAATTAAACAAACACAGCTGGAACAGAATGAACATAAATTAACTAAATGGGGACAGGAACAGGAAAGTAACCAAATATGGGCATACAAGAGGTGAAACTAGGTCAAGGGGAGCACGAGACAGAAAACCACAAGACAAGACAGGACACAGGTCTGACACACACAAGTTGCTGGAAGAGAGAAAGTGAGGAAAGAATGAGTTTAAGAGAGTGAAAATGTGAAATCGCAAGTTTATGGCAGTATGTGCAATTGCATAGACCTGAAGAACCATCAATAATTTAATTAACCCTCGCACTGAGTTCCTTGATGAGGTTCAAATTTATATTAAATGCACCAGTTCACCTAGAATCTGGAGGTACTTGCATTGCTTGTTTAGGGGATTCCCTTGTTGTCATCATTGCAGAAAGGGGTTTCCAAAGTTTGTTGATTGGCTGGAAGTCCAGTAGTCGTTCGAAGTGACGTCTTGAGAAGCCAATGGTTGGGCGTTGGCTGAAGATGCAAAGTTGTGGGCTGGTTGAAGTTTTGAGGCACACAGACTCGAGGTCGGACTCGGAGACACAGCATTGCGGCAAAACTTAACTCACATTACTCACATTTCACTGCTGGTTATACAATCTCTGTATAGTCGTGTATGTGACAAATAAAACTTGAAACTTGAAACTTGAAACTCAGACCACAAAACTCTAAACGGAAAAGAACTGAAGTAAAGAAGCAAAGAGAATAAGGTGACGAGACAAGATGGATTGATGGCAGAATGCAGTGGCTAAAGAAGCAGCAAAAAGCAGTGGTGGCAAAAAACCCTAAGGTAAAAACCATGGCTAAAAGCAAAATTTGTGAGAGTCCGAGTTTTTAAACTTGGCTGTTGGACACATCCCAAATGGTGTCTTGACCAATTAGACATTGTCTTAGCTTGAGGTGTTACTATGTTTCTCCTCCCAATACATAAATCAACGTGTTATCTTATTAGTCACATGGTCCGAATTTTCCCACTCTTGCAGAGTATAATTCGAACATGATTTCTATATCAAGAATGTAATGTACAGTATTTTACAAATAATTGATGGATAGAAAAGATTTAAGCATAGATTTTCAAGCATGTGCATAACAAACACAACTAAAAACCTATAAACTATGCAATAGTTATTCAAAAGGCATACACAATGAGTGATTAGGACATGATAGTCAAATGTGTGGGTTACATACATAATATGGAGTTATAGAAATTATTAGTTCCTCGTAAGTCCTTTTGGCATCATTTAGGTGCATATATACATGTAAAGGCAGTCTCTGTGCCATTCTGTGAAGTGAGGACATGTTCTTTGAGGAACAATGGTCAAAAGGTCTAGAAGGAGCCTGGTCTTTGTCTTGAGTGGGGAAACCACCCAAGGAAGTCTTTACCTCATGATTTCCATCATGGACTTACATTTGATGGTCATGATGTGCTGTCTCTTTGACCATTAATCTTGGTTACTTGCCCCAAATTTGACAAACTCCTACCTGAGTTGGAATTATCAATGTGTTATTTTGTTTTACTGCTGTGAGTGGCTCAAAACTGTTAGTTGGTGGATTTGCTTCAGACTCGTGGCGCCAGGGTATCGTGGACAGATTTATGACGTTGTCTTGTTATCCTTGGCCTCTTTGTGGTATTTGGCTCTTTGGGTTGTTTCAACACCAATCTGATCAAATCTTAAATTGTCTGATTCGCCCTGATACGCTACAATTAGTATGTTTTACTCATGCTCAAGGCATCCTAGGTGTATATGACTTTCTTCTTTCAGACGAATCCAATCGGAGTTATATTAAAACTTGTCCTTGCTCTTCCAAGCTTTATAATGGCATGAGCGGGTGTTTTTGTTCAACAGTCCAAAAGTAGTCAAATAAAGTGCATCCATCCATGTTAAAACATGCCTCACACGGCTCCGGAGGGTGAATCAAGGCCTCCTGTAGCAAATCAATGTGTTTTTGTAAGAAAAATATCCATATTTAAAATGATGTGTAAACACCTTTCTTTCTGCTAACTGTCATAGGCGGAAGTTGTTCCGGTGGATGACGTAGGACGTATGCGCAGCGCACTCACCGGTGATTAGTAAGGAATGCGGAAGCGTGACGGAGAGAGAACAAAACAAAATGCCGGTCACGAATTAGAAGTACAAAATGAGGATTTGTAAAGAAAAATGTCGGAGGATTTCGATATAAGCCAAGAGGAGACTGGTTTTTCTTTGGTAAAGTAAGGAAACTTTGCTTCCTTTGCTCCTGTAAACAAACGTTGGTTTTCGCGAGACTCACACGCGTATGCGCTATGCCTACGTCCGCCGGAAACGTACATGCGTATGACAGTTAGCGGAAGTTACACAAAACCATTTAAATCGTTTTAAATATGCATCGATTCACTACAGGAGGACTTTATTCACCCCCCTGGAGCCGTGTGAGGCATGCAAGAAAATGCAAGATTATGGATGCGCTTTATTTGACTACTTTTGGACTGTTGAACAAAAACACCCACCCATGCCATTATAAAGCTTGGAAAGCAAGGACAATATTTACTCTGATTGGATTCGTCTGAAAGAAGAAAATCATATACACCTAGGATGCGTTGAGGGTGAGTAAAACAAGGGCTAATTTTATTTTTTGGGTGAATTAACCCTTGAACAACTGTGGGGCACTGTAGAGCTGGAGAGTAGGCTACATTAAATATAAATATATCCTGCTCACTTTATGAATTAAAATAGAAAATTAAAATATTTGTTGCAGAATGCTGATCATATTTGCAATTTATTATTGATACAGTTTACATATGTCTATGATTTGTATGAACATTTTTGTTAGGACTCTGCCCTGAAGAATAATGAAATATTATGACAAAATCAATGAAGAAAATTCTTAATTCAATTCTTAATGTTATGCATCAAGAAAATATCAAACAATTATATATCATATATAATAATATCATTCATATTCTCATTCAGAGGACACTCGCGCAAATAAGGGACAGTGAAGACCTCTTTGCAAAAATGGGCTACACAACAAGAGAGACTCAAAGTCATATTCCATTCCAGGACAAGGCATCCAGAAATTGTTGTAGTAGAATAAATGCAAACAAAATATGAGTGAAGGAACATAAAGACAAAAACGTATTATTAAGGCAACAGATAGCTTAACAGTGTGCTAGACATGATATTTTCACAAGAAGGTATAATGCAAACAACATAGTTTTTATCAGTGTAAAATATTATAATGAAGCCTCATGATGCCACATAACAAAGGAGTTATTCCAAACATTGAATATTATTGAATGAGACTTAGTATAACATGTCATTAAATATTCTCTTTTGTTGGAAAATGGGTTTGTAATTGCACATTTTCCGTTGTGAAAATAATAATACTTTTACATCATAGTAAGATGATTAAACAACCGCAAATGTTTACTGTGAACTAATGTTCATTGCACAATATTAACAATATAGTGTGCATCGTGAAAGGAACGTCATTTACGCATTGTTCACAGAAGGGTAATGTTAAACTATACAGGTGCATCTCAATAAATTTGAATGTCATGGAAAAGTTCATTTATTTCAGTAATTCAACTCATTGTGAAACTCGTATATTAAATAAATTCAATGCACACAGACTGAAGTAGTTTAAGTCATTGGTTCTTTTAATTGTGATGATTTAGGCTCACATTTAACAAAAACTCACCAATTCACTATCTCAAAAAATTTGAATACTTCATAAGACCAATAAAAAAAAACATTTTTAGTGAATTGTTGGCCTTCTGGAAAGTATGTTCATTTACTGTATATGTACTCAATACTTGGTAGGGGCTCCTTTTGCTTTAATTACTGCCTCAATTCGGCATGGCATGGAGGTGATCAGTTTGTGGCACTGCTGAGGTGGTATGGAAGCCCAGGTTTCTTTGACAGTGGCCTTCAGCTCATCTGCATTGTTGGGTCTGGTGTCTCTCATCTTCCTCTTGACAATACCCCATAGATTCTCTATGGGGTTCAAGTCAGGCGAGTTTGCTGGCCAATCAAGCACAGTAACACCATGGTCATTGAACCAGGTACCTTTGGCAGTGTGGGCAGGTGCAAGTCCTGCTGGAAAATGAAATCAGCATCTCCATAAAGCTTGTCAGCAGAAGGAAGCATGAAGTGCTCTAAAATTTCCTGGTAAATGGCTACGTTGACTGTGGACTTCAGAAAACACAGTGGACCAACACCAGCAGATGACATGGCAGCCCAAATCATCACTGACTGTGGAAACTTCACACTGGACTTCAAGCAACATGGATTCTGTGCCTCTCCACACTTCCTCCAGACTCTGGGACCTTGATTTCCAAATGAAATGCAAAATTTACTTTCATCTGAAAAGAGGACTTTGGACCACTGAGCAACAGTCCAGTTCTTTTTCTCCACAGCCCAGGTAAGATGCTTCTGACGTTCTCTCTGGTTCAGAAGTGGCTTGGTAGCCCTTTTCCTGAAGACGTCTGAGTGTAGTGACTCTTGATGCACTGACTCCAGCTTCAGTCCACTCCTTGTGAAGCTCTCACAAGTGTTTGAATCAGCTTTGCTTGACTGTATTCTCAAGCTTGCGGTCATCCCTGTTGCTTTTGCAGCTTTTCCTACCCAAATTATTCCTTCCAGTCAACTTTGCATTTAATATGCTTTGATACAGCACTCTGTAAACAGCCACACCTTTCAGTAATGACCTTCTGTGACTTACCCTCTTTGTGGAGGGTGTCAATGTTCGTCTTCTGGATCATTGCCAAGTCAGCAGTCTTCCCCATTATTGTGGTTTCAAAGAACAAGAGATACCCAGAATTTATACTGTATGTATGGTCATTTATTGAAACTCAAATGTAAATATTCTAATATTTTGAGATACTGATTTTTGACTTTCATGAGCTGTAAGCTCTAATCATCAAATTTAAAACAAAAAAAAACTTTTGAAATGTTTTACTTTACATGTAATGAATCTAAAATATATGAACGTTTCCCTTTTTGAAATAATTTACAAGAAAAAAAAAACTTTTTCATGACATTCTAATCTATTGAGATGCACCTGTATGTCAGTAATTTTATGAAAAGTCGGTCTTAAGTTTGTAAGCGACAGTTTCCCTGACTGAGTAGGGAATGTCAGCATCATCAACTGTGAAAATGAAACCGAGAGTTCAGTGCTTATATACTCCAGGTGTCAAGCAGTGATTGGCCAGACCTATTGACCACACCAGCACTTTACAACCTTTAACATTATTTGGTGAATCACTGCTTTTTTCCCCTTTTGCCTTGCATAATAATAATAAAAGTAATGCTGTTAAAATATATTGACTTCCTAAAGGTATTTTATAGTTATCTTAGATATCTATTATCCTATTTAATGGGAAAGGAGAAAAAATACAGGATGGGAAAAGGTTTCCAGTTTCAGAATATCTAATTCTACTCAGATTTGCCAAGATACCAAAGTGTGCAATAAAAAGTCAGTTATTTCAATATGAACTCAAAAATGCCTCATCAAATTATTTCAAGATCAAGTGAACAATTAAGGAAGTGTAGCCTAGTGTTTACAAAAATCTGGTCTGATTTCCAAAAGATTGTGTCCATTTACTGATCCAGGGGAACTGCCACTATAGTATTAATATTAACATTAATCATCATCAGAATCATCATCATAAAGCTTTATAATATGATAATATGATACATAACATGATAACTTTAACATGATATATTTGATCAATTTGGAATCCATGCACAAACTGATGGTCTTCTATTTTTAAAAGAGCAAGAAGGAAATCTGGGAAATTAAAATGAAATAATTAAAAAACAATTGGTAAATAAGGAAAATATTCAGAAAGAGAAAAGTCAGTTCTCAGTTTTATGCTACACTGAAAATGTGGGGTTGAGTTATAAAAAATAAAAAAGTAGGTGAGATTTGATGCCTTTCACCGTATCTTTTAAGTGGTAATAGGATAACCCTAGACATACAGGCAGCCTATCACACTGCCCCTCACACTCGACCCCGATGTAAGCTAGAAAATGCCCGCTCTGTTTGCAAGCTATTGGCTCCTATGTTGCTTTCCGTAATGAAGTGACCTGAAATAATGGAAAGCACTCTGCTTCACTCAGATGATTTTTGCTCGGATAAGAGCAGGGATCCTGATTTAGAGACACAGTTCATTTCTTTTTTTTTTATTCTTTTTTTTTGCCTCTGATGAGATCTCCGTTATCTGATAAAATTGAACAGCCATTACCTCCTCTAGTTTAGGCAGGCTTGACTGCTCCTAACAGAAATCCTATACAGTCCACTTTGTCAGCATTTCTGAATTCATTGTCACCAGGGGTTGAGCTGGATGACAGGAATAATAATCTGGCACAAACCAGATTGACAGTTCATTTCAGAAATCAATATTTACAATTTACTTCTTTCAAAGTTAATTCTGGGAGAAGATTCCATATTATCCCTTTCCAAATAAGCTGATCATATCTCAACTGGGGTTTAAAATGGGTTTCCCAAAATGTGAATTTTTCTTTGTAAAAATCAATGTCAGCGTTGTGCACTTTAATCTGGCCTTTGATGACAATAAATCTTTATCTATTCAGTGGCACATGGCGGTAGGGTGCTGAGAACATTTCCTCCCAGAACAAAGCCCCTTGCTCCATTCAGACGCTGCTAGATACATAGGGCCCTAATATGGCTGGACATGCCTCCGACGGGTCATTAATCAGACACAGTGACAGCCACCTCTCCTCATCTGCAGGCAGACAGATGAAGAGAGAAACACAAGGATTATAGAGAGGCTGATGAAAAAAGCTGCTTTCCTCTCAAACATCCAATACGAACTTCTTGTTGTGCTTTCATTCCAGCTGATTGGCAATATCTAAAAGTTGTCTTACACAAATGGATGTGCTGTGGTGGCAATGATCATGGTTTTTCTCACTCTATGCCTCTCACCCTTGGAAGCAGAATCTCTTAAAATGCTTTTTAAAATGCTTAAAGTTTCCTAAAATTTCTATAACACCAAAAAGGATGACACTTTGCAAGATACAGTGAAGCTGGGATTAAAAGTGAAAAATAACCCCAAATGTGTAAGCAGTGACAGAAACTTTTCCATTAGGGGTGATATTTAAATTGTTTGCCAGGGACTTTTTTACCCTTATAAAGGAAACTTTGGTAACACTTTCTGTGAAGCCCGTATTTATAATACATTATAAAGGTATTCTTAAGGCGTTATAATGAATGCATAATGCATTTTAAATAACTTTATAATATGTTGTATCATCTCATGAATATTCATAAGAACAGTTTTAATGTATTATAATAGTTACTTATTTGTGGTTATAGCTTTTAAGAGTATGATGATTTATAATACACAATGAACACGATCCATCTGCTTAAGTTACAATGGATTATGTTTCTCATAGCTATAATGTATTATAAGTCTCATATCTTGCCAAGTTACTTATGTTACTTTACTTAAAGCAGACAAAGACCACTTATAAGTAATAATAATAATAACAATAATATATATTTTTTTCTCAAACAGCCATAAGATCAGATATCAGATCAGATGTAATGACAAATTTGCTTTGAATTTTTATATATATATATATATATATATATATAATATCAGTTTGATTATTTTGATGGCACCCTTTAGACAGCTGTTGATACAGTGCCCTCCACTAATATTGGCACCCTTGATAAATATGAGCAAAGGCGGCTGTGAAAATAAATCTGCATTGTTTATCCTTTTGATCTTTCACAAAAAAAAAATCACAACATTCTAACCTATCATTGAAGTAAAACAATTGAACATGGGGAGAAAATCTCATGATGAAATAAATGTTTTTCTCCAATGAATGTTGGCCACAATTATTGGCATCCCTAGAAATTCATAGTAAAGTATCTCTGAAGTATATTCCCATTCATATTTAATTTTTTTAGCACACCAGGGTGACTAGGAGCATGAAATTGTCCAGCCATGACTTCCTGTTCCACAGGATTATAAATATGAGGAACACAAAGGCCAAATTCCCTTAATCATCCATCACAAAGAGTAAAACCTAAGAATATAGTTCTGATGTGCAGAACCAGATTGTTGAGCATCACAAAATAGAAAGTGGCTGTAAGAAAAGAGTTAAAGCATTGAAAATCCCCATTTCCACCATCAGGGTAATAATTAAGAGGTTCCAATCAACTAAAGATGTTAAAAATCTGCCTGGAAGAGGACGTGTCTATATCGTCCTAATGCACGGTGAGGAGGAGAGTTTGAGTGGCCAAAGACTCTCCAAGGATCACAGCTGTAGAATTGTAGAGATTAGTCGAGTCTTGGGGTCAGAAACCTAAAGAATATATATATAAAACATCCCCTACATCACCACATGTTGTTCGGGAGGGTTTCAAGGAAAATTCTCCTCACTCATCCAAAAACAAACTCCAGCAAATTCAGTTGTCAGACACGACTGGAACTTCAAATGGCACTGGCTTCTATGGTCAGATGAAACAGAAAAAAATAGCTTTTTGGCAGCAAACCCACCAGATGAGTTTAGTACAAACACAGTTAAATATACTGCTGGATCTTTAATGTTGTGGGCCTGTTTTTCTGCCAGAGGTCCTGAACATCTTGTTCAGATGCATGGCATCATGGATTCTATCAAATACCAACAGATACAAAATCAAAACCTGACTGCCTCTGTTAGAAATCTTATAATTGGCCATGTTTGGATCTTCCACCAGGACAACAATCCAAAACAAACATCAAAATAAACACAAAAATGGGTCACTGAGCACAAAATGAATCTTTTACCATGGCTGTACCTGTCCTCTGACCTGAACCCTACCAAAAATGAGTGGGGTGAACTGAAGAGAAGATGTACTAACATGGAGCTGTGAATCTGAAGGATCTGGAGAGATTCTGTATGAGGAAAATGGTCTCTGATCTCTTATCAGGTGTTCTCCAAACTCTTCAGGCACTATAGGAGAAAACTCAGAGCTGTTACCCTGGGAAAAGGACGTTGCAATAATTGGGTGCCAATAATTGTGGCCAACATGAACTAGAGAAAGCATTTATTTCGCAACGAGATTTTACTCCTACTTTCAATTGTTTTACTTCAATGATAGGTTGGAATTTTGTGAATGAAAGATAAAAAGGATAAACAATGCAGATGTATTTTCACAGCCGCCTTCGCTCATACTTACCAAGGGTGCCAATATTAGTGGAGGGCACTGTAAGTAACTCTGCAACTACATGTCAACTAGCAGTCATGAGAGTATTAGTAGTGTGTTTGCTGAATATACTGTATGCTAACACTTTATTTTGATGGTTCCTCAACAGACATACTGAGTATAGAATACTTTGCAAGTATGTGAACATTCTACAGTACCTACCCTACCTAAGTCTACTAATACAATTAGTTTTATATATATAAACATTGCACTCAAGAGATGTAGTATGGTACTGTGCAGATCTTAAATAAACAATGTCAAGCTATGATATAGCCCATTATAAATTAAGTAGATTTAATATGGTGTTCATTCCCCCGGTTTCACAGACAAGGCTTAAGCCTAGTCCTAGACTAAAATGTAAGTCTGAGCTGTTTCAACTGAAATAAACTTGCACTGACTGATCATAAAATATATCAGTGGCTTTAATTTGTCTCAAGATGCACCCCAGTAATGTTTTTTTGTTCTAAGCATGTTTATAAAAATTACTTAAATGTCCTAATTAAACTATGGCCTAATCCTGGCTTAGTCAAGTCAAGTGAAGTCAAGTCACCTTTATTTATATAGCGCTTTTAACAATACAAATTGTGTCAAAGCAACTGCACAATATCAAAATAGGGAAATAGTGTGTCAATAATGTAAAATGACAAGATTAAACACTCAATTTTCAGTTAAAGGCATTTCATTATGGAATTCAGTGATGGCATCGTCCAGCTCAGTTCAGTTCTAAAAGTCTCTGTTCAATCAAGTCGACGATATTGCTGGAAAAGAAGTGTCCCCAACTAAGCAAGCCAGAGGCGACAGCGGCAAGGAACCAAAACTCCATCAGTGACAAAATGGAGAAAAAAACCTTGGGAGAAACAAGGCTCAGTCGGTGGGGGGGGGGTGGGGGGGAGTTCTCCTCTGGCCAGACGAACCAGCAGTTAAATTCCAACTGCTGCAAAGTCAGATTGTAAGGGCTCAATTGGTTCCAGTGGTCTTTTCCCAATGTCTGTCTAGGTGACGGGATCCTCACTGGGGATCTATCTCTGGGGCTCATCTAGGTGTCCTGGTCTCCGCTGACGTTCAGGGCTGTAAAGGTCATCTCTAGGTGCTGATCCACCATCTGATCTGGATACGGACTGGATCTGGTGACTGCAGTGACCAAGGAATAAGAAAGAAACAGACTAATATTAGCATAGATGTCAATCTTCTTACGATGTAACAAGTACATTGTGTGTTATGGGAATTGTTCCCGGTTCCGGTTGACCTAATTAATGCAGCCTAACAATCCTTTAACTGATTTGAATATTAGAAGCGTATTAGTGTGTTATGTGTACGCCAGGTTAAAGAGATGGGTCTTTAATCTAGATTTAAACTGACAGAGTGTGTCTGCCTCCCGAACAGTGGTAGGTAGATTGTTCCAGAGTTTGGGCGATAAATAGGAAAAGCATCTGCCGCCCGCAGTTGATTTTGATATTCTAGGTATTATCAAATGGCCAGAGTTTTGAGAACGCAGTGGACCTGGAGGACTATAATGCGATAAGAGCTCGCTCAAGTACTGAGGAGCTAAACCATGTAGGGCTTTATAAGTAATTAACAAGATTTTAAAATCTATACAATGTTTAATAGGGAGCCAGTGCAGTGTTGACAGAACCGGGCTAATGTGGTCATACTTCCTGGTTCTAGTAAGAACTCTTGCTGCTGCCTTTTGAACCATATTTAGTTTGTTTATTAAGTGTGCAGAACAACCATCCAATAAAGCATAAAATAATCTAACCTTGAGGTCATAAACGCATGAATTAACATTTCTGCATTTGACATTGAGAGCATAGGTCTCAGTTTAGATATATTTTTGAGATGAAAAAATGCAGTTTTACAAATGCTAGAAACGTGGCTGTCAAAGGAGAGATTGCTATCAAATAGCACACCTAGGTTCGTGACTGATGACAAAGAATCTACAGAGCAGCCATCAAGTGTTAGACAGTGTTCTAGGTTATCACTTGTGGGGGTTTTAGGTCCAATAATTAACACCTCTGTTTTTTCAGAATTTAGCAGTAAGAAATTACTCGTCATCCAGTTTTTTATATCGACTATGCATTCCATAAGTTTCTCAATTTGGTGTGTTTCACCGGGCCGTGAAGAAATATAGAGCTGAGTATCATCAGCATAACAGTGAAAGCTAACCCCGTGTTTCCTGATGATATTTCCCAAGGGTAACATGCAAAGCGTGAAAAGTAACGGCCCTAGTACTGAGCCTTGAGGTACTCCATACTGCACTTGTGATCGATATGATACCTCTTCATTCACTGCTACGAATTGATGGCGGTCAGATAAGTACGATTTGAACCATGCTAATGCACTTCCACTAATGCCAACAAAGTTTTCTAGTCTATTCAAAAGAATGTTGTGATAGTGTTGAACGCAGCGCTAAGATCCAGTAGCACTAATAGAGAGATACAACCACGATCAGATGATAAGAGCAGGTCATTTGTCACTCTAATGAGAGCAGTCTCAGTACTATGAGATGGTCTAAATCCTGACTGGAAATCCTCACAGATATCATTTTTCTCTAAGAAGGAATATAATTGTGAGGATACAACCTTTTCTAGTATCTTTGACAGAAAAGTGAGATTTGAGATCGGTCTGTAATTAACTAGATCTTTGGGGTCAAGTTGTGATTTTTTAATGAGAGGCTTAATAACAGCCAATTTAAAGTTTTTGGGGACATATCCTAATGACAATGACGAATTAATAATAGCCAAAAGAGGATCTATGACTTCTGGAAGCACCTCTTTTAGTAGTTTAGATGGAATAGGGTCTAACATACATGTTGTTGGTTTAGCTGATTTAACAAGTTTATGCAATTCTTCCTCTCCTATAGTAGAGAATGAGTGGAATTTTTCCTCAGGGGATCTATAGTGCACTATTTGATTTGATACTGTAGCTGACGGCTGCATGGCATGGTTACAATTTGATCTCTAATAGTATCAATTTTGTAAGTAAAATAGTTCATAAAATCATTACTGCTGTGCTGTTGGGAAATGTCAACACCTGTTGATGCTTTATTTTTTGTTAATTTTGCCACTGTATTGAATAAATACCTTGGGTTATGTTGTTTTCTTCTAAAAGAGATGAAAAGTAATCAGATATAGCAGTTTTTAAAGCTTTTCTGTAGGATAGGATACTTTCCCACCAAGCAATACGAAAAACCTCTAGTTTTGTTTTCCTCCAGCTGCGCTCCATTTTCCGGGCTGCTCTCTTTAGGGCATGAGTGTGCTCATTATACCATGGTGTTGGACTCTTTTCCTTAATCTTCCTTAAGCGTAAAGGAGCAACCGTATCTAAAGTGCTAGAAAAGAGAGAGTCCATAGTTTCTGTTACATCATCAAGTTTTTCTGCGCTGTTGGATATGCTGAGGAATTGAGATAAATCAGGAAGATTACTTGCAAAGCAGTCTTTTGTGGTAGAAGTGATGGTTCTACCATATTTATAAGAAGGAGTTGAATTAACAGCTTTAACTATATGGAGTTTACACAAGGCTAGATAATGATCTGCTATATCATCGCTTTGCTGCAGAATTTCAACACCATTAACATCAATTCCATGTGACAGTATTAAATCTAGAGTATGATTTCGACAATGAGTAGGTACTGACACATGTTGTCTAACCCCGATAGAGTTCAGAATGTCTATGAATGCTGATCCTAATGCATCTTTTTCATTATCAACGTGGATATTAAAATCACCCACAATTAAGACTTTATCTGCAGCCAGCACTAACTCTGATAGAAAATCAGCTAATTCTTTAATAAAGTCTGTATGGTGCCCTGGTGGCCTGTATACAGTAGCCAGTACAAACATCACGGGGGATTTATCATTAATACTTTTTTCTCTAGATAATGTTATATGAAGCACCATTACTTCAAAGGAGTTATACTTAAAGCCTGTCTTCTGAGAAATACTGAGAATATTGCTATAAATTGTAACAACACCTCCCCCTTTGCCTTTTGGACGTGGCTCATTTTTGTAACCGTAATCTTGGGGGGTAGACTCATTTAAAATAATGTATTCATCTGGTTTTAGCCAGGTTTCTGTCAAACAGAGTACATCTAGTTTATGATCAGTGATCATATCATTTACATAAAGCGCTTTCGTAGAAAGGGACCTGATAATCAATAAGCCAAGCTTTATCATTTGTTTCTCTGTGTTATATACATTTTTAATTTGTTGAACATCAATTAAGTTTTTACTCATAAATTGGTTTGGACGTTTTTTGTATTTTCTAGTTCGGGGAACAGACACAGTCTCTATGGTGTAATATCCAGGTGAAAGAGTCTCTATGTGCTGAGAATTAACTGACTTCTGTGACGTGAGGCGGCTAGCAGACGGTCGGTTTAGCCAGTCTGTCTGCTTCCTGACCTGGGCCCCAGTTAGTTAAGTATGAACTCTAAGACTATGTGCTTAGTCTAAGCCCTGTCTGTGAAACAGGACCATTGTGTGTTATAAATAATCATACTCTTAAAAGTTATAACCACAAACACGTAAGTACTATAATGTATTATAATTGTTGTTATGATTATTCATGAGATTTTATAACACATTATAAGGTTTTTTATAATGCATTATGCATTCATTATGCTGCCTTAAGAATAGCCTTATAATGTATTATAAATACGGGCTTCATAGTGTAGGATATCAGAACGAGTCAGACAAAATTAAGATTCGATCAGAACATCGAAACATGAGGAGCCGAAATTCTGGAGTTGCCCCAAGGCTGCAACAGGATGTCGTAAATCAGATACCTAGCTAAATACCTAGTAAACCTAGCTCCAGCCCGTCTTAAGAAAGCCTAACCAGCAAGCCTCTTTCACAAAACAGCTTGCAACATTAAAACAAAGGAAAACTTATTGATAATTCCAACTCAGGAAAAAAACTGTCAAATTTGGGGCAAGTAATCAAGACTGATGACTGAGATGGCCATCACATGTGTTCCACGCTGGAAATCACGAGCTTCCTTAGACTGACTTTTCCCCCACATAGAAGACAGACCAGACTGAAATTCCTTTGTTCACAGAACTACACAGAGACTGCCTTTTCCATATGCACCTAAAATCATCTTAAAAGACTTGTTAGCAACTAATAAGTATTTTATGCATAACTCCATATCATGTATGTAACCCACACAATTAACTAACATGTTTTAATCAAATATTATGTATGTCTTTTTAATCCTTATTGAATAGCTGAAGGATTCATATGCGTGTTTGGTATGTATGAGTTTGAAAAATCATGCTTTAAATGTTACTTCCAATCAATTCTTTGTCAAATGTATCATAGTCTTGTTATAGAAATCATGTTCAAAAGTATACTTTGCAAGAGCCTGTAAAGTTCGGACATGTGACTGACCAGATAACATGTTGATTTATTGATTGGGTGAAGAAACAGAGCATCACTCCAAGCTAAGATGATATCTAATTGGTTAACACACAAGTTGGGAGGGGTCCACAAGCCGAGTTTAAAAACTCAGGACACCATCAAACTTTCTCTTAGTCTCTTTTTCTCTTCTCTTTTTGCTTCAACTTTTGCCATCGCGTTTTGACGCTGTTTTAGGGTTCTTTGAGCGTGCTCTGGCCTACATGCCAGCTGCTACCACAATGAGAAGAAAAACCTCCTAGTCTCTTTACATCCTTTTATTTTAATTCCTTTTCTTTCCGTTGAGTTTCGTGCGCTAAATCTAAGTTTGCCGTGTCTCCGAGTCCGACCTCGAGCACCCGTCTAAAACTTCAACCAGCCCACAACTCTGCAACTTCAGCCAAGAGTCAACGCCCAAGACTTCACTACAAACGACCACTGAACTGTCAGCAATCAGCAACCGTGGGAAACCCCCTTTCTGAAAAGACGACTCTGCCTTACGACAAAGGCAACACAAGTAAAACAACTCCAGATTCTAACTGAATTGGTGCATTTAATATCAATTTTAACCTCTGCATTTAATATAAATTTTAGCCTCATTGAGAAACTCAATGCGAGGGTTAAATAAGTGATTGATGGTTGTTCAGGTCTATGCAATTGCACATATTGCTGTAAACTTGGGATTTCACATTTTCATTCTCTGAAACTCATCCCTTCCTCGCTCTCTCTCTCTTTCTGCAACGTGTGAATGTGTGAATGCTTGTTCATAAATTAGATTAGTTTATGTCTTAGGTTTAGATAAATAAAGTCTTATTTATATTGAAAAGAGAAGTATATTGTGTTTTGTGCTCACAAGTTAATGTCTTAATCTGCCGATCTTGTTAGTGTTTTCACTATATTTTGGATTTTGATATCCAGTACAGAATTGATTGTTATACGGCTCCTTCAGTGAATCGCTGCCGCCTCAGTGATCAGCCGTAAAACAGTGAGTCTGTTCAAATTCCCTATAAAATCATAAATGATTCCATTTGAGCTAAATTGACCTGCTTATATTATATTATATATTAACATTTACATATATTGGTGGAGAATCCGGGGCAGATTAATCTAAATTGTGAGCAGAAACCAAGTTATTTAATCTTTTCTATTGTTGGGGATAAGATATGAGAAGCTTTCTTAGCCGAGACTGGTGTGTATGATGTCATCAGCGCGCGCCACTCGAATGAATGAACGAACGCAGAGAAGGCTGTAACAGAGTCCGCCTCTCCAGTGTTTAAACTGCAGTAAGTGTCCAAGAGTGATTTGAATGGGAGTTTGGGCTTGATCAAGTAAAGTTTAACTTTGAACCAACAGCAAAGAAAACCTGTTGTGTTTATGTGTCCGGAGAAACTGGCACGGGCTTTTGATACACCGATCACTGTTTTCCTCAACTGCAGCACGAAGCTGCTATTTAAATAAAGTTTAAGTTTAACTCTGAACGAACTGAGAGTTTAAGCGCCACATTGCAGAACCAACTAAAAGCGGTGTTGTTATTTGTACAGTGTTGAAATGCGCCGACATTTCATGTAACATGCTTAACTGTATTTGCAATGCAAAGATGCTAGTCCACTAGAGTTTGTTTTGGTTGCAACAGCTACGATCGTGACACGGAAGTCTTAAAAGGGTGGTTGACTGTTTTTTTTCTAGGCTTGATTGTGTTTATAGGGTGCAGTCTAACATTTGTTAATGCTTCGTTTTTTTAAAAAACACATTATTTTTCACATAATTTACCTTTATTCCTCACCACCCTGTCCCGTCTCTAACAAACGCCTCGATTATTTCCTGTTTTTATGAAGCCCCTCCCTCAGAAATACGCAATGGGCTCTGATTGGTTAGCTGGGTCAGTGTGTTGTGATTCGCTAAACCGCCTCTACTGCGCGTCTGAATGTCCCGCCCCTCGCCTCAGCAGCATGTGCTCCGGTTGTATTGTAAACAATGGTGTCCTGTATATTGCTTATCAATTTGTGCTTTCTAGCGTACAATTTTACACACAGAATGAGACCACCCAAAAAAAAAAAAGTCACAGATACGCGGAATATTGTTCATTTGAATTCTGCCGCTCTCTCGTGACGCCGCATGACGCACGCTGTGACGATCCTGTCATCTGATGGGGGCGTAACTTAGCGATCACCTTTTTGCACAAATAATTATTTTTCTTTCTTTTTTTCAACATTTTTTATTTACGTGTGTGTGTGATGTGTGGAACATGGCTGTATCTGCATGATTACCATCTATATGAACGCACATCAGCGTGTAATTACCAACTATATAACTGCTATCAGAATGCTGTCAATGACCGGCTATTATTGATGATATGGCCCATCTGTATGATTATCATCTGTATGGACGCACATCAGCGTGTGATTACTGACTGCAATCAGTGTGAATGTCTGGCAATATCAGTTTATGTCTGGCAGTGCAGAGTATTGAGTATGTAGGCTACTACATACAAAGCAAATTCTTCTTTTTTTCTTTTCTTTTTTATTACTCAAATTATTCTTATTGTATTTTTAGTGCTCAAATAAATCACTTATATGATGTCTAAAATTCTGTCTATTATTTTATAATTGAAAAACTATCTATAATGACTAAAATAGTTTGTGGAATTCTTCAATACATTTGGTGGTAATTTTCATTAAACGGGGGGTTTGCAGGAAAAACGATTGCAGGAATCTCATTTTTCATGGTATCTTCTTCAAATTTGAAATATCATTAGACATGTGACTTTCAACCCATTACTTTTCTGGATTGCTCCTGGGGCCTGTACCATGAAGCCGGTTTAGCTGGCTATCCAGGTAAGTTTCAGTTTAGTTTGCACCAATCCTGGGTTTAAGGTAGGGATGCACCGATCCGATACTCAGGATCGGTATCGGCTCCGATCCGGTCATTTTCCGCGGATCGGGTATCGGAGAGATGAGACCGATCCAAATCCGATATTGTGTGTATACTATTCTGTGTTATTGTTAAGCCCCACGAAAGCACAAAAGCATTATAAAGCACCATAAAGTCAAAGTCCAAGTGTTCTGAAGCCGTTCCATAGTTTAATGTGAGGTACAGATGAATATTTAAGTCGTTAAATTGAAGTTCACGTAAACTCTTCTCTCTGCTGTGGCTGTCTGTCATCCTCCGTTCAGCGTTCAAACTGCGTGCTGCGTTCGTTTACTACAGTCAAAACAATGAAACTCTTCAAGAGCGCTCAATAACTGAGATTTAAAACCGTTAAAAGAAAAGGCTCAATAAACTATCGCGCAGATTTAATAAGCTACGCATCAATATCTCTTCCCTCTGTGCTTTGAACTTCTCTATCAGGAGCTGGGCGCTGTGACTCCGTGCTGCTTCAAGCGCATCATTCTGCACACGGGATACGCATAAGGGCTTTATGCCGCTCTCTATTTGAGCTTTTCGTATTATAATACTTTTGCGCAATGAAATATTATTTATAGCGTTTCTTGTAACTGTCCTATCAAGGCTATTAATAATCTAATGTATAGCACAGTAATGGAGGCAGCAACATATGATAGATAGGACTCCTCTATCATATGTTGCTGCCTTCATTACTGTGCTATATATTTAAAGAAATGTCTTTTAATTTTGTAGTTTATATTTATAAATAAATACATTTACCTGTTTTCATTAATTTATTTTACAACAATGCAAAGAGCAATGCGTAACATTTTACCAGGTTTAGTTCTTCACATATTCACTTTTATTTGTTCCCCGCTAAATAATGTTATTTCACTAAATGTTTAGAATTTATAAAATTGTGCACTCATGATTTTTCTAGAATAACTTTTGCTGCTAAATTATCCACTAACCTAGTTTATAATAGTATTTTTGTCATAGATTATGAATGGGTCTGTTTACACCTGGTCATTTCATGCGTTTTCTCTGATCTGATATCTATCTGATTTGTTGAAACGTTTCCATTTACACTTGGCCACATGTGTCGTCGCAAAACGGATATAAATCCGATCTTCAATTCCAGCGCTGTATATAAATTTAACGAAGTTCACGTCAACGAAATCAAAAGCGCTGCATTTTATTAATTATCAGCTCATTTCCAGATCAAAGACCGCAATATGAGAGCCCGCGGCATCAGCACTGGAAAGATAAGCTTGTCTTATACTTTTAATGAAGATGAGTGTGTTGAGCGTCTGCGTCTTTCTTTCAGTTTCACTCGCGGCAGTTTGCGCGTCTGCTTGCTGAAGAGATACTCAGCTCATCCTTGTTGCATTAGCGCAGTCATATCTGACTAAAATGTCATATAGCCTATAACACGGTCTCACACGTTTATTATTTTTACATTTTGGGAGTAAAATTCACATATGTGGCTTCAACAACCGGATGCATTTACACATGTCCAGTTCGTCTGGAATGCGGCCCAGACCTCCTCCTGAAGTGTTTTGAGCGATCGGATTTATATTACAAAATGCATGAAGTGACCAGGTGTAAACAGCCCCTATATATATTTTCATGTTATTTTTCATTAAAATTAAGTTGTCTAGTAGATTGTGTTTAACACACAAAAGAGTGAAACAGAAGTATAGAAACTCTACATTGATTAAAAAAAAACAAAAAAAAAACACTGCGCTAGGATCGGATCGGATCGGTATCGGCCGATACTCAGAATTTTCTGGATCGGATCGGATCGGATCTGAAAAAATGGTATCGTTGCATCCCTAGTTTTAGGTACCATGAAAGTGGCTTGGCTTTTAGCTGCGTTCATTGCCATAGTAACTTACACTCCACTGCTAACCTGCTCTGGGGCAGGTTATGTTCTGGGTTAGAGATCTCAAACTGAAATTGGACCAATCAGATGTGAGCAAAGTGACACATGTCTGACACACAAAAAAGTCACTCCCCCAGTTTCTCTTCCTACAAATTAAAGCTCACTATGAAGTACCTTAAAAAAAAATATATATATACAACAAAATTGCCTGGCTTTATTGATAATTACAATTTACATATGACATTGTGATTGGCTGTTTGCCGATGATGTCACACATTCATGAGCACGTGCTCCACAAACTCAGGATCAAGCCTGAGTTGACAGAGAAAGTTGATGATCAGCTTCATGGTACCAACAAAGCCAGATTGGAGTGGTTTGGTTTTGTCAACTCAAAACTTATCCTATAACTCTGAATTTGTTCATCTACCATCATGGTACAGGCCCTTGGACTTATTTCATGTATTTGTTTATGAAATAAAAAAAACATTCAGTGTGGTAAAACATTTTTCAAGGCACTTCAGTGTCTATAACTTTTAATTTTTTTTTAGCATTATCAACTCTGGATGATGCATAGTAAAGCCTAGAGTGTCTTCTTTCCAAAGATACATAAATTGTGTGTGTAGCACATTATTGTCAGGAAATGTTCCCATTTTAATTTAGGTAGGTCATTTTCAGCTGTGAGGCCCAAAATGGGGGGTGCAGGTTAACAGGTTAAACATCTCAACTAATACATTTGTTGGTCTTTCTCTTTCTTATTTCTCTAATTTCTCACTTCTTACCACTTATTTGCATTTTACTAGAAAGGGAAATACTAGTTCACAATTATTAATTGTGCCAAATTCAAAATTTAATTAAACAATTAAATTTATTTGGAATCATTCAAATTTTCCCCTCAGATCATTTCATATGATCATCACTTCTAGTATTCTCTTCTGGGCCTAATCATTTTAGGTACAAATAAGTCTTGAACTTTGAAAGTTTATGTAAACTTATTCTACCTAATTGATTTATTACCCATATTAATAGATTCTATTTAGACTTATACTCACTCATTACCCCCTCATTCTTCCTGTTTTGGTTATACACTTATACACTATTTTTATTTACTGATTTCCTCCTTTATTTAATTTCATTTTTTTGTTTATTTTGCCATTTATTACTTTTAAGTTTACTTTGTCTCACCTGAGACTTAATAGGAGACATTGTTACCCCTCACTACGAGTTCAAATAAATTAAAGAGACAAATCTTTCACCCAAAAATGTATTTTTGTTGATTAGTTGTGTAGCAACTGAAAACAACGCTCTACTCGTAGTCGGACATAACTGCTCGCTAGTGGACCCGATCCACTCAATTTACTGTCTCTTTCTCTTCTCTCCTGTTCTATCCTGCTTTCTTTCCTCTTCACTTTTCACATTTGTAGGGACCTGTAAGAACCATCAATCGATTCCGAGTGAATGAAATACACAATCTTGTCAAAAAAGACAAATCATCCTTATGAATTTGATTGTAATCAAATCCTCCTTCGTTCTTTCTAACCTCCCTACATTTAAAACGCAATCCAAATTTTAGCATCTCATCCAACGCTGAGATCAATTTAATAGAGATAAGTTTTGAGCAACCATTGCCTTCGCAGCCTCCCTGGTGAGCGGTCCAACTGTAAGGTGTACGTTGTCAATCCTGTCAGACTAAGAAAAGAGATATCAGAATTATTATTATATTCGTTTGTGTAAAACAGAGATTTAATAATATTGTTTTCCTCCTTGATAACAACATTTAATAATAAAAAAAAAATTCTCATTTGAAAAGAAAAGGGAATTGTTTCTTTTAATTGAATTTGTTTTTGACCTTTTTCTCTCTTTTCCCTCTTCCTCATTAGAGTGACGAAGTCTTCACATCTCTAGTCTACCTAGACACACTGAGACCAACACAGTCATCACCACACTATACTAGTGGTCAGGGACGGACTGGGAGTAAAAAACGTCCCTGGATTTTCTCCCAAATAGGCCCACCACAACTACAAACAGTCACTACTTTCTCACAATATTACAGCAATCCTATCGCATTTATGGCAAATAACATCACAAAACCCATGGTGACCCTGCTGACAAAAACAATAGAAACCATCACAGAAATTCGAATGATTTCCACTACAAATACCATTACAAACATTACAAGCTATCAACTTTTAACCATTAAAACAATTAAATAATGGTTTCCTGTAGTGTGGGACATTTTTTTATTTTATTTCTTTAAACGACCAATTACCAGTAGAGACCAACAGGCACCATTACAGTTTCCATTAAAACCAATACAATTCTTATTATAAATCAGTAAAACCATTACAAATTATGTGCTGGGTTTTTTTTCAGCATGGGATTGAATTAAATATATATTATTGTATGAACTAAAATACTTAAGCTACATAAAAAGAGCAGAACGCAAAATTTATAATATGACAATGATAAACATAAACCTAGAATCTAGAATCCTGAAACAACAGAATTCTTCAATTTGAGTATATGTCTCTTTGTGTGTGTGACATGTTAATCAGACTAATCACCTTATCGGCGACTTCATTTACTGTATTTTCTAACTCAATATCTCTCAAAGTTAACCCGTTATACAGGTGCATCTCAATAAATTAGAATGTTGTGAAAAAGTTAATTTTTTCTTGTAAGTTATTTCAAAAAGTGAAACTTTCATATATTTTAGATTCATTGCATGTAAAGTAAAACATTTCAAAAGTTTTTTTGTTTTAATTTTGATGATTAGAGCTTACAGCTCATGAAAGTAAAAAATCAGTATCTCAAAATATTAGAATATTTACATTTGAGTTTCAATAAATGACCATCCATACAGTATAAATTCCGGGTATCTCTTGTTCTTTGAAACCACAATAATGGGGAAGACTGCTGACTTGGCAATGGTCCAGAAGACGAACATTGACACCCTCCACAAAGAGGGTAAGTCACAGAGAGTCATTACTGAAAGGTGTGGCTGTTTACAGAGTGCTTTATCAAAGCATATTAAATGCAAAGTTGACTGGAAGGAAGAATTTGGGTAGGAAAAGGTGCACAAGCAACAGGGATGACTGCAAGCTTGAGACTACTGTCAAGCAAAGCTGATTCAAACACTTGTGAGAGCTTCACAAAGAGTGAACTGAAGCTGGAGTCAGTGCATCAAGAGTCACCACGCTCAGACGTCTTCAGGAAAAGGGCTACCAAGCCACTTCTGAACCAGAGACAACGTCAGAAGCGTCTTACCTGTAGGCTGTGGAGAAAAAGAACTCAGTGGTCCAAAGTCCTCTTTTCAGATGAAAGTAAATTTAGCATTTCATTTGGAAACACGGTCCCAGAGTCTGGAGGAAGAGTGGAGAGGCACAGATTCCATGTTGCTTGAAGTCCAGTGTGAAGTTTCCACAGTCAGTGATGATTTGGGCTGCCATGTCATCTTATGGTGTTGGTCCACTGTGTTTTCTGAAGTCCACAGTCAATGCAGCCATCTACCAGGAACTTTTAGAGCACTTCATGCTTCCTTCTGCTGACAAGCTTTATGGAGATGCTGATTTCATTTTCCAGCAGGACGGACTTGGCACCTGCCCACACTGCCAAAGGTACCAAAAGCTTGTTCAATGACCATGGTGTTACTGTGCTTGATTGGCCAGCAAACTCGCCTGACCTGAACCCCATAGAGAATCTATGGGGTATTGTCAAGAGGAAGATGAGAGACACCAGACCCAACAATGCAGATGACCTGAAGGCCGCTATCAAAGCAACCTGGGCTTCCATACCACCTCAGCAGTGCCACAAACTGATCACCTCATGCCACGCCGAATTGAGGCAGTAATTAAAGCAAAAGGAGCCCCTACCAAGTATTGAGTACATATACAGTAAATGAACATGCTTTCCAGAAGGCCAACAATTCACTAAAAATGTTTTTTTTTTATTGGTCTTATTAAGTATTCTAATTTGTTGAGATTTTATTGGTCTTAAGTATTCTAATTTGTTGAGCTAAAAGCGGACATCTCGGAGGTGATTAAATCCGAACTGAAAAGTGCGCTTGCCGATGATTTTAGTTCCCTTAAAAACGAAATACAAGCGGTAAAAACGGAAATAATAAATAATAAATAATAAATAATACGGCGGCGATTCACTCTGAGATAGACCATATGAAGACTACGATCAAGGAAGTGGAAGGTGGGCTATCAGCGTGGTCAGACGACGTGACAACCTTGCAATATGTGGTAACTGATTTGAAAGCAGAGGTGACTGTGCTGAGAGGAAAATGCGAAGACATGGAGGGAAGGATGAGAAGGTGCAACATTAGGATACTGGGGGTGGCTGAGACGGATGGATCAAGCTCTACTGTGTCGGTTTCGAAGCTGCTGAAAGAATCGCTACAGCTGGAAAAGGATGTACTTGTGTACCGTTCGCACAGAAGTCTTGCACCAAGAGGTCCGGATGGAAAGCCACGTGCCATCGTGGCCAAACTTCATTATTACCAAGACTGTGTCGAGGTGTTGAGACGTGCGCGCAGTCGGGCCCTGCTGAAATTTAACAGGGAATCAATCGCCATTTTTCCAGACTATACTGCAAGCGTTGCCAAGGCCAGGGCTGCGTTCACGGAGGTTCGGAAACTGTTGCGTAATCGCCAGGGCGTCTGGTTTGGCATCCTATTTCCAGCCCGACTACGCATCTCTCATGATGGTAAAGAAAAAGAATTCACTGTTGCAGAAGAAGCGATGAGGTACGTCAAGAAGAACATCATACCTACAGAGACTCGAAAGTGACTGTGAGACTGAGTTCTGTGTATATACGTTATTTCAACTTAAAACTTACGCCAACGGAGTAATAATTTGTTTTCATTTTCTTTAGCTCTTGCCATGGGGGTAGAATTGTGTTACTCAGTCATGAGCAAAGGATGTTCTGACTAATTTCAAGGTCAACTTTGACAGGACAATATTTATTTAAATGGTTTTGCTGCAGATGTTAATATCACCAGTTAATGTTATAAGTGCACTGTTAAAACTTCCTGTCCTCCTCTTATCTATTTGTTTTTCTTGATAAACAATTTCGGTCAACTTTTAGATATGAGCTTGTGATGCTTGGCCACAACATCTTGAGGGAAATGTATAATTAGGGGCCAAGCACCAAAGGTGCGGAGGCACCTATTGTTATTGTTGGCGTTATTATTAGGGGCCAAGCACCGAAGGTGCGGAGGCACCTATTGTGTTTGTTGGCGTTATTAGGGGCCAAGCACCAAAGGTGCGGAGGCACCTATTGTTATTGTTGGCGTTATTATTAGGGGCCAAGCACCGAAGGTGCGTGGGCACCTATTGTGTTTGTTGGCGTTATTATTATTCTTCTTCTTCCGCCACAAAGTCAATGGCAGCCCATAGAACCAGTTGCGGGAAAGTTGTAAAATTTAGCACACTGATAGATGATAGTGTCAATAGTAACCACAGCAAATTTGGAGTCTCTAACTCAAACTCTCTAGCGCCACCACTTGTCCAAAATTTCAATTTTGAAATGCTAATAACGTTTGAACCGTAAGCCACAAAATGAAAATATATTTTTCCTCTGAATCCTTGGCTCAAGCCAAGTCGAGTGAAGTCCAAAATTAAAAAATCGTAAGGTTTAGTTTTTTCGCTATCTTCTATTGTTTCAACTTTGTCGAACTCGTCCTAGATGGTTCATCCGATTCTCACCAAAATCGGCGCAGATCATCTACAGACCGATTCGTCCAAGCGTTCTTGAATACCACACTAACGAATTCGCCGAAAAGCACGCATTAATGGATCTGAAGCTATATCTCTGCAAGAGTTTGACTGATTGAGATGAAACTTGGTGTCTGTTATAACAAGCATGACCTGAGGCTACCTGCAGTGTTTCGGCGCTCTGCCAGCTAGTGGTCAGGAGATATGAATTTTTTTTATTTTTGCTTATAACTTGTGAATGGTTTGGCCAAAAATCACAAAACTGGTCTCATTAGATTTGGTGCATCATGTCGAGTCGAACCATATCCAATTTTCCCATATCAGCCATTTTGGGCGTCGGCCATGTTGAATTTTGTAGTAAAATGCTATATTTTACAAAAGCATTAACATATCGTTACGAAACTCGCTATGCTTCTTCAGTACCATGCCCTGATGGTACTCAAAAAGTTTGGGGACAGCGCCACCTTGTGGTCAAAAGTTATAATGAAATTTCTGAAAATGCTAATAACTTTTGCTTACGTTAGCCTATTGTAATCAAACTCATGTTAGATTCCTTGGTTCATGCCGAGAACATCGATATCAATTTTACCATAATTGGCTTAACTTCCTGTCCGCCATTTTGATTCATGTTGAAAACCTACTTTTTCGAACTCCTCCTAGACCGTTAGTCCGATTGTCACCAAATTTGACTCGGATCATCTTCAGACCATGCTGGCAAAAAGTTATGGATTTCGTGTCGATATACAAAACGGTTTTCGTTTAGCACATCAACGAATTTGCTGGAAAGATGCCAAACTGCATCTGAGGCTGTATCTCAGCGAAACTTTGACATATTCACACCAAACTTTGTATGTGACATTGTCACCTCACACTGACCACGCCACGTCAGTTTGGTGACAGCGCCACCTATTAGTCAAGAGTAATAAACCATTCAATAATTATTAATAATGAAATTTCCAAGAAATGCTAATAACTTTTGATTGCATTAGCCTATTGTAATGAAACTGGTCTCAGATTATTCGTTGGGTCATGCCGACAACATACATACCAATTATGTCATGGTAAGCCGAACTTCCTTTCCGCCATTTGGATTCATGTTGAAAACCTACTTTTTCGAACTCCTCCTAGACCGTTGGTTCGATTTTCACCAAAATCGAACCATATCATCTTCAGACCATGCTGACAGAAAGTTATGGATTTCGTATTGATAGACAAAACGGTTTTCGCATACCACAGCAACGAATTTGAGGCATGATGCCAAAATGACACTTGAGGCTGTATCTCTGCAATGCTTTGGGATATTGACACCAAACTTTGTGTGTACCATTGTCACATAACACAGAACACATTACTTAGATTTGATAACGGTGCCACCTGTTGGTCAAAAGTGAAAAGACATTCAATCTTATTATTAGTAGCTTTAAATGATTTTTCAGCCATTTGGACCACAATAATCTTAAAATGGCTTCAATTACTCATTGCTGCAGTTGGTTTGATGCTTGCTTCTGTAGTGCTTGGCCCCATCATTGCTGCTTGCAGCTATATTTAGGGGCCAAGCACCAAAGGTGCGGAGGCACCTATTGTTATTGTTGCCGTTATTCTTCTTCTTCTTCTTCTTCTTCTTCTTCTTCCGTTTCTTCCGCCGGAAAATGAATGGCAGCCAATAGAACCGATTGCGGGAAAGCTATAAAATTTGGCACACTGATAGATGATACTGTAAATAATAACCACACCAAATTTGGAGTCTCTAACTCAAACTCTCTAGCGCCACCACTTGTCCAAAAATTCAATATTTAAATGCTAATAACGTTTGAATCGTAAGCCACAAAATGAAAATTATTTTTTCCTCTGAATCCTTGGCTCAAGCCGAGTCGAATGAAGTCCAAAATTCAAAAATCGTAAGGTTTAGTTTTTTCGCTATCTTCGATTGTTCGTAAAACCTACTTTGTCGAACTCGTCCTAGACAGTTCGTCCGATTCTCACTAAAATTGGCGCAGATCATCTACAGATGATGGTGGCAAAACTTTATGGAATTCCAGTCGATTCGTCAAAGTGTTAATTCGCCGAAAAGCACGCAAAAATGGATCTGAGGCTATTTCTCCGCAAGGGTTTGACGGATTGAGACGAAACTTGGTGAGTGTTATAACAAGCATGACCTGAGGCTACCTGCAGTGTTTCGGCGCTGTGCCACCTAGTGGTCAGGAGATACTAAAAATGCATATTTTTGGTTATAACTTGTGAATGGTTTGGCCTAAAATCATAAAAATGGTCTCATTAGATTCGGTGCATCATGCCAAATCCAACCATATCCAATTCCCATATCAGCCATTTTGGGCGTCGGCCATATTGAATTTAGTAGTAAAATGCTATATTTTACGAACAAATTAACGTATCGTTACGAAACTTGGTATGGGTCATCAGCACGATGTCCTGAAGGAGCCTAAGAAGTTTCGAAACAGCGCCACCTAGTGGTAAAATCAAATTTTCAAATGCTTATAACTTTGGGTGGGGTAGACGTATTTTGACGAGAGTTACATTTTTAGACCCCTGAATCCTTGCCGAGTCCAGCAATACCAAACTTGCCATATTTTGGCTTACGGTTTGTTCAACGTTGCATTGTAGCACTTAAAAAATATTTGCCAATATCTTAGAAACCGTTACTCCGATCGACACAAAACCACCGTAGGAAATACGAAAACTTAGCGTCCCGGCTATATGTAAACGCCCAATTGCCAAAATTTTGATAGTAAGTGGCACAAAAATGCAAATAAACTCAACAGTCAGTCATTTTTCATCTACTTACACACAAATATGTCTATAACTCCAAAACAAAATGAGATATTTTCACCAAATTTGACACACATATGTATGGGCACACCCTAAGGACACGTAAAAAGTGTGGTGGGATTGTGCCTCTTGGTGGCGCTATAATTGAACAAAACATGAAATTTCCATTGACAATAATAGGGTATTATGATGAAAAATGCTATATTTTATGAATGCATTGGTGTACCATTACGAAACTTTCCATGTACCATTGAGACCATGACCTGAAAGTACTCAAAACGTTTTGAGACAGTGCCACCTTGTGGTCAAAATTTACAATGAAATGTCAAATAAATGCTAATAGCTTTCTGTGAATTTTGCCTATTGTAATGAGACTGGTATTACTACATTCCTTGGGTCATGCTGAGAACAGTGATAACCAACTTTGCCATAGTCAGACAAAATTCTTGTTTGCCATTTTGATTTATGTTGAAAACCTACTTTTTCGAATTCCTCCTAAACCGTTTGACCGATTTTCACCAAAATCGAATTGTTTCCTCTTCAGACTATGCTGACCAAAAGTTATGGGTTTTGTGTCGATAGACAAAACCGTTTTCGCATACCACAGCAACGAATTTGAGGCATGATGCCAAAAAGACACTTGAAGCTGTATCTCTGCAATGCTTTGGCATACTGACACCAAACTTTGTGTGTGCCATTGTCAACTCACACAGAACACACCACATCGATTTGATAACAGCGGCACCTCTTGGTCAAAAGTGAAAAGTCATTCAATCGCATTACTAGTAGTTTTAAATGATTTTTCAGGCATTTGGACTACAATAATCTTAAAATGCCTTCAATTACTCATTGGTGAAGTTGGTCTAATGCTCCATGCTATGCTTAGCTCCTCATTTTGCCACTGATGTGCTTGGCCCCGTCATTGCTGCTTGCAGCTATATTTGTTCTTCTTCTTCTTCTTCCGTTTCTCCCGCAGGAAAATGAATGGCAGCCCATATAACCGATTGCGGGAAAGTTGTAAAATTTGGCACACTGATAGATGATACTGTAAATAGTAAGCACACCAAATTTGGAGTCTCTAACTCAAACTCTCTAGCGCCACCACTTGTCCAAAAATTCAATTTTGAAATGCTAATAACTTTTGAACCGTAAGCCACAAAATTATGTTTTCCTCTTATTCCTTGACTTAAGCCGAGTCGAATGAAGTCCAAAATTCAAAAATCGTAAGGATTAGTTTTTTTTTTTTGTTATCAACAATTTTTTATTTTTCACACACAACACAACATAATATCCAAAATACAACAAAACAAAACAACAGACACATACTCAACATCTCAAGGTCCAATCAAAAGGGAGGGGGAGAGGGAAGGACAATAAGAACACAAAAGTCACTCCTTTATACAATCACGTATGTCCAACAAAAAACACTGCCAAGCATCAATGGTCGAAGTCCTGGCCCCACCAACTCGCGCCGTTGTACATTCACATGACACTATTTGCAGGAGGCTACGGATCCAATATGTTTTTCTACACATGTGTGGTGTAAACCAGTTCTGGATTATTGTCTTCTTCACAGCTGTAAAACCAGCAAACAACATTCTCTTTTGCATTAAACTAATACAGAGACCAGAATCATCATTAAGAAGACACAAACTTGGGTTAACAGACCAATCAATTCGCAGTAATGATGACAAAACCAGGTTTACATGTGTCCATAGACTGATGACGACAGGACATTCCCAAAACATATGCAGAAAAGTGCCTGATGATGTAGTGTTACATATATGGCAGTTCAAATTTGACTGTAGTTTCATTTTAAATCTTTTGTAAGGAGTTATGTATGCTCTATGAATGACTTTGAAGTGAATAAGACGATGAGCCAGATTTTTAGATGTTAAGCTGAGATTAGACCACACTCTCTCCCAGTCGACAGATAAATTAAGGTCAGATAATTCCCTATTCCAAATAGTTTTAATAGAAAGAGGTTTTGTAATACAATCAATAATTTTATTATATATTAAGGAAACAGATGGCCGACCAGCAGATGGTGCAATCCAGTCCTGCATAGGATGAGAGGAAATGGAAGAAGACCAAGGAACGCCATACGCTTTGAGAGCAGAACATAACTGAAGAAAAACAAAATATGCAGATGCTGGTAGACAAAATTTGGCTCTTAATGTCTGAAACGAACAGAGGCCCCGGTTATCATATATATCACCGCACGTGTTTACACCCAAAGAAGACCAAGAGGGTTGGACAAATGGACGATTTCCGCATACAAAATTAAAATTGTGACATAAAGGTGTACTGTTACAGAATTTGAAGGGTCCACCTATCCGACGTTCAACCGTTTTCCAGATTTTAATAGAGTTAGCCACAACCGGACCAAATTTATAATTATCCCCTTTTTTTCCTGTGCCAGTAAATAAAATATCTTGAAGTCTATTTGGTTTAACCTTGTCAGCTTCAATCACCCTCCATGAAACTGTAGATTGAGGATCAACCCAATTATGAAGAGCCTTAAGCTGGAACGACCAATAATTTAATTCAAAATTTGGTACAGCCAGTCCTCCTGCGCTATTAGGATGTTGTAATGTGGTAAGTTTAATTCTGGGACATTTATCATTCCAGATAAACTTAGAAATTATGGAGTTGATCTCCTTAAAGTAACCTGGAGGGGGAGAAAGTGGTAGCATAGAGAAAAAAAAATTAAATCGAGGTAACAAATTCATCTTAACAGTGGAGATTCTTCCTTGGAGAGAGACTTTAAGATTATTCCATCTTTGAATGTCATTTTTGACCTTAACTAAAATGTTATTAAAATTGTCTCTGGCAATCTTATGAATGTTTTTATATATGGTAATGCCCAAATAGATGAAAGATTCCTTAATAGGGATAAATGAGGGAATAGAAAAATTAACCTTAACATTGTTAATTGGCATTAAAGCAGATTTGCTCCAATTTATTTTATATCCTGATAGGTTACTAAAATTATCAAATTCCTTAATTATACTAGAGACTGAAACATCAAAGTGGTCTAAATATAGAATAATATCATCAGCGTATAATGAAATACTATGATTATGGTCATGAATCTTAATCGATACTTCAGATTTCCTGATGGCTTGTGCTAAGGGTTCGAGAGATAGACAAAACAATAAGGGGGAAAGTGGACACCCCTGCCTCGTTCCCCGCTGTAAAGGGAATGAGGGGGAAATAATATTACCAGTTATGACTGATGCTGCAGGTGAGTGGTATAATGTCTTAATCATAGAAACGAAGTGTTCACCGAAGCCGAAACATTGCAGAACTGCCCACATATAATTCCACTCTAGCCCGTCAAAGGCTTTTTCTGCATCAAGTGAAAAGACCGCACAAGGGGTTGGGTGGGAGTCCTCAAAGTCAAGAATATGAAGGAGTCGACGCATATTGTCAGATGCATTGCGCCCTTTGATGAAACCAGTTTGGTCCTCCTTGATCAGACTGTGAATTACCTTCTCCATACGAGAAGCAAAAACTTTAGCATAGATTTTTAGATCACATGGGATAAGCGAAATCGGTCTGTAGCTGGAACAATCTAATGGATCTTTCCCTTTTTTAAGAAGTAATGAAATCAGTGATGTTTTTTGATCTCTATGAAATACCCCATGTTCAGTTGCAAAATTAAATGAGTTAAGCATAAGTATCCCTACCAAATCCCAAATTTCTAAATATAATTCAGGGGGGAGACCATCTAGACCCAGCGATTTGCCCTTTTGAAGGCTTTTTAGAGAGACGTAAAGTTCCTCCAAACTTAATGGGGCCTCCAAAGATTCTTTATCCATCTGTGAGATCCGAGGCAGTTCCAATTTATCTAAATACTGCTTACAAATTGGTTCATCAAAATCTGTTTCGGCTTTATACAGATTTGTGTAAAAACCTTTAAATATGTCATTAATTGCCACAGGGTTCGTGGTGACCTGATCATCTGATGATTTTATTGCACTAATATATGCCTTAGACTCGCATTCTTTCAACCTAAGGGCCAATAAATGACTAGGTCTCTCTGATGTAAAATAATATTTTTGTCTAGTCCTATGTAAAATAAATTCTGCCTTTGAGTGTGAAAGTAAATCATATTCTTCTTTTAAAGAGGACAGCTGTGTAGCCTGTTGCTCAGTAAAATGTTGTTTTTGTAGGTTTTGTAAAGATTGGATTTTATTTTCTAATTGTGTAAACTGGTGAGTTTTCGCTTTGGCAAGAGTAGAAGAGAAAGATATACAGAAACCTCGTATAGCACACTTAGTCGTTTCCCACAGTATTTGAGGATCCACATCAGAGGGCATATTAATTTCAAGAAATTCCTTAATATATTCTTTTAGAGAAGTAATGAATGTCTGATTACTTAATAATGATATGTTAAAGCGCCATCTAGGGGACTTGGCTTTAACATCGGAAAGAGGAACACTGCACAACACAGCAGAATGATCAGATAATAAAATTGGTAATATAGAGATGGAGGAATTAGATGAAATTAAAGATGGGCTGAGAAATATGTAGTCTATCCTAGAGAAAGTCTTGTTTCTATTAGAAAAAAAAGTGAAGTACTTAGCTTTAGTATTCTGAATTCTCCATAGATCGATTAAGTTGAGCTCAGTGATAAATTTATTCAATAATTTAGAGGATGGATTGGCTGTTGTATCAGATTGAGATTTATCTAAAGCAGGATTTATGACAGCATTAAAATCACCACCCACCACTAGAGGGCAATCAATCTCCTCAAGTAAAGTTTTGGAAATCTGTGTAAGGAATGCACTGTCTGTCTCATTCGGACCATAAATAGAGACCAATGCTAACCTATTATTATATATTTTGCATCGGATAAAAACAAATCTACCCTTCTCATCACTACCAAGGTGTTCAATCGTTAAATTTAACTTCCGGTTAACAAGGATAAGCACCCCCTTAGTTTTATTTTGAGCGCAGGAAAAAGCTATTAATTTGTAATACTTATTCTGGAAACGTGCCACGTCAGATTGTTTTAAATGTGTCTCTTGTATTAGGGCACAGGAAAAAGATTTACGGTGTAAATATTCTAACACACGGGTTCGTTTAACAGCAGAATGTAAACCATTCACATTCAGTGATAAAATATTTAGAGTTGATTAGAGTAATCAAGATTGTACTCAATAAATGAAAATAAACAGAAGCACTTCCATTCTGTAAATAACATGTAAACGCTGATGTGCATTTTAGATACCAAAAATGAAAAATCCCTTTAGAAATAAGGTAAAATAAATAAAAGTATAAATGTCAGCTGTAAAAAACAAAAACAACATAAAAATATGAACAACCGACAACCATAAACAAGAAACAACTCAGACCGCACATTACCGAGAACATAGGTCTGACTGAGCAACAAAAAACAGTGATAGGTCGTGACCGATCCACTCCAACGCAAGACATGTCTCCCGAAAGGCTCACACAGCCAAAAAAAAATATTTTTTTATTAATTAAACCTACTCTCCATTAGTCCCCTCCAAAAAAGAAAAGAGGAGTGTCAGTCTTACCAGCAAAGAGATCGTTGTACCGGATAAATAAGGACAATATCCCAGTAGGAGAGAAGAGAGAAGAAAACGCAAAAAATAGGTTTAGCAAGCGTCCATGTTCTTCATGGCATCATCCCCTCCTGGGCAGCTAGGGCCAAGTCCATTCCAGCCGTCACGCCCCTCCCGTCGAGCTGGAGAAACAGCGGCCGCTGCTCCCCCGTCGTCCCCCCGCAGAGCTACGGCATACGACTTCTGCTGAGACATGGAGCTGATAAAATCCTCCGCTTTCTGAGGGGAATCGTAGCTTCTCTGTTCCCCTTTGTGCCGTAGCTTAATTACCGCCGGATAGATGAGGAATATGTGGCAAAGTGAGCGGAGCAAAAGACTAAGCCTACATCGCCGTCGAGGGGTCACGTGATCCTCCCTAAGGTTTAGTTTTTTCGCTATATTCAATTGTTCGTAAAACCTACTTTGTCGAACTCGTCCTAGACGGTTCGTCCGATTCTCACCAAAATTGGCTCAGATCATCTACAGACCATGTTGGCAAAAAGTTATGGAATTCAAGTCGATTCGTCTAAGCGTTCTTGAATACCACACTAACGAATTCGCCGAAAAGCACGCAAAAATGGATCTGAGGCTATATCTCCGCAAGGGTTTGACGGATCGAGATGAAACTTGGTGAGTGTTATAACAAGCATGACCTGAGGCTATGTGCAGTGTTTCGGCGCTGTGCCACCTAGTGGTCTAGGTGGTGCTTTTGCTTTTGCCATTGTCATCAGGCTCATTTTATTGTACTTTTTTTTTTTTTTATTATTATTTTTTTTTATTGTTACTACTGTTTTAGAATAGAATATATATTTTTTTTATTTGTCACATACACGATTATATAGAGAGTATATAACCAGCAGTGAAATGTATTCTCTGCATTTAACCCATCCTAAGTGAACACACACCCGGAGCAGTGGGCAGCGCCCGGGGAGCAGTTGGGGGTTCGGTGCCTTGCTCAAGGACACCTCAGTCTTGGTATTGAAGGAGGAGAGAGCACTGGTTATTCACTCCCCCACCAACAATCCCTGCCGGACCCGAGATTCGAACCCACAACCTTTGGATTATGAGTCCAACTCTCTAACCATTAGGCTATGACTTCCCGTTTTATGCAGCAGAGTTCATGTTATAATAGCATGATGCACTGTTTGAGTTACCTTAACATGGAGGGTTTGGCGGGAGCCCGAGCTGTTGTCTCTAAAGAGTTCCCTAACACAAACACTTAGTGTGTGGATTTGTTTTGGAGGGGTATTGTGCTCACCTTGTTCTTGCGGGTGTTAAAGGGGGGATTATCTTTTTTTGTTTAACTACCAGACTTATTCTGACAGATGTCAATTTTAATTTTAATTTGATGTCATGTTGTGTCATTTATAGGTTTCATATACATAATTATTTCTCCTTCACATGAGTAACACTAATACTTCCAGAGGGATGGAGGGCTGCTCAGTCAACTTCATGAGTTGGAATGTTAAGTCACTTAACCACCCAGTGAAACGTAAAAAGGTATTTGCACATTTAAAACAACTTAAAGTAGATATTGCATACCTCCAAGAGACACATCTATGTACAACGGATCTTTTTCGACTTGTGTCTTGGTGTTGGACAGGACAGATATATCACTCCAATTTTCAATCGAAAGCTAGAGGGGCAGCCATACTTATTAATAAAAACATACCATTTACTATGACTAGTGTAGAGGCAGACCCATTAGGGCGTTATGTTATTGTGGTGGGGCAGCTTTATTCTTTACCAGTCATCTTGGCTAATATTTATGCACCAAACTGGGACAACCCTGTATTCTTTTCAAATCTTTTTTCTCGTTTGCCAAATATGACATCACACCACCTTATTCTTGGTGGTGACACAAATTGTATACTTTCCCCTGTCTTAGACCGTAGTTCACCCAAAAATACCTCCCTGTCTAAATCAGCGCGTTCGATTAATTTATTTCTTAAATCCTATGGCATAGCTGACATATGGCGGTTTCGCAATCCTACCTCCAGAGAATATTCTTTCTTCTCCCCTGTCCATATAGATAATTTCTTCCTGGATAAGAGACTCCTTCCCCTCCTTACCAAGTGTGATTACGGAACTATAGTCATTTCAGATCATGGTCCTCTAATTATGAAAATGTGTATCCCTAATATACAGTCCTGTTACCACCCTTGGAGACTCAACACTCTGCTGCTTTCGGAAGAAGCTTTTACTAAATTCATCTCTTCTGAGATTACATAATTTCTTGAGATCAATCAAACGCCCGGGATGTCTTCTTTAACTGTATGGGAGTCACTAAAGGCATACTTACGGGGCCAGATAATCTCATATTGTGCAAATAAAAATAAAAACAATTGTAAAGGATTAGCCCCTTACATTGTTTAATTTTTTATTTTGAATTTCAGCTTTAGGGAATCTTAAGATTTGATATTGATATGATCAATTGATGTTAATCAAAACGTCCAACTTATATCTTATTTAACAATCGTCCAGCGAGTCGTTAAGTTTCAGTATATCTGAGAAATTCTGTTTATTTTAGTGGCCACGATATAATAATACAGAATTATTTAAGTAACTTTATGACAGTTTTGAGCATAGGTAATGCAATCTGGGCAAAGTTTGATCTGAATATTACACAACAGAAGACAGAACACTTCTTTATAAATCAAACAAGAGTTTATTTACTATCTTACTAAAATACATGAACTAAGCTAAATAACACAAAACAAAATACATACATACACACACACGCACAGGCCTTTCGCGTAGCTTCAGACTTTCAAGGGTTTCTTCAGAGATTTGACTAAGTGTTGGTTCAATGTTCAGGGCTCGGCCTAGATGTTAAAGGCTAGGAGCTCTTTTGGAGCAGCTCCAAGTTTTCAAGCAGCGCGCGATTTGCAAGCAGAGAGAGAGAGAGAAAGCCTTTGTCGTAGGGCTTTAATCGGAGGCATTCTGTCCACCCCCTAGTGGCTTCCACCAATTAGATTGTCCTTGTAGGGCGGAGCCCCGCCCCACGTGGATTCTTTTTGTGCATACATTATCTGCCTATTTATTTTGTCACATGAAGAAAGTATCTTAACACGTTCTAAATGCGTTGTAATCATACATTATTATACAAAAGATTAACTTTCCGTGCACACCAACTTATTGCTTACGAAGCCAGCTCTCATTAAAAATCAAACAACAGGTATTTGGCATACACAGTGCCTATAATACTTTTTATCTACTACACGGGTTAAGGCATAGATTAAACTATGCTAAATTCTAAATAATCGCACCATGCATATGAATTAAACAGAGGGAAAAGTTATGTCACAGATTAAGAAAATAACATTGGTTACAATAACACAGAAAGCTTAATTTCATTTCATAAAATACAACCAGCAATATATATTTATTGTCTGTATCTATAATATATATATATTGCTTCTAATAGCAGCAATGATTATTATTAATTGTCTTTTGGAACACTTTATAGGAGTTTTGAGTCTTTTTAGCAAAGTTAATAAAAGTTTGGGTGTTCTTTGTTTGTCCAAGAACAGAAACTGAGGGGTGTTTCAGTTTGGAATGTGAGAGAAACGGGAGGTCAGGAAGGTCACTTTGGGGCATGCATCTGCCCAACTCCAGCGCTCGTAAAAGTCTTTCCTTGTTGATAAAAATCATTGAATTATGCGTTAACTAACAGGGGATCCAGGTCGTGTCTGTCGCTGGACCATTAGCAGAGGTCTCCCTCAAAGCTCTCCTGGTTTTTAGAGGTTTCCTTAAGATGATAACCCAATAGCATGTGTAAAGGATTTTACCCCTTTTACATTGTTTAATTTAGCTCTTTGGTTTAAGCTTTATTTTAGCTTTAGGGAATCTTTAAGATTTGATATTGATATGATCAATTGATATTAATCAAAACGTCCAACTTATACCTTATTTAACAATCATCCAGCGAGTTGTTAGATTTCAGTATATCTGAGAAATTCTGTTTATTCTCGTGGCCACGATATAATAATACAGAATTATTTAAATAACCTTATGACAGTTATGAGCATAGGTAACGTAATCTGGGCAAAGTTTGATTTGAATCTTTCACAACAGAACACCGAACACTTCTCTATAAAACAAACAAGAGTTTATTTGCTATCTTACTAAAATACATGAACTAAGCTAAATAACATAAAACAAATACATACACACACAAACATAGGCAATGAATTGTTGCAATCTGAGAGTGATCAAAATATAGCACTGTTTTGCTATTTCCACACGATTTTACCCGTGTCGATCATCAAGAGGAGAACTCTATTATCCTTACTTTAGAGATAGATACGACCAGTTCAGCCACTTTATAGAGATTTTGTTTGATACTTGCTTTTAAGTTGAAATGACGCTGTGTGGCTTGAAGGAATTCCGCGCGTCGTTGCATGACGTCACTCTGGGGATGTCCTTCTGTTGTTGCTTGGTTGGCTGTGATGACGCTCTTGAGTTCCTTTCGCGTAGCTTCAGGCTTTCAAGGGTTTCTTCAGAGATGTGACTAAGTATTTGTAGTGTTGTTAGATGATCGACCCAGATGTTAAGGTCGTGGGCGCTTATTCAGCGCGGCCAGTGAGCCGAAGCCAAAGTCTTTGCAAGTTTTGCGCACGCAAGCAACAACGACAAGTCTGTGTCATATGGTTTTAACTGGAGGCCTTCCGTCCAACCCCCAGAGGCTTCCACCAATTAGATTGTCCTTGTAGACAGAGCTCCGCCTACACGGCTCATTTTCCATGCAGTAAATCCTCTCGTCTAGTTGCTTTAATCTCATGAGGAAAATATCTTAACACATTCTGTATGCGTTGTAATCATACATTATTATAATAAGAGTTAACTTTCGTTTACACCAACTTGTTGCCAACGAAATCAGCTTTCATTCAAACTCAAACACCACGTATTTGGCATATACATATAATAACTTTATCTACTCCATGGTTAAGGCAAAGATTAAACTATCTTAAATTCTGAATAATACCACCAAGCATATGAATTAAACACAGGAAAACGTTATGTCACAGATTGAGAAGATATCATTGGTTACAATAACACAGAAAGCAAAGCTTAATTTCATTTCATAAAATACAACCAGCAATATATATTTATTGTCTGTATCTATAATATATATATCTTGCTTCTAATAGCAGCAATGATTATTATTAATTGTCCTTTTGGAACTCTTTATAAAAGTTTTGAGTCCTTTTAGCAAAGTCAATAACAGTTCGGGTGTTTCAGTTTGGAATGTGAGAGAAACGGGAGGTCAGGAAAGTCACTGTCCAGGTCATGAGAATGTCACGTTTGTGGAGATCTGGTCTTTCTTAGCTGAACGTCTGTCGTAAAAACATCTTTTCTTGTTGATAAAAATCATTGAATTATGCGTTAACGATCAGGGGATCCATGACGTTTGTTGTTGGACCATAAGCAGATGTTTCGTCCTGTTTCGGTCGAGTTATGGTTAAGTGATAAGAACCAAGTGAAGTCCTGTTTTAAACCACATTCAAGATGCTCTCCTCCAACTTCTTGTTTTAACAACGTCTCTTGAGATAAGGAGGTTTTATGGCAGGAAATCGGAACTCAGGGATGTATTGTTGCACTTAGTGTGTGTGTGTGTGTGTGTGTTTTTTTCCTCCACAAAGGCATTACACATCCCACTTTTGCTCGGTGAGGTTCCCATTGCGAACGTCGGCGGGCACTGGAACAAGAAGCAGGGAGAACAGGCACACACAAGACACAAACAACATCTCCATCACTGACTGAATCCTGGTGCAGGGTAATTTGGGAAGGAACATGTTAGGAACTTGAGAAGATGTAGGGGTGCATTCTTTAGGATTACTGGCAATTGAGTCATTCCGATTGGTTTAATTGTCAGGGGTTCGACGAGACGGTATAGGCGTGATCTCAAGCAGGTTGGTTGAGTTCTCAGGTTCGGGTTCTTGGTCGGTTTCATCACGTCGGAAAATGCGTGGGACGCCTGACGTGCATTTGTTGAAAGACTCTTGAACGGCGTTCACTCGCTTGTGTAGGAGGAAGGCCAGTGTCAATGTCACAACGTACCCTACAATAGTAGAGATGCAAAGCGCTGTGTCAGCGGCAGACCAAGACCGAATAATAGGCGCGCCAGCGGGTGGAAGGCTAGCGATAGCTTCTAAAGCTGTATCAACAGGAGTCAAGTCAATAAGTTGCGTTCCTTCCTCCTTGATCCTTTCTTCCAATTCTGGATCGAGGACGAAGGAGTGCTGTTTGAAGAAGGGTGAGATTTCGATTTCAGCCTGATACTCGTCGTCGGTAAGGTGATACAATGCTAACTCGTCAATATGGAGGATCGAGCCCTTAGGGACAGTGATCTATAAAGTTTGGTTGGGCAAGATAATGCGTGTGGCTGTGTCGTGTTGATCGTATGTGAGGGTAGCTGTTCATGCTGGGGTGTTGACCAGCCATCGGTTTCCGATGATTTCGGCTTGCGTTACCTCAACTTGAGAACATGGTTTCGCTTAAGCGGGGCAGCTAGTGTCGGGTCTAATGGATTCTAGGCCGCAGATGCCCTCAGTATTATCGCGGACGAAGGGTTTACTCGGGCAAAGGAAGTGAATGTCCTTAGTGAGCGTACACATCCTTAGGTTTGGGGCCAAGTACAACTGCTCGTTGTTATCGTGATACACAACGACTTCAGGAGTGTGGATTTTGACATAGGTGTTCCCTTGCCAAAATCCCACATTCACAACGTCTTTGAGCCGGTAAATGCAATTAGAGTCGATAATGGGCAAACTGAGGAGAAAGGCCAAGTCGCCTGCTTCCGGGTCTACGCACAAGGGAATAGCGCTACCCCAGGAAAAGGCGAGATGGGTTTGGATGGGACTAGCAGGGCCCACGGTGGCCGAAGTTAGGATGTTTTGGACAAGGTTTAAGAGGTATCAAGTAGTCAAGTCAAGTCAAGTCACCTTTATTTATATAGCGCTTTTAACAATACAAATTGTGACAAAGCAACTGCACAATATCAAAATGGGAAAATAGTGTCAATAATGTAAAATGACAATATTAAACACTCAATTTTCAGTTAAAGGCATTTCATTATTGAATTCAGTGATGGCATCGTCCAGCTCAGTTCAATTCAAAAAGTTTCTGTTCAATCAAGTCGACGATATTGCTGGAAATGAAGTGTCCCCAACTAAGCAAGCCAGAGGCGACAGCGGCAAGGAACCAAAACTCCATTGGTGACAGAACGGAGAAAAAAACCTTGGGAGAAACCAGGCTCAGTCTGGGGGCCATTTCTCCTCTGGCCAGACGACACAGCAGTTCAATTCCAACTGCTGCAAAGTCAGATTGGAGGGCTCAACTGGTTGCCGAGGTCTTTTCCTGACGGCTGTCTAGGTGATGGGGTCCTCACTGGGGGTCTGTCTCTGGGGCTCATCTAGGTGTCCTGGTCTCCGCTGACGTTCAGGGCTGTAGAGGTCGTCTCTAGGTGCTGATCCACCATCTGATCTGGTGAATGCAGTGACCTCGGAATAAGAAAGAAACAGACTAATATTAGCGTAGATGTCAATCTTTTTACGATGTAACAAGTACATCATGTGTTCTGGGAAGTGTTCCCGGTTCCGGTTGATCTAATTAATGCAGCCTAACAATCCTTTAACGGATTTGAATAATAGAAGTGTATTAGTGTGTTATGTGTACGCCAGGTTAAAGAGATGGGTCTTTAATCTAGATTTAAACTGACAGAGTGTGTCTGCCTCCCGAACAGTGTTAGGTAGATTGTTCCAGAGTTTGGGCGCTAAATAGGAAAAAGATCTGCCGCCCGCAGTTGATTTTGATATTCTAGGTATTATCAAATGGCCAGAGTTTTGAGAACGCAGCGGACGTGAAGGACTATAATGCGATAAGAGCTCGCTCAAGTACTGAGGAGCTAAACCATTCAGGGCTTTATAAGTAATTAACAAGATTTTAAAATCTATACGATGTTTAGTAGGGAGCCAGTGCAGTGTTGACAGAACCGGGCTAATGTGCTCATACTTCCTGGTTCTAGTAAGAACTCTAGCTGCTGCATTTTGAACCATCTGTAATTTGTTTATTAAGCGTGCAGAACAACCACCCAATAAAGCATTACAATAATCTAACCTTGAGGTCATAAACGCATGAATTAATATTAGTGTGAATTAATATTAATATTAGAATTAATATTAATAGTAGTGTGGAATCCTACCCATGGCTAAGTTATCAATCGAGGACTTACTTCACGTAGCATGTCGATCATGATTTGGCGGGTCGCCTCGATCGGTTGATAATGGTTCTCACAACGAGTTACAACGACTTTATTGAAGGGAGTAAATCTTAATTTTGGGACCTGGATTTAAATAATTGGTAAAGGGAGTTCCCTGATGAGGGGACTAGAGGGGAGAGGAAATTATAGTGAGAGAGGAAGATGGAAAAAACAAAAAACAAAGAGAGACACAGGTGAAAGGAAACAACAAAACGAGAAACGGTGGCACAAGGACACCGAATGAGGTTAGGCAGCAAACGAGTGTCATATGTGTGAAGTAACTCCTCTCTACTAGAGGTTGACTCTAACAGTGCAGCTGAGGAGCGAGTGTAAGTGTTGTGCTTCAACAAGGTTGCTATATGTTTTCCTAACCAACAGAAGTTATGTTAGTGTGGTGTAGAGCGTATGATTGTCGGTCTGTGTCAGTGGGTTTGATCTTCCCCCTTTCCCGGTCGGCTGGAGCTCTGGTGCCTCTTTATCTGGTTTCGATGGACCCATCGAAGGACTGGCTCGCTGCGCCCTTGTCTGATTTTGATTCGGTAGGCGACAGGTGAGAGCTTGTCTACAATCGCATGGGGTCCTGTCCAGTGAGGTAGGAACTTCTTTGACAGGCGATGGGGAGCGTTCTGCTTTTGTCGGGCGAAGCTGTAGTACCACACTTTGTCTCCGACATTAAACTCATGGTGAGAGGCCTTTTGGTCGTAGTAGGCTTTACGACCTTCCGCGCTTCGTTGTAGTTGCTGTTGAGCGAAGGCGAAAGTCGTTCTCAGGTGCTGATGCAACTCTTTCAGGTATTGGTGAGTGGTATAGGCGGTGACGAGGTTCAGGTCACCAGGTTGGTACAGCAGGTGTAGCGGTAGCGTCATGTTTCTCCCTGTCATCAATGTGAATGGGGGTACGCCGGTAGACTGGTGAGGGGTGGCTTGAGCAGCCATCAGTACCAGCGGAAGTTTAATATCCCAATCCTTTTGATTGGCGGACACATACTTCTTCAACATGCTGACCACTGTTTAATTGGCCCGTTCAACTTGACCCGAGGAAATTGGGTGATGGCTTATATGGAGCTTGGCCTGTACACCGAGGAGTCTCCACACTTCCTGCATGATGTCGGCGGTGAAGTGGGTTCCGCGGTCAGAGTTGACCCTTAAAGGCAGTCCAAATCTTGAGAAGATGTGGTTCATTAACAGGCAAGCTGTTGTTTCTGCTGTATCATTGGGAGCTGGGAGGCACTCTATCCACTTCGTGAATTCGCAGACCACGGTGAGGAAGTATTTGTTACCTCGCGTTGACCGTGGCAGGGTCCTACCCAGTCTATTTGGAGGTCCGACCAGGGGAAAGTCTTTCCTTTCCTTTGCAGTGGGGCTCGGTGGTTTGGGTTTGCCGGTTGAAACTGGCAACACACCAGGCATCCTTTTACGTATTCCACCACGTCTTGCTGCATGCCAGGCCAGTATGCTACTTGCTTGAGTGTTTCATAGGTGGCCTTGGCGCCGTGGTGTCCTGCGCATGGTGCATCGTGGGCGTGTGTCAGCATCATCCCCCTTTGGCCGTGAGGGACTACGAGCTTTGGCGTAGTTAGGGGCTCAGGGACATACGTGAGTACACCGTCTCTCAGATGCAGCATGTGCTTGATTGAGTGGAGCGTGCGGAGCTCGGAGGAAGCAGCTAGGTCGGAGGTGGAAATAGGATGAGTTAAGGGGTCGGAAATGTGAGCTGCCATAGTTCGCAGTGTTCAATCCGCATTTTGGAGTGTGAGGAGATCGTTAGCAGCGAACTGAGGTGAAATGGCAATGTGGGAGGAGGTGGGGGTTTGTACGCCAGTGGCGTGTTGGTGGCGGGTTATGGCTTCTACTGAAGGGTTGGTAGGGAGGGCTTGAAATGTCCAGGACTCTCCGTGTAATGCACCTGCTTTGGCGAGGGCATCGGTTTGGTCATTGAAGTCTTTGTCTTGACCTGGTTGACGTGAATGACCTCGAACCTTTTTCCAATAAACGATAATGTCATGTTCAGTGACAATGGCATCGCCTGCTTGGAAGAGTTCCTGGTGTTTGACAGGCTTGTTGTTAGCTGTCTTGAATCCATTCTGTTTCCATCCAGCTAAATGGCATGTGAAGCTTAGACGGGCGTAGTTCGAATCGGTACAGATGAGGAGTTCTTTGATGTTGTGGGATGCCGCCATTTGAAGTGTGATGAGGATGGCTGCTATTTCAGCATATTGCGATGAGCGAGGGCCTAAGTTGAATTGCTGCGGTGGGCATGGGTCGTTGTTGAGCCAGACCACTCCCGCTCCAGCTTGTAAAGTGCCCTTGTGGTTGTAGGAGCAGCCGTCGACATATGCTGTGGGCATTCCTTCACATACATTCTCCTCGAAGTACCTGTGATTCGTCAGTTGAGGTTGTGGCGGTTCTTTAGGTTCCGCTGGAGTATGCAGCGTGTCCGTTGAACAGTTTTGGCAGGCCGCTAGCCCGTTTCCAAGTGAGGATTTGTAGTTTTGGGCATATCTTGCCTCGACGTCCCGTCCTTGGAGTGTCATTAGCCAGGTAGCTATGCGTGCGTTGGTCACCACGCCATCTCTGATGCGTTGACTGTTTATGAAGGTGACCGGCTGATGACAAGTCTCGATGATGACTTTCTGTGCACCGATGTAATTAGAGAAACGCTGGATAGCCCACACAGTGCTATGTTAAATGGGGTTTGCTCATGAACAAGCTGTATCTTGTCTTTCATGTTTTACAATTACGGTTTGGTAACTGCTAATGCTAGTTTTTGTTCATAGAAGGACTTTTTTATATATATGCACCTAAATTCATCAACTTGGTGGATTCTATGCTGCTGTGGTGCTTGGACCCTGCGGGGTCAGTATTCAGAGGACCGCGGTATCAAGGCCTCACTATATCATCTGGCGGTTTGGATTCTTTTGGATTAACTGTTTCTTTGGATTACTTCACTTACTGGACACTTCATCACTGCACGGGACAACTGACTCTAAGCTACAACTCATAGGGATTACTCTACAAACTACATGACAATTGTCATATAAGGTTTTCTTTTTCTTCCAACTGCATTGCTGAACGTCAGTGCTAGTATTGTATTTGGGTGTATTTTTTTCCTTTTGTTTGCTATTTTGATTTCTTTGGATGGGTTTTGTTTATGTAAATATATTTTTCCTGATCTTTCAAACGTGCTGTTTGATTTGTTTGTTTAAATGCAAGTTCGGTCGGTGGGTCCCTCCCTCTAATTGTCTTGTAGCACGCCTCTCTAGGGTGTTCTTAGTGAGACCGTTACAGAAAAAGCAAAGCCTTTTCGCAGTTTGAGTAATTGCATTCTGGAGGAAGCAGCGTTTTGCTGGCATAAGCGACCACTCGTTTGTCTTTGTCATGGAGCTGGTATAGGCCTGCGCTGAGGCAATGATTGGAGAATCCAGCGTCCAGATAGAATTCTTTTCCTGGGTCTGGGTAGGCAAGGCACGGAGCAGAGCACAGGCGCTGTTTGAGCTGGCCCATTGCGGTGTCCTGTGTTTCCGTCCAAACGAAGGGTTCATCCTTTTTCAGGAGGGAAGTTAGTGGTCGTGCGATGTCAGCGTAGTTTTCGATGAACTGTCGTGAATAATTGCACACTCCCAGAAAGCTTCGCAGCTCAGAGATGTAGTCGGCGTCTTTATGCTTTGGATTGCTTGGGTGCGGTTAGACTGTGGCTCGATGCCGTTTCTTCCGACAAGCAATCCGACATAGTTCACCTTGGTTTTGCACCACTGTCCTTTGTGAAGGGCGATCTTGGCTCCTGCCGTTGTTAGCTGATTTAGGACATGATTGATTTCTTTGAGGTGGTCTTCCACACTTGAGCTTTTCATCAAAACATCATCTACATAGACAAGGTTGCCTCTGGCTCTGGCATCAGGGCATGCTTTGTTCAGGAAGATGTTGAATTCTGCTGGTGAGTTGGCATAGCCGAAGGGACACCGTGTGAAGGTGTACTGTCGATTGCCAAAAGTGAATGCCAGCTTGTGTTGGTCATCGGGATGGACAGGGATTGTCCAGAACCCGGAGGCGACGTCCAGTGTGGAAAGGATTGTTGAGCCTTTGATTTTTGGAGTTTCTTGATCCAACTGGGTCATAGGCCATCGTGACAATGGTACTTGCTGATTCAACTTGCGATAGTCGATGGTGGGCCGCCATTTGCCGTTGGGTTTTAGGACTGGCCATATCGGGGCAGAGTATGTGCTGTTACAGGGCCGGATGACCCCCTTTTCCAGCATGGAGTCAACAATCTCTTGCACTGGCTCGTATGACGCTATTGGAATCTTGTACTGTCGCACAAATGTGGGTGGCGCATTTGGGTTTGTCGGGATGCGCACTGTGTGGATATTGGTCAGTCCACAATCCAGGGAATCCTTTGCGAAAGAGTCCTTGTATTTGTGCAGAACCTCTTTGAGTCCTTGGCGATCTGCTTCATTGTGGAGGGCATCTGCCTCACTCAGGATCTGTTGAACTTGTGCATTGAACCCGGCGTAGGGTTCTTCTGCAGTGAGGTCATTTGAGGGGCTTTGGGCCCCGATGGTCACCTGTGTAGGTGATTCTGTCGCAGGCTGTGTTGAGACCGCATAGACAGCGAGATGAGTGTCATCTGTTAGTTCTGACCGGCAGATGCTTTCTCTGGACACCGGCAGAATGGATGTGATGGCAATCACTTCATGGGGTTTTGTAAACGTTACGGTGTCGTCGTATTCGTCTGACATTAGCTGTGTGGGTATAGGGCCTATGACAGGTACCATCAGTTCAAAGTCGTGGAACGCCTGGCTGATGAGCCATCCCAGGTGATTGGCTTTGGGAACGTGGATGTCTTGGGCCGTACAGTTGTTGAACAACACATACACAGCACGAGATGACACTTCCATGAGAGGTGTGGCTTCCAGAGTCAGTCCGAGTTTTAGGCAGGTCCTGGAAGGTTGGAAGAAGCCTAGCTTACTGTTGAGCGTTTGGCCAGGTCGCATGTTGAGGCGGACGCTGACACTCTTGCTGTAGGCAGGTATTGTGGCTTCTTGCTCCGTGATCATAGCACATGCGTCTGGCATGGTTTGACCGGATTGGAGGTTCTTGAGGTTGACTGACGTTGTCGGTTGGTGTGACAGGGGAGCCCATATGATGTCGTTTACGGTATCAATGCAAGCATTGAGCCGGACCAGGATATCTGCTCCAATGTAGATGTCATGCGGCAGGTCTGGGACAACGAGGAAGTAGTGAGTCAGTTGTCTGTTGTTCCATCGTATGTCCAGAGCGCAGATGATCTTGGAGGTGGCCATGGTTGTCGACCAGGGACTGAGAGGGAAGCGGCTGTGCTTAGCGACATGTGGTAGACACTGATGTCTTTGCTTCAATGTTTTGAATAGCTTCAGGCTGATGGCTGAGTTCTCTGCCCACAGAGCTAGTGCCTTGGACATCTATTTCAGTCATGATTCGAAGGGGGCCTGCGTTTGATTCAGGCTCCTGCAGTGAGCAGAGGAGAGGGTCCTTGTCCTTGCTGTTTGTGCTTGGTCCAGATCCTGGCTTTGCTACTGCATCGTCGACCAGTGACTTAGGGGCGGTGTCGGTGACTTGACACTGCGAATCGTTGGAGTCTAACGCCTGGTTAGGCAGAGGTTCACGGACTTGTGTCCACATCTTTAGGTGCTTGAAGTCTATTAGAGGTTCGAAGCGATTAAGCAGATCTTTCCCAATGAGGAGTGGATACGTTTTAAGTGGTGAAACGTATACGGGATGGACGAGGTCCATCGATCCCACCGTTAGGTGAATTGGGGCCACATGTTTTAGTTGTAGGCCCGTGTGGGAGTATGCTTGAAGGTTTAGTTCACACCTTTGGAGTTTGAGGGTTCTGTTAGTCCTCTTTGATCTTTCTTGGACTTCCTCCAGGAGTTCGGTAGACATTAGAGTAATGTCGGCTCCCGTATCGAGGAGCGCTTCGACTCTGATGTGTCGTTCGATGATGATGGAGAGGTAGAATTTTCTGGCTATACCTTTCTCAATGAGATCGCCTAGGAGTTGAGGGACTGGAGTTTGGGAGGAAACAGTTAGGATATCAGGGCTGATGTGGCGTTCTTCGGAGGAGTGGCAGATGACCAAGACAGCACTTTCAGGAACTTGAGGGGTTTCGTCAGCAGGTGTTTGTTGGACGCTGCTGTAATTCGGAGCATTAGGTGTTGAGTTAGTGTCTAACTCTGTTGCTGGGATTTCAGGTGGGGTTTCGTGTCCATCTGAAGTTAGTGTGATTACGATTCTCTGAGAGTGAGGTGAAGGAGTGCTGTTCTCCATGGCTGGTTGTGTCAACTGGTCGCTGCCATCTCGTCCGGCCGCTAGTCTGGCTGAATCTGGTTTCTCTTTCTTTTCCCATTTCCGATCTTCCTCCTTCCATTGGAAGAATTCTTTCATCATCATTTTCATCAGTTCTTGTGAGTCGAAACACGGCGGTGGTGTCTCTTGTTCCTGTGTGGGTTCAGTTTGAGCTCGATCAGCTTGGAATCTTTGCGAATTCTTTCGTCGATTCCTTGGGCTGGTTGCTCCAGGGTGAGTTTGTCGTCTTCCCTTGGAGTTTCCGTTGGATTCCCATGAGTTTTTCCCTCTTGAGTTTCCAAATGAGCTTGGCTGGTTCCACGATCTCTCCCAATGACTTTCGTGGGGCCTTGACTGGTCCCATGTCTTTTCCCAGTGCCGTCCAGGTGAGCGTTGACGTCCACGCGGTCCATCCCAGCGTTCGTACCTCTGTTTAGATCGGGTACCAGCATGGGAGTCTCGTTCTTTGTTGGACGAGGGTGCATTCCACTCCCTGGGTGGCGGCTTGGCATTGTCTTGGCGTTGAGCGCCCTCTAGCGCCAGCCCTTGACTTTGAGTGTTGAAGTCAAGAACGGCTGGGGTTTTGGCACTCTTTTCTGAGGCCATCTTTTGTTTGCCGTAGGCTTTCTGTGCCAAGTCTCGCAACTGCTGAGCATTCATTGTCCGTGGACATGCGAGAACGCCAAGATGGTGGCTTACGCCGGGATGAAGGTTTCGTAGGAAGAGAGTTTCAAAGTTCAGTTCATCCTCCATGTCAGGTTCGTTGCGAGTTCCAAAGTATGCCCGTCTGAGTCTGTAGTAGGCTTGAGGAGGTTCGTGACGTCCTTGTCTCGTCTCCAGGGCAGCCACGAGGCCTTGTTCGGACTCAGGGTCGGAGAACTCTTTAACGAGGGCTTCTCGGAGCAGTTGGTAATCATTCTTTGTATGAGCAGGCTGCCTGTCCAGGAAGCTGCGAACTTCAGAACTGGATGTTGTTCGAAGCAAATATAGTCTATCTTTGTCCGTAACGTTAGGTCTCATTTCCAGATGGAAATCGATATCTTGGAGATACGCTTGGACATTTGGGCTATTTGGCACGCTCGGGGTGAATTTGCCAATGTTCCTGGCGAGCTTGTCGAGGTCTTTTAGGTCCAAGCCGTGCGGTGATCTGTGACTGGCTGCAGCAGATTATTTTGGCTGAGGTAAAGTTCTCCAGAGTGAGTTGGTGAATGTTTCAACACCACCCCCTCCATCTTTTTCTCACGTGTCAGTCCAGGAACAGGTGACCCGGTCCTGCTCGGCAGGGGTGAGGTCGATGCGCGTCCTTGGTGTCCTTGGTGGCTCACGGCGCAGTTCGTAAGCATGCTTGAGTTCCTCTTGGAAACTGTCAGATTTCTCTTTGATGTAGTCAAGCTGTCGTGTTAGACGACTAACCTCGTTTCGTGACTCATCCAGGTGAGCTTCAAGGGCTTTGATTCTGCCGTTTTTTTTTCTCTGAAGTCGGCCTTTGCTTTCTCCAGAAGCTGTTCAGCATACTGTAGCTTTTTGGACCGATCATCGTAGTCTGCCTTGACCTTTTCCAATTCTTGGCTAGTAGCTGCTAGGGTTTCTTTTAGCCAGTTGATATCCTCCTCAGTGCCTTGTTCCGCCTCATCCGACCCTTCCCGTCGTTCCTGAGCTTCAAGTTCCAGCTGCTCTATGCGTCGTTGTGCGCGTGTCAGCTCCTGCTGGCATTGTGCAGCATGCTTGTCGCTCAACTTGAGGGTGGCGATGAGTGTGTGGCTTAAGGAGCCGGTGATCTTGGCTAATTCTTTGTGATTTTAGCTGTGACTTGGGTCTTGTGCCATGAGGCTTGTTATGTTGTCATCCAGCTGGTCTTGTGTCTGATGTTTTAGTGTTTCAGCAGCCTTAGGGAGGAGGCTGTCTGTTGCAATGCTTAGCCATGTTTCCAAATCCTCCCAGTGACCGACATGTCCTGTTGTGTGAGACATGTTTGGGCGTGGTGAGTGAGATCTCGAACCGCGACTGACACAGACCTTGAAAAGAAAAACAAAACAAACCAAAACAGAACAAATCAACAAACAAGGGGTGTAGATGTGCAATATAGAATGTGTACTAGTGTTGACTGTGTAAAACAGGTGGGTGTGGTTCTCTGTGACTGTGATCCTCTGGGGGCGTGCTTCTAATTTGTAGCCTCTGTGGGTGTAAAATTGAGCGCACACACTCACACAGGTAGCACAGCTAGAGAACAGGTAAAGAGAAGAAGAAGGTTGCTTCTAATCAGAGGATTTGTAAATGGGACATTTTTTTTTGTAAGTCTGTGATTGCAATTGGTTTTCTCCGGGGTGAAGGAAAACAATAACAATGACAGCACTGGTCCCGTTAATGACAAAATTGACACCACAAGCTAATTAGAGTGTTCGCGTGCTTGACGTTTTCCGGTGCCTTTCTTCTGTGGACCTGCTTTAACCTGGCGGGTTAAGATTTCACAAAAGAGGAAGGTAAATGGAAAACAATTTTGACATGTTCTCAAGTTCCACAAATACCTGTTTAGATTGCTAAAGTTCTCCACTCGTGATCTTCACACAGGCAAAAATCTCAGCAACAGCAGCAGTAGTCAAATTAGAAGATAGCAGCAGTAAGAAAAGAGAGAGAGAAGAGTAGGATTCAGGATTAGTAACAAAGGTGGCAGCGCGGAGGCGCTGATGAGTCGATGGACCTAGGGGTTTGGCTTTGCTAATTTTAGTAGGATAAACACACTGGCCTAAGTGTTAAGAAAACCTTAATTTTTCTTTTGGAGGTTTTGCTACTTAGAAGGGTTTTCCTAATTAGAAAGTTTTATACTCTAGGCTTTGTGAGGAATGTAAATTGCTCCAGTGGTGTTCAGCAGCAAGGCCCACCGCCCGAGCACACCAGGTGAGCTCCTGTAAGGGTTTTGCCGAACACTCCGCCCCCACCGTACTGCTGTGAGCCTCTCAGACAGCTGTGGCTTTTGGCACAACCGGGCTGGGACTCGGGTGATGTATGTCAAATGACTGCTGGCCTGAAGAGGGGCGGGGCTAGGTCCCGGTGTCTATCCGTCAGCGCGAACCCAAAGTTCGACGTACTTCGTCAATAGTTTAGCCGGGATGGTATATCCGCACCTTCGCCCAGAAAGCCGTTGACTCCTCCTCCGATACCCGATTGCTAGCCTGCTGCAGGCCGTCACTTTGCAACACTAGGACGGAAGTATTCGGGTTTCCCCTCCAGCCTGCACCAGGTACAGTCGGAACGGGTGACTCCGCTTGCTGTAACTCACACTGGAGGCAATTTCACTTCACTAACCAAGCACTAGGGGGAGCCCTATCTCCTATCAGGCCTAAGAAAAGGGAAACCTATAAAAGTTAATTTAATAACAGACGGAGAGAGACCAAACAGGTTGGAACCAAAACTCAATTGCAACTGAAATTAGAATTTCAAATTAGAAATGGTAGTTTCTAATTCAAATTTTATGATGTCATCATTTAAATTTGATAGGCTTGATTAGGATTAAATTAATCAATAAGGTATTCTTGAGGTAGGGACGCTCAGATCCTTATTAGCCAATGCTGGAATTAAAATTTCAGAGCAATGATTGATAGTTAAAGATCTAACTTAACGATGTTTGCCATTAATATTAGAAGAACACCTGTGATTACAATACTCCGTAAGTATTGAAGCAGGGTAATACAAGCTCTAATGAGTTGCATATGAAATTACAATTTCAGAGCATTATTAGCAGTCATGGATTAAAATCTTAATGATGTTTTTCATTAACATTACAAGCGATTACATTTCATTGATCAGCCAATAGTGTTGCCATATGGAAACAGGAACTGTAATTAAATATTAAATTGAATTAGAATTTTCAAATTCGTAATTATGAAATTAAATTACAAATTCCACATCCCTAATTTCGTATCCCTAAGGCTGACCAATTACTAATTCCTTGTGTTATTCAAATCATTAGAACAAATTAATCCGTATCGTCTCAATTATAAAGGAAATTTAAAAAAAATTCCCGGGCCGGACGATCAAACGTTTTAATAGTTAATAATTAAGATCTTAATGTTACTGTTAAATTATCAGAGCACACATAATTATCTCAATCAGTCTATGTGGAATCAGAAACTGAAATGACTTTAATGAAATTAATTTAATTTCACATCTGGGATTAGTTATGGAATTAAATGATCAATTTCAAATATTTCATAGCAATTCATCCAATGAGATTCTTAAAATCATGAGCGCAATCATAATTAAATTAATTATCTTCCTATCAAAGCAATGAGGCTAAGACCCAGCGTTAATTTATAATAAACCCCAATAGTTATGAAACTAATACCTGCTAAATATGAAACAAAACAAAACAACCTAAACACAACTGCTTATTACAACCACCGGTGAAATCGCTGGTCTCATTTCCTACACTGTAAAAAAAAAACCCGTAAAAAAACGGTAATTTTCTGGCAGCAGGGGCGCCAGAAAATGTCTGTTAAAAAACAGAAAAATACTGTCAGGAAAAAAACAGTAAAAAACTGTAAAAAAACGGTAATTTCATATCCTATAATTACGGTTTATTACTGTTATTCTACACAAAAATGTCCTTATAAAACCATGAAATCTTTTAATTTTAACAAATTAATTGTTAAAATACAGTCATACACCTCTAAAACACAGAAAATTGTCTTTAAAAAAAGTTAAGTACAGATAATAACATATACTGTAAAAAAACGGTAATTTCTTTTCCTATAATTACGGTTTATTACTGTTATTCTACACAAAAATGTCCTTATAAAACCATGAAATCTTTTAATTTTAACAAATTAATTGTTAAAATACAGTCATACACCTCTAAAACACAGAAAATTGTCTTTAAAAAAAGTTAAGTACAGATAATAACATATACTGTAAAAAAACGGTAATTTCTTTTCCTATAATAACGGTTTATTACTGTTATTCTACACAAAAATATCCTTATAATACCATGAAATCTTTTCATTTTAACATACATTGTTAAAATAACATTGTTAAAATGTATGTTAACATACATTGTTAAAATATTCAAACACCTAAAACACAGAAAAATTATTTAAAGAATGATAAAAAAAAAAGTTTAAAAGATCATAATCAGCAATTCTGATGAGCCATATAAAAAGTATTTAACTTGAGCTAGAGAGGTGACAGACATATCTAAAGGGATAGTTCCCCCCAAAATAAAGTTGTCATCATTTACTTAACTTTAAGTTCAACTTTAAGCAGTTTAAACTGCAAAAATAACTAAGATTTGCTTTAATAATAAAAAAAACAACACCAGTAATCTTAATTTTGTTTTATTTGTTATCTGCAAATACATCCTGTGATCAACATTTAACAAAGCATCGTTTAGCAGCATTATATATATATATACATATACATATATATATACACACACATTTTTTTTTTTTTATGAAACTGGTTCTCCCCACTGGTTAAAACTACTGGTCTTTACTGTGAGCTTTTTTTTAACCCTGTACTTTGAAATGTACACAATTTAAAACGTGTAAACACACGTTAAAACGCTGCAACTCACTCAAGATAACAGTCAGCCACAAAATACAAGCAGAATTAACCCTTTACACATTACAGAATAGTATATAAACTAAATGGAAATGTATGAAACGGAAAGAAGCTGGCATGTGAGATGTCTACTCTCGCCATTCAAAGTCTGCAATGTTTGTAATCAAAGAAAGAACCTTAGGATTTATGGACTGCTGTTTTTTAGATTGCTGCTTCTCCACTTTGGTCCCCCTATCTGGATTTATCCGGAAAAGGCATCTGTGAAGACAGAAATACACTTGAATATAGTGCTACAAACATTTTTCATAATCAGCAATTCTGATGAGCCATATAAAAAGTATTTAACTTGAGCTAGAGAGGTGACAGACATATCTAAAGGTATAGTTCACCCCAAAATAAAGTTGTCATCATTTACTCAACTTTAAGTTGTTACAAACCTGTACACATTTATTTCTTCTGTTGAACACAAAAGATACTTTGAAGATTTGTTTGTAATCAAACTGTTGATGGACCCCATTGACTTCAATAGTATGGAAAAAAAAATACTTTAGAAGTCAATTGGGTCCATCAACTGTTTGGTTACAAACAATCTTCAAAATATCTCTGTTCAAAAGAAGAAATTCATACAGGTTTAGAACAACATGAGTGCAAGTAAACGATGACAATTTTATTTTGGGGTGAACAAGTATCTCCCATTAAGCAACTGTGCCTACAATGGCTGTGATGCGTTCCAACAACCAGTGTTAAAATCTGCTGCCAGTGTCAACATCTCCATAGATCATAAAGGAAATGTTACACCATGTCCTAACCAGCCGTGACGGCGACACACAATGATGCTATTTTAGAAACTGCTTTTATTTTTCCGCAACATCGCGGCTGGAACTACAACACAAAGTATGCCAATGATAATCTCAGGTACTGTTTATGTGCTTTATTTAATGTTAAAAGCGTGTAATGTGACTTTGAATATCATTTATTGTTCCCAGCCTTGTAGCCGTACTACCTCAGGTCTTACAATTACACAAATGGAAACAAGAATGTTCAAACTTGATTCTATAGCAAAGATTGTTTTAATAACTCAGTATGTATTTTTAATAGTTTAAAATGGTGTAATGTGTAAAATAATACATTTTGTTTTATGTTTTTAACAAAATTAATCAATGGGGCCGTGCACTTGCCGCGGGAGCCCGCCCACACGCTGTTCTGATTGATTTTGTTGCATCTTGTAATCGTGTCTGGCGTGGACAGACAAATTGCTTGTCGCTGGAATCTTATCGCATCGCGTCTGTATAGGACACAATGATAGTCGCACCACAAGATTGATGGAAGGTGAGAATGTAATGTCCAACAGGGAAAAAATTGTGATCTATTAAATCGAAATAGACAGTTCATAATGTACCAATACCAGTTGTCTTGCCAGAAATGCACAGCGTCTGCTCATTTTGCTCCGGTCATTGAATAAATGTTGTAATGATCTTGCCACCAAATAAAATGTATCTAGACTTTCTTCTGTTACCGGTTTCATGTCCATTAATTTCCTAAATGGATAATTGTTTATCTATCCATCTTTGGGCCATATATACACACTTTTTGTTCTTCAGGAAATGCATTTTGTGGTTAAACTTTAAGTCTTACCTCTGCATGAACTCCAGAGTTGCTCCAAGTTCCAGTGGATAACTGATGTTGAGGCAGTAGTAGTATACGAACATCATTACAAGGGCATCAACACAATTTGTAACCCCATCTTTCACGATGGTCTGGTCCACAGCAATCATCAAGTTTTCAGCTGTGAGGGGAGAACTCCCTACAGTACATAGGAAAATAAGAAAAGTCAAAAAGCATTAGGTTAAAAGAAAAGTCTAACATCACGACTGTCAAAAGACCACATTATTTGGCTTGCATATTAGCACAACAAGAAAACCTTACTATTCTGGGTTTTACCTTTCCATTATGTTAAAAAGTTAAGGGTGTCCACCAAAAAATAATTCTCACAGTAACTCAAAACAGTATGACAGTTTATCTGTGTAATACAAATTAAGATATTTAAAAGGTTGGTTCACCCAAAAATGAAAATTATGTCATTAATGACTCACCCTCATGTCGTTCCAAGCCCATAAGACCTCCGTTCATCTTCGGAACACAGTTTAAGATATTTTAGATTTAGTCCGAGAGCTTTCTGTCCCTCCATTGAAAATGTATGTACGGTATACTGTCCATGTCCAGAGAGGTAATAAAAACATCATCAAAGTAGTCCATGTGACATCAGTGGGTTAGTTAGAATTTTTTGAAGCATCGAAAATACATTTTTGTCCAAAAATAACAAAAACTACGACTTTTAGCATTGTATTCTCTTCCGGGTCTGTTGTCAATCCGCGTTCACGACTCCGCAGTGACGCTGCTGACGTAAGTCTCCCTCAGACTGCTGACGTGTTATCTGGTGCGCCCGAGCTTCTTTTACACAGTCTGAGGGAGACTTACGTCAGCAGCGTAAGACCCGGAAGAGAATACAATGCTGAATAAAGTCGTAGTTTTTGTTATTTTTGGACCAAAATGTATTTTCGATGCTTCAAAAAATTCTAACTAACCCACTGATGTCACATGGACTACTTTGATGATGTTTTTATTACCTTTCTGGACATGGACAGTATACCGTACATACATTTTCAATGGAGGGACAGAAAGCTCTCGGACTAAATCTAAAATATCTTAAACTGTGTTCCGAAGATGAACGGAGGTCTTACGGGCTTGGAACTACATGAGGGTGAGTCATTAATGACATAATTTTCATTTTTGGGTGAACTAACCCTTTAAAAGTTATCAGCTGTTTTTATCCAAACAATGTAGATGGAAGGCAACCACCATTGAGGATACAAAAAGATAAAAGCATGAGTGTAATCCATTTGACCCATGAGGTTAAAGCCAAGTCTTCTGAAGCAAAAAAAATCACTTTACTGTTTATAAATATAAAATGCAGTTGTAACACTCAATTTAAAATCACATATAAAATAAATCAGGCCGTAAAGTGAAATCTAATTTGTCTATACATTATGGCAATGGTGATTAATGAAATTTTATGTTAAAAGAGATGTGACATTTTGTGATGTGGATGTACACTAAAATGTGTTATGATTTGATACTGTAGTTAATAAATCTCATATAAAGTGACCATATTTGTTCAGAAGACTTGAATTAAAACACGAGTAACGTGGATTACATTAAAGGTGAATGGTAACCAACAAGTTCCATCAATGTATGGACATAAACAGCTGATAGTTTGGAATGACATTATGGTGTATAAATGCCAATTTTCTGTTTCGGCTTGACTTCCCCTTTAATGAACTTTTAAAAAATAATTAATTTAGTTCCATAATGCTAGTGCTACGCTGATGAAGGTCTAATTACAGAAAATGCTTAACCCATTAACAAGATATACTTAAGTTTACTAGAATCTCCAGCCAGCCCCTGATTTAATATGCCTGTATCAACCCGTTCATAAATTTAAAAATCCTTTTGCTTAAATGGGTTAAAACATAAAATACCACATACCACACACAACGACGCAAGGCGTGCTGGGCAGTTGATCAACTTCAGATGGCAGACACGTCTCATCAACCATCACGAACATCTTGGCCTGATCTTCACTGAAATGTTTCAGAAGCAGCATCACACATCCAGGAAGATAATGATCTAGATGCTTCGCTTTGGCACTTTCAATGCCTTCTAGGATGCCCTCTATTTTGCTGTTCTTCTTGTCATGGGACATGAGATATGAAATGACTCTTTCACATTTACTTGAGATGGCTCCTCTGTCAACATCCATATCTGTTAGCTCTTTGAAGTGGACCATTATCCCGCACATCTCAAACAGATATGGCCACTCTATTACCAAAACAGGGGTTTCCATTTTACTTATGTCGCTTCTCTGAGTGTAGAAAGTAGCCAGCATTTTTTCTTGAATACTTTTGGTGTTCTTGCTTTTGTTTTTGTGCATGTTCTTTAATTCTTCTTGTGCACATTTCTGAGTCTCCTCAGTTTCACCCGGTGGCAGCCGTTTTGGTTGCCAATTTGTGCAACCATATGTATCCACTCTTCTTATCTTGGAAGGTAGGTCTTCTCCCTCACTTGTGCTGGACGTCTGTCTTTTCAGGTAAAGTGAGGTTTTCCCTCTTTTCATGTTGTCAAGTCTAGCCTGCAGCTGCTTGGTAAGGGAGTCATAACCACTACCAACAACTTGATCTTCAATAACATCTCTAAATGACAGAGGATATCTTGAAACAATCTTCCTGGCAATTTCACATAGATGTTTCTTCCCTGGTGTAGGGCAGATGGTTAAAATCTCTCCTAACATCAGGCGAATCATTTCACGTCTTTCACGTCCTGTTGGCCGCTCTTTATTTTCGAGCTTTCTGGTAAGTTCTGACGGCATTTTACTCCAGGGTATCTCAAAATTGAAGTGCCAGTTGTTATCCACTGGAGTGTTTCTATGAGGAGTTGAGACTTCACTTGAGCTTGAGGAAGACTGTGGAGAGTTGGAAAGATCTGCACTGTTTTCACCTGGAGAGGGCAGAAAAAAATATCTCAAAGTTCATTAAATTTTAGCATTCACTACTGGCCTATGACCAGAAGACATGCCACAACTCGAGTACATTTTTGATGTTGTGTGAAAAAACAACAACAAAAAACAGCTACTGTATGTGAAACACTAATCTATTCTACCAGGCTTAACATCAAATTTAAATGATAAAGCATTTTCAATTGTAATATTGATACATCACAGTCTAACCCTAAGCCTGAACAATACAATATCCCTTATTGTATTGTTCAGGCTTGTTTGTCTCAGATCAAAAGATAGTAATAATTAGAAAATACACTGTGATATTTTAATTAAGCCAAAACATTTTCATCACACATACTTGTAGATGGATGGTCTCTGCATGGCATTGTTCCTGTGTGTGTGCTTATACCTTTAAGCTGATTTATTGTGTACTGGTGACACACATCACTGAGACTATCTACTTGTTCCACAATCATCTGAACAGTGGATGAAGGTACAAGGTATTTGGCCTGTAACTTCATGTAAAACATACACAAATTTCTCATATATAGCCCTTTCATATCAGGTGGGTCCAGGATATCCTCAGGCTCGTCAATGCTTACATCTGACGGACTTTGAGCAACATCAAAAGACTGGCTTGGCACAGAATCAACAAGATACATAGCTGACACGTGCACAGATGTAGCTTTTTTATGATTTCTAGAAATGTGTGCAGTAAAAGAGGACCTCAATGAAAAGGCTTTGCCACAGCCTTTAAATGGGCACTTCACCTCTTCTTTCTTTGAAACATGCAACTTTAAATGATCTAAAAGATCTTTCAGATCAATGCATTGTTTCTGGCAATGTGGCTTTTCACATTTCAGTGGACCCTGTACGGTTTCACATTGTGACACGGATGACCGCCTATGGTGGCGCAACATATGACTTTTAAAGGAATTATACTTGGTAAACTTTGATTTGCACCCAATTACACAACAGGCATATTCACCATGTGCTTCATTTGTGTGTAATTTTTGATGATTTACATACCCTTTCACTGTTTCCATAGAAATGCCATATATAGGACATGTGAAAGCATTTAGAACACTTGCCATATTGCAAACTTACTTAATGTTTGAGCTTGAAGGCTTCCGACTGATCTCAGTTCCAGAAGTTCCAGATAGCTATTGTTCCAATTCCTGGTATTGAATCAAAAAACTGAAAAAAAAAAAAAAAAAAAAAAAAAATTAGTTTGCATAATATTTGTGCAAAATTACATTACAATAAATTGTAACACAGCAACATTGATTTTCTTTATTTAATTGAGTCTCAGATTCAGTCACAAAAAAATCAGTAACTTAGGCATTTCTGAAACAGTCACTCAGTGTTAAGCCTTTACAAATTGAAATAAAGTGTGTTTGTTTCTTAAACCTTTACAATGTGACCATCGAGCACCACACTACGAGTATTTTCCTTATGTCATTTTAGCTGTATATCAATTACACTAAATTTGCTGACATTTTTTTTTTTTTGAGAATCGTGGATGCTTTTGCTAGAGACTGCTGTTAGTGTACCATTTGAAACCAAAGTCAACGTTGACTTATCACTTTAAGCCAAACAATTATCTTTTTCTAATAATTTTGACGATGTTTTGGGCCAGTTAATGCGCTTACGTGCGCAGCATATTTGAAAGCTGTTGCAAGCAGTGGTCAACTTTAGTTAGCTAACTTTTTTAGTTAGCCAGCCACATGCCACACAGTCACGGCCACAAAAATACAAGCCAACACAAAGATAATGTTCTTAAAAATGCAACGTTAAATTGCGTTCAGGTAACGTTAACACAAAGCTAAAATGCATCTGCAACCTAGCTAATGTAACATCTGACATACATTAGTTGTTTTGTTTTCGGTCGTCAATCTTAATGTATACTCTAGCTATGTCAGTATTGCGTTGAATTTTTGAATGTGTCAGTAAATATTTTCGACGTTACCTCTCACAACTGTTGCTTCCTCGAAAACAGCAGAATAGTTCACCAGTGCGCCGCCGTCTTCACTCTTCATCATGTCGCGCGCTTCTTTCTGCGTGCGCCACCAACGTAGCAGAGGTGTCAATTCTGATTGGCTTAGATAATTATTGCCGTGAAAATGATTTGCTGAACACAGAGGTTGGTGATTTGTCTTTTGCATTGGTTTTCGTAGCTTATTATTTAAATTGCAACGGTCTTTTTTTAAAACAGCTAAACTTACCATACCATACCAACTTTATTTGTTAAGCACTTTACAACAACTAAAGTGTTGTCCAAAGTGCTGTACAGAAAAATAAACATAAGTACAATTAATACGCACACAATAAAAGCATTCAAAGTAACAAATTAAAACAAGCAAATAAAGTCGACATCTTAGGTGTCAAAAGCCAAAGAGAAAAGATGGGTTTTAAGACTGGTTTTAAAAACAAAAAAAAGAAGAGGCCTGCTTAACACAAGTCGATAGATATACTTTTAACTAGGATATCTCTATTTCTAACAGATCTCTGATAATCTGTGACAAGCTAAGGGGTGTCAGAAATTAACACAGTTGTTACAGTGTTTCATGTGTTAAAAGAGGCCAGCAGGTTAATAAAAAATCACTTTATTTTTACAGTTAGTTTCGTTAAAATTATCATTGAAAATATGTTTAAAAACAGATATATACTGTATTCCATTTCTACAAAGTTTCTCTGTTAAATTACGTTACACATGTCAATAAACAGTTTTTTTCTGTAATTTCATTAAAACATTTCTGTAATTTAAAAAAACAGGGAAAACACTGTAAAATTTATTGGCAAAAACTGTAAAAAAATATTTATTTTTTACAGTGTATGAAAATCAGCTGCCTTGCACATTAAAGGTTTATTTAAATTTGTATTGTTAAAGTCCTTTCACATGAGAAGTTATAGGTAGAATCAGTGAATGCCAAAGAGAGAATTGAGTGAATTCAAAAGAGAGAAGGAACTGATGTAAACAGTTTAGTGTGAGTTAAAGTTCAGCTGTGAAGGGTTGACCGTATCAACACTTCAAAAACACACTGCACACACACACACATGCATTCAAACCCACCGGCTACAAAATGCTATGTGCTAATCGCTATGCTTCTAATACACCTAGCTTTGCCTAAGCTCCAATATGCTACTCATTGGCTTCAGTTAGCTTAGCTAAGGCTGTTAGGCTGTTGTTTACAACAGCTCAAAATGGCGCGGGGACGGAGCCTGCGCACTTCCTGAGTTACGCGTCACTATGGTGACGTCAGGGAACCTGTCACTTCCGATGCACAGATCCGGGAACTCAGTGAAACAATGTCTTTCACACTACCATCAAATAGCAGCTATTTAGATTCTTTCTTTATAGCACTAACAATCTCAACTCGTTCAGAGAGATATAAATTAATCCATAGATTAATTATCAACACCTTTTGACCGTGGCGGGCCTTAGTATGTTACTTCTGTCTAACTTCACAGACAAAACACAGTGGATTTATCATCACACGATTTATTTTTGATCAAGATCAATAACTATTCTCCCCAGAACACGTTTCGGCCACTCTTCCCGAGCGCCGCGTCCGATTTCACTCTTTTTAGTGACTCAAAAAGATTGGCAGAGAAATAAACAGGTAGCTAATCTGATATTCTCGCTGGGAGATTAAATAGCATATCCGGAAGTGGAACACGCACAAACCAGATCACGCTATTAAGGCCTTATGGAAGAGAGAAATGAGGAAATTCGCTCATTTGTCTCTTTTGCGCTTTTAGAGCGACTTTTTGTCTTACAAGACAATTTATTTGCTGCAGTTAATTTCTCAAACAACTAAGGTTGCACTTTAATTCATTCAAAAAGCATTGCCACAAGCATATAGTACCACAAACTCACAAACAAACTCTGTCTCTCTGAATATACACTATTTCTCCGTCCAGTTAGAAGAAAATAGGAAAAATACAACAATATGTATTTCTGATTATGAATATTCAAATCACACGATGCCCGCTGTCTTTCTCCACCATTCTGTAATAATAACACTTTTATCCATTACTTTAATTTTAGTTTTAAACTGAATCTTAAGATTTGATATTGATATGATCAATTGATATTAATCAAAACGTCCAACTTATACCTTATTTAACAATCATCCAGCGAGTTGTTAGATTTCAGTATATCTGAGAAATTCTGTTTATTCTCGTGGCCACGATATAATAATACAGAATTATTTAAATAACCTTATGACAGTTATGAGCATAGGTAACGTAATCTGGGCAAAGTTTGATTTGAATCTTTCACAACAGAACACCGAACACTTCTCTATAAATCAAACAAGAGTTTATTTGCTATCTTACTAAAATACATGAACTAAGCTAAATAACATAAAACAAAATACATACACACACAAACATAGGCAATGAATTGTTGCAATCTGAGAATGATCAAAATATAGCACTGTTTTGCTATTTCCACACGATTTTACCCGTGTCAATCATCAAGAGGAGAACTCTATTATCCTTACTTTAGAGATAGATACGACCAGTTCAGCCACTTTATAGAGATTTTGTTTGATACTTGCTTTTAAGTTGAAATGACGCTGTGTGGCTTGAAGGAATTCCGCGCGTCGTTGCATGACGTCACTCTGGGGATGTCCTTCTGTTGTTGCTTGGTTGGCTGTGATGACGCTCTTGAGTTCCTTTCGCGTAGCTTCAGACTTTCAAGGGTTTCTTCAGAGATGTGACTAAGTATTTGTAGTATTTGTAGTATTTGTAGTGTTGTTAGTGTTGATATTAGTAATTGTGGGTGCAAGAAAGATCAGTCCTTAAAATTTCCGAAGGCCAGTCGTGGGATTGATCCAACACAGCATAATCAGAAACCCAGCACTCCATAAGAAAGTCACGACTATAACGAAGCCGCTCTCCATTCCCACGCTGTCCTCTCACGAGGTATCCAAAGTGTAGCCAAATAATCAAGTAGTTCACAACCGTGTGATATATCATCATGACGGTTCAATGAAGGCAGCGAAGTGAAGAACTTAATAGATACTTCAGGAACTTAAACTCATGCAAACTCATACAAACAAACAAACAAACAACGAACAACAGTGCAGCTACTTCGACGTAACTGCTTCTACAGGTCGCCACAGTGCAGCGCCCCCCTCATGTCGTGTGTGTGACTTGCATGTAGACTTGCATTTCATTTTATTTCATTAAAAGATATTTTAAACAAACACACCTTGGCTGTCTTCACGCATTTCTCAAAGATGAAATACTGCTGAGCAATGGTAATGTTCATGCTCCGAATATTTCATCATCTGCAATATGCATAATGCAATACACAAAAAAAAAATTATACACAATATTACGTGAGCAAACAGTCGATGTTGTAAAGTCAGGCTACTTGCTTTGAATTACATAGGCTATATAGAAAAGATAATGTACAAAGTAAACGTGTTACATTAAAGAGCCTGCATGCTTTGAAATAAAATTTTGTTGGTATACCTTGCCATAAATTATTGTGTTTAGGTTGATTCAGTGATATTTGTTACTTGAATAAACCAGTTAATTTAGTCCTATGTTGAATTTTTTGAATAACGAATGAGATTAGTTAAGCAACAAACAAGAACTGTCAGGGTCCAGAGCGAGGACTCAATTGCAGGAGGAAAAGGGCTTTTATTAATACAAAAATGAAATAAACAAACAAAACTACCCCGTAGGGGGAAAACCGACTGACAAGGCTGGGCAGGACAGGACACCAGGCACACACAACATTCAACGACGAACTCGCACAGGACTGCAAACACAAGGAGATTATAAAGGGAGCAAATGAGGAGGGTAACGAGGAAAACACAGGTGGGGCAAATTAACCAATAATCAGGTAACAAGATGGGTGGGGTCAAGACAATTGACATGAGAGCACATGGCACACAGAAAACTAAGACAAAAGCCATGTGCTCACACAAAACAAAAACGCAAGCACATGGCCAGCAAAACAAATCACCAGCCATGTGCAAAACAGGACACGAACACGCAGCTAATGAGAATACTCATAAGCTGCGTGTTCACACAAGACACGACAACATGAAAGCACGCAGCCAATGAAAAACACGAGCTGCGTGCCACACAGCACAAGACATAACATGAATGCACGCAGCCGATAAAAACACGAACTGCGTGCAACACCACACACACACACAACACACATGGACAAGAGAGCGCGCGGCCGAGCGAACTCGAGCCGCACGCTCACACAATGAGACAGAACATGGAGCGCGAGTGTCCGAACCCCGACACGAAACAGAAACTCAAGACTTGAGTGCCAGGATCCGAACACCACGCTCCAACACAAAACAAGGCACGCAGACAAGAGAGCGCGCAGCTCGAGCACACTCGAAACCGCGCGCTCTCCAGAAAACAAGACAAGAAGGGAGTGTCAGAGCTCTGTCACAAAACCACGAAAAAACTAGACCGAAGTGACAGAACCCTGACACTACCCCCTCCCCAAAGGGACGCCACCTGGCGTCCCTAATGAGGACACCAAAAACAAGACAGAAACATGACACAAGACAAGACTAGCACAAACATGAGAACACAAGACAGACAGGGGTCAACACACAGAGACAAGGAAGGGTGGGAGGGAGGGAAGCCAAGCCAGAGCCAGTAAATGAGCCCAGGAAGTTTTTAGGATGGTCCAGGGTGGGACGGGAGGGTTGAGCCAGGGAGGCTCAGGCAGTTTGGGAGACCTGGCTGAGGGCCAGGGTGGAGCTGGAGGGACGGACCAGTGAGGCTCCAGTAGTTCTGGAGTCCTAGCAGGGGGCCAGGGCGGGACCGGAGGGACAGAGTGTGGAGGCTCCGGCCTAACAGGAACCCCAGCAGATGGCCAGGGTGGAGCAGGGGGGACAGACCAGGTGGGCTCTAGCATGTCTGGAGTCCTGGCAGGGGGCCAGGGAGGAGCTGGGAGCTTGGGCAGAGCGCTCATCCAGGGCGGAGCCGGTATCAGGACAAGGAGATTCGGCGGTGTCAGAAGAGCAAGGAGCTTGGGTGGAGCCGGCATGGCAAGGAGCCTAAGCTTGGGTGGAGCCGGCAGGGCAAAGAGCTTGGGCAGTGCTGGCAGCAGGGCAAGGAGCTTGGGCGGTGCCGGCATCAGGGCAAGGAGCTTGGGCGGTGCCGGCAGGGCCAGGAGCTTGGGTGGAGCCGGCAGGGCCAGGAGCTTGGGCGGTGCCGGCAGGGCCAGGAGCTTGGGTGGAGCCGGCAGGGCCAGGAGCTTGGGTGGAGCCGGCAGGGCAAGGAGGTTGGACGACGCCGGCATCAGGGCAAGGAGCTTGGGGGGCTCCGGCAAGGCAAGGAGCTTGGGCGGCTCAGAGATGGCCTCCTGGCCAGCAGAGGGCTCTGGAACGACCCAGAGGCCTTGAAGGGTGGAAGAAGCCTTCTTCCTGTTCCTCCTCCTCCGTCTCCGAGAGCGGGGCACTTCGGCATCGTCGGGCACCTCTGGGGGAGATGCAGCATCATCTGGCGCTTTGGTGCGCATCGCAGCAACATTAGCCACCTCTGTAGCTGCAACATCGGCCACCACTGGGGGGAAAAAAAAAACAAATAGGGTGGAGAGCGAAGTTTTCGTTATATTTAAGAAGAGGTCATGGTTACATTGTTTATTGTAACGGTCCAAACCGACACAAATTGAGCACAAACGAACTGCATCAGTTTGGAGGGATTTGGAAGGCATTGGGTGGAGAGTGACATCACTGCCTCATTTTGTATTTATTATTTCTGAGGACTGGAAATAGATACAATGTTTATTTTAACGGCAAAAATCAGCACAGATCGAGCACAAACAAATGGCACCATTTTGGAACGATTTAGATTGCATGGGGTTGAGAGTGACATCACTGTTCATTAAAAAGTTTATTTTCGTTATATAAAAGAAGTGGTCATAGTTACAGGGTTTCTTTTAACGGCACAAATCAGCGTAAATTGAGCACAAACAAATCAAGTCAAGTTAAGTCGAGCTTTATTGTCATTCTGCAACATGTTTGGACATATAGTGGAACGAAAGGTCATGTCTCGCAGGACCACGGTGCTACATACCAGTTAAACACAAGATAAACATACAACAATGCAAGTATAAGAAAAACAATAGAGCTATATTACAGTTAACCATCTGACTATACATATACTATAACTACTATACATAGTTGACCACACATACACAAACTGAGACTGTACAAAAACTTTACATAAATACTGTACATGAAATTGTGCAAAAGAGATATTTGTACATTAAATTGTGCAAAATAAATATATTATGTACATTAAATTGTTGTGCAGAAGAGAGATTTTGTGGGAAGCAGCACATAGTCAAGTCAAGTCACCTTTATTTATATAGCGCTTTTAACAATACAGATTGTGTCAAAGCACTTAACAGTATCAAGTTGGAGGATAGAGTGTCAGTAATGTATAATAATAAGATTAAACACTCAATTTTCAGTTAAAGGCATTTCATTATTGAATTCGGAGATGTCATTGTCTAGCTAAGTTTAGTTTAAATAGTATCTGTGAAATCAAATTTATGATAATCGCTAGAAATTAAGTGTCCCCAACTGAGCAAGCCAGAGGCGACAGCGGCAAGGAACCAAAACTCCCTCTGAGACAGAATGGAGAAAAAAACCTCGGGAGAAACCAGGCTCAGTCGGGGGGGCAGTTCTCCTCTGGCCAGGATATTATTGTTTATTCATTGTTTACTTATTGTTTTAATTAAATTTTTAAATGTATAAATGTATTATATTTCTATTTTTATATTGTTGCAATTTCTAACAATAATAGTATTATGTAGTTAGGTATTTTATTATAAAATTTTTAATTATTTGTTTTATTTTTAGCTTTATTGTATTTTAGTCGAGGTCTTCACTGGGGATATGTCTCTGGGGCTCATCGCTGACGATCAGGGCCGCAGACATCATCTCCCGGCGCCGATCCACCATCTGATCCGGACACGGACTGAGAAACAGAATAAGAAAGAAACAACTATTAGCGTAGATGCCAATCTTCTTACGATGTAACGAGTACATCGTGTGTTATGGGAAGTGTTCCCGGTTCCGGTTGATCTAATTAATGCAACCTAACAATCCTTTAACGGATTTGAATAATAGAAGTGTAGTAGTGTGTTAGGTGTATGTCAGGTTAAAGAGATGGGTCTTTAATCTATATTTAAACTGACAGAGTGTGTCTGCCTCCCGAACAGTGTTTGGTAGATTGTTCCAGAGTTTTGGTGCTAAAAAGGAAAACGATCTGCCGCCCGCAGTTGATTTTGATATTCTAGGTATTATCAAACTGCCAGAGTTTTGACATAGTGCAAATTGATTTTGTAGTGCAATGCACAAGTAAACATACATTATCCTATTGAGTCTTTGTAGTAGGGAGTGTTTATAGAAAGTGTCTAGTGTACATGTAGTGGGATGAGTGTGTTATTACAGGTGGTTTGTATAGCCCACTCACCTGTGTGTAGCACACTCAGAATTGCACTTAGGAAAATTGTCAACAGTTTTAATGAGTTGGGGGGGAGGGGGCTGAGGTGTTCATGGTTTCAGAGGGGGACAGGGAGATTGGAGTTAACAGCTCTTACAGCCTGGGGGAAAAAGCTGTTGAGCAATCTGACAGAGCGAGCTTTGATACTCCGGTACCTTCTACCTGATGGCAGGAGCTGGAAGAGGTTGTGGGAGGGAGTGGGTGGGGTCCTTCACGATGCTGGAGGCCTTGCTGGAGCATCGTACAAGGAAACTGTCCAGGATGGAGGGGAGAGGGGCACCGATGATCTTTGCGGCAGTGTTCACTGTCCATTGTAGGGTCTTGCGGTCAGCAGCACTGCAGTTCCCATACCAGACAGTGATGCAGGTGGTCAGCACACTCTCAATGGTGCCCCTGTAGAAAGTGGTGAGGATAGGTGGAGGGAGACTTGCCCTTTTCAGCCGGCGGAGAAAGTGGAGGTGCTGTTGTCCCTTCTTGTTGAGTGACGTGATGTTGGTGGTCCAGGTGAGATCCTCTGTAATGTGCACACCCAGGAATTTAGTGCTGCCGACTCTCTCCACGGTTGAGCCATCGATGGTCAGTGGGGGGTGGTCAACAGAGTTTCTCCTGAAGTCCATCACAACCTCTTTTGTCTTACCCACATTGAGGGACAGGTTGTTAGCACCACACCATTCAGCCAGCTGTGCCACTTCCTCTCTGTAGTGCGTTTCATCGTTGTTTCTGATGAGGCCTACCACAGTTGTGTCATCAGCAAACTTGATGATATGAGAGCAGATGATGAGAGCAGCGGGCTGAGCACACAGCCTTGTCGGGCACCTGTGCTCAGTGTGGTAGTGCTGGAGGTGTTGCGGCCGACACGGACTGACTGAGGTCTTGCGGTTAAAAAGTCCAGGATCCAATTACAGAGGGAGGTGTTAAGGCCCAGCAGGTTTAGTTTGTGAATGAGCTGTTGTGGGATTATTGTGTTGAATGCTGAGCTGAATTCGATGAACAGCATTCTTACATAAGAGTCTTTCTGTTCCAGGTGAGTAAGAGCTAGGTGGAGAGTGGTGGATATTGCATCGTACAATAACTCTGTACAATAACAATGGCCGTGACTCCTGCGGCAGATAGAACGGTCGACACTTCACAACCATAAACTCCACCAGCGATGAACAGTGTTTTGATACTACCGCAGCATTGTTACACCATTCTTTGTTGATATACACACACAAGCCACCCCCGCGAGTCTTACCAGACAGTGATGAATCTCTGTCTGCTCGGTCAAGTCAAGTCAAGTCACCTTTATTTATATAGCGCTTTTAACAATACAGATTGTGTCAAAGCACTTAACAGTATCAAGTTGGAGGATAGAGTGTCAGTAATGTATAATAATAAGCTTAAACACTCAATTTTCAGTTAAGGGCATTTCATTATTGAATTCGGAGATGTCATTGTCTAGCTAAGTTTAGTTTAAATAGTGTCTGTGAAATCAAATTGACGATAATCACTAGAAATTAAGTGTCCCCAACTGAGCAAGCCAAAGGCGACAGGTAGCAGTTTAGCCCATGCAGCTGAGTCCGGGATGTTGTCGTTTAGCCATGTTTCAGTGAAAACAAACACACAACAATCCCTTGACTCATGCTGTGTAGACCGACTGAGTTGAATTAAGTCCAGTTTGTTTTCCAGAGAGCGAAGGTTTGAGAGCATGAGTGTTGGAAGAGCCGGTCTTGTGGGGTTAGCCCTTAGCCTAGCTCGTATACCTCCACGCTTACCGCGCTTCCGTCATCTCTCACACCGCTTGCGACGCCACCTTGTGTGGGTAGCGTCAGTAGGCGAGGCCACTGTCTTGAGGTCCGGCTTCAGCAGTAAACAAAGGCCTCTTAGCTTCTCAGTAGCCACCGGCAAGAGTTGGTGTTTGTATGCGTTGCCGATATCCAAAAGACTTTGGCGATCATAGATGTGTTTTGGAGTGATTTCCTTATGAATTAGCAGTAAATTGACACTATTTGGAGACGAACAGACGACATTAAAAGACATAAAAGCACTGTCTTTGGGACCCGGAGTAGTTGCTGCGTCTGACTACTTGACTACTGACTACTGCAAAATGGGTGTGTAACTGTGAAGTTACACACTGGGTGTGGAGGTGGAAGTATATAAACAAAGGAACATGTAAGTCACAAATATGACTCCAGTTTTGTGCGATTTAGACAAACTGGGGTGGAGAGTGTTGTACATGACAGCCAACATGATTTGTGTGTGTGTGTGTGTGTGTGTGTGTGTGTGTGTGTGTGTGTGTGTGTGTGTGTGTGTGTGTGTGTGTGTGTGTGTGTGTGTGTGTGTGCGTGTGCGTGTGTAACTAGGTGTGGGTGTGGAAGTATATAAACAACAGTGTTGGGCAAGCTACTTGGAAAGTGTAGTGAGCTAAGCTTACAGTTACTTCTCATTAAATGAAGCTTCACTGCACTAAAGCTACAGCCCTGGGAAATGTAGCAAGCTAAGCTATAGCAACATGGCAAAAGTAGTTTACTACATCTAAGCTTTTTTTTATATTGAACCAACATCATACCAATCAATGCTCTCTCAGTGATCAATAAAACTATCAGTCAAGCAGATAGACAGGCATAATAGTTCAGTTTAATTGTTTATTCAACAACTGTTCCAAACCAATTTGGCAACAAAAATCAGTATCCTGTACAGGGCCAGATTTACCTTATATTGTGACATAGGCAAAATATTTTTTGCTGTCAGCCGGAAACCTCCTATTGGTAGTTGGTATTGTGGCTTTATTGTATACAGAAACATTTATATAAATGGTAACACTTCACAATAAGGTTCATTAGTTAACATTAGTTAACTAGTGTAGTTAACATGAACTAAGAATGAACACTACTTCTGCAGCATTTATTAATGTTAATTTCAACATTTACTAATGCATTATTACAGTTTATCTCAATCGCTTTGGTGCATTTCTCAGATCAGAAATGAAATTCTCAAAACTACTTGTTCAAACTCCACATCATCTAGTCACTTGTGCACATGATAAAAGCAGTTTCTCATTCTTTTGAACAAGTTACAATTGCTTTGGTACATTCATGCAATCGATTATGTACTGTACATTTGTCTGCGTTTTCCTATTATCAGTTGCTAATGTCATGTTGCTCAAAATGTATTATATAGTTATCTGTGCTATAGTCTTACCCCTCAAAACATCTAGCCATTAGTTCATCGGTCAATATAAGTCATTAAATGAAAAATGGTTGATCTAGTTGTCATAAACTGTCAAGCATATTTTCTACACATTTCTATTAGTCTTTTTATAAATTTGCCATGTATTGTGCAGGTGAATCTTGACTTTCACTAATGAAGAGAATGTAGATCAATGATAAATCAGTTCTCTGAAATTCCTCATACAGTGCTGCATGCAAATCCAAAGCTCTGCCTGTGTTTGCCTTTCTAATTTTGTATTTTCGCCTTTGTGATATAGAAAAGAAAAATAAATATGGGCACAATGACGTTGTAATGTTTTTTTGTTTTTTTATATAGATCACTAGTAAAAGTGTAACTGTGAATCCTATCCAGTCTCTTTCAATTAATATCCATTCCCCACATACAGTAATGTGTAAATTTGTACTTTTGAAATGGCTATATGGCATACATAAGAAGTGCAGCCTTCTGAATTTCAATACAGTAATTATCATCCAAACCGTTGCCATAGTTTACATCAGGTAATACTAACAGAGCGCACTGTTATATTGACAACATGACTAAGCAATTTGACTATCTTGTTTGTGAACAATGACACAAGGACTTTTCATTCTGATGGCACTGATATGTTCATTGACATAAATACTTACTTTTGAGAGATGAACTAAAGATTTTGAATAAATTACAGGCTTTTGCAGGTAATCCATTGTGTGGTGCTGTTTGTACAAATTGTTTTGAGAAATGCACAAACATTGCAAATATTAAGGATGATTCAAGAAATGCACCAAAGAGGGGATCAAGTGACCGTTTGACGGCGATGCAGGCTTAGTCTTCCGCTCTGCTCACTTTGCCACATATTTTACGATCCTGTTAGTAAAACTTAAAGGTGCTGTATGTAGGATTTTGACTCTGCTAAAGCATAAAAATACCATAATATGCTTGCAGACATTTAGGAAACATGCTAAGTTAACATTATTGTTTATCTGAAAAACAATGCTACAGTCAGTTATTCTCCTTTGAAAATGTGCAGTCCGGCCCGGAATGTCTGTGTTTGTTATGGTTTGTGAAACCCGCCCACTGCCAGTTTACCCAATTGTATTTCGGCACCCCGGGTTGCCAGTTGCCTGAAAACACAGCGTATTTAATTTAATTCATTGTCATGTGCGCTCGTTCCAGTTGGTGTCGTTAATCTGGCATCCTGCGCGTGCGTCAAGTCTGAGGAGGAGGGGCTGGTGAAAAAAACCGTCTCCAATATTTTGAATTTGGACTGCAATACCTAGTTCGACCGCTAGGTGTCAATCCTACATACAGCACCTTTAAACCACTCTGCATTGGACCCATCATGAGTGCTAAGGCAGACAAAGGGGATCGGAAAAGAGAGATTGAGCAATCGCCAATGAAGAAAAAATTCAGAGATTCAGCCATCTCCAGAGAAGACCTCGACGAGGCTATTGCTAACCGCATTGAACTAGCATTTAAAGAGCAGCAAAGCACTTTGAATTCGGTTGTGAATTCGGCAGTAAGAGATGCGATGGACTCGGTGCTGATTCCAGCATTGCGCGAACTGCGTGAGGACATACAAGCGACCAACAAGTCTGTTAAAGAGCTAAGAGAGGAGTTTGAGGCCATAGCTACCGAGACGAAGCAGACACGTGACCGTGTTGATTCTGTTCAGGCAGCGGCACGTAAAGATAGGAGGACAGCCACAGACTTAAAAAATCAGCTGGAGCGACTCACCGAGAAGATGACGGATATGGAGGACAGGTGCAGGAGGAACAACTTAAGACTGGTGGGGCTGCCAGAAGGGATGGAGGGTCCCGACGCAGCTGGTTTCCTCAGAGTTAATCTTTCCAAATGGATTCCTTCCTTGAGGGGCCGTGACATTGAGATTGACCGTGCGCACCGCGTGTATGACGGAGGGAGGGGCTCCGATCGGCCGCGCACTCTCATCTTCCGTGTACTAAGATGGCATGACAGATCGGAAATCCTGAAGGGTGCCCCGCAGGCTTATCTGGTGAAACGCGCACAGAACAATGTCACACTGCTATTTTTTCCCGACTTTAGTCCAGCTACAGCGATCAGGAGAAAGGCATTTGGTCCGGTTTTGAAGAAGATGACAGCGCTTGGTCTCCAGCCCTTCTTCATCTATCCGGCGGTAATTAAACTATGGCACAAGGGTGAGCAGAGGAGCTTCGATTCTCTTCAGAAAGCGGAGGATTTTGTCAGCTCCCTGTCTCAGCGGAGAATGTATGCCGCAGCTCTGCGGGGGGGGACGGGGGAGCTGTTTCTGCAGCCCGGCGGGAGGGGCTTGACGGCCGGGATGGACATGGTCCTAGCTGCCCAGGAGGGGATTATGGCAGGATGAACATGGACGCTTGCTAAACCTATTTTTTGCTTTTTCTTCTCTCCTCTCTTCTACTGGGATATTGTCCCTATATATCCGATACAACGATCTCTTTGCTGGTAAGACTGACACTCCTTTTTTCTTTTTTGGAGGGGACTAATGGAGAGTAGGTTTAATTAAAAAAAAATTTTTTTGACTGTGTGAGCCTTTTGGGAGACATGTCTTGCGTTGGAGTGGATCGGTCACGAACCATCACTATTTTTTGTTGCTCAGTCAGACCTATGTTCTCGGTAATGTGCGGTCTGAGTTGTTCCTTGTTTATGGTTGTCAGTTGCTCATGTTTTTATGTTGTTTTTGTTTGTTACAACAGACATTTATACTTCTATTTATTTTACCTTATTTCTAAAGGGATTTTTCATCTAGGAGGTTTGGTATCTAAAATGCACATCAGCGTTTACATGTTATTTACAGAATGGAAGTGCTTCTGCTTTTTTTATTGAATACAATCTTGGGATTATGAATATTCAATGCATACTCTAAATATTTTATCACTGAATCTGAATGGTTTAAATTCTGCTGTTAAACGAACCCGTGTGTTAGAATACTTTGTGGTTTATATCTCACAACGGCGTGAGGAGACCTAGAAAAGTAGCACCGTTAAACATGTAGGTAGATGAAAAATGTTAAATATAAACTAGAATGCAGCTCTGATGTGAATTACCTCAGTAATAAACAGTCGCATTTGCTAACTAACTATTGGAATTTATGACGTGTTAAAACGCTTCGGTATACTGCAGATGAGGACAAAAACTGCTTACCGCACGTTTTCATAAAAAGAAGAGCAAAATATCGAGACATCTGGGTCAGAATTAAAAGACAGACGTCTAAAACGTGGGTATCAAAGCATCGGTGTGGACAAAATAAAAAAGACACGAATCGTCCCACCTTTCACTTAAAATGACATATCAACTGTAAGTCATTTACCTAACAATTGTTTAGAGACATACGCAAAAAAAAACCGCGTATCTGTGTATGTACTGTGAAATGCGTAGCTTCAAGCGTAATGGTTAGAAAAGTTTGAAGTGAAAGTGGTTGAAAGTGGTTGACTAGCAATTTGTTTGCTGCTGTGAGAGCAGCTAACAGTAAACATCTTTGTTGGACGAACAAGGTGAAGTCCCAAAAGTCATTCACGAAAAAATGGTGCGGAGTCAAACATATCTCAGTACCCAACAAATATGATAGATCCTGTGAGAGCTGAGTCCAAAAAGGTGAGAGAGAGAAGGGCACTCCCCCCAAAAAAATATATGCAAAAAACGTGCCTAAAACTCCTTGGGAACAGAGATTACACTTAGGAGAAGACGACAGATGACTTTGCTTGACTTGACTTGACTTGACAGATTCATATAAAAACGTTTCATTGGAGTCAAGTAAACCCTATGCAGCAATTTCCAATGAATCATTTGGTGATTAGGGTTTTTAGAAGACAATTTAAACATACCCCAAATTTCAAGAGATAGGTTGACAAAACAGAGAGAAAAGTAGGGTCAGGAGTACAAGGGGCATAAACTGAAAGAAATACAATATTCCTATTCTCCACTATTGTTTTTATATGTGTTATTCTACCGTCTTTATCACAACCTTAATCTAAACTAGTAACATTTAAAGTCCTCCCCACCAATATTAGGACACCTTTTGTTTTAGTATCCGAAGATGAGTGAGATACACCTTCCTAAAACTAATTATTACACCGGTGTATATCCTCCTCTTTCAAATGGGATTCTTGAACTAACACTATATCAATCTTTTTTCTTCGTAAAAAATCCAGAAAACCTGTACGTTTGTGAGGGCCATTTAGGCCATTAATATTACAACTCAGAATATTAAGGTCAGCCATAGGTATCAAACAGAATTACTGCATAAGACAAAATACAAGTTTGAAAATAAAACCAGTTGAGTCTACCATTAAACCACCCCCCACCCTTCCCGTTACTATTCAAAAAAACAAACACATTCTCATGAACTATGGCAGATCAAACCAAGAACAAACCTTGATCTGCCAGCACCCCTTAATATGGTCCGTGGCGTCAACAAAAACCTGCACATTACTGAAGCACTAACATTGGCCCCATAGTCACATATTGACTAGGTAGTATCGCAAAAAAAAAAAGAAAAAAAAAAGAAGGCATACAACTAAAACAAAGAAATCACATCATAATCAGTAAGCGATACTGTATGCACGATGAAAGCTTCTAGTAACTATGAATTAAGAAGTGAACATTAAAGTGAACAGTGAAAGACACAGTCACCTAACCATTTTTAGAGCATCTCTTCTCCTATTAGACAGCAAATGTCCAGCTGAAGTTCACTGAGAGTTGGTGGATCAAATCAAATCAAATCAAAACACTTTTATTGTCACATCATCACAGCACATGTGCCTTGATGAGTGAAATTCTTGAGAGCGTGCTCCATACAGTGCAGAAACAATTAACATATAGACAGTACCATTACATACTTACAGACTTATACAGATGATAATGTGCAATATACACATACATTTACATTTATGCATTTAGCAGACGCTTTTATCCAAAGCGACTTACAGTGCATTCAGGCTATACATGTTTTATCACTATGTGTGTTCCCTGGGAATTGAACCCACAACCTTTTGCGCTGCTAACGCAATGCTCTACCACTGAGCCACAGGAACACATGCATGCACATGCACATACATATACTCAGTACACACAGTGTACTGTTAGACATACTTACAGTTATCAATACACATTATACACCATATGTACACATTCTACATTATGTACACATATATACATACAGAGTAATATGCAAAGGTGCAGTAGATTGTACATAAGCTGGATACGCAAATGTCATGGATGTGCATTGGATGGTATCCAGTGGTAGCAGATAGATTGTTGTATTAGTGCAGTGTGTATGTGTAGTCCTGTTTGAACTGTGGAGTTAAAGTGCAGTGCGTGGCATAACGTAAAGTGGGAGTGTGCTGTAGGGTGTATTAGTTCTGACTGTTCATTAGCCTGATAGCCTGAGGGAAAAAGCTATCCCTCAGTCGGCTAGTGTGGGATCGGATGCAGCGGAGACGTCTTCCTGAGGGCAGCAGAGAGAACAGTCTGTGGGACGGGTGGCTGGAGTCATTGGTGATCCTCCGGGCTTTCCTTATACACCGCCTGGTGTAGATATCCTGGAGGGAGGGAAGCTCACCTCCAACAATGTGGCGGGCAGTTCGCATAACCCTTTGCAGAGCTGTGCGGTTGCCAGCGGTGCTGTTTCCAAACCAGGCGGTGATGCAGCCGGTCAGGATGCTCTCCACAGTGCAGGTGTAGAATGATCTGAGGATGCTGGGGCTCATTCCAAACTTCCTCAGCCGTCTCAGGAAGAAGAGGCGTTGATGTGACTTCTTCAGCACTGCATCTGTGTGAGTGGACCATGTGAGATCCTCGGTGATGTGAACACCGAGGAACTTAAAGCTGTTTACCCGCTCCACAGGTGTCTTGTCGATGGTGATGGGTGTGTGTTCTCTGCTCTGTCTCCTGAAATCCACCACCAGCTCCTTGGTCTTGTCGATGTTGAGTGAGAGGGTTCTCCTGACACCATTTAGTCAGGGTACTCACCTCCGCTCTGTAGGCCGTCTCATCGTTGTCAGTGATCAGGCCTATCACCGTTGTGTCATCAGTGAATTTGACGATGACGTTGGAGCTGTGTGTGGCTGTACAGTCATGTGTGTACAGGGAGTACAGGAGTGGGCTGAGAACGCAGCCCTGCGGAGCACCAGTGTTGAGGGTCAGCAGAGATGAAGTGTTGTTGCCCATTCTGACCACCTGACTTCTGCCTGTCAAAAAGTCCAGGATCCAGCTGCACAGAGATCTGTTTAGTCCTAGTCCACAAACAGCATCCTCACATAGGCGTTCTTGTTTTCCAGGTGGGAGAGAGCAGTATGCAGGGTGAAGGCAATAGCATCGTCTGTGGAACGGTTGCTGCGATATGCAAATTGCAGCGGATCCAGTGAGGCAGGCAGCACAGAGCAGATGTACAAGTAGTCTCTGATAAGTTTCTCAAAACACTTGCTGAAGATGGGTGTCAGAGCAACGGGCCTCCAGTCATTCAAGCATGTGATTTTATTTTTCTTTGGTATGGGCACAATGGTGGATTTTTTTGGATGAATGGGATCTGAGAAAAACTCTTGCTTCTTCTAGGGAGTATAGCATTTTAGGTTCACCTTGATTGAGAATGACCTTCAGTGTTGCAGGATAAAGAAGAAAATTCTGGATGCCAGCTTCTCTCATTTCCTTCCTAATTGGCGCAAATGCACTTCTTTTTGCGGTGAACAGAGAAAAATCTGGAAAGAAAGACAGCGTTGTTCCGTCGGATGTTTTCACCGGGGCGTGAAGTCTGGCGGCCCGCTTCAATCTCTTTGCCTGCCAGAGACGGGAGCCACGTCGGTAGTGATCTTTTCAAAAAGCCCATAGGGTCGTCCTTTTCGGAACCTCCAGGCAATCTGACCAGATGCAGATTGCTGCGCCTATTGCGATTCTGTAAATCCACAACCTGTTTGCTCGAGCGGGGCTACACGCCTATCGTGATCTGCGACAACTTTCTTTTGTTCTCTCATCTCCCCTGTAAGAAGATCCAGTTTAGAGCATAGCGACTGAACAACTGACATGTGAGAACCGAACTCGTTCCGCATCGCCATCAACTCCGTTCTTAGAATGTCCTCAAAGTGTGTAACAGTGTTCGCCATCTTGTCCATCATATCGCTCGCGGTCGGTAGCTTGGATTTCTTCTTAATCGGAGAAGCCGACGGAGACAACTCCTGCTGTTTCCGATTGTATGCCATCAGGGAAAGTATTATTAATGAATAAAACTTAAAATAAAACAAAAAAAATCAACAAAAAGGGGCCAAATGTACGGAGCTCTATTCTAGGTCACGTGACTCCCCAAGTGTGAGAGATCTTAAATGTTTGAGGTACTATCAGTGATTCTGCCAAATATGCCCTTTAGCAGTAGATATTACATAATCTGATGATGCTTCACATTATATGACAAAAAAAAAGAAAACGAAATTCTAATAATTAATCCAGATGAGGCTAATCTTGGTTTATTGATGTGAATGCAATGTGTGGAAAAAGCAGCCAATTTTCCCTAGAAGGCATGTGATTTGTTTCAAACATGTTACAATACTGCATATCTGAACTCTTGGTAGCTACAGAAGCTGTTAAAATGAACAAAATCCCTTCTTAAAAATATCCCTGAAATTAATTCAAATATAGAATCTTATGAATAGACTAGTGACCGAAAGGTAATGTGCCTCAGCCATTTCAGTGCATTTTTAGCACTCCGACAGGTATGTTTTATACATATTGTTTTGATAGAGGGAAACAATATACAATTCTAATTTCAACATTAATTATTATTTTGTTTTTTAAATTAAATAAGTATAGGCTGTATACAAAGTGACTCTGAAAATGAGTAATATTCAACAATCTGGAGCCTCATTGAGAACATCTATCTTTGGGACTGAATGATGCAGGGCATTGAAAATGAAGATTCCAAAAGAAAAGTTTATTAAGAACTAGAATCTAAAATCATATTGCAATATCTTTAATACTTCTTGAATTATAGGCACACAAACTTTGGAAAAATATTTATGGCACTATATTTATGGCAGGTAAGTTCAATGCAGTTATTTTTGACAGAAGGAAACAAGATGCATTTGTAGATTCAACATTATTTGTTCTTCAGACATTCCTCTTTAAAAGAAAAGAAGTATCATATTTTTGCAAAGTGAACCACATTTGGTTTTTGACCACTGAAAATGTGTACAATTTAACAATTTACTCCTGGAGCCATATTGAAATTCCAATATCTCTGGAACTAAACAATATAGGGCCTTAAAAATGAAGATGTCAAAAGGAAAGTTTAAGACCCACAATCTAAAGGGGTATTAAGATATCTTTAATACTTTTTGAGTTACAGGCCTGCAAACTTTGGAGAAAAAAAACTTGAAAAGTGCTCTTTCCACATTTTTGAATGGTCACCATTGGCACATAATGCAACAAAGATTGCTCAATTCAATAGATTTTACTAATAGACCTACCAATCTCTGTGTAAAAGTAACATTATGATGCCATCTTTCTTAAGTCACTTTTAAGAAAGTGTAATTTGAGCCCTGTAATTTGGCTCTGAATCTCAGGTGAAAATTGCCATTTTGACCCCCCTCTACAAAATAGTGGATTACTCAGTAAATATTCATCCTTGACATTTAATATTTTGGCTTTCATCACTATACATGTTTATCTTTCTTCAAAAAAAAAAATTAGCTAAATCAAAAATTTGAGCCGGGGACAAATGGTTGAGTTGACATGGAATGACCCAAGTGTAAAAACTGTGGGATTACAAATTATATTTAAATGTTTAACTTAGATTCTTATTATCAACTGTGCTCTGTCTCAATCAAGTCATGTTGATTGGCAGAGATTCAAAGAACCCAGACGTTGATTCAAAGAACCCCTGGCCCAGACGTTGATTCGTTAGGTTGATTGGATTAGTGTCTATCTTTCGGAGCCCCCTGGCCCAGACGTTGATTCGTTAGGTTGATTGGATTAGTGTCTATGCATTTGATTATTGGGTTTGTCTCCACCTCCAAGAGTCCCTCCTCCAGAAATGCCTATAAAATGACCTTGTAAAGTTGCTTGAGTTTGAGATTTCGATGACTACAGACCAACAGCTTGTGTTCTCAATAAAGAATCCTACTGACGATCCATCCGATTTCTCCTGGTCTTCTCTTCTGAGTTTTCTACACTTTAGAAGAACCAAGTTCACAACAGATGGTGCCGTGACCCGGATAGAGCTCCTCACCTGAATCCAGATTGAAACTTCAAGCTTAACAAAGATCTGACTTCGTTCCAGACTGAATCTTTCTGTACAACCAAGGGTTGGTGAGTGTCACTCTATCCAAAAGAACCTTTAAGACCAGTACAAATTTGTTATCCTCTGCGCCGTCAGAGAAGAGTTAACAGACAGCTGTAGGGTTTGGTTTAACTAAGTTTATCCTCTAAAGTTTTTCTTTTAGAGATGAAAAGTTTATCCTCTGTTCCAGCAGGGAAGAATTGTTTATCCTCTGTTCAGGCAGGGAAGATTAGCATCACATGCTAATATTTGTTATCCTCTGTTCCAGCAGGGAAGAATTGTTTATCCTCTGTTCAGGCAGGGAAGAGTAGCATCACATGCTAATATTTGTTATCCTCTGTTTCGGCAGGGAAGAATTTGTTATCCCCTGTTCTTTCAGGGAAGATTAGCATTACGCGCTAATATTTGTTATCCTCTGTTTCAGCAGGGAAGAACTGGTTACCCTCTGTTTTAGCAGGGAAGATTAGCGTAAAGTGCTAGTAATTTGTGTTATCCTCTGCTTTGCCAGGGAAGGTTAACAATAGTTGATGTGTTAACAAGCGTACCCTCTGTGGATCAGAGAAGTTTTAGTGTTTTGTTTTGTTTTTTGTTTAGTGTTTGTTTGTGTGGTACAGAAGAAACTTACAAAATGGTTAGAAGGAATGCTAGGCTGATTCCAACCACAGAAAAGAGTGGTCTTGCGACTCCTTTGTGGTCAGATAGTGAATTCAAAACGCTGTTAGGGGAACAAATGAACCTAATAGTCACTGAGAAAGTTAGACAAGAACTAACTCAGAAATATGAGATCCATCCAGACAAAACTTGGTCTGTAGAAGAGTGTAAAAAGGTACTAGGAGCATGTATTCGCAAGAACAATGTGAAAGGCATTATCTGTTGTCACAGAGAATTCAGTTTAACATTAGCCACACAACAGTCTCAGCGTAACTCAGAGCTAGAGAAACAGAACAATGAACTCCGTGCTAGAGTATCCACTTTGACTAAGAAATTGAACCTCAAGAAAGCTGCAGCAAAAACTGATGTGAAAGTTAGTCAGCCTGATAACATTTACCCTGATTTACAAGCGTTTTTTGAAACAGATGTAGCTCTCCAATCAGTAACTGATGTGCCTGTAAATTCAGTCAATGTGTGTGGTGCTAGGAGGAGATCTCAGGGAATTGAAAGTGTTCCTCCCAACTCTTCTGTTGTCCAAGTACAAACTGTTGCCAAAGCGCTAGGACCTAAAGATATAGAGAGACTATCCCAGAGCTTACCCTCAGCACGCACAAATTTTTCTGAATTTAGAAGAGCATTGATCAGCAAAATGCGTCTCTATGACATGTCGTTAACAGAAGTCACACAGCTGATGTCACAAATTCTAACTGAATCTGAATTCAACAGTTTTGAGTCTGCTGTTACTTCTGAACTACAACATGCCAGTAAAAGCGATTTGAGAGAAGGTGTTTTGAAAATTCTAAAGAATATCATGGGACCCAAAATAGACTGGTCCAGAATCACTAACTGTGTGCAAAGGAAAGAAGAATCTGTGAGTGAATATACTGAGAGATTTTGTCAGTCAGCTGTAATTTACAGTGGAATTGTTGATGACCCTGAAAGTGTGCTAGAGGACAAGGGACCCCTGGTTCGTATCTGGTCAGATGGCCTTGTAGCCGAATACAGAAAAGCTTTACCATTTTTAGATCTAACTTGGTCTAACAGAACTCTCAGAAGTAACCTAGACAGGTTAGCTACATGGGAAAGAGATGCTGATGTCAAGGCAAAAGTAAGAGTAGCAGCAGCTACGTTTAACACAACGAAACAAGACAATAGATGGTCTAAAAGAGAAAGCAAATGCAAATACTGTGAAAAATTAGGACATTGGGAGAAAGAGTGTAGGAAGAAGTTGCAAGATAGTAAAAGAAATGCTATGCATAATTCTGCTCCTTCTCAGCCTGCACACAACCCTGAAGTAGTTCCGCCAGTGACCACTGAAACTGTAGGTCAGCTAGTTCAGGCTCTTCTAAGAGCACAACAAGACCAAGAAAAAAACTAATTGTTGGGGCTGTGAGTAGCTACCTTTCCCCTGTAATCCAACACAATGACCAAAGAATTTTTGTGAAAGGTAGCATAAAAGAGAAAGAGATTGATTTTTTGCTTGATACAGGTGCAGAAATTACAGTAATCCCTACAAAATTGGCACAAGGTTTAAACATCCCATACAAGAAAACCAAACTTTGTTTAACTGGTGTAATAGGTGAAGATTCTGTTTTGTATGAAACTCCGCCCATAAAGGTACAATTTGGCCCAAAAACTCTGACTACAAAATTGCTATGCGCTCCATTAAATACAGGTGCAATTTTAGGCATGGATCTTCTGAGACAAATAAATCTAACTTTAGACATGTCCTCAGAATCTACTAGCATAAAAATTTCCTCAGCACAGATTTCTACCAATAATGCAACCCCTCCCGAGTATGCTTTCTTACAGAATCATCCAATTTGGGCTAAAGACAAGGATGATTGTGGGTTGTTGACAGGTGTAGAACCAGTTAAATTGACAGGAACTCCACCTCCGGTCACCAAACAATATCCGATTAATAAGGAAGCTATACAGGGAATCAAACTTATTGTAGAAAATTTGCTGACGCAAGGAGTGCTAGTTAAAACCAACAGTCCATGTAATTCACCCATATGGCCCATCAAGAAATCTAATGGGACATGGAGACTTACAATAGACTACAGAGTAGCCAATAAACATATTGATAAAATCACCCCCCTAGTGGCAGATCCATCTACAATTTGTAATGGCTTACCATTAGATTGTAAGATTTTTTCAGTAATTGATATGTCTAATGGATTTTTTTCTGTACCGTTGCACTCTGACAGCCAGCCATGGTTAGCTTTCACAGTTGACTATGAACAATACCAGTGGACACGATTACCACAGGGATTGCAAAACTCCCCAACCATATATCATCAGGCTGTCAGACGTGATTTGTGTGACCCAGAATGTCCGGTAAAACAGTCCACTATGATCCAATATGTCGATGATATTTTGATTGCCTCAACAGATCATGAGTAGAGATCGACATATATCATTTACCGATATTTTTCCCGATATTTAAGATTTTTCCATAATGGATATCGGTTTTGTATCATTTTCCGTAAATGGACTTGTGGGCGTTTTAAGAATTGCACGCATGCGCCATAAGCGCATCTGAAAGGACACCGTGCAATGTATTACTTGCTTTGCTGTAATTAGTAAATTTTATTTAACTAACAGCCATTAATGCACAAATTAGATGTGATACTATGCTTGAATGTATTTATGCGCTTGGCTCTAAAAATAGCAGTCAGTAAAATAATCCGTCAAGTCCTGTCCCATAAAGACGTAACTTTGCTGAATTAAATAATACAGCCATGAATGAGCGCAAGTTGGAAGTAAAAGCGCTGAATTAAATTCTCTCTCTGTTGTATATTTGCTCATCATTAGTCTCGTGAAGCCGCTTCATAGCTGTTCATCAGTGGGTTGATGCAGGAAATGCTTCACACGGCCACCGCATGAACTTTTAAAAATATTCACGATTAAAACACCGTAATTATATAAACATTTACTATATAACCATCAATTCCCTAATAAACATCCTAGTAAACACAACTCCAGTGTTTCCCACACATAGACTTTACCTGGGCGGGCCGCCCAGGTATATTAACGGCCGCCCAAGTATATTTGGTGACCATTTTTGTTTTTATTACTATTATTATCTTACCTTTTTATTTTTTTTTATCCGCCCGAGATAATGAAACCATCCGCGACGATTAACTGGTTGAAAATTCCCCAAACTGCTCGTTCTGTGTGCTCAGGAACTGTACTCCCTCAGCAAGCTCTCTCTCTTTATTTGGCGGGCTGCAACAATATCCACCACCCGCTGCCATCACTCCCGCCTCTCAACACAAGGCGCGACTTTCATTTTAGCAACTTTCAGACCTTGGCGGCTTTTTTCCCACAACAGGTACATACTGAAAACCTAGCGACTTTTTTTGAAAAAACCTTAGCTATCTCAATTGATTGCTCAGTAACGTTACTCCCCGCGAGTCGAGATCTGATCTCCCGGCGCATTCGACTCTCTCTGTTATTCTGTGCAGTGAGCGGCAGGAAGCCATTAATTTGTCCGTAACGCAGAAAATCGTCAGAAATATTTACAAAACAGCGTTTCCAAGCACCTTCGCTTACTGACTGTTTGGATTTTAAATATGAACATAATTCGTCTGTTAATATGCGCAACTTGTTACAGACGCAGACAGTCTGAATGAGACAAAACAGTAATACAGCCAAAACCACCGCATTTCGCTTTTTAGTGTAAGTTAGATTTATTGATTTTATCAGAGAGTTGCATTATAAATCAGGATTTAGGTATAGTGAGAGTGATTCCTGGTTAACATGTAAAATTAATGGTTCCTGTTTACTATTTATACTTGTTTAGTATGACAACAGAAAGTTAGGAACAGCTTTATTGCGTTGTTGTATTAATTACCGCCAATTTTATTTATTTTTTAATTGGTGAGAATTACTTTTATGTGCTTTATTTATTTTACCTGTTTGTTTTTTTTACCCTCGAAGATTTTATTTTTAAACAAAAACTGTTTAGTAACTGCACTTTTTATTTTTTGTCCAGACCCCTCTATTTATTGAAAATAAGATTTGTTTTGTTTTCACAAGGAGGGAGTTTGTTATAAATAAAATGGTTTGTTCTTCAGTGGTGTTGTATCATTGTGTCAAAAACACAAGTATAACAGTAAATAAATATCGGTTCTGCATATCGTTATCGGGCACATAAACAAACAAATTATCGGTATCGGTATCGGTTCTAAAAAATCAATATCGGTCGACCACTAATCATGGGTACATCAAACTGAATTGCATCATTGTTGGACTTTTGCATAAAAAAGGACACCAATGCCTTTCAAAAGCTCAAATCGCTAAAAAGCAAGTCACATTTCTGGGTCACTTGGTGCAGGAAATAGATCCATTACACAGGTAAGCTTCACAAAGCCATACCTGCCTACACCATAAAACACTCCGTCATTTTTAGGAACAACAGGTTATTGTAGACCTTGGATTGAGACTATGTATGCTCAGCCTCTCTATGATTTGTTGAAAGGCCATGGTAAAGATTCATACTGTTTGTATGGAAGAACCTCAGCTTTTAGATTTGAAGAGAGCACTAGTACACCAGCATTAGGAATTGCAATCTGTAGACCCTTTGTGCATCTAACACTTAGCTTTATGCTGCATCAATGCAAGATCTGGGGGCAGCTTACGCCCATCATTACTATTCCGGAAACTGACATAGTGTCAAGGTAGGGCCCATCCTCAGACAGTACAGGCAGTTCATCTAGCGCTTCAGGCTTCATCAGGAATGGTGTTAGGTCAACTGTAAACGTAAAATGCCCTCACGCAGTGTCCGCACTAATGAATCAAGCAAAAGTCACTTCTGTCACCTCCTCCCGTTGGGGAAATTGGTTAGCAACTCTCACAGCCCCGAATATTGTTATACAGCGTGCACCAGTCACGAACCCATCCTCATGTATGATGTCTGCAATGACTGAATTTGTGTTAGAGGGTGAAGGCGAAATGACTCATGATTGTGTTACGCTTACATATGCAGCGACAAGTGAAATAGCAGAAACTCCCATAGAGAACGCAGAATTGGAGTTGTTTGTTGATGGTTCAGCTCAAGTTATTGAAGGTAACAGACGAGCAGGATATGCAGTAACTTCCACCATTGAAGTAGTTGCTTCAGGTCGTCTTCCAGATCATTTTTCAGCTCAAGCTGCAGAACTAGTAGCCTTAACTAGAGCATGCACGCTAGCTTCAGGATCGGTTGCAAATATCTACACAGATTCCAGGTATGCTTTTGGGGTAATTCATGATTTTGGTGTCATTTGGCAAACCAGAAAATGTCTAACTTCTGCTGGATCCCCCATTAAGCATGCTGGATTAGTGAAAGATTTAATGTTTGCCATGAATCTCCCAAAGAAATTAGCGGTGATCAAAGTGAAAGCACATCTCACAACTAATACTACGGAAGCTAAAGGTAATGCTCTCGCTGATGTAGCGGCTAAACAGGCTTGTTTCTATGCAACTGTACAAGTGTGTTCAGGTAGTACAGCACAGAAGACAATTCTACCTCCTGAATCAATCGTTAATCTGTACAAAGACGTTCCTCTATATGAAGCATGGACATGGTTAGACAAAGGAGCCACTGTGGATTCATCCGGCTGCTGGACCAAAGGGGGAAAGTATGTTGCTCCCGAATCACTGTTGCCATATTTGGCTCAACAAATACACAGTTTGGGTCATAGTGGTCCAGCAACGATGAATCACAGGTTCTCAAATCAATGGTGGAATCCAAAATTCAGAAACGCAGCCACTGAAACAGTCAAGAGATGTGTTACATGTCAGAAAAATAATGATGTACCAGCAGCCACTACACCAGCAGCACATACCCCAGCTCCACCAGGGCCATTTCGTCACCTGCAAGTTGATTACATATCGTTGCCCCCTTGTAAAGGAAAAACTGACGTTTTGGTAGTAATAGACAAGTTCTCAAGATGGGTAGAAGCTTATCCAACAGGGCGTGCTACAGCTGCACATACTGCTAAATGTCTTGTCACTGATTTCATTCCCAGATGGGGATTACCAGATTGCATTGACTCAGATCAAGGTACCCACTTCACAGGACAGGTAGTCAAGGAAGTGTCTAGAATGTTGAAGATTAAGTGGAACCTTCACTGTCCCTATAGGCCACAAGCATCAGGACAGGTTGAACGATCAAACAGAACAATCAAAACCAGGCTAAGCAAAATGCATCAGGAAGGAGTACCATGGGTTGAAGCACTGCCCGCAGTACTGTGTAGTATGAGAGCATCACCTAACAGATCAGTAGGACTGAGCCCTCATGAGATTATTACTGGACGCCCAATGCAGATGCCAGGTGTGATTGATCTTAGAAATGCTGATGTGCACATTGCTTCAGATGCCCTGATCGCTTACTGTGAAAACCTCACAAAGGCAGTGCAGAGTGCCAAAGAGAGAGTTGAGTCGTGTTGGCAGACTCCACCAGAAGGGGGACACACAATCATCCCAGGTCAATGGGTCATGATAAAGGCGTTCAGAAACAAGCCATTAGAGCCTAAGTGGTACGGACCACATCAAGTGATGTTGATTACAGCTGCTGCAGTGTTGTGTCAGGGAAGGAAAACCTGGACTCATGTGTCACACTGTAAAGTTATTCCCCCACCTACAGGGATAGGATAGGACACACGGACCAGTGAGGAGCCCAGGGAAGAACCGAAAGCAACAGGCTTCGGGGGCGAACCCTGCGGTGAAGATTTCCTCATAGGCCTTTCCCCATCCAATAGTCCATCCTTTCCTCATCCAATAGTCCATCCTTTCCTCACTGTTCTTTAGGTGTCGCAGGAATTGAGAAATAGGGAAAGAAGGAACAACAATAGCAGACTATATTTGAACAGAGGATACAACCCTAATGTTTGCAGACTCTACAACAAATACTGCTATGTGCCGTTGTTCTCTTTTGTTTTGGTTTTTTTTCTTCCTCTGTGCAGATACCACTTGATGGCTGTCCTGAGATCCATATGCACCGCCCTTCTCACCTGCGGATGAAGCCACAACCTCTAGAAAACAACTAGACCCATTGCCGAGCCAACTATCACACAAGAAAGAGAAAAGAAAGAAGAAAGAAAAAAATACACAACGCAGAGACTCACATACGGGAACTTCAGTCATCCATCAACATGATCAAGATTTTCGTACTATTAACCATCATGGACATCACGCAAAGTGTAGACCCCAGAAACAACATATTCTTAGAGCTGATGAATATGTCAAGAAATGCCTTGTTTGCTGGAAAGAACGTTTGCATGCCGCACGCACCTTCAGTAGGAGCAGGAATCCCATGGGTGGCACACCCTATCTCCAAATGTGATACGTGTACCTTATTCGATCATCATACCAGTGGATTATACAACAAGGATACATGTCACAACGTAACAATTCCTCCAGCTTCTTCGTGTTGCATTCCTGGACTACCATCCTGCAACCTAACTTCAGCTACTCCCATCATGACAGATCTACTCATGCCAAGGATGTTCTATTGGTGCATGGAAAATCATGCTCCAGCATCGACTACACTGGGTGAAATTCCTCGTGAACGTTGCAGCTTTGTGATTGAAAGAAGAACCGAATTCGATGTGTACGTTACTACATCAGATACGAAAGAGGAGAATGAATTAAAAGAGTGTCTCTACGGGAACCCATCCCTACCGAAACTTTTTGCAATAAATCAGTGGTGTATGATTCCTCCACCGACTGGCACTTTGTGGTTATGTGGGACTTCTGTCTACAGCATCCTACCCAGCCAATTCAATGGCAGGTGCACCCTGGTTTATGTCCTACCAGCCATCAGAGAAAATACACACTCCACCTCAAGTTCTCCACATCTACAAAATTCAGCTTCTACCAACAAAGATGGCTGCATTCCAGGATTCACTTGTGTACAAACGTGGTGGTCAAGAACTCTTGGTGCATTAATCCCATCGTATGGTGTCATGCAGGCTCTCGATCAAGTCAGAAGCCTGTCGGATTCTGTACAGAAATTGGCCAATGATACGGTTTTGGCCCTGGGCAACATCAAGGACACTCTTGCCTCGCACAAGATGATGATCTTACAGAACAGAGTGGCCTTGGATTACATTCTTGCAACACAAGGGGGAGCCTGTACCATTATCGGTCCTGAATGCTGCACCGGGTTAATGGATCCAACAGAGAACTTGAACAAAATCCAACAAGACATTCTTGGTCTTTCAGCAAAATTACACCAGATGACTGAAGATAATTATTCATGGTTCGGAAACTTGTTAGGTAAACCCTGGCTGTGGATCAAGGAAATAGCAATTCTGCTGTTGTTTCTCCTACTTGCGTACTATCTATGCATCCACAGTATCAAGTGTTTCTTTCAGCAAATGACTCCCGCCTCTCACGAGGAAATGACAGTTCCAACCAGAAAAGATTATTACCCGTAAGAACTTCACGGACCCTAATTGCATGTTTTGTTTCTGTGTCAGCATGCAATTACATATAAGCAACACAGAACAGGTACAATGTGCCTGTAACGATTACAAGTTACAAGAATTAACTTTCAAGTGTCTAAATTTGTATTTTGTGAGAGTTATTAGAACTCTCAAAGGGGGAATTGTGGGATTACAAATTATATTTAAATGTTTAACTTAGATTCTTATTATCAACTGTGCTCTGTCTCAATCAAGTCATGTTGATTGGCAGAGATTCAAAGAACCCAGACGTTGATTCAAAGAACCCCTGGCCCAGACGTTGATTCGTTAGGTTGATTGGATTAGTGTCTATCTTTCGGAGCCCCCTGGCCCAGACGTTGATTCGTTAGGTTGATTGGATTAGTGTCTATGCATTTGATTATTGGGTTTGTCTCCACCTCCAAGAGTCCCTCCTCCAGAAATGCCTATAAAATGACCTTGTAAAGTTGCTTGAGTTTGAGATTTCGATGACTACAGACCAACAGCTTGTGTTCTCAATAAAGAATCCTACTGACGATCCATCCGATTTCTCCTGGTCTTCTCTTCTGAGTTTTCTACACTTTAGAAGAACCAAGTTCACAACAAAACCATGTGAAAGTTATAACAAATATTCCTTTTGGGTTTTATGTATTATACTGTAACTCGATGAGGAATATCTTTATATCAAATGATAGATTATGGTGAGTTTGGGCTCTTTTTTTTTTGTTATCAACAATTTTTTATTTTCATTTTTTTACAAACAACACAACATAATATCCAAAATAAAACAAAACAAAACAGCAGACACATACTCAACATCTAAAAGTTCAATCAAAAGGGAGGGAGAGAGGGAAGGACAACAAGAACACAAAAGTCACTCCTTTAAATAATCACGTACATTCAGTAAAAAACACTGCCAAGCCTCAATGGTTGAAGGCCTGGCCCCACCGACTCGCGCCGTTGTACACTCACATGAAACAATTTGCAGGAGGCTACGGATCCAATATGCCTCTCTACACATGTGTGGTGTAAACCAGTTCTGAATTATTGTCTTCTTCACAGCTGTAAAACCAGCAAACAACATTCTCTTTTGCATTGAACTAATACAGAGATCAGAATCATCATTAAGAAGACATAAACTTGGGTTAACAGACCAATCAATTCTCAGTAATGATGACAAAACCAGGTTTACATGTGTCCATAGACTGATGACGACAGGACATTCCCAAAACATGTGCAGAAAAGTGCCTGATGATGTAGTGTTACATATATGGCAGTTCAAATTTGACTGCAGTTTCATTTTAAATCTTTTGTAAGGAGTTATGTATGCTCTATGAATGACTTTGAAGTGAATAAGACGATGAGCCAGATTTTTAGATGTTAAGCTGAGATTAGACCACACTCTCTCCCAGTCGACAGATAAATTAAGATCAGATAATTCCCTATTCCAAATAGTTTTAATAGAAAGAGGTTTTGTAATACAATCAATAATTTTATTATATATTAAGGAAACAGATGGCCGACCAGCAGATGGTGCAATCCAGTCCCGCATAGGATGAGAGGAAATGGAAGAAGACCAAGGAACGCCATACGCTTTGAGAGCAGAACGTAATTGAAGAAAAACAAAATATGCAGATGCTGGTAGACAAAATTTGGCTCTCAATGCCTGAAATGAACAGAGGCCCTGGTTATCATACATATCACCGCACGTGTTCACACCTAAAGAGGACCAAGAGGGTTGGACAAATGGACGATTTCCACATACAAAGTTCAAATTGTGCCATAAAGGTGTACTGTTACAGAATTTGAAGGGTCCACCTATCCGACGTTCAACCGTTTTCCAGATTTTAATAGAGTTAGCCACAACCGGACCAAATTTATAATTATCCCCTTTTTTTCCTGTGCCAGTAAATAAAATATCTTGAAGTCTATTTGGTTTAACCTTGTCAGCTTCAATCACCCTCCATGAAACTGTAGATTGAGGATCAACCCAATTATGAAGGGCCTTAAGCTGGAACGACCAATAATATAATTCAAAATTTGGTACAGCCAGTCCTCCTGCGCTATTAGGATGTTGTAATGTGGTAAGTTTAATTCTGGGACATTTATCATTCCAGATAAACTTAGAAATTATGGAGTTGATCTCCTTAAAGTAACCTGGAGGGGGAGAAAGTGGTAGCATAGAGAAAAAAAAATTAAATCGAGGTAACAAATTCATCTTAACAGTGGAGATTCTTCCTTGGAGAGAGACTTTAAGATTCTTCCATCTTTGAATGTCATTTTTGACCTTAACGAAAATGTTATTAAAATTGTCTCTGGCAATCTTATGAATGTTTTTATATATGGTAATGCCCAAATAGATGAAAGATTCCTTAATAGGGATAAATGAGGGAATAGAAAAATTAACCTTAACATTGTTAATTGGCATTAAAGCAGATTTGCTCCAATTTATTTTATATCCTGATAGGCTACTAAAATGATCAAATTCCTTAATTACACTAGAGACTGAAACATCAAAGTGGTCTAAATATAGAATAATATCATCAGCGTATAATGAAATACAATGATTATGGTCATGAATCTTAATCGATACTTCAGATTTCCTAATGGCTTGTGCTAAGGGTTCGAGAGATAGACAAAACAATAAGGGGGAAAGTGGACACCCCTGTCTCGTTCCCCGCTGTAAAGGGAATGAGGGGGAAATAATATTACCAGTTATGACTGATGCTGCAGGTGAGTGGTATAATGTCTTAATCATAGAAACGAAGTGTTCACCGAAGCCGAAACATTGCAGAACTGCCCACATATAATTCCACTCTAGCCTGTCAAAGGCTTTTTCTGCATCAAGTGAAAAGACCGCACAAGGTGTTGGGTGGGAGTCCGCAAAGTCAAGAATATGAAGGAGTCGACGCATATTGTCAGATGCATTGCGCCCCTTGATGAAACCAGTTTGGTCCTCCTTGATCAGACTGTGAATTACCTTCTCCAAACGAGAAGCAAAAACTTTAGCATAGATTTTTAGATCACATGGGATAAGCGAAATCGGTCTGTAGCTGGAACAATCTAATGGATCTTTCCCTTTTTTAAGAAGTAATGAAATCAGTGAAGTTTTTTTATCTCTATGAAATGCCCCATGTTCAATTGCAAAATTAAATGAGTTAAGCATAAGTATCCCTACCAAATCCCAAATTTCTAAATATAATTCAGGGGGGAGACCATCTAGACCCGGCGATTTGCCCTTTTGAAGGCTTTTTAGAGAGACGTGAAGTTCCTCCAAACTTAATGGGGCCTCCAAAGATTCTTTATCCATCTGTGAGATCCGAGGCAGTTCCAATTTATCTAAATACTGCTTACAAATTGGTTCATCAAAATCTGTTTCGGCTTTATACAGATTTGTGTAAAAACCTTTAAATATGTCATTAATTGCCACAGGGTTCGTAGTGACCTGATCATCCGATGATTTTATTGCGCTAATATATGCCTTAGACTCGCATTCTTTCAACCTAAGGGCCAATAAATGACTAGGTCTCTCTGATTCAAAATAATATTTTTGTCTAGTCCTATGTAAAATAAATTCTGCCTTTGAGTGTGAAAGTAAATCATATTCTTCTTTTAAAGAGGACAGCTGTGTAGCCTGTTGCTCAGTAAAATGTTGTTTTTGTAGGTTTTGTAATGATTGGATTTTATTTTCTAATTGTGTAAACTGGTGAGTTCTCGCTTTGGCAAGAGTAGAAGAGAAAGATATACAGAAACCTCGTATAGCACACTTAGTTGTTTCCCACAGTATTTGAGGATCCACATCAGAGGGCATATTAATTTCAAGAAAGTCCTTAATATATTCTTTTAGAGAGGTAATAAAAGTCTGATTACTTAATAATGATATGTTAAAGCGCCATCTAGGTGACTTGGCTTTGACATCGGAAAGAGGAACACTGCACAACATAGCAGAATGATCAGATAATAAAATTGGTAATATAGATATAGAGGAATTAGATGAAATTAAAGATGGGCTGAGAAATATGTAGTCTATCCTAGAGAAAGTCTTGTGTCTATTAGAAAAAAAAGTGAAGTCCTTAGCTTTAGTGTTCTGAATTCTCCATAAATCGATTAAGTTGAGCTCAGTGATAAATTTATTCAATAATTTAGAGGATGGATTGGCTGTTGTATCAGATTGAGACTTATCTAAAGCAGGATTTATGACAGCATTAAAATCACCACCCACCACTAGAGGGCAATCAATCTCCTCAAGTAAAGTTTTGGAAATCTGTGTAAGGAATGCACTGTCTGTCTCATTCGGACCATAAATAGAGACCAATGCTAACCTATTATTATATATTTTACCCTTCTCATCACTACCAAGGTGTTCAATTGTTAAATTTAACCTTTCAGGATATCTGAGCGCAGGAAAAAGCTATTAATTTGTAATACTTATTCTGTCATGATTGTTTTAAATGTGTCCATCACAGGAGATAGATTTACAAATATTCTAATACACGTTCTTTTACACGAATTTAAACCATTCACATTCAGAAAAATATTTAAAGATGAGAATATTCATAATCCCAAGTGCACAATAAATGCGGCACTTCCATTCCGATCGTAAACACTGAGCATTTTAGATACCCTCCCTTTAGAAATAATGTAAAATAGATAAAAGTATAAATGTCCGTAAAAAACAGAAACAACATAAAAATGTGAACACGCAACCATAAACAAAGATGCGCCCGATCAAGCAACAAAAAACAGTGATAGGTTGTGACTCAATGTCACGGCCCCTCAAGGAAGGAATCCACTTGGAAAGATTAGCTCGGAGGAAACTAGCTGCATCTGGACCTTCCATCCCTTCTGGGAGTCCCTCCTTTGTGCCGTTGCTTACCAGTCTAACATTGTTCCGCCTGCACCTGTCCTCCATATCTGTCATCTTCTCGGTGAGTCGCTCCAGCTGATCCTTTAAGTCCGTGACTGTTCTCTTATCTTCCCGCGCCGCTGCCCGAACAGAATCATTGCGGTCACGTGTCTGCTTCGTCTTGGTAACTATGGCCTCAAACTCCTCTCTTAGCTCTTTAACAGACTTATTGGTCGCTAGTATGTCCTCATGCAGTTCGCGCAATGCTGGAATCAGCACAGAGTCCATCGCATCTCTTACTGCCGAGTTCACAACCGAATTCAAAGTGCTTTGGTGTTCTTTAAATGCTAGTTCAATGCGGCTAGCAATAGCACTGTCCAGCTCTTCACTGGAGATGGCTGAATCTCTGAATTTTTTCTTCATTGGCAATTGCTCAATCTCCCTTTTCCGATCTCCTTTGTCTGCCTTAGCACTCATGATGGGTCTAATGCAGAGTGGTTCAAATTTCACTGACAGGATCGCAAAATATTTAGCAAAGTGAGCGGAGCGAAAAACTAAGCCTGCATCACCGTCGAGGGGTCACGTGATCCTAGTTTGGGCTCTTTTTAATAAGGAGAATTTTCTGAAAATAAAGTCATTTAAAATGCCATTTTCCACGTTCTAAGCATGTTTCATGAAGATATGAATGAAAATGCAACGCGAACATTACCTTTTTTTATTTAATGGTTTTATGTGTGTGATAACATCATAAGGAATATCTTTAGATCTAATGAACAAATTATGATTGGGTTCCTTATAATCGGGAGTATTTTCTGAAAACAATGACATGCAATTTTCCATGATCTATGCATGTTTTATGAAGTTACGAACAAAAGCGCAAAGTGAAGGGTACAGTTGTTTTATGTGTTATAGCTCTATGAGCAATATCTTTGGATCTCATCAATGGATTATTGTGATTTGGGGCTTTTTTTTTTATCTGGAGAGTTTTCTGAAAATATTGATGTGCAATTTTCCACCATCTATGGATGTTTCATTAAGTTACGAATTAAAATGCAAAGTGAAAAATACAGTTGTTTTTCTTTGCTGTGCCTCACTTGCGCCTGTCTGGTTTAATGTGTTATAGCTCTATAAGGAATATCTTTCGATTTGATCGACAGATTATGATAAATTTGGGCTCTTTTTAATCAGGATAATTTTCTTAAAATAATGCTGTGCCATTTTTTTCAATATCTCATGTTTCGTGAAGTTACAAGCTAAAAAGCCACAAGACCACAACCTCCGATTTATTTATTTATTTTTTGCTAAAAATGACCATGAATTTAACGGTAAAAGACTGTAAAAATGCTACAGTAAAAACCTATTAATTGGTTAACGGTAAGTTCCCCTACTATATACGGTGAAAAACTGTATTAGACATTACATGTAATTTTAAACAATACTGTTTTTGGAAGTGAAAAAGAACATATAATTTACAGTGAATAACAGTTAATTGACATTCCCAGATTTCCCTGCGTTACATTTCGCATTTAATGTTTTTTTTGTTGAAATAATTGTTTCTTAGATTTTTCTTATCAGTTGTGTACATTAGGGTTGTATGTTACATCTAATGTTGTTAAATTAATGTCTATTGCATTATTTCAGTTTCATGTGTGTTAACATGATGGTGTTTAGTGTTTGTGTGAATGACACTGTGCACCTTCTACAGTATATATGTTAATATTTAAAAGCTGCTTGTGACGGGCTTTGGTTCATCATGTGACTTTCTCATCACCACCTGCTCTTGGTGGTTATCAGTGTATTACAAAGTTACAAAACAGATTTTAGTACTTCCATAAATTGGTATATTAACATTATATCAGTTAATGAAATTACGGTATTTAAAGGGGTGGTTGACTGGTTTTTTTCTAGGCTTGATTGTGTTTATGGGGTGCAGTCTAGCATGTGTTCATGCTTGGTTTTTTTAAAAACGCATTATTTTTCACATAATTTACCTTTATTCCACACCTCTCTGTCCCTTCTCTGACAAACGCCTCGATTTATTTCCTGGTTTTATGAAGCTCCTCCTTCAGAAATACGCGATGGGCTGAGATTGGTTAGCTGGCTCAGTGTGTTGTGATTCGCTAAACCGCCTCTACTGCACGTCTGAACGTCCCGCCCCTCGCCTCAGTGGCATGTGCTCCGGTTGAATTGTAAACAGTGGCGTTGTCTATAATGCTTATCAATTTGAGCCCGATTGAGACCCAGAGGATATTAGTGAAGAGGATCGCGCAGAACCTGTGCAAGCACGGCTCTTAATGGTATGTTTGGTTGTTGTTGTCTCATACTTTTAAATACGCTGCTATTTGTAAGTGCTACTGCTCCTGTTAGCTTTTAATATACGGTTTTATCCTGATTAAAGCTTTAATACAGCACAGCAACCGCAGGCGTGTCCATTTATAATGCTTCTCATTGCTGTGTGAAAATAAGTGTATAATTGGAACAGTTTGTTGGAGCTTATCTGACGATCTGAATGAGAGAGAGGGAGAGAGATGCAGAGCAGGGCGACACGAGTAACAGTATTAAGAACCGCTGCTTTAATGATTTTGAAACTTGTGAATCCATTAGAATCGTTAGAAGACAGAATCGCGATTCATATGAATAGCTTTTTACGTACATCCCTAGTTTTCTCTTCCTCTTCTCTAAAGCAGCGCAGCATGGCATCGCCCCCTTTGCTGCTTGTTCCCAGGGGCGGGGTTTATCTGGGTCTGTGAAGTATCAGACCCGGGAAGTAACTCGTTGTAGTCCCTTACCTGTCGTTTTTGTAGGCATTAAACTGCCAGAATTTTAAAAGACGATATCTCCGTTTGCATTGAACTTTCAGCGCCGCAACTCTGCAGATATTGTTTATGCTCAAACAGCAACATTACACACTAACTAATGTTAAAAAAGTGAAATCGCAATCAACCACCCCTTTAAATGTGTCACGTTTCTGTTGTGTTTTGCCATGTCTTCCTTTTGACCTAGTTTTCCTTAGTTGCCCTGTTTAGTTAATTAGCTCCACACCTGTTTCTGTTTCAGCCCTGATTACGTTTAGTATTTAAAGCCTGTGTTCTCACCTAGTCCTTTGTCTGCTATTAGTTTGATGCATGTGTTTGCTACCCCTTGCTCCTGGATTTTCTGTTTGATTTTTCATTAAAAGACTTTATTTGTATAATCCTTCGTCGTGCGCTTCATTAGCAAGCACCCGTGACAAAATGTAAATTTAAGTTAAATCCAAATACTTTTTTTACCGTAAATTTTACGGCATTATTTTTTTTTTTTACAGTGTACATGTTCTCTTCTTTTTGTGTGTCATAGCTCTATGAGGAATATCTTTAGATCTAAATGATGGATTATGGTGAGTTTGGGCTCTATTGAATCGGGTGAATTTATGTGTCATTTTCTATGATATATGCATGCGAAATCGCCACATGAAAGATACATTAGATTTTTTTGCTAAGCTACATGTTGCAATTGCAGTTGTATGTGTGTTATACATTCATGAGAAATATCTTTAGAAATAATTGACGGATTATAGTGAGTTTGGGCTCTTTTTAATCAAGAGAATCTGCTCTAAATAATGGAAATCTGAGCATAATCTGAGCTGTATGATGTTTTTGACATGTTAGAGAACATGGCACAAAAAAACACATTTTATAAAGTATGAAAACATTTTTTTTTAAAGCTCAGACTCCAAGCTTTCAAACGATATCCATTTTTTGTTGATCCATCCAGTGGTTTATAAAATATGATTAGTAATATTTTCCCGGTATAGAGGGAAAATCGTTAAGATTTGATTAACATAATTACATTCATAGATCTAAGCTTTAAAAGGATACCTATTTTGTATTATTCCATTCAGTGGTTGCTTAGTAATTTGATTATGAATTTTTTCGTGGGGGAGGTGTCCCACCGGAGGGTGGGGACATCAATCTGACTTATAATTCACACCATGGTCACTGATTTGGGCAGAGTAGAACCGGTCCCCTGAATGAGCCTGGTTTCTCCCAAGATTTCTTTTTCCATTTTTGTCACATGATGAAGTTTGGGTTCCTTGCCACTGCTTCCTTTTGGCTTGCTTAGCTGGAGTTTAAAAGACACTTAAAGGGATAGTTCACTTTGAAATTAAAATTTGGTATCTATCAGCTTACCCCAAGGGCATCCAAGATGTAGGTGTCTTTTTTTCTTCAGTAGATCCAATTTTGATGTTTTTAGGTGAAACCGTTCTAGTCTGTCAGTCATATAATGGCAGGTATAGGTCACTGTCTCTATAAGAGGGAAAAAGAACATGCACAGAGAAATTCAAATTAAACAATTCCCCATCGTAACTACACATTGATGGCCTAAGACACGAAACGAGCGGTTTGTGTGAGAAAACGAACAGTATTTATATCGTTTTTTACCTCTTGTACACAACCATGTCCAAGTGATCTGAGTGCGCACACACATCCGGTGTGTGACGTGAATGAAACGGATACATGGAGCGCTCGTATAGAAATACAATGCATGACAGCAAGCGGGTCTGCTTAAAAGAAGTCATCATTATCCTAGAGTAGACAGTTCAGAAACGACACGAGCGATGACAGTGCGCGTCTTCCAACAAGAAAATACCACGAAGTTGCGTCAGCACCACGCTTCAGACACGCCCTCCGTCAAGCGTTGACGCCGACGCCCCGTGTGAATGCAGCGTGAGCCAGAGCGCGCGCACATACACGTCACACACCGGATGTGTGTGCGCACTCAGATCACTTGGACATGGTTGTGTACAAGAGGTAAAAAACGATATAAATACTGTTCGTTTTCTCACACAAACCGCTCGTTTCGTGTCTTAGGCCATCAATGTGTAGTTACGATGGGGAATTGTTTAATTTGAATTTCTCTGTGCATGTTCTTTTTCCCTCTTATAGAGACAGTGACCTATACCTGCCATTATATGACTGACAGACTAGAACGGTTTGACCTAAAAACATCAAAATTGGATCTACTGAAGAAAAAAAGACACCTACATCTTGGATGTCCTTGGGGTAAGCTGATAGCTACCAAATTTTAATTTCAAAGTGAACTATCCCTTTAATATTAAGTAATATCATGGATTTGATGGCACTGGCACTATCAGATGAGAACAAAACCCAAACTAAATTGAGCTGAATAATTAAACTATTGTGTTCTGAAAAGCTATTTTATAGCTTAATCTAATATAATTTATTATTTTTTGTCACTGTTATATGTTATATTATATGTTATGAAGGGTGTAATATATGTATCATATATTATCATATATTGACTTGTTCTTTCAAGAGACTGAAAGTTCAAAACTTTACAATAACATTTTCTTGTCAATAGCAACAGATCATTTGACTAATTTATGAACGCAAATACACACCTTTTTAGCCGAAGTGCAGTCTGTATATTCCAGTTGTCAATAAATGATTTAAAACTTGTCGCTGTCTGTGGATAAAGAAAATATTTGTTTTATAGTTCTTGGTAAGAGAGATTCATTTTCTAATGCTGTGTAGCATTAGAAAATGCTGTACTTAATACACTGTTTGCTTGGCCTTCTCAAAAGTAGTGAACAAACCTCTATCTCCCAGATGCGAACATTGGAACAACATACCTACATTTCACTACTGATTATACCCTGTATGATTGTGTATGTGACAAATAAACAAGAACCTTGAACCTTGAGATGAGGTCCCAGGACACTTCTCCCATTTCATGCTCACCACTGACTCCATACCCCGCTGCATTATGTATGGCATCCGCTATAAATGGGGGGGGGGGGGCATTTACTCTACAGCACTATCAATTTTAGATAATGTTTAAGGACATCCACACTATTAAATTTTGATGACTTTCCAATCTTTCATTATTAATCAGGCATTTCTCTCAGCCAACACAAATGGTGGCGGGGGCAAAATCAGCAACAACAGTTCTTGTCTGACACACTTTATTCAGTTCATGGAGCTCTCTCCTAACGAGCTGATGATCTGAATCAGTGATCATGTGTAAGGACATCCATACTAATAGATTTCCATGACTTTCATTATTCCATGGCATTCATTAGACTTTTATGTAAAATATTTTTTTTGGAAAATAACATTTATATGATTTTTCTTATATTGTATCAATAAATGTATCCAGCAAGAACTTTAATGCACAAACTGAGATTATCATGATGACTTTCTTGCAAGCCAGTTGCACTCTATACAATCACTCACAAAGAACAATATATAGCTGAAATAGATGGCAGCGAACTAGAAAAACTTATATTAACTAAAGGAAATTTCATGACTTTTTAAAGATAAGGAGTATTTTTAATGGTAAAATGACTTTCTCCTATCCCAGCTAAATGTGCAAACACTCTGTGGCACACTCAGAACATTTCCCTATTTGTCTGAACATCTCAGCTAGTGTCACAGGAAAACTGTCTCAACCAGTGGTATAAGTTTGGAGAGGAACTATTTGACAGATTGGGAAAACGTTTTTTTTTTTTGTAATTCCATTTAGGAAGGGCTTCCGGTGTAAAAACCTGTGCCAAATAATAAATAGATAATTACGCTATGGAGACCCCCTAACAAGAGAAGCCAAAGGAGAGAGTTCTATAATTCCATTTAGAAAGGGCATGTGGCATAAAAACTTTGTCAAATGGCTGTGTGGATAATTCCGCTGTGACGACCCCTGATGGGAGCAGCCAAAAGAGAAAGTGTTTTGCAATTTCATTTGGTGATGCTAGTGATACACACTTCATGTATCTTTTTTCCCATGATTTTTCCAGGTCTGAAAATCACAAATTCAAAATTCCCTGGCATGTTCTTTTAAATTACTTTAAAATTACCAGCCACTTGGCTGTACAGTTAGTCACATGCCAATACGGAATGACCTTTATTAATGTTTTGGAAAAGACCTATATATTTCTGTCTCCAATGGACAAGAAGAAATAATATTTGAACAGCTAGTATGTCTTAGAATGGCAACTCATAACACGCCCCAAACCCCCCACCCCCATCCGCTTACCGAGGGTCCAAGCGAAGTAGAACTTGGGTCTGGCTGCCTGGACAGAAATGAAGGCATAGGCCAATCTTGTGATGAAAGAGGCCTCGCTGATGAATTGTGGGTCCACATTGTATGTTATGGGGAATGCTTTTTTGATTATGAAGAACCAGATCAGACAGCAAGCACACACAAGAAGCTTATAAATCACAGCCCTCTGTACAAGAACAGCAGGAATTCATCTCAGTGGACAAAATTAATACTTGAGAATTTCTTGGGAAATGTGCAAGACAATTGATTGTAGTTTAATTACTCTAATTGACAGAAACTTTAAAAGGTCAAGCATTGCTTAATTGATCCTTACAACATTGCTTCAACAAATAAACATACCATTAGGGTGAGCGATATGACCAAAATCTTACATCACAATATGAGTAATTTTATTTCACTGTAACAATAATATATAGCAATATAGTTATTTTTGCTTTGAAGTGCCCCTATTATGCCATTTTTAAGATTCCTAATATTGTTTTAGGAGTCTACTACAATAGGTCTACATGCATAGAAGGTCAAAAAATGCTTTAGTTTTCTTAAAATATGTATTTAATATCACCTCCATTTTCCAACAATTCTCAAACAATTAGTTAGAAGAAGTTCTAAGATTCAGTTTCTCTAAACCCCTCCTTTTCATGAGCCTACTCTGCTCTGATTGGTCAGATGGCCCAGTCTGTTTTGATTGGTCTACCGCATACAACGCATGTCAGAAACAATATGCTCATTGTAATAGTTTCATAGTTTGAACGCTTGATAGAAAACAAACATCAATTATTAATCATACTTATAGGTTGTGATTCAGTGGAGCCCGCTGGTCCAAATAACTGTATACTGAGCCATCAGCAAGCATTTTGTGAATCCCATGTTGAACTCCCCGAAATTAGAAAATACATTTCTAATTTATCTACAATGGGGTTGTACTGCTGTGGTACAGTGGAAAATGTTAATTTTAACCAATGATTCTTTGTAGCCCCTTCATTTGGAAGTGAAAATAAAACAAATTTACTTTCATAGCATCTTCTCGACATGATGTTTACCACACAAACAAGCTACAGTGTTTGAGGGTGGGTCAAGTTGTTCGTAGCCTGCCAACGTAGAACATAGGCAGGCATTATGCAAATGTGTTACCATGGTTACATTCAGTGAGGGGTGTAACTAATTACTAAGTAATTATTTACTGTAATTTAATTACTTTTCTCTTAAAAAGGAAAGTAAGGGATTACTCTTATTTTTTTCTGTAATTTAATTACAGTTACTTCTTATGTAATTGAACTTAATACTGTGTATAGACTGAACTTAATACTGTGTATAGATTGTACACCATTTATACACAATACAATAGTGGATTTAACAAAAATTGAAAGTCTAACCTTAAAATGCATGCTTTATGTACACTGAAAAATAAAACTTGTAAGATTTACTTGATAAAATCCTCGTAACAATTTGCACTAACACATTTTAAGTAAATTTGACCTGTTATTGTTGAATAAAATTACATATAAAACAATAAGTGAGATTTACTTAATTTTTATTTGGCAAGTTTTTGTACACATATATTTTAAGTAAAATGTAAGTATTGTAAAATCTACTTAATTAACTAAGTTCGGGTAAAATTAGTAGAGGAAATAAGTAAATTTAACATGGCCAGTTAGAGTTTGATGAGTAATTTTTACTTAATTATTTTAATTTAGATCTGCAATACATTTCACTAAAAATGTATTCAATCGATGTAGCACTGGGAAACAACCATGCTATTAAAGCATGTGATTCACTTACAATCATGTAAGTAAACAGCTTGTTATCCTTTTAAGATAATATGTCCACCCCAAATGAACACAGAGACCTCAATACTTGGTACACCATACACAATGATGGTGACAATCAGTGGATAGTGTCAGTGAGTATAAATGGGTAATTTTGAGTAGAAAATCAACTCCAGATGTCACAAAACAGTATATTACTAAGCCTAACAACAAAAGCAACCATAAAACTGTGTAAATATAACTCAAAAACAGTGACAAATTTAACCATTTTAATTATTCATGCCCCAGTGCATGATGGGAAAAACGAGATCATAACTTTGTATTTACTTAAAGAATCCTTGTAAACATAAACTATTCCAAGTAAAATATACTTATGTTCAAACTTTAATTTCTACAAGCTTAAATTGAGTACTAATATAGAATTTACTTAATTTTTTTAAATTCTTGCCTGAACTAAATTATTTAATGTAGAAATTACATTTGTTTTTATGTAGTATTTACTTCAGCACAAAATCATTTTTATCAGTGTACCCTTCGCACTTTAAATACTTTGGTGAGTTAATAAGAATATTCGTAACACTTTCGTGTCCAATTCCCACTATTAACTTGTTGGTTATTGAATATTACTGGGATATTGGCTGTTTATTATTACTTAAAGAGCACATATTAATGTCTTATTCTGCAAGACCTTATTCTAAATCCTTAATCCTACCAATTCTTAAACTTAACAACTACTTTACTAAGTATTATTAAGCAGTAATTAGGAGTATATTGAGGCAAAAGTCATAGTTAATAATGAGAATTGGACTCTAATCTAAAGTGTGACCAGAATAATTTATGTAGTTACTTGAAAGAATTAAAAACAGTTTCATGGCTATCCTTGTATCATTAACTTGTCGAGGTTGATACAGGATTTAGAAAGTAATTAAATACTTTTTGGAGAGAGTAATTTGTACACTGTAAAAAAAGTCACCCGTTTCAACAAAAACTTAAGTTTTTTGGCTGCCTTAAAATTTAAAGCTAAATAAACTTAAAAGTACAAGTCATTTCAACTCACCATTTTAAATCTTGCCTATGCTGAATTGCTGTATTGAAGTTGATTTGACAATATTTGCTGTTTCAACTTAAGTTCAAAAAAGTTTTATCATTAATTTTCTAGTTATGATAATGTAAACTTTATTTTAGAAACAGATAAACAAAATACACTACATTTGTTTGAAACATTTAAATATTATTTTTTTCTTGCAGTGTTTATAAACAGGTTCTTAATATTAAGAACAGTACACAACCTGCCTGTGCATGCTAATGTGTGAATGCCAGTATATGTATACAACAAGGACACAAAAGTAGCAAAAAACTGCCAAAGAACTGTCATACAAAGCTGAAAATATACTCATACCTCATGGGAAACAACCACTGAGACAAGCTTGAAAAAAAAAACACAAATGTCCATAACAGTCCGTTTTTTCTTGCACATTTAAAAGGAGAAAGGTCCTGCAGTGCACCATCGTAGTCTTCGTATTAGGAGGCCAGCTTGCATGCCCTTCTTGTGTGTATGAAGTGACTTTCCAGATGCACTGTAGATTAAAGACCCATCTCTTTAACCTGGCTTACACATAACACACTTACACATTTCTATTATTCAAAACCATTAAAGGATTGTTAGGCTGCATTAATTAGGTAAACCGTAACCGGGAACACTTCCCATAACACCCAATGTACTTGTTACATCATAAGAAAAATGGCATCTATGCTAATATTAGTCTGTTTCGTTCTTATTCCGAGGTCACTGTAGCCACACAGATCCAGCATGTATCCAGATCAGAAGGTCACTGCAGTCACCCAGATCCAGTCCGTATCCAGTCCAGATGGTGGATCTGCACCTAGAGATGACCTCTACAGCACTAAATGTCAGCGGAGACAAAGACAACTAGATGGGCCCCAGAGACATCCCTAGAGAAGACCTCGTCACGTAGATGGCCATCGGCACAAGATCACAGGAACCAGATGAGTCCTCTTCTCAATCTGACTTTGCGGCAACCTGGAATTAAAGGGATCGTTCACTTTGAAATTAAAATTTGGTATCAGCTTACCCCAAGGGCATCCAAGATGTAGGTGTCTTTTTTTTCTTCAGTAGATCCAATTTTGATGTTTTTAGGTCAAACCGTTCTAGTCTGTCAGTCATATAATGGCAGGTATAGGTCACTGTCTCTATAAGAGGGAAAAAGAACATGCACAGAGAAATCCAAATTAAACAGTTCCCCATCGTAACTACACATTGATGGCCATTAAGACACGAAACGAGCGGTTTGTGTGAGAAAACGAACAGTATTTATATCGTTTTTTACCTCTTGTACACAACCATGTCCAAGTGATCTGAGTGCGCACACGCATCCGGTGTGTGACGTGTGTGTGCGCGCGCTCTGGCTCACGCTGCATTCACACGGGGCGTCGGCGTCAACGCTTGACGGAGGGCGTGTCTGAAGCGTGGTGCTGACGCGCCGTCATAGTTACAACAACCAATCACATACTTCTCTAGTGTTGCATGAAGGGGATTGGGTATTTGCATGAGGCGATCTGATTGGCTGACGCCTCCGTTGGCGCTTGAAAAGTTGAAAAGTTTTCAACTTCTGCTGCGAGCAGCGCCAGTGAAGCGACGGACCCACAATTCAGTTCGGCAACGCTTGACGTCACTCCATTCAAAGTCAACGAGAGGCGTTGACGCCGACGCCCCGTGTGAATGGGGCTTTAGTCTGCGCAAGCGCCGGAAAGCGCCGGAAGTGATCTCTCGCGCGTATACGTCACTCATTACCAGAGCGCACGCACACACGTCACACACCGGATGCGTGTGCGCACTCAGATCACTTGGACATGGTTGTGTACAAGAGGTAAAAAACGATATAAATACTGTTCGTTTTCTCACACAAACCGCTCGTTTCGTGTCTTAGGCCATCAATGTGTAGTTACGATGGGGAATTGTTTAATTTGGATTTCTCTGTGCATGTTCTTTTTCCCTCTTATAGAGACAGTGACCTATACCTGCCATTATATGACTGACAGACTAGAACGGTTTGACCTAAAAACATCAAAATTGGATCTACTGAAGAAAAAAAGACACCTACATCTTGGATGCCCTTGGGGTAAGCTGATAGATACCAAATTTTAATTTCAAAGTGAACGATCCCTTTAAACTGCTGGTTTCGTCTGGCCAGAGGTGAACTGGTCCCCCGACTGAGCCTGATTTCTCCCAAGGTTTTAACGGACCCCCTTGCCACATTCCACCTCTGCAGAGTACATTAATGTCAGACAGGCTTTGGTGAGTTTTATAGTTTTAGAATATTTTAAATCATAATATTAATATTTCCTGTATCACAACCATGATATGTCAACACCATCTTTCAATTTCTGAGGAAATTATTTGAAATGTTTAGATCATTTTATTCTCCTGATGCAGGTTCTTTTAGCATCAGAGAAAACAAATTGGCTACCACATGAACTCCATTTGTTTTGTGAAAGAAATTTTCTGTCTGACGGTGGTGACGGGCCACAGATGGAGTTGACATTTAACATTAAGTCATCATATTTTTGTGGTTTTCCAAGTCATTTTTAATTACATTAATCATAAAATAGTGTTTAGTTTTTCTAATAATATATAGATACTAAATATACAGCATATATTGCTGTATGTACTGGTGGTGGACGAGGGGACGAGGAGAGGAGACACCCCCCTCCCCCCTCCCCCCCTCACAACGTAGAGCGCTTTGAGTGCTTAGAAAAAAGCAGAAAAGCGCTATATAAATGTAATGAATTATTATTATTATTATTATATTGCTTTTGTGGATTGATAGTCATCACTTCTAGCAGAGTTGATGTTCATAAGATTCAGGGAACATAAGGCTGAGGGAACACAAAACACTGGATAAAATATATCTATATATAATACACTTTGTATTCTGATAATTTTTGGATCATTTGTTAAGATGGTTAAATGTAAATATTAAGATCCTGGTGAATGTAAATGGATAGAGGTAACAACTAATTGTTGTAAAGTAAATTTGATCAAAGTTACCTTGTTACCATAGCAGATGCACCGTAAACATACTGTTCTGAGATGAGAGAAAATAGATCATTTGTGTTCCACAAACAATGGTGGATCAGCACCTAGAGATGACCTCTACAGCCCTGAATATCAGCGGAGACCAGGGGCCTCATTTATAAAGCGTGCGTACGCTCAGATTTGATCTTAGAGTGTGCGTACGCTTAAATCCACGCCAAAGCTCATATTTATAAAGACGGTCTTTGACGTGGAAAAGTGCTTACCGCCACGTCAAGGTCTGAGCAGACGTACGCACTTTTCCTTGTGGCAAAGTCAGAGTACTGCAGCTATTTGAATATCTAATAAAAGCGATGTACGTGCAAGCACCGAATTCATCATAAACAACAAAGATGCAGTGTGAGAGATTAATTGTGCAGTGTAGTCGGATTTTTTATTAACGGGAGTTTTTGCGAGATTAAACTGACCTTTTTAGTAGCCTAATGTTGAGAGTTGTTTACTTGCATTCTAGGCTACACAGTTTATTCCTTGTTGTTGTTTTTTATTATTTTATTTTACAAGAGAACTGGCGACGTCTTGTTTTACTACTATTGCGTAAAATAAAATAATAAAATAAAATAAAATGCATAAACACATCTCCAACTGTTTTGTCTGTGTAGCCTATAAGAATATGTCGTTCAATAACGGTTTTAATATAATCTTTTCAATAACATTGTTAACTGTTTTTATTTATAACATCTGCTGCTTTGCTTCTGTGAAAATGAATAGAGACATCAGCCTTAAACTTTGTTTTTGTCATTTACATCAGTTATATTTGTATAAAATATACTAGATATTTTTGTGTCAGTACATTAATGGCACATTTGAGCAGCATTAGTAAACTGTAAATATAAAGAAATTCCAAATCACATGCAGGTTTTTTCAGACCTGAGACCATAATCGTGTAATAATTTATTTTATTATGATATGAAATCCAATTTTTCTTTCTATAATGTTTTTTTTTAAAGTTTTGCTAGAATTTTGTAATACTACACTTTTTATTAGTTGTCATAGCAAGTGATTTTAAAAGTAGGATGGCTCACTTTTTATAAGATGACTGAAATTTTTACTTGAATTCGTAGTTTATTCTTACTTTTGGAAACCTTATTGTTTAATAATTACTACTACTACTACCACTACTACTATTCAGTGGTGTAGTGGAGGGTATACGCAGGTATACGGAGTATACCCACTTCTTTATCAGTCAGCATTCCGTATACCCACTTCTAAATCCCCTCTGATGCGCGTCCTGCACTAGGCAAATCACGACAGTCCAGCATATGAGTAGCTAACTAATCCAATCGCATGTGAATAAATGCAAATATTCTCTAAAAACATCCAGTAAAGACAGTAATGCGGTCAGGAACGAGACGTAAACACTCTCATGCAGTGTATGTTTCTTTTATTGATAGTTTTCACGTGACGTCACACTCGTATAGGAATGCCCCCCTGGAGAGCAAAACGAAGCTTTGCTCCACTGACCGCCAGCTATTTTTATGCAGTTTGTAAGTAATAGTAATAATGTAGTAAAACGCATATTAAAAGGCGAGATTCAGTGGACACCTTATTGATGATGTATATTTTGTACAGGCAAGAAGATGAAGCCAGAATATAAACACAAAAGTGCAAAGTTTCACATTAAATGGCTTCCCATAGAAAACCATTAGAAGGAAAACACTGAACCGTTAAGAGGACTGCGTTCATATTCCGGCCTCATCTGCTTGTCTGTGTAAACTATGCATCATTAATGTGGTGATTACTGAATTTGATCTTTTAATATTACTGTTTTAAATATATTAAGGCACTTTTAAGTGTTTTTACAACATTTGTCGCTCTGTTTATGATTGAAATATTGCCGCGGGTGCTTAATATGGATTGCAAATGGCCAAAACTTGCATTTTGTTCAGAAATACATTTGTTTTATTCTTTTGAGAGGTGATCTAAATATTTGCGGCTGGGAAAATTGACACGCTTGTGCTGCAATTCTATGGATGTTTTGCCCTCCAGGTCTTCGAGCCGGTCACGTGACTGAAAACTATCAATAGGCTACTCGAAGCCGGATGGCGCTCTCGCGCAGAAAGTCGGCCTCATAGAAGTACTAACTTACGAGTCACGACGTGCAAGAATCCAGCTATTGCTGTAGCCAAAGCTAGCTAAGCTGAATAAAAAAGAATAGTGAAGACAGTAAACACATGATTGTGACAATATATGGTTTATGTGTGTTTTTCAAGTCATCTCCAGGTAATAAAAAAGCATCTGATTCTGAATAATGCAGTGCTAATTGATAGCATTTATTACACTTGGCAATAGATAGGCTACTAGGCTATAAAATATATATTCTGCCTTATTCTGTGATAAAAATGGGGAAAAAATGTAGTAGCCTATATAGGCTAAACAAATCATAAAATTGTCATTAGGAAAATACAGGAAAAATATGATAAATTATTGGTTATTGTCGCAGTGTATTTGATTTCTCAGCCAATTAAAAGCAAGAGGTAATAATTAATAAATAGTAATAAAACCTGTCAATTAGACAAAAAAGTTATTATATTTGACATTTCTGTCCCTCTCACTTCTGAACTGATTGAGAATCACGATGTTTTGTTTGTTTCAAATAGAGATCACAATTCTTCACAATTCACAAAATGTCAGTTGCTGCAGTCTATTTATATGTATTTATTTATTTTATTTATTGCAAAATCTGCACCTCTTCTGTGGATAATATTATTTTCATAATGATCCTTACTCAAGCAGCAGAAGTTAAGTGACGGTGTGCAAATATTACAATAGTGAACTAAATATGCAAGACTAGTTTACATGTCACTGTTTGACACAGGTCGTTCATCCTTTGCCGGGCCTTTTAAAAAAAAAAATTAGGGGCATAAATTAAGAGTATACCCACTTCTCTGGGCACCACTACACCACTGCTACTATTATTATTATTTCTGTTGTTTCTAGTAGTAATTTTGATAATAGTCAATAGAAAAAAATATAACCACACACACATTGTTTGTCCAAAGAATAATGACACATTATGAAATAATTTGGATTCACACATGTTAATAATTCCTATGCATCTATGGCCTATAAAATGGCCTATGAAGTAGTAGTTTGCAAGAAGCAGAATGGCAGCATTAGCGCTTCTTGAAGATATTGCAAACCGTGCAATGAGAAGAAAAGTTTTTTGGACAGTAATTTCATTTTATTTTTTTTACGTCTTTTAGGGACCTTTGCTGCCCCCCTACCTCGTTCACAGCCTGTGCTATACACTGCCATGCCACAAATTTTGTTTTGTGTGAAAGCCCACTGGAGAGACTCCCAAAAAGCGTCCCCGCACGAACCTCTACCTCCGCCAGCAGGACCTCAATTTCAGACTCAGTAAAGTTTTTTGTTTTCTTAGTGCTCGTCATTCTCAAGCATAGAAATTCGGATATTGGCGTGTGCTCTTTTATATGATAATGATATTAATTAGGGGGCGTTTACAAGGCGGAGATCTGACACCAGTCAGCTGCGCACAATTTCAAGATCATTTGCGATTTATAAACGTCACATCTGGAAGAGAGGCGTACGCACGTGTTTTTGTGCGCACGTTCGTTTTCTCTGAATCGCACTTACGCACTTTTGCAAAATGATCTTAGAACAAATTTAGGATTGTTTCTGCGCAACATTTTATAAATGAGGCCCCTGGACAACGAGATGAGATAACTAAATGATTGCTTGATTGAAAAATAATTGTTGGCAATGTAAAAAGCACATTTTGATAAAAAAGGAGAAAAGTTGGTAGGTTGCAGGTTGAAAGCATAGCTCAGTAGCTTAGTACATGTAAGCTACAAAAAATGTAGTTCTGTCATGACAACTCTCAGCGGGATTGGCATGGTAATGTACATGGCAATGTTAATGTATTTGGTCTTGGCGGAATAGATCTGCTACGCTGCTGCTGCTGCTGTGGCAGAGCAAGTACCGAGACTTGCTACTGCCAATACATCCACAACATTCTGCCGTAAGCATGTAAGAAATACTGCTGCTGCACATATAACATGATTAACCCCCATAGCATACATGATCACCCCATAGCAGATCTATACAGGTGGAGCTGGGGAAGGTGGAGGGTTTCTGAAGTGCCCTGCAAACTGCTACCACAAGTGAGCAGCGAGCTCATTGGCTACCGATATAGGAGAGAACCAATTAGCTGTGACATGATGTCATTATGTCATATTGAGTTAGATCAGAGGACCCACTATCCTGAAGAGTTTAGCTACAACCCTAATCAAAGTCAAGTCAAGTCAAGTCACCTTTATTTATATAGCGCTTTTAACAATACAGACTTAACAGTATCAAGTTGGAGGATAGAGTGTCAGTAATGTATAATAAGATTAAACACTCAATTTTCAGTTAAGGGCATTTCATTATTGAATTCGGAGATGTCATTGTCTAGCTCAGTATAGTTTAAATACAGTGGCATGCGAAAGTTTGGGAACCCCTTGTAGAATCTGTGAAAATGTGAATAATTTTAACAAAATAAGAGAGATCATACAAAATGCATGTTATTTTTTATTTAGTACTGTCCTGAGTAAGATATTTTACATAAAATATGTTTACATATAGTCCACAAGACAAAAAAATAGCTGAAATTATTCAAATAACCCCCTTCAAAAGTTTGGGAACCCTTGGTTCTTAATACTGTGTAAGGTTACCTGGATGATCCACGACTGTTCTTTTGTTTTGTGTTGGTTGTTCATGAGTCCCTTGTTTGTTCTGAACAGTTGAACTGAGCACTGTTCTTCAGACAAATCCTCCACGTTCTGTAGATTCTGCAGTTTTCCAGCATTTTTGCATATTTGAACCCTTTCCAGCAGTGACTGTATGATTTTGAGATCCATCTTTTCACACTGAGGACAATTGATGGACTCAAACACAACTAATAAAAAAAGGTTCAAACATTCACTGATGCTCCAGAAGGAAACACGATGCATTAAGTGCCGGAAGGGAGAACACTTTTTGAATTTGAAGATCAAGGTAAATTGTACTTAATTTGTCTTCCGGGAAACATGCAAGTATCTTCTGTTGCTTCCGAAGGGCAGTAATAAATGGAAAAAAATATATATTTCAACAAAAGAAAAAAGTTGGAAATCTTCATCCTGTTCAAAAGTTTTCAACAGCCAGCTCTTAATGCATCGTGTTTCCTTCTGGAGCATCAGTGAATGTTTGAACCTTTTTTAATAGTTGTGTTTGAGTCCATCAATTGTCCTCAGTGTGAAAAGATGGATCTCAAAATCATACAGTCACTGCTGGAAAGGGTTCAAATATGCAAAAATGCTGGAAAACTGCAGAATCTACAGAACGTGGAGGATTTGTCTGAAGAACAGTGCTCAGTTCAACTGTTCAGAACAAACAAGGGACTCATGAACAACCAACACAAAACAAAAGAACAGTCGTGGATCATCCAGGTAACCTCACACAGTATTAAGAACCAAGGGTTCCCAAACTTTTGAAGGGGGTTATTTGAATAATTTCAGCTATTTTTTTGTCTTGTGGACTATATGTAAACATATTTTATGTAAAATATCTTACTCAGGACAGTACTAAATAAAAAATAACATGCATTTTGTATGATCTCTCTTATTTTGTTAAAATTATTCACATTTTCACAGATTCTACAAGGGGTTCCCAAACTTTCGCATGCCACTGCAGTATCTGTGAAATCCAATTGACAATAATCGCTAGAAATTAAGTGTCCAAACACACCTGAAGTGACCAATCAAGCTCCTCAAGACTGCTTGAAAATTGCAGTCAGGTGTGCTGAAGCCGGTTGGAAATAAACTTTCCAGGAGAGTGGGTCCCCAGGAGCAGGGTTGAAGACCTCGGAGTTAGATCCATCGGACTGCGCCATCTAGTTTCATGCCAGAAGTTTGTATTTTCATTTGTCTGAGTCAGCTTCCTTCCCCCTAATTATCATCATTACCCCATCCCTTAATTGCCGCCCTTCCCCAGGCTCCCAACAGGAGTGGGTGTGTGAGAGAGGAGGGGCACAGAAACAGCCAGGTCTGGCGGCGTGTGATGAGGCACACCTGAAGTGAATGGAGCCTCGTCACTGCAGCTATAAAATGCTGAGGACACCTGAGAGACTGGTCTCTTCCCCCATGCATGCACACTGGAGGCCTCATGGGTTCAAGAAGGAAGCGTAGAGGGACTCCCGTGCCGCCAGATATGCGAGCTGCTGGACCCACGGTCTAGAATGGAGCGACGGGCCAGGATGCCGGGCTGTTATTTTCCTCAAGCGCCGTGGGCCAAGGATAATGAGCCGCTGTGAAGCTGCCGCCCCTCACGCCCCGGACCAGAGAGGGGGGTGCGTGCGTCCGTTGGACTCCGCCCTTTACCTGGACCCTTCCTTCTCGGACACTGCCCTTCCTTTCATGATTCCCCAGCACAACGAGGACACCAGATCCCCCATTTATTTTGGACACTATTTCCCCTTTGGACACTATATTCCCCGTTTTGGACATTTTATGTTGATTTCATGGATTAAAGCAAAAAAAAATCTTCAGACTGAAAATGTTTCCTCGGCCAAACCCCATTCCACAGCCATACCTGTCACACACCCAGTTTAAGAGCCATGTTTTTCTTCTTGTAATTAGGAGTGCTTGTCCTTCTAATTTAAGAAAATTAGGAGCACCTTCTAATCAATAATAAAACAATTCTGATTAAAAAATAAATTGCCTTTTTAATACAAGGTGACATTTGACTCAAAGTGATTTACAGGGGCATTTTCTTTTTACCTTTGTAAATGCATTTTTCTAATTTTATTAAATGTATTCAGTGTTTCCTCTAGGATATTTTCCAGCTGTGGTGGCAGGACTATTTCCCATGGACCATGCCCCCTCCCCACCCAAGAATCACCTGCACTCAGAATTGAATTTATTTTAACTAAAAAAGACAAGTAAATAATAAAATAAGAACAAATAAATTAATTACAATCAATAGCACAAACAAAAACAATAACAAGATACAAATTAAATTATTAGTACTTAAATTTTTTCAGTTAGGTCTAACTATAATCTATTCAACTGTAAAATAACACTGGATAGTCTTCACTGTATAATGAAAGACAGCAGCAGGTTTATTTAGGCTGCTGTCTCTTTAAGACCTCATGCATGGATCTAATATGTTACACATAGCTCTATGCTTACTTTTCTTTTTAGGAGCACTTGTCCTCTTAATTTAAAAAAATTAGGAGCACCTTCTGATCAATAATCAAAAATTCTGATAAAAAATTAGCCTTCCTAATACGAAGTGACATTTGACTCCTTAAAGTGACTTACTATTTTCCTTTTACCTTTGCAATGGCATCATTTTCATCTTTGTCAAATTAAAAAAATGTATGGTTGTAAGCTTTTTAAAATTTACATTTAAAACAATATAATAAGAAGTAGAATAAGACAAATAAGTTACCAATCATATGAAATTAGTATTAATAAAAACTTAATTTGTACTACAGAGGTGGCACAAAAGAACACAAAAGTGGCTTGTAGTTGTAGGTACATTTTAAGACGTTTAATGAGGCTCAGAGGTGGCATAAGTGCAATTAAATTCATATATTCCTGTGGAGATTGATGTTTTAAATATAAAACTTTGAATACAGAAATATTAAATTAATTAACTGAAATGATAAGCTAAAAATAAAACTGAAACCACCAGCAGGTGGCGGTAAGTCACTGATTTTTTCACTGAATCATTTATTCAATTGATTCGTTCGAACGGTTGATTCATTCCGGAATGAAGCAAGTGACTGTCTTTATGAATGGGGAATCATGAATCACTGACTCACTAGACTCGTTCAGAAACGCAGTTCATTCATGAATGAAACACCGCTGTGTTTGCTTTGAGATGCGCAGCGCTCACAACTTTATTTGGACCTATTTTCCTTGATGAAATAGAGTAAAATCATGCAGTACTTGTTTATTAATCTGTTGTATTAAACCAATATCACATTTGCAAACTCCCTTAATAATTATTAAAAGCTGTCACTCTCCTTATCGCGATCTGTGGGCGCACAGAAAATTGAGAGAGCGAGTGAGTGAGTTATCAAGACACAAAAGCACGTGCCGAAGCTGCAGCCGTGGCGGGGGTGATTTTTTGGTGTGCCGGCAGAACAACAACAACAGAGCGCTACATATATCTTTTCCCCTCATTTTTTCCAATTGATGGAAATCCGTCGTAGCGACAGAAAACATTAATCCCTGATAACTTTTAAAATGGAGTGAACCCGGAGCAGTTTTTCCGTGAGTGGACCCAGAGCAGAGTGATTACAGAACGGAGAGAGAACGTGCTTTAGCTCCACTCCAGGCTTTGATCACATCCCCCTCAGCAGGCTGAATACACCTTGTCTGTCCTTAATTTAAGACCTATTCAAACTAGAATAAAGACGTTCATGACACTATTTGATAAATGTAAGCATATTTACAGCCTTAAAATTATGAAAAGTGAATTTAAGACATTAAGGACAGGCGGTATATATATATATATTAGTGCTGTCAAAGTTAACGCGTTAACAAATTCATTTTAACGGCACTGATTTTTTTAACGTGCGATTAACGCAGCTCGTATTTTCTGTTTGACCAGTGGCCCAACCCGTAGTTGGAGAAATGGAGATGCAGTGTTGCCAACTCAGCAACATTGCAGACCCCTTTAGCGACCTTTTTCCCTTCAAAAAAGCGGCCAAACCTAGTTTCTGAGAATCACCGGTACTGCCACGCGAGCGCGAGGTCTTGCTCTCCCAGCGCGTGCACACACCTCTCTCTGCGTCTGCTCAGTTTCTCTCCCAGCGCGCGCACACACCTCTCTCTCTCTCTCTGCGGTGCGATTATCATGATTTTTTTGTGCAGATTAACATCTTGGAAGGGAGAGCTGGTTATGTAGTCTTAATGGGTCACGTTTCAGTCACTATTTCACATTCATTCCGTTGTCTGACAACAGAAACAGTAAAATATACCAATGAAAGCAGTTTTATTGAGAATTTAGCTTCATCAAAGATAGGCAAAGATAGGGAAACAAATGTAATAATAAATAAATGTACATTTTGCATTTTCAGAAGAAGAGCTGCCCTGCGTGCAAAAATGTAAACAGGTTTGTGTAAGTAAATTGCTCAGTGCAAAGAAAGAAGTAATGGGAACCTGGTATTTCTTTTTTCATGTATCTAATAGACATGAACAAGTTCTTTGAAAAACATCTATGACCTTTGAAACAAGTCTACTCTTCATGCTTTATGTTGACTATGGTTTCAATAATAATAAACATTCACTATATTGCCAAAAATATTGAGTCGCCTCCTTCTAATGAACAGGTTTGACTACTTTAGTAATTTCTATGAGTACAAATCTTAATGTTAAAGCATATAATGATATTCTAGGGAATTGTGTGCTTCTAATATTATAGCAACAGTTTGGACAGGACCCTTTTCTATTCTAACATGACAATGCCTCTGTGTATAAGGCAAGGTTCAAAAAGAAAATTATTGATTCAGTCAGTGTGGAAGAACTTGACTGGTCTGCATAAAACCAAGTCCTAATCCCAGTTTAACACCTCTGGTGTGACTGTAAATGCAGACCTTGAGCCAAAAACTCATCACCAAACACCAATGACTTGCACATACACTATATAGACAAAAGTATTGGGAAACCCCCTTCTTTAGAACAGAAAAATGCATATCCAAATCTGTGGCAACAACGATGGGAACATAATTCATGTATTTAAAAATTGTATTTCCATCTCTGTTGCAACAGTTTTGTAAGTGTCTAAAATTACTGTACCCATATGTACAAGTCATTGGTGTTTGGTGATGAGTTTTTTTTTAAATTTAGCAACATTTTTGCTATGAATACCTGTACTGTTACACCCCTATGTAATCTTTGCAGTTGTTAGTGAATGAGACCCATTGGCTCAATGAGACCCATTTTAGCCTCATGGCTTAAAGGTTTGAGGCTATTTGCCGGGGCCTGTTGATAGCCCTGGCTCGCATTGACGGTGGAAAATCAGCTATTGTCTTCTCTTAAGTTCATGCAAAATACATCTTTTACTACTTTTATTTTATATCTAAGTTACATCAAACATAATTTTGAACCTTGTGTATGTTTGCATAATATAGGAATTAATAATGCAGACCATGCACAATGTTTTGTGAATTGGAATAATGAAATATACCACTAAAATTCTGCATCTTTAATGAAAATGTCAGAGGAACTTCAATGTTGAGCAAGCAAGCTTGTTGGCTGCAGAAGGAGTAGAGGCCCATCAGCTTGTGCCATGTATTAAACAATGTGATTGCTAGCAGATTGCATTAAGGACCTATCATCCAGCACCATTCATGTTAGAACTAGATAAATAAAAGATTAAAAAAAAAACAGCAAATGAATACAAGGAAATTTATTTGCATAATACTTTATTTAGGATTGAGGACATAGTGTTGTTTGACAAACACAGGGCTGTTTCAAACACCTATTTTAAATGATCTTCGGAACACATCCTTACATGGGACGCTCTCTGGGACGAGTGACAAACTGCCACCACAGGGGTGGGAGGTCTCCTTCCTTGCGGGCCGGGGGCAGGGCCTCAGATTTAGGGCCGTCAGCAGAGGTTTCAGTTTGCAGCTGCTGGACCTTTAAAAAATAAATTTTAGAAGATCGTTAAGATTTATTTTATCTTTCACAAATTAGCCTGATTAACCAGTGCCAATATACTGGCTGAAATCTGACTTAATATTTGGTTTCTGAGGAAGCTGTTGTCAATGAGCAGTACTTAAAATGTAATGTACCGATAGCAAATACCAAAAACTTTCTATGAGGATCAATTTATATATAAAAGTATATTCAGTGAGATTAATTTTTATATGAAATTTACATCATTATATTCAGTGATGTAAATCAGAGTAAATCCACATTATCTAAGGGTGTGCATTTGAAGGAAAATTGTGTGGCCATACAATTTGTGGGCCACAGAATATTCTGTGTGGTTATAACGTGCAACGCTCATGTGTATTTATTGAAATAAGCCTTTTGAAGTTTGTCACATTAAGCCATATCACAATTCTGCTCTTTCCGTCCCCAAATTTAAGACCTTTTGAAATTATAATTAAGAATTTCATGTACAATTTAAGACTTTTCATGGCCTTAAATTTGATAACTAAATTTAAGACTTTTTAAGGACCTGCGGGAACCCTGAAAAATTAATGTGTGTTAATCAATTTTACTATAGGAAAATTATAATATTTTTGTTTTAATTAAAAGCTGTAATTTTGATGGAAACCTGAAAACAGGTTTGCAAACGCGACAACACAAATTACAAATCTAGTGAAATACTGTAATTGTGCCCGTTGTGTACCCAAATACACGTTAAACTCACAGCACATGCAGAGATGGAGTTAGCTGCATTTGCCTAAACTGATACGGTGAAAGCACTAGGATCACAAGCTGATTGCATAAGTAAAGTGCACGCTTCACTTTGAAACACGCAGGGCAAGAGACTATATACTTAAATAAATTGCAGATTTTTTGCTATGTTATGAGGGCACTAAACCATATTGCGCTGAACATATTGTTTGACAGGTGCTTTGCCAAAGCAATAACTTCAAAGACATTTTATGTTATTATGAAAAGTGTAAAAAATATTTTCAGTTTATTATGAAACTGTGGTGACCGCCAAAGTAGTAAATTAATGGGAAACACTGGATTACATTTCAATTGAAATGACACAAAGATATTGTTACTGTTTGTTGTTCATTTATATAACCACACTTTTCAATCTGTGACTCAATCACAATGTGTGATTATGAGTCACAGATTTGAGTTTCTATCTCTGCTACTTGGACAGTATTCTTTTTTATTTTTAAATCATTCAAGTACATTTAGGTTTATAACAGGTCTAGTTCTCATCTTATGGATGAACAGGAATTTTAGTTTGTGAGTAAAGCTGCAAATTCCTCCCTCAACCCTAACTGTCTCCATAATAATCTTCTGATATGTGCAGCACAACTGAGTGAAGAATTACTGCATTGCATTAATGATAAATCTATTAGCAAGAGTGCTTTTCTTCCAAACAAAAAGTTGCATCATAATGGCGTTAAGTGTGCTCAGGCCTGGAATGTTAAGTGCAACAGGAGTGCATGTTGATTTCATGGTGAGTTAAAGTACATACAAACAGAGGTGGGTAGAGTACCCAAAAATTGTACTCAAGTAAAAGTAATCGTCTGAATAGTTACTTGAGTAAGAGTAAAAAAGTATCGGATTTAAAAACTACTCATGTAGTTAGTAACTAGTTACTTTGGATCATATACTGTATATCTACAGTCTATTTTTATTTAGATATATAGATAAAATGTATGTAATGTGTGTGTGCACACACACACACTGCCGTTCAAAAGATATTTAATGTAATTTATTTCAGTGATGCAAATCAGAATTTTCATCTGCCTTTACGCCAGTCTTCAGTGTCACAATCTTTCAGAAATCATTTCAATATGTTGATTTATTATCAATACTGTTCTTTTTAGCTTTCTATTCATCAAAGAATCCTGAACAAAATGTCACAGGTTCTAAAAAATATTAAATAGCAAAACTGTTTCCAACACTGGTAAATATACTTTGAAATAGCCTATAATTTAATTATAGGCTATAATTAAATTATTTGCTATAGAACCAGGTTATATACTGTATAACCTGACACGGAGAAGAGTGAAAACTCCTCACATGACCGCTACCAAACATCTGAACATAACGAAACAAATGCACATTGACGGATCTTCTTCCATCTGTTCTGCAAAATTTAAACAATTGTAGCCTATATTTCTGCAAATGTAAATATTGTGAAAATATCAATATTAATTGTGTCTAGGCAAAGGCATTCCTCCTGGAACAGGTCGCGCACCACTGCGCTCAACGCTCTTGATGTTCTTAAACTTTGTCACAACTCTGAGAACCGCTTCAGACAACTCGGCGCGTGCGGCAGGGAACTGAACGAATCATTCAAACTGATTCGTGAACCGATTCACTGGTTTGCCAACTGGTTTGATCGAGCCTTTGAACAGAATTGACTCAAAATAATTAATCATTCGCGAATAGCCATCGCTCATTGCCCAGAGAAAAGTAGACGGCTCGTTTGGAATAAATTGAAGCATTTTAACTTGTATTGCATTAAGATAAAGTAACAAGAGGAGCGTCGCCCACAGTAACAAAGTAAAAGTACCGTTTTTTCACTAAAAATGTACTTGAGTAAGAGTAAAAGTACCCATCTTTAAATATACTCTAAAAGTATTAGTTACCCAAAAAATGTACTCAAGTAAATGTAACAAAGTAAATGTAACTTGTTACTACCCACCTCTGCATACAAACTAATTTTAGTTGTACTCCACCATTTAAAAATTAGGTGATGTCATTTAACCTCCCATGAGTGTGATGAAGGTCTTGTTCAGCAACCCTGACAGCAAAGCATCTGGTTTGTGTAAAAGGCCACAGAAAGACATGATCATGCATACCTCTTTATCCCAGCTCTGAACCTGCAGCTTTTTCCACTGTTCCCTCTTAACAAAGTAATCAGGGTACATGGATTTCTCTGAGGGATGCCAATGATCTAGACACCATTCAGGAACCTAGAAAAGCAGAAATGTATGTGTACAGGTAATTAATAACTGAAAATGACATTACAAATCATGTAGCCTCTGGTCTTTTTACTGTTCTTCTAATGAGATTCATTAACTCCACCCAACTGATTGTCAACAAATTTGGTACAAATAAAGCCAAAACTGGCAGAAAAAATGAGATATTAACCGATTTTTTTGTAAGTGTGACCTGCTGATACTGATTTTTGCCTTTTCCGATTTTCTTTCTAAGAACTATAATTGGCAGCATATACAAACAAAAATCTGTACTTTTTTCAATGCAAAAAAATAAAAATAATAATAATAATAATAATACATAATGATAATGATAATTAATTTAAAAAAATTACATAATGATTGGACACATACAAGTTGCTTAAAGTGTCTACTTTTAAATGAAGTAAGTCTTATCGAAAACAAATATTCTGTGATAAAGTAATCCGAATGAAACCAACGAGAGGCCAAGTTTTTCCTGTCTGAGCACATTATCTCTAATGTGATCACGCCCACATGCTGTTTGCACTATTGATATTAAAAATATCCACCTGAGATATGCCAACATGTAAATGCCTATATCACCTCCGTAAACAAAGCAGCAACATGTTCATCTCGGTTACTTTTCATTCTTGGGAGAAGACTGGCTGAGAGGAAAGTCTTCTGAAGAAAGCGATGCGATGCGTGGCTTGAGCCAGGAGAGGACAATTTATGTAGAGTAAGTAATGTTTATTATTGGCATTAGACAATAGCTGCGTTTCCATCCACCTATTTTTATGCGCATTTTAGAATATCGCATTAAAAAAACGCTGGATGGAAACGGCAAGATGCGCATAAATTCTAAAAATGCGCTTAAAAAAAGTAATGTGACTTTGCGCTATGAGACGGCATAACTTGACTAACCAGCGAACCGATCTTGTTCACAGCATCTATATGTTGTTATGGTCATTCTGAAAAGCCTGAGGAAAGTCTGTCATCAAAGTATTTCTGTATAATTGTCTTACACGACTGTGTTCTCAAACAGCTGGCATCCACCTCCGAACGCAGTGACAGCATTTATTGTGTTACGTCTGCTCTCTCTGAGGCGCAAATAATTTATATCATATATGAAAATTATTATATTCAGTGGCTTCTCCTATATTCTTAGTGATATTTGGTGCCACAGTTTACCAGGAAGTGACTATTTTGTTCTCTTTGACTCGTTGGATGGAAACGGTGCTTTATTCGCTTATGTTTTATGCGATATTCCAGTTTTGCGCATAAGTTAAATTCGAATCTTTGGATGGAAACATAGCTAATGTGTTATTGTGACGTAAACTTGAACATTTATTAGTTGGCCTTTTCCCAAACTATAATTCCAGTCTAAAATGTGTGAAATTGAGTGCAACATTTTGAAATATGATAGGCAACCTTTCATTGCATCTAAATGTTGTACAACGTGAGGATGTTTTTATGTTCTATACACTATAAAAAACCTAATCGTAACTGTGGAATACTAAGTTTGCAAATATCTGTTAACAATAATTTAGTATCTCAGATATAAAATGTCATTTTTTGTACTGTATGATAATGCATTAGGGGTGTAACGGTACACGTATTTTCGGTACGGGTCTTTCGGTTCGGTACACGTGTACCAAACAAATCATTAAAAAATTTTTGTTTTGGCGCTCTTTGATGAGGCAAGACAGGTGCTGTATACATGCCTCAGTTCTGATGGCAGTGCACGGTCACCCCTTCCTCTTTACTACTAGTTTTAATGTGAAAAACATGAACTAACATCTCATGCCTCATGTAATCGCACAATCAGTGTTTCAATCGCGGAAAGATAAGATTAAAATGGCTTGTAAACAAAATGTCACGTAGCATTTAATTTACCTCAGGCAAGTCATCAGTGTCCACAGCTCATTAGTTCACCAGAGAAATTAAGTCTAGAGAAGAGCATTTCGTGAAATATTAGACTAGGCTATATAGCAGTGGTCGGCAAGTAAGTTTGGCATCGGGCCAAAAATAATTTCCGCCACTAGATGGCAGGCCAGAACATAGTCAAAGGATAATTTAAGAAATTAATTGATAAAAAAAATACAACTACAATTGCCTGACAGACTGTTACAGTGTCTTTTGTAACTGGTAGTGAGCTGTTACTCCATGTTAAATCCTGTAGTAGGACAGTCATTAACAAAAAGCCACATTTGTGTGGCGGTGTCCGGCAGAGTATGTGAGCAGAGTGGAGCGTCAACAATATTCCCTCCGCGCACAGAGCATTTAATAATCACTCCGCTCCGCTCCGGGTTCACCATTTCCCGCTCCCGCTCTGCTCCTCGCTTGCTGATATCAGAAACACCACTCTGCCTTCGTTATCTCATGAAAAGTATTTCAGTAGGTTTGAAATATCACAGTTCCGTATATTAAAAATTCTAATAAATAAAATAACAGGAGAGTTTCAACGCCACGTTGTTATTGGAACACCTGAGCTAATAACATGGTTGTCAGCATTAAAAGGTATAATTGCTGCTTTTTGCACAGCAATTTTTGTTTGTGATGAAAATAACAGTACGTTTTCGTCAGTTATTTTACCTACGTCAGTTATTTTACGATGCATTTCTTACAGATTTCTGCTCATTCGAAATCGGATACAGATGAAGTAGCACTGAAAGATTACATTTGTTTGAATGCATTATTGAGAGAGCGATTGCGTGTGAATAAGTGTTGTAGTACTTGATTAAATCATGCCTTCAGCTGAAAATATTCAGTATAGGAAAAAACAAACAGAAAACATTCTTTCTGATTTGAGTGATCCTTCTCTATCAAGCTAGCTAAATATGTTTAACATGTGAATTCTTGCTAAATATGCAGTTATATTACGGGCTGTTGGCATGAATTGTACTCGGGATGGAGCGGTGGTGGAGCGAGTGAAAACCACGATGCTCCAACTTGTAAAAAATCCGCTCCTCGCTCCAGTCAAAATCACACCAGTTCACTCCACGCTCCGCTCCCGTACTCTGATTGTGAGTAACTGTTGCTGTCATGACAGATCTATTTCAGATCTATTTTGAGAGAAAATACAATGCGTGTCAGATCCATGTCACGTTCAGCAGCGGCAGCTCTTAAAGAAATAGCAGCCAAAAACAACCAGCTACTGTGATGTCTGTTCATCAAGAATAAAAGAAAAAAAGAGGAAATCAATAACTTTTATATAGCTGTAAGTATTTATCTGTATTTAGTTTATAATTTAGTGTTTGATAACTTTATTCAATTTCTGTATATTTCTGCTGAGGGGCACAGGTAGCCTAGCTAAATATAACATTTATTATAATGGGTTTGTGAAGATTTTTTTAAGTTCACTTAAATTAGAAGTTATTTTTAAAGTCTAATAAATGTTAAAATTGATATCTCTTAATTATAATGTAATGTTTAATGGCTATAGTCAATGGTTAAATATTAGGGGAAATGTTTTTATAGGGAAATCAATATTACTTGGTATCAGTGATACTGACCTTCAATCATAAAAAAAGTCACAAATATTAAAAATATGTTGTTTGTACATTAATTTGAAGATTGAATGTGAAACTATTGCAATATAAAAGTATATTTAAAAACTTTAATGTTAGGTGGGATTAATCATGATTAATTTCAGAAAAAATGTGCGATAAATTAGTTACAAAAAATATAGATTGACAGCACTAGTGTATATGAATATTTGTAGTGTATTGTGAATATGTGTGTGTGTGTGTGTGTATATATATATATATACACACACACACACACACACACACAGGTGCTGGTCATATAATTAGAATATCATCAAAAAGTTGATTTATTTCACTAATTCCATTCAAAAAGTGAAATTTGTATAATATATACATTCATTCCACACAGACTGATATATTTCAAGTGTTTATTTCTTTTAACTTTGATGATTATAAGTGACAACTAATGAAAACCCCAAATTCAGTATCTCAGAAAATTAGAATATTGTGAAAAGGTTCAATATTGAAGACACCTGGTGCCACACTCTAATCAGCTAATTAACTCAACACCTGCAAAGGCCTTTAAATGGTCTCTCAGTCTAGTTCTGTAGGCTACACAATCATGGGGAAGACTGCTGACTTGACAGTTGTCCAAAAGACGACCATTGACACCTTGCACAAGGAGGGCAAGACACAAAAGGTCATTGCAAAAGAGGCTGGCTGTTCACAGAGCTCTGTGTCCAAGCACATTAATAGAGAGGCGAAGGGAAGGAAAAGATGTGGTAGAAAAAAGTGTACAAGCAATAGGGATAACCGCACCCTGGAGAGGATTGTGAAACAAAACCCATTCAAAAATGTGGGGGAGATTCACAAAGAGTGGACTGCAGCTGGAGTCAGTGCTTCAAGAACCACTACGCACAGACGTATGCAAGACATGGGTTTCAGCTGTCGCATTCCTTGTGTCAAGCCACTCTTGAACAACAGACAGCGTCAGAAGCGTCTCGCCTGGGCTAAAGACAAAAAGGACTGGACTGCTGCTGAGTGGTCCAAAGTTATGTTCTCTGATGAAAGAAAATTTTGCATTTCCTTTGGAAATCAGGGTCCCAGAGTCTGGAGGAAGAGAGGAGAGGCACAGAATCCACGTTGCTTGAGGTCCAGTGTAAAGTTTCCACAGTCAGTGATGGTTTGGGGTGCCATGTCATCTGCTGGTGTTGGTCCACTGTGTTTTCTGAGGTCCAAGGTCAACACAGCCGTATACCAGGAAGTTTTAGAGCACTTCATGCTTCCTGCTGCTGACCAACTTTATGGAGATGCAGATTTCATTTTCCAACAGGACTTGGCACCTGCACACAGTGCCAAAGCTACCAGTACCTGGTTTAAGGACCATGGTATCCCTGTTCTTAATTGGCCAGCAAACTCGCCTGACCTTAACCCCATAGAAAATCTATGGGGTATTGTGAAGAGGAAGATGCGATATGCCAGACCCAACAATGCAGAAGAGCTGAAGGCCACTATCAGAGCAACCTGGGCTCTCATAACACCTGAGCAGTGCCACAGACTGATCGACTCCATGCCACGCCGCATTGCTGCAGTAATTCAGGCAAAAGGAGCCCCAACTAAGTATTGAGTGCTGTACATGCTCATACTTTTCATGTTCATACTTTTCAGTTGGCCAAGATTTCTAAAAATGAATTTGGGGTTTTCATTAGTTGTCAGTTATAATCATCAAAATTAAAAGAAATAAACACTTGAAATATATCAGTCTGTGTGGAATGAATGTATACATTATACAAGTTTCACTTTTTGAATGGAATTAGTGAAATAAATAAACTTTTTGATGATATTCTAATTATATGACCAGCACCTGTATATATGGGTAGTTGACTATCAATGTGTCCTATGGTGTGACGGAAAAATGTAGAAAAATAAAATAAAATAACTAACATTGAAGATAAACCTCTCTCATGCTATTTGTATGCTACGTTTTTTTCTACATTTTTGCTGTCACACCATAGGACACAGTCCAATTTTTATTTGTCAACTAGCCATATATATATACACACACATGCACAGTGGGAAAAAAAAATATTTGATCCCCTGCTGATTTTGTAAGTTTGCCAAGAAATGATCAGTCTATAATTTTAATGGTAGGTTTATTTTAACAGTGAGAGACAGAATAACAAAAAAAGAAAAGAAAAACGCATTTCAAAAAATGTTATACATTGATTTGCATATTAATGAGTCAAATAAGTATTTGACCCCTACGCAAAACATGACTTAGTACTTGGTGGCAAAACCCTTGTTGGCAATCACAGAGGTCAGATGTTTCTTGTAGTTGGCCAACAGGTTTGCACACATCTCAGGAGGGATTTTGTCCCACGCCTCTTTGCAGATCCTCTCCAAGTCATTAAGGTTTTGAGGCTGACGTTTGCCAACTTGAACCTTCAGCTCCCTCCACAGATTTTCTATGGGATTAAGGTCTGGAGACTGGCTAGGCCACTCCAGAACCTTAATGTGCTTCTTCTTGAGCCACTCCTTTGTTGCCTTGGCCGTGTGTTTTGGGTCATTGTCATGCTGGAATACCCATCCACGACCCATTTTCAATGCCCTGGCCCTGACGGTACATGGCCCCGTCCATTGTCCCTTTGATGCGGTGCAGTTGTCCTGTCCCCTTAGCAGAAAAACACCCCCAAAGCATAATGTTTCCACCTCCATGTTTGACGGTGGGGATGGTGTTCTTGGGGTCATAGGCAGCATTCCTCCTCCTCCAAACACGGCGAGTTGAGTTGATGCCAAAGAGCTCGATTTTGGTCTCATCTGACCACAGCACTTTCACCCAGTTCTCCTCTGAATCATTGGCAAACTTCAGATGGGCCTGGACTTGTGCTTTCTTGAGCAGGGGGACCTTGCGGGCACTGCAGGATTTCAGTCCTTCACGGCGTAGTGTGTTACCAATTGTTTTCTTGGTGACTATGGTCCCAGCTGCCTTGAGATCAATGACCAGATCCTCCCATGTTCTGGGCTGATTCCTCACCATTCTCATGATCACTGAAACTCCACGAGGTGAGATCTTGCATGGAGCCCCAGTCTGAGGGATATTGACAGGTATTTTGTGTTTCTTCCATTTGCGAATAATCACACCAACTGTTGTCACCTTCTCACCAAGCTGCTTGGCGATGGTCTTGTAGCCCATTCCAGCCTTGTGTAGGTCTACAATCTTGTACCTGACATCCTTGGACACCTCTTTGGTCTTGGCCATGGTGGAGAGTTTGGAATCTGATTGATTGATTGCTTCTGTGGACAGGTTGTCTTTTATACAGGTAACAAACTGAGATTATGAGCACTCCCTTTAAGAGAGTGCTCCTAATCTCAGCTCCCTACCTGTATAAAAGACACCTGGGAGCCAGATATCTTGCTGATTGATAGGGGATCAAATACTTATTTGACTCATTAAAACGCAAATCAATTTATAACTTTTTTTAAATGTGTTTTTCTGGATTTTTTTTTTGTTATCCTGTCTCACTGTTCAAATAAATCTACCATTAAAATTATAGACTGATCATTTCTTTGTCAGTGGGCAAACGTACAAAATCAGCAGGGGATCAAATATTTTTTTTTCCCACTGTATATATGTATATGTATACATATTTGTTCCATGGTCTGTCTGAATACTGGATTCTGATTGGCTGGCAGGTATGCAGTAAAACAGTTTAATGCACAGGTAGTTCCAAGTCAGTTTAACATAGCTCAGACAAAAAAAAAAAAAAACACCACCTACTTGATTGAGCTTAAAACCACAGTTTCTCAATCTGGACTCTGAGTATCTTGGGTGAACCATGAGAAACAAACCATGGCTGTTTCTCAATTCCAAGAACGGACTTGTGTTCTCGTGGAGACCAGTCTTGCAAGGCTTCCTTGGAAGAGCGAACTCGGAAGGACGCGAGAACACAGAACATCATCCTTGTAAGAATTGAGATGTACTGCGTTCTTGCTTAACTGACCGCATAGTCTCAGCATAAGCAGTGGCCAATGAACAATAAATATAACATAAAATTAAAAACAAATGTCATAACTTATTAAAACATTTCATACTATTATAGATATTATTTTCATATAACTGTATATCGTTTTATTTTACAGCATTATATGTTTAACTATGACTATGTTAAGATTAACTTCAATAAGCAGACTTTCTCCGGGTCTTACCACTTTATTAAATTAAGCAAAACAAAACGATAAATGTTTACTTTCAAGAGCCGTCAATTATTTGTGAGAGCGAGTTTAAAGCTTACAGGCTTCCATACACCGGCCGCCCGCAGCGTCTTCTGGGATTTCTAACGGCTCGATTCTCTGAAGTCTGCACTCGATACATCCTCGATATCAAGAACACATCTGGGAACTTTCATGCGTCCTCTGTACTTGCGTTCTTGAGAAATGGAACTGAACTTCGACGGTTGATGATGACGTAGATGAGAACACAAAGACGCAAGATCGCTGAAGAATGCATATCGAGAAACAGCCCATGCTTCCACTTCACCAAACCATGATAAATTCTTCTCACCTCTTACCTGGCTAAATACAGAGGAGCAGACTACCTAGCGGCCCTAGAGAACGGGAGTAGTATTACATAAAAAACAATGAAAACAAAAGGAAACACGATAACCAAACTCTGGGTGGTTAAAAGTACAGGTATTAACCCTCTGGGGTCTGAGGGTGTTTTGGGGCCCTGGAGAAGTTTTGACATGTCCTTCACAGTAAACAATATATTGATTTAAAATTTGTAAAACATGGTTTGTGATAGAATGCCCTTATGCGAGGGAGTGACAATGGTCATGGATATTTAGTGATTCACAGCTGAGAGACAAAGGGCCTCCCATAATGGGACATCAATATGAATGTGACTGAGGCAGGTAAGAAAGAGTGTGAGGAGAGTCAAATAATGTAGGTTTTTGATTATTATTTGTATTTTATTTGCAATACAGTATAATAAAAATATACACAGTGAAGGTCAAGGACACATGATTGAACATACTGTTCAGTTCATATTAGGGATGGCTCGATACCATAATTTTGGCTTCGGTACGATATCAGAATGTAATCTCGGTATCGATACTAAATCGATACCATAGGTGACAAATAACCAGCCTCAAAAGATAAGTGAATTTAATTTTTTTTAATAATAATAATAAAAACAGATTCATATCTTAATACCTTTGTATCAAACTGTAACAAAAAACCTACAGGGAACATATTTTGATGTTGGAGAAAAAAATATATAGGCTAACTGAAGTAATAAGATGAAAATATATTCAAATCTTCTTATCTTTTCAGTGCAAACAAATGTCTCAATGTAACAAAAAAAACTACCGGGAACATAGGTTACATTTTGACTGAGTTTGAAGAAAAAAATAAAACTGAAGTTGCGCAATTAATGCAACAAATTTTGCTTTATTGTAAAGTGTTATTCTAACAGTCAAAGTTCAAAATCACGTTATTATTTCTCTCTCTCTCGGATTGTTTTCAGATTTCAGACTCAGCCAAAGAAAATTAAAGCATTAAATATAAATCTCTATCTCTCGGCTGCTTCATATTAGTGGTCAGCAGCGCGGCAGAAACATTCCCTTCATATCATTGATACTAAAATTAATATAGCAAAACTCTTGCTCAATTCAAATCCAATTAATATTCGATTATATGAAATGCAAGTGCATATATTACGTGACCAAAACTTCACTGGTTCTAGCGTGTTACACACGCACGTTTGAGCTTACTGTATCACATCTGTATGTGCATTGATCAGTTGTAAATAAAAGTTCAAATTAAATATGAATGATGTACTCACCTGTCGATCTCTTAATTCTCTGAAAAGATCAGGATGAGCAAGCGACAAATGCTTAAAAAGATTTATGTGTTCCTGTGGCAACATGATGTAGGCCTATAGCAACGCTTGCATACAGGTGCAGTAAGGTCAGTTCGTTCACCTTTGTCATCTGTTTTGTATCCAAAGTAATGCCATATTTCACTTCTACTGTTCTCGGTTTATTAATTTCGGATGCGTTGATAGAGTTTAATCTGTTTGATCCATCGCGTTGTTCTGATGTCACATTTTACCGGTTGCACAGCAATTTGGGAAGCACTGCCACCTACAGGTGTATTTCGCAACTGCAGCGTATGAAATACCGAATTGAGCAAAACTATGATATCGTACCGTTTGAAATATAATATATACCGGTACTTTTCCAGTACCGGTATACCGCGCATCCCTAGTTCATATATGTTATAAAACATTAAACAAACATCCTGGCATTGTGAGACATTTAGACAATGAAATGACATTTCAAAATGTTTCACTTGATTTCATAAATGTAGTCAGGAATTATAGTTTGGGAAAAGTCTAACTAGTAAAATGTGTACAGGTTATGTCACAATAACACAATAACAACAGATGCAAGTAATCTTAGGCTACTCATCAGAGTGATATCCTCCACTGGATCCAGCTGTGCGATGCCTCGCGTTGTGTTGTTCTTCAGAGCTAAATTCTGGATTATTCCTCTCAGCACATCTTCCAGAAACAAAAAGTAGCCGGGATGAACTCTTCACGTTTGTTTACAGATGATGTGGGCATTTACATGCGTGCGCGTCTCACGTGGATGTTTAGAATCTGAAAAGCGAGATCGGCTCGTGGGCATGACCACATTAGTGATAATGAGTTGAGACGGGAAAACTGGACATTGTGTTGGTTTCATACGGATTACTTGAACAGAGAATATTTGTTTTGGATGTGACTTACTTCATTTAAAATTTCATTTAAAAAATACATTTCAAGCTTTCTATACATATATTTCTCATGTCTTTGAGGCGAGTATTCACGGAGATTCATGTTGTTTTATTTACATGTCTGTGAAGAGAGGTGACAGAGACTGAGACGGCAGAGAACGCACCCTGTTTTTATTTTCTTTATTTTACAAAAGCACATTTATTTGTGTATAGTCATAATAACAACAAAACAAAGTATACCCTTTGAAGTTTCAAACGATACCTTATGCTTATCTGTACGATCAAAACTGACGGAGTATTTTTAGTTCTTTTCGCGGTCATAAAGAAAATACAAGACTGGTGCGGGCTTCGACCCCAAGGGGTTAAACGGGGTTATTTTTTTTTCCTATACTTCTATCTCTGTATATAGTATATTATTTAATTTCTGTTTTTTTCTTATATTAGTGTTATATTCCATCCCTACTGTGTTATTCCTATGTATGTCTGCACTATGTCTGCACTTTCTTCTGCACTGGAAGCTCCTGTCGTCAAGTCAAATTCCTTGTGTGTGTAAACATACTTGGCAATAAAGCTCTTTTAATTTTAATATATTTTAATTTAATTCTGATATTTGGGTGAACTAACCCTTTAATATACAAATATGGTTGGAAAAAATGCAATGATACTTTTAAATATAGCTGCAAGCAGCGATTACCGGGGTTCAAGCACTTAAAGGGGTGGTTGACTGGTTTTTTTCTAGGCTTGATTGTGTTTATGGTGTGCAGTCTAACATGTGTTCATGCTTCGTTTTTTAAAAAACGCATTATTTTTCACATAATTTACCTTTATTCCACACCACTCTGTCCCTTCTCGGACAAACGCCTCGATTTATTTCCTGTTTTTTTGAAGCCCCTCCCTCGATGGGCTCAGATTGGTTAGCTGGCTCAGTGTGTTGTGATTGGCTAAACCGCCTCTAGTGTGCGCTTCTAAACGTCCCGCCCCTCGCCTCAGCAGCATGTGCTCCGGTTGAATTGTAAACAGTGGTGTTGTCTATATTTATCAGTTTGAGCCCGATTGAGACACTGAGGATATTAGTGAAGAGGATCGCGCAGAACCTGTGCAAGCACGACTCTTAATGGTATGTTTGTTTGTTGTTGTCTCATACTTTTAGATACTCTTATTTGTAAATGCTACTGCTTCTGTTAGCTTTTAATATACGGTTTTAACCTGATTAAAGCTTTAATACAGCACAGCAACCACACGAGCGTCCATGTATAAGGCTTCTCATAGCTGTGTGAAAATAAGTGTATAATTGAAACAGTTGGAGCTGATCTGACGATCTGAATGAGAGAGAGAGAGAGAGAGAGAGAGAGATGCAGAGCGTGTGCAGAGCAGGCGAAGCGAGGAACAGTATTATGAACCGTTGTTTTAGGACATTGATTTTGAAACTTGTGAATCCATTAGATTCGTTAGAAGACAGAATCGCGATTCATATATGAACAGATTTTTACGTGCACCCCTAGTTTTCTCTGAAGCAGCGCAGCATGGCCTCGCCCCATTCGTTGCATGTTCCCGGGGGCGGGGTTTATCTGGGTTTGTGACGTAACGGACCAGGGAAGTAACTCGTTGTAGTCCCTTACCAGTCGTTTTTGTAGGCATTAAACTACCAGAATTTTAAAAGACGATATCTCCGTTTGCATTGAACTTTCAGCGCTGCAACTGCAAATATTGTTTATGCTCAAACAGTGACATTACACACTAACTAACGTTAAAAAGGTGAAATCGCAATCAACCACCCCTTTAAGGAATTTAAGCACATAAGGAAAAATACATTATGTTAACATGGCTGTAACCACCTAAATTAAGGATTTTAATAAGCATTTTTGGCAAATCCAGGTAATTTACCATAGAAATATGATGATTTTTAACATTTATGACTGTTATAGCACCACCTATGGTCGAATTTCCATAAAATGTTGCATGCTTGTTTAGAATCATCTGTCGCATATGGTCACCCAGTTTCATGAAGTTTTGAGTTTTGAGTTTAGGATTTATAGGCTTTTGGGTATAATTGGCCATGTCCCTTTAAAAGTGACCATGTTGTAGCTTACCAAAGTATAAAGTTCAATATTTTTTGATAATTATGGATCTAGAGGGTCCAGAGAATTATACTGCTGTGATTATGTTGAGATTGAGCAAAAAACTTCGGACCCTAGTTCGAACTAGTTCACAAAACAATTTTTTTTATTTTATTTTTATCTGAAATATTTAATGAACAGTTTTATTGACAGGCAAAGTTGCTCAGAATAAGGAGATCACATGATGTAAAGATCTATTGTTTGTGTAAATATATTAACTTTTTTTTTTTTTCAATTTGAGGTCATTTACTATTGTAATATTGTGTTATTAGGCCTTTTGAACTGTTATAGAACCACCTATGGTCCAATCTCAAAGAAACTTTGAATGCTTGTTAAGAGTCATGTGACACGTTTTCACCAAGTTTCGTAAAGTTGAGTTTTCGTTCAGGATTTATAGGCTTTTGGGTATATTTGGCCACACCCCTTATCTAAATGGGGTTTTAGCTACCCAAAGGACAAAATTCAAATTTTATTTTTGATAATTATTGATGTAGAGAGTCCAGAGAATTGGGCAGCAGTGGTTTGATCGAGATTGAGTGAAGAACCTAGGACTAGTTTGCAAAAGTATGTTTTTAACATAATTGAGAATAATTTATGAACGATTTGATTGACAGAAGTGGTTCTTGAGGCAAAGTTGCTCAGCATGAGGAAATCTATCAAATGATATAAAGATTGAAGTGTCTGTTTGAAAAATCTTGCAATATACAATCATTCATACACTTGAAAAATGCAAAATTGCCCCCCAGTGGCCGATTTCTTTCAAATTTCTCTCAGACCTTTGGGGCCGTGAGTTGAACAGGCTCCTGTTTCACTCCTATCGGCCACCGTTAACCTTGCCTAACAGGTGCTCAAATTTCATCAGCCAATGGCAGCAATGTTTCTTGAGATACGCAAATGTCCTTGTAAACACTTGTGGTAATTTGGACCAAGACCGTGCGCACCAATTTTCATGTTGATAGGACAAACGGTTGCGCAATTATAGCCATTTTTTGTTTTTTCCCTCTTATAGCACCACCAAGTGGCCAAGCTCAATTGATCTCTTACATTAGTGTTCTGAGTTTGGCGGAGATATCTCATTCCATTCAGGAGTTATAGGCATTTTATTAAAAGCAGCCCAGCCCCTTTCTAATGTTTTGGCACTCCTTTGCGACGGTGAGTCGAAAGTTCAACTTTTTTTGATAGTTATTGATATTCACTCTCCAGAGAATCTTTCTGCACTGGTTTGGTTCCGATCAGGCAAAAAACCTAGGACTACTTTGCAAAAGTAGGTTTTACAAAAAATGTGAAATACCCGAAAATTTCACCAGGCTCATGATTGAATCTGAGGCGTGCATTTTGTAATGCTTTTCAATGCTCTGTGGAAACCCTGGATAGATACATACATTTTACATTGTCACTTACTTTGTAGCACTCATATCTTTCATAGGATGTTCCTCCAGGTGACTCTGGGAACAAGTAGGGCTGCGGGTGCTGATTGGCCCAGAATTCCTCCTCACCAGCCTTCAGCATCATGGTGGCCTTCATCATGTCCTTCTCATGTTTGTTCTCATCAAAGCGTGCTCGCAGCAAACATGCATAGAAACGATATTTATCCCTGAAAGAGTAGAATAACTTTTTGTGAATGGTATGGTTAGGAATAATAAGACAAAACCCAAAAATATTAAGACATTAAAAATAATAACCACAAATAAAATCATGGATGGCTCATTATTATCATGGTTACATCAATGAAACTATGGTTTTTATAAGCAAAATATAGTATTGTAATGAAAAATATCAGAGTCCACTGCCCTTTCTTGCATTATTTAGTACTATTGCTTCCAAAATGCCTTAGATATCTCAGGGTTTTCATAATTTGGGTAAAAAGCAAAAAAATAAATAAATAAATAATAATAATAATAATATTATTTATATATATATATATATATAATTTTTTTATTTTTTTTTTCTTGGAAATACATGTGAAAAAACGCAGTCGTCTTATATTCAAAGTCTAGACTTTGACATGTCAATAATACACCCACAACAATAGGTGGCGCCAAATACGCGTACAACGAGTCTGCCATGAAATATGTAATGTAATGTGTGTTGTAAAGATCGTGAGTGAAAACAAAAGAAAAAGAAAAGCTTACAGCGGCATGAGTCGTGGCTGTCATGTTAGCGTGATGGGACCAAACTTCCTCTGTAAGTGATTTTAAAACATAAGACGTACCCAGATTTGAAGACTACAATAAGATTTCACTTCTACTGTTAATAAAGTGTTGGTAGGCTAGCCTACTATGAGATGGATAGCCTAAATGTTATATAATTCAGATGGGCTACCTGTTATTTTTATGGTATATCAAAAAGTGTATATTTAGGGGCCAAGCCCAAAGGGCTGTAGCCCCTATTGTAATTGTATGTTTTCTTTATTATTATTATTAGGGGCCAAGCCCAGAATGGTATGTAGCCCCTATTGTATCTGTATGTTTTCTTATTATTATTATTTTTCCCCCATGGGATTCTATGGCAGCCCTATGAACGGAACATAGGAAAATGATGAAATTTGGCACACTTGTAGTGATGGCCATGAATAGTGATCTGACCAACTTTTGGGGTCTCTAGAACCAACTCTATAGTGCCACCACCAGTTCAAAAACTCAACATTGAAATGGTAATAACTCCTGAACCCCTAATTCTAGAAGAATGAAACTTAGTACACCTGATTGCTCTCTTCATGCTGGTCACATTCAATAGCTTACATTAAGACTCCATACATTACAGTAGCGACCATTTTGAAAAGTACAGTATTCAGTCTTTTCGCTACTACTCCTTCAAAATTGAGCCAATTCTTCTGAAAATGTGTTCAGGTGATCTTTGGACTGAACCGCACAGAAATGACTGAACAGATTTTTTTTTATTAATCTTTGTTCAAAAGTTATGATGTTGTGAACAACAAGGTCGACCCAAAATTGGTTCAGAGGCTGTATCTCGGCCAAACTTTGATCAATCTAAACTAAACTTAAAACGTTTCATCAACACCATGTTCTGAGGGTCCCTGCCAAAGATGGGAACAGCGCCACCTATGGGTCGTGAGATACCAAAAATTCACATTTTCGCTTATAACTTTTGAACAGTCAATCAGAAAATCATAATCTTTGTCTATGGATTCCTTGGGTCATGCCGAATCAGAGTTTGTCAATTTTGTTGTCTTATGCTAGTCATCTTAGCATTCTACTAAGTTACAGGCTAAAAAAATTACCATTCTGTTTAATGTGACTCTTCAGCTATCGAATTAACCATAGGCTGCATTACAATTAACTATACTTTGCGTGCTACGCTGGTTATAATGCTAAAGAACTCTTTTTGTCTGCTCATTCTCACACCTTAACCTCTCCTCAACAGTCTGTTAAAAGTGCAGCGACCGAGTGGCGCGCTCTGCTAAGCAGCTTCCTTTGAAGATCAAAGCCTGTCATGTTGTGGGTTCGAATCCCGCGTGGAGCAACTTTAATCAAAACAGCACAACATTACACACAATTTTATAGTTTCTTATTCAGATCTTATTCAGATCAACATTGTAGCACTGTAAATCTTTCATTCTCACCCCTAAACTTCTCTTCTGGAGCCTGTCAAACGTGCAGCGACCAAGTGGCACACTCTGCTAAGCCACTGTCCTTGAACCATTCAGGTAGTGGGTTCGAATCCAGGGTTGCTTTTGTTCCAGACGTCGGATCTTCCGTGCGTGTTCGTCTCGAATAAGAAACTTGTGTTTGTTCGTTCTCGTCTGAACTTCTGTGCTTCCGAACCTATCTGTTTTTTCCATGTACTTTCTATTTTTGCTTTTTACGTTCTTCCCGCTCTGCGTTCGCGGGCTTGGCCCCGGAATTGCTGCTTGCAGCTATATTTATTATTATTTTTCTCCAATGGGAGTCTATGGCAGCCCTATGAAGGGAATAGTGTTGTCAAAAGACCCGGTACTTCGGTACCAAGTCGGTACTAAAAAGATGAAAACGTCACGGTACCAAGTTTCTTTAAGTCCCGGTGGTACCGAGTACCCGGTCGACCCGGTTCTTGCAGCGTGATCTGAAAGCTGCGCAGATGCGCTCGCTTCATAAAAGCACTGAGACAGGGCGACATCAAAAGGAGGAAATGCATCAAACTAATAAAACACTTTAAAGACCGACACCCGGATCAAATGAAAGAGTTCAAGCAGGTAAGTTTCAATTTAATATTTAGATATTCTGTTATGAATATTATTCCATATTTGAATTTGAATGTCGGATTAAAATAAACATTGCCGTTATAGCGGAGTTAATCCTCTGCATAAGCGCGGCTAACGCTAATATAATGAGCATTAGAATGAAGTTTCTTTATTAAATACTTAATGCACCTATAACTTTTATTAGGGTAAAAACAACAGGAGGACATGATGGTATTTACTATTTTTACACACCAGAGGCTTTTAAATGAATTGTGAATCTAAAATATGCGTGTTGGAGAATGTACAAACAGTTAACAGTGTTTATGTCATATCAGTCCGTCAGAAAAAAAAACGTTCTGGCCTTTTTTTTTTCTTCTTTTTTTTTTTTTTTGCTAGTTAGTTGCTAGTTGTTATTCTTGGCTGGATAACTAGCAGGTTTAAAAGCCCTTTAAAATTAAGTATGTACACAGTTTGTATTAAATGAAAGTACAGTCAAATTGCATCTCCTGTATAGACTTTACAATGACTTCATGTTATTATATAACATCAACTTACTGTGAGTGAACAATATATTTTTACAACATAAATTAATGTTTGTGAATGTTATTTAATACAAACACTTGATCATTCATGTTTGTTCATTGTGCATTAAATAATTTTAAAAGATTGAACTTTGATTGATTGATTGATTTTATGTATTTGTAAATTTTGAAATTAACCCTAAGAATAATTGCAATATATAACTATTGTTTATTTGATAGGTCATGTTATCTAAAAAATGGAATCTTATTGTAAAGTGTTTTTAATACTACAGTTTCCATCTATTTGATATACACTTGTCTTAAAATATATGTAATCTTATCTTAAATTTATTATAAAAGCTGAGGTTTGTTATTTACTGAAATGTTATATTTTAGCTGGAGTCAATGATCTAATGTTGCATTTGGTCAGACTCAGCCCACTGCTTTACTAATATTATACTGTATGTTCCTTTTACAGCTGCAGGAAGATCATGAAGCACCAGCAAACCCTAAAACAGACAACAGTTTACAGTTGTTTTTCAGCGGCAGCAAAAATATGACAAAAACATTTGGGTGGAACTTGTTTACTTTTTTTCATACTTTTATTAATTGTGGAAAAACTTGAAATAATTTTAAATAAGCATAAAGAATGGCATTGGTTTTTGTGCAGTTTATTTTTGTTTAACTTTATTAATAAAAATGTGTTTTTTAATTAGCATATTTTTGTGTTTTGCTTTGGTACCGAAATTGGTACCGAGAACCGTGGATTTTCACTGGTATTGGTACCGAATACTGAAATTTTGGTACCGTGACAACACTAGAAGGGAACATAGGAAAAGGTTGACCCAAATTGGTTCAGAGGCTGTATCTCAGCCAAACGTTGATCAATCAAAACAAAACTTGGTACACTTCATCAACACCATGATCTGAGGGTCCATGCCAAAGTTGGGAACAGCGCCACCTATGGGTTGTGAGATACCAAAAATTCACAATTTTGCTAAATAACTTTCGATTAGTTTGTCAGAAAATTGTGCTCTTGCTGTCTGTGGATTCCTTGGGTCATGCCGAATCAGAGGATGTAAATTTTGACAGGATTGACTGAACCACCTGTCCGCCATTTTGGAGTTTGTCATATATAGCAATATCTTTTGAACCATTTGACATATCTGCACAAAAATCGGTAGGGATCATGAACACAATGTCCTGGAGGTACCCCGGAAGAATGAAGAAAGCGCCACCTAGTGTTCCAGAGATATAACAATTCTTGCAAAAAGTTTATAACTTTTGAAAATGTTGTCCAAAATGTAACATTTTTATGTTGTTTCGTTCCCTGGGTAATGCCGATTCTGACGATGTCTCATTTGTCATTTTCCAACATGGTGTCTGTCAGCCATTTTGAAGCAAATTAAGAACAGTGTTTTTGCTACTCCTCCTTCAAAATCTGTCCAATTCTTCTCAAAATTGACTCAGATGATCTCTGGACCGAGCCGCACAGAAATGACTGAACAAATTTTTTTGACTACTAGTGAAAAAAAAAGTTATGATGTTGTGAACAACAAGGTCGACTGATTGTTCAGAGGCTGTATCTCGGCCAAACTTTGATCAATCGAAACGAAACTTGGTATGCTTCATCAACACCATGATCTGAGGGTCCATGCCATAGTTGGGAACAGCGCCACCTATGGGTCGTGACATACCAAAAATTCACATTTTCGCTTATAACTTTTGAACAGTCAGTCAGAAACCACGTGTCCGCCATTTTGAAATTTGTCATAAATTGCAATATCTTTTGAACCATTTGACATCTGCACAAAAAATCGGTAGGGATCATGAACACGATGTCCTTGAGGTACACTGGAAAAATAAAGACAGCGCCACCTAGTGCTCCAGAGCTATAACAATTCTTGCAAAAGCACTTTTGAAGCTTTTGAAAATGTTGTCCAAAATGTGTCATTTTTATGTCGTTTTGTTCCCTGGATTATGCCGATTCTGACGATGTCTCATTTGTCATTTTCCATTAATGTACCTGTCAGCCATATTGAATTAAATGAAAAACAGTTTTATTGCTACTCCTCCTTCAAAATCTGTCCAATTCTTCCCAAACTTGGCTCAGATGATCTTCAGACTGAGCTGCACAGAAATGACTGAACAGAATTTTTTGAACGACTAGTGAAAAAAAAAAAAAAGTTATTTTGCTGTGAAGTTAAGGTCGACCCAAAATTGTTTCAGAGGCTGTATCTCGACCAAAGTTTGATCAATCGACAAAACTTTGTACGCTTCATCAACACCATGAACTGAGAATATATGCCAAAGTTGGGAACAGCGCCACCTATGGGTCCCAAAAAACCTATGGGTTGGGAACAGCGCCACCTATCGGTCGATTCCTACCGATTTTTTGTTTTTAGTGAGATACTAAAAATGCACATTTTCGGATATAACTTTTGAACAGTCAGTCAGCAAATTATAATCTTGGAACTGAGGATATTTGCCAAAGGTGGGAACAGCGCCACCTTATGGGTCATGACTAGGGATGTCAATTTTCAATAATTTCCATAATCGATCGTCGTTTAAATTAACGATCAATTAATCGATTAATCGTTAACCTTAACTACTGCAAAATGCGTCTATTGCAGTGGCATATAGTCACCGGCATGACAGGATGTGCAAATGCCACTCAAAACGCCAGCTTCCTCACCCGAACGAAAAGGGTTTTTAGTCTTAATAAAAGGCTAGTGGCAGGATGGTAAAATGAATAGATGTGATTACGATCAGTTGATAAAAGGAAGAGAGCGCGCCGTAGTTACGCACGGGATCATTATACTTTGTGTGTTTCATATCCTGTCACGGAGACCGCTGAATGTGCCTTTTTAAATGGTTTCATGGTGCTCGTTTTTTTATTTTTAAAACATCATAGCAATGTTTGCAATTGACATTATCAGGATTTAAAATAAAATGATCCCAAACGCAAGTATGGCGCGTGGGGCTGTGACGTGCGGTCAGTGATCCGCTTCCAGAACCACCGGCGTTGCTACAAACACACTGTTACCCATTTGAAACATTTTAATGTGAGTATTATGACACAAGTGAGGTACAAAGCTTTGTTAATTAGATAAATAATTGGTTAGCAGGCAATGTTACATCGCGACCATTTGGATTCATGCCAAGCGCATACATTTAAATCAAGTCATATGCGGCTTTGTGTACTGTTTTTCCGGATGGTCACGAATTTAATAATATTTATTGTTTCTTTTCCCAAATCCTCACTGTCTCACCCTCTAGATTCGCAGGTTTATTTTATTGTTGTTCACTTTTAATTACTGTTTTCGCATCTCTTACTGTGGTAAACGTGTGGGGGGAAATGAAAGATTTCGTGGCCATGAATTAAGAATTCGTTACTATGACTTAAATTGTTCCCGCATTTAAGTTAAATCATGGGTTTTCTAGGGCAGGGGTTTTCAAACTGTGGGTCGCACAAAGCCACTTGGCGGCATCTAAATGACACACACACAACACACACACAGTTCCTAGGGCTGGACGATATACAAAGATTAATTACGAATTGCGATATTGCTCAGTGCGATTTTCGAATCGCAAAGGCCGGGATTTAAAACATGCGTTGGGTGTTTTGAAGCGCGGACACGCACGAGTTGTACAGTGAGGGTCTCAGAGCGACGGTTCATTATTAAAATGCTCGGTCCGCATTATTAATGAGAAGAAACTCTCTGCATGAGATTGCATACACCGGAAAATTCAAATGTTGCGAAAACTGTTTCAGGTAGGCTGTTCATTCATTTCTATCGTCTGTTTGAACTCTGCGGTATCTTTCCGAGAGATGTAAAGAGTTTGTTGTTTTCGTTCCTTCATATGCATTTAATCCATAAACTGTCCGTAAAAAGCATTTCACATGTACGGGTTGAGCGGGGCACAAATGCGGGGTTAATTGTAACACTATACAAACATTTCCACATGCCAGCATAACAGAATTTACAAAATGTCCTATTATTTCCTTGCCATATCATCACTATATAGAGAAAATTTAAAAAAAAAAATCTTTTGAAGATATAGCTGAACATTTATTTAACCATTGCAAAAGTAAATTTCTGGCTGAAGTAAATTTGTCATCTCGGTTTTTAGTGTTTATTTAAAATGAGACATATGTTTATTATTTTTACAATTATTTCAAAATTATTTTAATCTCTAAACTGTTTGAGAATTCTGCTTCGCTTCTTATGCTTTGCTAAAATAAAATAAAAAAGTGTTGAGTTGTGAGGGCACATTTTTTATTATAGCACTCAGTTCATAGCCGCACCGGAGTGAGTGCGTTTCCAGGTTTTATGGACATATTTCTAGACTCATTAACGTCTGTAAATTAAGAAATTAAAACGTAAATATTAGTAGTGAATGTTTACAGTGGTACTAGCCTATAAAATAAAATGGTTATTTTTCTTAAATACATAATTTCTGCCATATTATGCTTTTAATTATGATTAAGCTTATAGTAATGTCAATTGTTTTTTTATCTCAAATATTTTGGTGGGTCTTGAAATAGATTATACTTGTCTAGGTGGGTCGTGGAATGGAAAAGTTTGGGAACCCCTGTTCTAGGGAACAAATTAATGAAACATGGACAGCTGCCACAAATTAATATGTCATAGGAACGAATTAACAAGTTGTATGAATGAATAGACGGTCCTGCTCGCGTGCGCAGCCCTGTCAAAGCGAAGTGCCCGATATGCAATAATTATCTAGGGAAATTATAATTGAACAAGACTTATTACTACATTTCAATACAAAAGAACTTTGTACTGTATCTCTTTTAACGTACTTTTAAAGTTTGGATCATATTAAAAGCGTAGTTTGTACATTAGTAAATTATTTTCTTGTAAGATCCAGCCCCTTCACCGTCACTCACAGCCGTTTGCACGTGTTTTGCGCACGAGCCGCACGCACCCCAAAATTAAACTGCTTAATCGACCATCGATAGCTTTTATCGATTACATCTCTTATCGACAATTAATCGATCGTCGATTAATCGTTGACATCCCTAGTCACGACATAGCAAAAATGTACTATTTTGCTTATAACTTTTGAAAGTATTGTCCAAATTTTGTTATTTCTATTTTGTTTCATTCCCTGGGATATGCCAATTCTGACGATGTCTCATTTGTCATTTTCCATGAATGTGCCTGTCAGTCATATTGAAGTAAATGAAAAACTGCTTTTTCATTACTCCTCATTCAAATTTTGTCCAAAATCTAATCATATGATCTTTGGACCGACCCGCACAGAAATGACTGAACATATTTTTGATATTCATTACCGTTCCCGAGAAATACCTCTCGGAAGTTGACCGTACCTGTGTTCGTTGTCTTATGCTAATAATCTTAGCATTCGACTAAGTTACAGGCTAAACAATTACCAATCGGTTTAATTTTACTCTTCAGCTATCGAATTAACCATAAACTGCGTTAAAATTAACTTTACTTTGCGTGTTACGCTGGTTAAAATGCTAAAGAACATTTTTAGTCAGCTCATTCTCACACCTTAACCTCTCCAAGGCAGCCTGTCAAACTTGCAGTGACTGAGTGGCGCGCTCTGCTAAGCCACTGTCCCCGAACCTTTCAGGTAGTGGGTTCGAATCCAAGGTTGCTTTTGTTCCAGATGTTGGATCTTCCGTACTTGTTCGTCTTGAATCAGAAACGTGTTTGTTCATTCTCGTCTGAACTTCTGTTCGTTTTTGAACTTCTGTGCTTCCGAACCTATCTGTTTTTTCCACGTACGTTCCATTTCTGCTTTTTACGTTCTTCCCGCCCTGCGCCGCGCTACGGCCCGTTCGCCGCACTACGCGGGGTTGGCCCCAGAATCGCTGCTTGCAGCTATATTTTTAAATGTGATTGTTGGTACATTTTACCAGTATTTACCATACTTTCAAAACCAAAATTAAAATAGGAAAAATATGCAATATGAAAATAATTTAAGAAAAAAATAGTTTTACTGAGAAAAAAAACAAGATTTGTTTTTCAAAAAGACTTTTTCCAAAAGGTACATCTGGAAAAAGGGGGGTCGTCTTATAATCAGGGTCGTCTTATATAGTCTTATATTCATCTTATATACAGTGGGTACGGAAAGTATTCAGACCCCCTTAAATTTTTCACTCTTTGTTATATTGCAGCCATTTGCTAAAATCATTTAAGTTAATTTTTTTTCCTCATTAATGTACACACAGCACCCCATATTGACAGAAAAACAGAATTGTTGACATTTTTGCAGATTTATTCTAAGTATTCAGACCCTTTGCTGTGACACTCATATATTTAACTCAGGTGCTGTCCATTTCTTCTGATCATCCTTGAGATGGTTCTACACCTTCATTTGAGTCCAGCTGTGTTTGATTATACTGATTGGACTTGATTAGGAAAGCCACACACCTGTCTATATAAGACCTTACAGCTCACAGTGCATGTCAGAGCAAATGAGAATCATGAGGTCAAAGGAACTGCCTGAAGAGCTCAGAGACAGAATTGTGGCAAGGCACAGATCTGGCCAAGGTTACAAAAAAAATTCTGCTGCACTTAAGGTTCCTAAGAGCACAGTGGCCTCCATAATCCTTAAATTGAAGACGTTTGGGACGACCAGAACCCTTCCTAGAGCTGGCCGTCTGGCCAAACTGAGCTATCGGGGGAGAAGAGCCTTGGTGAGAGAGGTAAAGAAGAACCCAAAGATCACTGTGGCTGAGCTCCAGAGATGCATTCGGGAGATGGGAGAAAGTTGTAGAAAGTCAACCATCACTGCAGCCCTCCACCAGTCGGGGCTTTATGGCAGAGTGGCCCGACGGAAGCCTCTCCTCAGTGCAAGACACATGAAAGCCCGCATGGAGTTTGCTAAAAAACACCCGAAGGACTCCAAGATGGTGACAAATAAGATTCTCTGGTCTGATGAGACCCAGATAGAACTTTTTGGCCTTAATTCTAAGCGGTATGTGTGGAGAAAACCAGGCACTGCTCATCACCTGTCCAATACAGTCCCAACAGTGAAGCATGGTGGTGGCAGCATCATGCTGTGGGGGTGTTTTTCAGCTGCAGAGACAGGACGACTGGTTGCAATCGAGGGAAAGATGAATGCAGCCAAGTACAGTGATATCCTGGACGAAAACCTTCTCCAGAGTGCTCAGGACCTCAGACTGGGCCGAAGGTTTACCTTCCAACAAGACAATGACCCTAAGCACACAGCTAAAATAACGAAGGAGTGGCTTCACAACAACTCTGTGACTGTTCTTGAATGGCCCAGCCAGAGCCCTGACTTAAACCCAATTGAGCATCTCTGGAGAGACCTAAAAATGGCTGTCCACCAACGTTTACCATCCAACCTGACAGAACTGGAGAGGATCTGCAAGGAGGAATGGCAGAGGATCCCCAAATAAACTTGTTGCATCTTTCCCAAAAAGACTCATGGCTGTATTAAATCAAAAGGGTGCTTCTACTAAATACTGAGCAAAGGGTCTGAATACTTAGGACCATGTGATATTTCAGTTTTTCTTTTTTAATAAATCTGCAAAAATGTCAACAATTCTGTGTTTTTCTGTCAATATGGGGTGCTGTGTGTACATTAATGAGGAAAAAAAATTAACTTAAATGATTTTAGCAAATGGCTGCAATATAACAAAGAGTGAAAAATTTAAGGGGGTCTGAATACTTTCCGTACCCACTGTGTATATATATATATATATATATATATATATATATTAGTGCTGTCAACGTTAACACAAATTCATTTTAACGGCACTAATTTTTTTAACGCGCGATTAACGCAGCGCATATTTTCTGTTTGACCCGTGGCCCAACCCATAGTTGGAGAAATGGAGATGCAGTGTTGCCAACTTAGCAACATTGTAGACCCCTTTAGCGACTTTTTTCCCTTCAAAAAAGCGCCCAAACCTAGTTTCTGAGAATCTCCGGTACTGCCGTGCGAGCGCAAGGTCTTGCTCTCCCAGCGCGCGCACACATCTCTCTCTCTCTCTCTCTCTCTCTGCGTCTGCTCAGTGTTTCTCTTCAGCGATCGGCAGAGAGGAGCAGCGCTTTAATTCAGTTAAACACAGATATTATGTTGCTTCTCTAATTTTACATGCAAGTATAATTGCAAGTATAATTAAGCACAGCTATTGTCTTTATCTTATGTGTATTTGATTTCATCAGACGACGGCTCGATTATCAGGATTTTTTGTGCAGATTAACATCTTGGAAGGGAGAGCTGGTTATGTAGTCTTAATGGGTCGTGTTACAGTCACTATTTCATATTCATTCCTTTGTCTGACAACAGAAACAGTAAAATATACCAATGAAAACAGTTTTATTGAGAATTTAGCTTCATCAAAATACAGGAGGTGGGTACAGAGAGGGAAACAAATGTAATAATAAATAATAAATGTACATTTTGCATTTACAGATGTAGAACTGCCCTGTGTGCAGGTTTGTGTAAGTAAATTGCTCAGTGCAAAGAAAGAAGTAATGGGAACCTGGTATTTCTTTTTTCATGTGTCTAATAGACATGAACAAGTTCTTTGAAAAACATCTATGATCTTTGAAACATGTCTACTCTTCTTGCTTTATGTTGACTATGGTTTCAATAATAATAAACATACATTTGCATAAAGCATCCATATTTGTCCATGCCCATGTTGATTAGAGTATTACAATTTTGAAAAGTATTAATTTAAGGTACATTTAGAACAAATAAAAATGTGCGATTAATTGTGATTAATCACGAGTTAACTCATGACAATCATGCGATTAATCGCGGGAAGAAAAAAAAGCGATTGACAGCCCTAATATATATCCCGTACAGCACACGTACGTCTGGCCGACGTCGGCCCAGTATCGAAACGTCGGCCTCACTACCTGAAACATATAAAAAACATCGGCCAGGCATAGGCTGATATAATTTGGTCAGTGCTCTGTTTCTCAGCTCATCAATCGTCGGCCCTGAGTCTGTTCACGACCGCAGGCCGATGCCGCGCTTTTCTGTTTGCTCAGAGCCCAGTTATTCTTCTCTTAGCAACCCACAGAGAGAAGATACTCATCCCGGCGACATCTGGGGCTTTCAGGTAAGATTTCACTTCAGCTAAATTAGAAAAGAAAAATACTACTTTGTTAATTCTGTGACACTTAAAAGGTATTAGTAAGGCACTCGGTGTGCTACAGCACAGGTGAAGAGACTGTGGCTCATTTCCAACTAACTTGTTTAGCTAACGGTCACGCTAGCGATTTTTAAAATTAATGTTAACCAGGGTTTTTCCTGCATAGAGAATTATGAGGCGGCCGCCCCCGCCAAATGTTGTGCCGCTCTGATTGTCGGCAAAACTCAGGCAGGCAGTCACGTGCAAGCGTCACTGAACAGTGTCCATTAGAGCTTTTAGTTCATATTTGGAAAAATACTGATATTTTTATACAAGTTTACTTGATATTTCTTTACACAAAATCATAATTTCTATTCATTTTTCCACTGATTTACGTGATCTGATGAGCATTAACTCAAATTACGCGATCATCTCTGTATGAATTAATGGCGGAGACGCGCGGTTTCGTTTACTACACACACACACACACACACTGAAGCACGCAACGCTTGCGGTGAGTTCAGCGTCTGCCGTCTCTCTAAATGAGGACATAAATACATGAACAACATCTCCAGAACTGCTCTGAGAGTAACTTCACGAGTATTTTACCGTTTCATTGGAGTAAAACTAGCGTCACACAGAACTGTAAAGGTATTCACGGCAACCCGTCAAAATAAAAGTTTGGTATAACTTTCATTACTGATACTACTAGGCTACTACCAAAATTATTAAAACTTTCTTTTTTTTAAGTAATGATCAAACAACATTTCTTACATGTTTTAATTTTAATAGTAAATCCCCTTTGTTTGCCTAAATAAATAAATACATTTTGATTTTCAATAATTTAAAGATAAATGAAATTAATGTTTTATGCCTTCATTTGATAACTAGACACCACAGAATTTCGGAGGAAAAAGAAAACATTTCATAAGGCTATTTTAAAACCTGTTAACCCGCATGTCTGGGCGTGTCTGCACTTTTAATTACCTTTGTTTTAGAACAATATTCAATCAACTATCATAAACTATATAGCATTTGAAATCTAAAACACTCAAGATTGATGTTCTGAGCTTGTTTTTGAAATCAATACACCAGAGAGGGAAGGGTTAACATAAATGCTGAAGGACCGGCCATTTAAACATAAACAAAGTGAACGGCAGTATTTACTTTGATCGCCTATAGCTCTGGTCAGCTCGGACTATTCCAAGAAACACTAGCATACATTTCAAGGGAAGGGTCCACCCTTCAAAATGCATCCCACTTTATAATCCAAAACAACGAAAAAATAGGGGAAAAAACGAAATGTCCTCCTTTGTTTACATGAGCGATTCGAGTTACAGTTATCGATAGCGTCCATTTTCGAAGAAATATCGTATTCCAGCCTTGAAATGCCATGTATTTCCCAAAGAATGGTCTCTTCCGAGCAAAATCAGCCCTCCCTCGTCTCTCTCCATCAATCACAGGGTTTGTTATAACCCAGAACAGTCAGGGAGTCTCTGACTGGCTTACAGAGGTGTCAATCTGCGCACGTCAGATTTTGGCTCTTTGAAGCCAGCCAATGCCTAGCCAGCAAAGTTTTGATGGATGGAAGTGTTAGCCAATCACAAGGACGTTTACAGTGTTTGATAGTTTGCATAATTTGCGAAGCATGTTTACAGAATACCCCGGGCGCAATGTGTGTGTGTGTGCCCTCGGCTTTTACGCACTGCGTTCACATAATGGCATCGCGGCGCTGCACGGAGTGTTTATCAGCGAGCGGATTCTCTCCAAAGCTTACATCTGAGTCTCTCCATCATGGATCATCGACTTGAGAAGAGTTTTTGTGGCGTTTGATCGTGTTTTGGAGGACGTGGTGAGAAGCAGCGGAGAAGAGAGCGACAAAGACGCGTTCAGATGCATGACAAGCAGGGATAGCATTAGCACGTAAGTTTCAACACCGTTCTCTTGAATGTTTATCATGTATTTGCAGCTTTTGTTTCATGTTAGCTGTTTTAGATTCTAAAAATGACAACGGAGAGGGATAATATGAGGGGGCTACATGAGTTATGTACGTGTGTTCGTGTGTGTGTGTGTTCGTTTGTGTGTGTGTGTGTGTGTTCGTTTGTGTGTGTGTGTGTGTGTGTGTTCGTTCGTTTGTTTGTGTGTGTGTGTGTGTGTGTGTACAACATTTAAACAGTGTTGCAAGTTTGATTTGTTTTGCTTACACACTTTCTCACTCTTTCTCTCTCCCTTTCATGTCTTTCAGTGGGTTTGGTGTGTCCAGTTGGTCAGAGAACAAACCTTTTTAGTGACTGCCTTGAGTGTCTTCCTACACTGTAAATACTGTAAATAGTTGCTTTAGTTTTTCATTAACATTATTTAGTAATATAGTAATATATTACTATATTAGTTAAATAGTAATATTCATAATATTTAGCAGATCATTTTTAAAAAAAATTACAAACGTTGTAAAAACAGTGTATTTTGCATGTTTTGTGTTTTCATTAGTTCAAAAATGATAAAATCTGTTTTGGATCACTGTTTTCATTAATAGAATTGTTCAAAATAAAGACTGTTCAAATTCTGAAATAGTTTTGTGTTTTTATGTGGTTTCATTGGTAGAGCAGCTCTGAATTGATATACGTATATGTAGTATACAGTGTCATATGGAGTCTCTAAATAGCCTTTTTGAAAGGATTCCTAGACTTTTCTTGAAATAAAATATCCAAATGACTTTTCCAGCTTTTCTTGAAATGAAATACCATAAAGATGTAGTTTCTGTAAGTTTTTACCCAAAAAAATGTTTTATTTCAGGACAAATTAGGCGTTTTTTTTTCAAAAATGCCATTTGGAGACCTGGTAACCAAATGACCAAATGAGTCAGCACTACAAATGCTGTTCAGAAATAGTTTTTTATTGTGTGTTTTGGTGGGCAGAGCAGTTCTTGAATTGATATACATATATGTATTATGTAGTTTTGAATCATTTGGACATTTTGTTACCAGGTGTCCATTTGGAGTCTCCAAATGGCTTTTTTGAAAGGACGCCTAGACTTTTTTTAAATAAAAGATTACAGAAACTACATTTTTGGGAGTATCATCCTCAAATTTGAGTCAAAACATGGTCAGATATTCAGCTTTATCTTTATGGTGTTTTCAGGACTTTGGCATCCAAGTCTCATCCATTTTTCCCTTAGTGAATTTCATTCAAAGATATCGCGAGTCACTTTCAAGTATATTTTACCTTGTTTTACTCTGTTGCTATACTAATTTTGAGTTATTATGACTCAACAGTAACAAAGGTTCAAGTGTCTAGTTTCAAACAAAACCAAATAGAAATGTCTGTAGCTCTTCAACCCTAAGGTCTATATTTAAAAATCTGGTAATGTCGTTTTTCACAAAATGCTCAAAAATAGGGGCGCAGGTTAAGAGGTTAAGAATAAGTTTGAATAGATTAAGTTGTTTTTATGTTTATATTTATTTTATGTTCAAATAATTAGACATGCTACAACACAGAATTTGGTAACAATAAACATATGGTGAAAGAAAATAAAACATTTCATAGAGCCCTAAATGTTAAACTTTTAATAAACTAATGTGAAGTTGTATAAGTTTCATGATTTTAATTAATTAGACATGCTTTTTATTAATAAAATGTAATCTTAATTTAATTTAGCAATTACAAAGGATTCCAGAAAAATTTGAAAGGAAAAAAATGGCATTTGGAAAAAAATAAAACTGAATTAGGGAAAAAATATATCAGATTTCATAGGGCCCTATATTTAACACATGATTATGATAGTAAGAAGAATTCATGTAAGGTTGTAAGAAAATGTTTTATTTTCTAGACACTTTACGTGGATAAATGTATATTGGATCAAAGCGATGTGGACCAGGAGACTATAAAGTGTTTAACAACCTAATGTTATGTTTATGTTCACCTATACTACAAAAGGGCTTTTAGTATATTTGTTGTAGTATTTAATTTCATTTGTTTTTGTAAAATGTAACTTTATAATTGTCATTTTTTTAAATCATATAATTATTATAACACCTAAAATATGTCGTGGGTAAAAAGTGTTTGTTTTAGCCAGTTAAGGTGTGGGTACATTGTGTGCACATGATCAGGATGGTACCACCTCCACCTCATTTTGAGCCAGGAAAAACCCTGTTAATGCCTTAATGCGTTTCCAGCAATTTCTCTGAGGGGAAATGTAAAAGCGCATTATTAAAGAGAAGTCCTAACTGCTTTTTCACCGTGTTTTTCACTCTGTTACAGGCCGCCAGAAAGAATCCATCTCTATACGGTGAGCTATTGTTGCTGTTGCTTTTTGAACTCCAAATTGAGTTTTAAATTCATTATTGAATAATTATTGAATGAGACTGTAAATTTATTAATGTAATGTTTGAATTATAGATGTTTGTTTGTGTGAATGCTGTCAAAGACTCTTAAAGAGACTTTGATGCTGTGTGTGCGTTGAGCTCGGCACGAGCGGGGAGTTTAGTTGCCATGGAAACAGGGCGTCAACACAACTACTGGCGTGGCAAGCAGTAACGTTAATCTCGTCTCTCGCTGCAGTTTTCACTGTTTTCAGGTAAGTTTAGTCCCTAAAATCACACAAATATTACATAAAAACGTTCCTGACACGTTTCTAACTTGTTATTGACATGTTTCAATTAAATATTTATTTTATAGAAATGGTTTAGTGTCGTCGAAAAAGTCCTTTAGCATATTAGCAGTTTCCAAGTAGGCTAACTCCATAGATTGAGCTCTTGTTTATGAAACTCTGGGCTTTTAATCAAATATTTGTGTGTGTATATGGGTAGTTGACAAATAAAAATTGGACTGTGTCCTACGTAGGGTTGTCACGATACCATAAAAATGCCTTACGATACTATACCAGCTGAAGTATCACGATACCAAGTAGTATCACGATACAATGCAGTATTGTGTTAATTTAAAATTAAATTCTACAAAATGAATCAAAATTTCATAAATAGATGTAAATGAAAGACAATATTTTTCTCTGAATACTTAATTAATGTGAATGAATGACTGGCTACTGTTATCCATGAAATGACCTAAACAAAACTCATCTTAGCACTGCACAGAAGCTGCATGATTTGACATTTAGATGTGCATTTATACATTTAGACTATTTATAATTGCATAAATAATGTTATGAGATTAATGTTTTAAATACTAAATTCTGAATATAGAAATATGTTGGAAAATAATGTAATATGCCTACTTTTAGATGGGAAACTTAAAACGGTGGGTTTTAAGCAAGTGGCAGAAGTTCGTGATTGAATCACTGAGTCATTCAAACGATGCTTTCAAAACGGCTGAATCCTTCAGGAGCGAATCAAATGACTGTTTTCATGAATGGCTTAGTGAATCAGTGATTCGCCCAAGCCAACGCAGATTTGGATTTGAACACCGAAACGAAACAAAAACAGCACTCTTGCTCGTGTCATATTACCGAACTGTCAGGAGCATTTTTTGCTCGCATATCTTGAAATTTCCAAGTTAGCAGAATGTATATTAAAACATAACATTATAAATGAATAATAATATATATATAATGATTGATAAAAACCAAGTGCAAAGCCGCTATGTTGATGAATGGAACTGCGTTCGTGATTGCAAAGATGCTTCCAGAAACGAACTATTACACCTGTTCTAGAAGTGGTCAAATGAATAAAACTGCGAGAATACTTTCTTGTAAGATATTATGATGTTGAATAAGTGATGCTTGAGCTGCAGTTTTTTAAAATGACATCAGACTGTCTGAATCAGACCCTTTCTTCTGATAAACTGCAGCATGAACAACGACGTGCAAGTGCAACTTCTCATTGCAAACTGAACTGAAGCGTCGGGAAACACTCAATACCATATAAAGCGTATACACAGACTATACTACACAGAGCACAGCAGAAAGACATTTGGCAATCAACTTGTAATGTTTCTGCTGGCATGCATGTTCAAATGAACGTTTTAAACAGTGTTACTGCCGTGCATACTACATATCTTAAGGTACTACCTTATGGACGATACTACCGTTTAAAAAATGCAATGGCACCGCGGGTATTTTTAAGCTTTAGTATCGCGATACTACCGTAGTACCGGTGTATCATGCAACCCTAGTCCTACGTGTGACATAGCAAAAATGTAGATAAAAAAACTACAAATAACTTGAGAAAAATGTATCTTCATTCTTAGAGTTACAAATAGCATGAGAGGTTTATCTTCAATGTTATTTTAAATATTTTAGTTTATTTATTTTTTTTTTCTGTCACACCATAGGACACATTGATACATCAACTACCCATATGAGAGACTTTGATAGCTCTGTAAGATTTTGCTGGTGATTTGTCAATATGTTATTGGAAAAGGCTAATTTACTGAATCGATAACGTCACTTACATGGAGTGTAATCGACTGAAAACAAGTTTTGATATTTCATGGTAAACAAATATTAATAGAATTTGTTCTGTGATTTCAGGAGGACAGAAAGAAACTCTTAAGAACAGAAGGGAAGCTCCAAGATTTCAACATTTCTGAAGGGAGCTACTGACTTAGAAATACAGGTGAACTGAAGAAGATTAAATATAATCATGAAATACATTAATATGCATTTTTCAGAATATATTTAGCCAATTTTAAGAAGGCCTTGACATCAAAACGTAAGTGACACTCAACCTAAAACTAAAAACATAGATTCTGTTATATTAAGATTATATTAGGGCTGTAGCTATCGAATATTTTAGTAATCGAGTATTCTACCGAAAATTCCATCGATTAATAGGATAAGAACAACTTTTTCTTTATTAAAGAGCAATACTAAATATACAAGACAAAATAAGACAGGTCTCTTAAAATGAACAAGTAATTTGTTTCCTTTTTAGAAAAATGAAAATTTTTATTGCTGAAATTGCTTATATTAATAAATGTGAAAACTAAACCCATTTAGTGCATTTAATTGCCATAATACATTCAAAATACAAATATATAAAAATCCATTTCAAATTACTTTAAACTTTAAGGTAAACATAGTACAACCTAAAACTAAGACATAAATCAAAATAATAGTAATAAAAAAAATATATAATAAAACCTAAACATTGTGCAACTTAAAGGAACACTCCACTTTTTTTGGAAATAGGCTCATTTTCCAAGTCCCCAAGAGTTAAAAAGTCAAAGTCAAAAAGTCAAAGTCAGCTTTATTGTCAATTCTGCCACATGTACCGTACATACATACAGAGAATTGAAATTGCGTTACTCTCTTACTCCCTGGTGCATACAGATAACACTAAACACTAACAGTAGAACGCAAAAATACAGATAAGTACAAATCAATATATATATATATATATATATATATATATATATATATATATATATATATATATATATATATATATATATATATATATATATATATATATATATATATATACATACACACACACATATATATATATATATACACACATACATATATACATACATACACATACACACAAAAAGTTGAGATTTACCGTTTTTGAATCCATTCAGCCGATCTCCGGGTCTGGCGGTAGCACTTTTAGCTTAGCTTAGCATAGTTCATTGAATCTGATTAGACCATTAGCATCGCGCTCAAAAATGACCAAAAAGTTTCGATATTTTTCCTATTTAAAGCTTGACTCTTCTGTAGTTACATCGTGTACTAAGACTGACGGAAAATGAAAAGTTGCGATTTTCTAGGCTGATATGGCTAGGCACTATACTCTCATTCCGGCGTAATAATCAAGGAACTTTGCTGCTGTACTATCTGTGCAGCAGGTGCAGTGATATGACGCAGCGCCTGAAAGTAGTCCCCAGCTCAGTAGCCTATGATATAGCTGGGGACTACTTTCAGGCGCTGCGTCATATCATTGCGCCTGCTGCACCCATGGTACGGCAGCAAAGTTCCTTGATTATTACGCCGGAATGAGAGTATAGTTCCTAGCCATATCAGCCTAGAAAATCGCAACTTTTCATTTTCCGTCAGTCTTAGTACACGATGTAACTACAGAAGAGTCAAGCTTTAAACAGGAAAAATATAGAAACTCTTTGGTCATTTTTGATGACCAAATGCTAATGGTCTAATCCGATTCAATGAACTATGCTAAGCTAAGCTAAAAGAGCTACCGCCAGACCCGGAGATCGGCTGAATGGATTCAAAAACGGTAAAACTCAACTTTTTAACTCTAGGGGAGATGTAAAATGAGCCTATTTCCAAAAAAAGTGGAGTGTTCCTTTAACTTTCAAGTTGAAGCCTAACTACAGCTCAGGCATGACACAAGGCTTTACTGTTTTCTTAGAAGGCTTTGTGGCTTTTGTAAGAGGCAAAAATTAGTGGACAGGAAGCTAACGTGGAACAAAAACAAGAGTCCATACACACAACATTTATTAACACATTTTTCAGCAACGTGAAATTAAAGTTATTTGGAGAATAAACCCTCTTAAATGTCTCTCTGCATACTGGTGTGCGTGTGTGTGTGGGTGTAATCCTTTAAAGGAGCATGTGGTTGCAAACACAGTGCTCTGTATGTAGTTACAGTAAATGGTAGGGATGAACCGAAATAAATTCTGGGTCGAAACGGAGAATTCTGGATGTGCTTGGTCGAAAACCTAAACCGAATATGCTTTGTAATAATTATTTTTTTTATTAAATAATATAAAGTCATTTTGTAAGACTTTTTAATTTAACTCAATTTTAATGACACAGAATTTAAAAACCACAAGCCAATAAAATAACCACACTTTTATTGAAAGAAAATTGGACAGAAAATATATTAATATTAAATATCAATGTATTATTTTTATTCAGTTCTATGCAACAGAATCAGACATAACTGTTGTTGTTGTTTTTCATTAATTATCCAAATAATGTATAGTCCAGCAAACAGGGTTTTTCTTTTCTCAAAATGCGGCGGAGGTGGTACCATCCTGATCATGTGCACACAATGTACCCACCCTTCAACTGCCTGAAACAAACACTTTGTACACGCAACGTATTTTAGGTGTTATAATAATTATAGCTATGATTAAAGAAAATGACAATTATAAAGTTATGTTTTATTTTCTGTCACCTAATGTTTTATTGTTATTTATTCTTAAAATAGCCTTATGAAATGTTTTATTTTTCCTCAGAAATTCTGTGTTGTGTATCTGGTTATCAAATGAAGGCATAAAACATTAATTTAATTTATCTTTAAACTATAGAAAATTAAACCTTTTGGCAAACAAAGGGGATTTACTATTAAAGTTAAAACATGGAAGAAATGTTGTGTGATCATTCCTTAAAAAATAAAGTTTTCATAATTTTAGTAGTAGTAGTAGTAGTAGTATGTACATTCTGCTGAACAATAGTAATATATTTCTGCTGCAATATCTTTAAATTAAACCGGACTTTTATTTTGACGGGTTGCCGTGAATACCTTTACATTTCTGTGTGTATATGATATGACGCTAGTTTTACTCAAATGAAACACTGATGAAGTGACTCACGCGCGCTTCTGTGTGTGTGTGTGGTAAAGGAAAACGCGCGTCTCTGCCATTCATTCATACAGAGATATGATCGCGTAATATGAGTTAATGCTCATTAGATTGCGTAAATCAGTGGAAAATGAATAGAAATGATGATTCTGTGTAAAGAAACATCAAGTAAACATAAAAACCCTGGCAAAGCTATATTATCAGTGCATGTGAGCAGAGCAGAGCAGGAGCAGATCTGTGAAGGAGATGTTACCAGCGTTGCCCAGTACAGCTGTACTACAGCATGCCACAGCACAGCAGCACTACTGCAAACAGGAATAAGAATACTACATAGAAATTTCCTGTTGGTGCGTTATTTGAGCGGACTATGCTTTTCCGGTGATCATGAGCGGTAACTGAGCAGAATGAACATTTGATAGAGCGGAATATTGAACGGAGCGTCACACTGTGCAGTGATGACAGCTGCAAACCTGAATGTGCGGCGCGGCATATATTTTCGGCGGCAGAAAAATCAGTGCATCCCTAGTAAAATGGACTAAACGATTCTTCGAGGCACATAATTTGCCTCGAGGATTTTTTGTATTCGAATTACTAAAGTATATATACTCGAGTATATATACATATATACATATACATACACATACATATATATATATACATATACATATACATATATATATATATATATATATATATATATATATATATATATATATGTATATATGTATGTATATGTGTATATATATATATTAGGGGTGTCAACTTTAACGCGTTAACGCATGTGATTAATCTAAAAAAATTAACGCGTTAATATTTTTTTACGCAAATTAATCGTTTGATAAGGTTTGACCCCAACTTCTTCCCGTCGTCACAGCGCGGAAGGTTATCTGTCAGTGTGTGATGAGCGTAGAGTGAACCAGTGTTGCCAGGGTAGCGGCTGTGGCACACACACAGGCACAAGTGGCCGTGGGCTATTTTGAAAATAGCGGGAAAAATTACAGGTTTTCGGGTTACTTTTATAATCTACCGCGGCCGCCCAAAGTGTATATAGACAAATAAAAATGAAAATAGATCCTTTTACTAATGTGTATCATACTTGGAATGTATACCTGGCAACTTCAGAACGGAGAGGCGCGCGCTTGTAACATCACAACGTGAGTTTCAGCCACAGCATACAACAGCAGAAATAAACATGACAACAGCCACTATAGATTATATAAAATAATAAACACGATTACGATAGGATATGGTTTCTATGTGATTTTCTTGAGATGAATGCGTAACTTACATCTGAAATGTAAAAGGCTATAAAGAGCATATTTTAACAACAGTAAACAACCAAATTCCACATGTGATCGCAAAAGGAAGTTATTACAAACACTCGATGGTGGTTTGAAGTGAGTTCTGAGTAAAAGTGTACTATTAATCTCATAAATTGTCTTATGATGCTAATGTTAGCTCTAATGCACCAGAACAGGTCCAATTCTTCTTCATAATGCATTTTGTCATAATACTTCACGTAAGGTCGCAAGAAATGTTTTGTTGTATTTATTTAGAAATACTTTTGATAATAGTTGGGTAAATGTATCCTGGGATTGTTTCAAGTTTCATTTGTCACATACACGACTATACAGAGATTGTATAACCAGCAGAGAAATGAGAGTCGGGTCCGCTCCGTGGACAGTGCAAATAATACTGTGTTTGATATTTTCAGCTGATTTAAGAACACACGTTTTCATTTGTCATGCGTCCCCTAGCAACAAGGCACACGTTAGTGATGCGCGGGTCGGGTTTTTTTCCAACCCGTGGGTCCCGCTTTTATGAAATTATTTGGCCCGCCCCGCACCAGCCCGCCCCGCACCACTGTATCTATTTTTACAACCCGCCCCGCCCCGCACCCGCGACCATTAAATAGACATACTAGGCATTGTAATGTAAATGAAAACAGCCTTTATTTCAGCCTGAAAGTGCTTGGAAACATCGCCCTGTAAACTGGCAACAACATACGATTATGAATTTGAACCATAAATCAGGTCATATTAATAAGATAATGATAAACATTTTCAACATTCACAAAGCAGCGTTTATTTCAATTTAAATTCATTTAATAGGCTAAACAATTTTTTTATTTCAGATTTGTATAGGCCTACAGTTTACAGCCTATGCTACATAACCACTGAAATTTTGTTTTATTTAACACACGGAAATGTTCATTTAGCGTTTTTACGTTCGCTGTGCAAAAAAAGAATGGCATCCACTGTACCGGGGTTTAATCTATTTCACCTAGCCTGCATCCCAATGTGCACACTATCCATCCTAAATTCTATGTGATAGTAGTAATTTTCAATACTATTTAGGGCAGATAGGGTGGATAGTATGCACTAGGGCTGCCACTAACGACTATTTTTATTTTGATTAATCTATCGACTAATTTATCGATTAATTTCCCACAAAATAAATCAACATTTTTACTTAATATTTTATTAAACCAAATGAAATCCAAATTTCTATGAAATCCTTTTTTAAAGCAAAAGTAAAGTGCAACATAGAGTGCAAGAAGCAAGTGTCCATCTCATAGTCCAAATCACTGAAATCAAAGTTCAGTATTATAGTGTAAGAAAGACAACATATCCACGTGTCCTAGCCTAATAATAAAATTATAATCAGTATTTTAAATAAAGGAGTATTTACCAGAAATATTATTTACCAGAATTTATTTAGGAGAAAAATGTAATTGTGCAGTATTTCTGAAAAAAAAAAAAAAAAAAAAAATTAATAGAACCATTAAAATGGAATCCAGAAAATAATGGAAAACAGAATTTGGTAAAGATAAAATTGTAAAACTCAATTAATTAGACAGGCTTTTTGATTAATAAAATTTACTTTAACCATTAAAACAGAGTATAGAAAAATGAAAATGAACAAACTGAATTTGGAAATAAAACGGATTTCATAGGGCCCTATAATTATAATAATTTTTTTGTGGTAATACAAATAGATGTAAGTGAACAATAGCTTTTAAAATGACTTAACCTGTTAACCAGCGCCCCCCATATTGGGAATCACAGCTGAAAATGACTAACTAACTTAAAATGGTAACAGCTCCTGACTTCAGTATGCCACACACACAATTTTGGTGTCTTTGGAAAGAAGACCCTTTGGGCTTTACTATCCATCATCAAGAGTTGATAATGCTCAAAAATATAAAAAGTTATAGACACTGAAGTGCCTTGATAAAAATTGTACCACACTGAATTTTTTTTTAATTTCATATAAAAATACATGAAATCAGTCCTGAAGCAATCCAGAAAAGTAATGGGTTGAAAGTCACATGTCTCATGAGTTTATATTTCAAATCTGAAGAAGATACCATGAAAAATGAGATTCCTGCAGCCATTTTTCTAGTCCCCCCCCCCTCTGTTTGAGGAAAAATATTTACCAAATTATTGAAGGGTTCTACTACAAACTATTTAGTCATTATACATGCCACTGCAGTTTTTCAATTCTAAAACAGTAGACAGAATCTTAGACATCGTATAAGTGATTTATTTGAGCACTAGAAAAATACAAGAATAATAATTTTTGAGTGATGAAAAAAAAACAATAAAAAAAATAACTTAAGTACATACTGATTTCCTGACATACAGATGCTCCAGCTCATACATTAGTAATCACATGCTGACGATCATTCATACAGATGCTAATCGTACAGATGGCCCATATAGTCAATAATCACATTATAATGGCCTTTTATATAGACTGCATTCACACTGATATCTGTGAACAGTCAGTAATTACATGCTGATTATCAGCCATACAGATGTTAATCATACAGATACAGGCAATTCCCCACAAAACACGCAAACATATATGAAAACTGTTGAAGAAGAAAAAAAAAAAAAAAAAAGGTTTATTTGTGCAAAAAAGGCGATCGCTAAGTTATGCCCCAATCAGATGACAGGTGCGTCACAGCGTGCGTCACGCGCCGTCGCGAGGGAGCGCCAGAATTCAAATAAACAATCTTCCGTGTATCTTTGACTTTTTTTTTTGGGATGATCTCATTCTGTTTGGGACATTGCCTGCTACAAAATCATGCTGGTTTTTTTTACCACCAAGACGCTGTTTTTGAGCGTAATTTGTTCCATAACGGACACAAACAATAACTCTCCCTCAAGAGATGAGACGTAAACAAATGAATAACGATCCAAATTACAACGTTGTTGTTTCTTTGGACTAAAAGTGCTCGATGGAATGTTGTTCTGTGGACCCTTATCTCTGAAACGAAACCGGGATTTACAGCAGTGGATACGTTTGAGAGTCGTTATCAGGATGAATCTGGTATGTACTGCGGTTTTTTTATACATGTTTTGATCTGTACAGAAGCGCCGTCGACTTCTCTGGGCTCGGAGGCATCTGGGATGGACCATCACACAGTGGAAACGTGTACTGTGGTCAGAATCAGTATTTCAGGTATTTTTTGGGAGGAATGGACGCCGTGTGCTCCGGACCAAAGAAGAAAAGGATCATCCAGACTGTTACCAGCAAAGTCCAAAAGCCAGGGTCTGTCATGGTATGGGGTTGTGTCAGTGCCCTTGGCAAAGGTAACTTGCACTTCTGTGATGGCACCATTAATGCTGAAAAGCACAGAGATTTTGGAGCACAATATGCTGCCTTCAAGAAGACATCTTTTCCAGGGACGTCCATGCATATTTCAACAAGACAATGCAAAACCACTTTCTGCACATACAGTCAGGTCCATAAATATTGGGACATCGACACAATTCTAACATTTTTGGCTCTATACACCACCACTATGGATTTCAAATGAAACGAACAAGATGTGCTTTAACTGCAGACTGTCAGCTTTAATTTGAGGGTATTTACATCCAAATCAGGTGAACGGTGTAGGAATTACAACAGTTTGCATATGTGCCTCCCACTTGTTAAGGGACCAAAAGTAATGGGACAGAATAATAATCATAAATCAAACTTTCACTTTTTAATACTTGGTTGCAAATCCTTTGCAGTCAATTACAGCCTGAAGTCTGGAACGCATAGACATCACCAGACGCTGGGTTTCATCCCTGGTGATGCTCTGCCAGGCCTCTACTGCAACCGTCTTCAGTTCCTGCTTGTTCTTGGGGCATTTTCCCTTCAGTTTGGTCTTCAGCAAGTGAAATGCATGCTCAATCGGATTCAGGTCAGGTGATTGACTTGGCCATTGCATAACAGTCCACTTCTTTCCCTTCAAAAACTTTTTGGTTGCTTTTGCAGTATGCTTTGGGTCATTGTCCATCTGCACCGTGAAGCGCCGTCCAATGAGTTCTGAAGCATTTGGCTGAATATGAGCAGATAATATTGCCCGAAACACTTCAGAATTCATCCTGCTGCTTTTGTCAGTAGTCACATCATCAATAAATACAAGAGAACCAGTTCCACTGGCAGCCATACCTGCCCACGCTACCACCACCATGCTTCACTGATGAGGTGGTTTGCTTAGGATCATGAGCAGTCCATTGCCTTCACAGTTCTGGAACAACATCCTATGGACAGATGAGACCAAGATCAACTTGTACCAGAGTGATGGGAAGAGAAGAGTATGGAGAAGGAAAGGAACTGCTCATGATCCTAAGCATACCACCTCATCAGTGAAGCATGGTGGTGGTAGCGTGGGCAGGTATGGCTGCCAGTGGAACTGGTTCTCTTGTATTTATTGATGATGTGACTACTGACAAAAGCAGCAGGATGAATTCTGAAGTGTTTCGGGCAATGTTATCTGCTCATATTCAGCCAAATGCTTCAGAACTCATTGGACGGCGCTTCACAGTGCAGATGGACAATGACCCAAAGCATACTGCAAAAGCAACCAAAGAGTTTTTGAAGGGAAAGAAGTGGACTGTTATGCAATGGCCAAGTCAATCACCTGACCTGAATCCGATTGAGCATGCATTTCACTTGCTGAAGACAAAACTGAAGGGAAAATGCCCCAAGAACAAGCAGGAACTGAAGACGGTTGCAGTAGAGGCCTGGCAGAGCATCACCAGGGATGAAACCCAGCGTCTGGTGATGTCTATGCGTTCCAGACTTCAGGCTGTAATTGACTGCAAAGGATTTGCAACCAAGTATTAAAAAGTGAAAGTTTGATTTATGATTATTATTCTGTCCCATTACTTTTGGTCCCTTAACAAGTGGGAGGCACATATGCAAACTGTTGTAATTCCTACACCGTTCACCTGATTTGGATGTAAATACCCTCAAATTAAAGCTGACAGTCTGCAGTTAAAGCACATCTTGTTCGTTTCATTTGAAATCCATAGTGGTGGTGTATAGAGCCAAAAATGTTAGAATTGTGTCGATGTCCCAATATTTATGGACCTGACTGTATTACAAAGTCCTGGCTGTGGAGGAAGAGGGTACGGGTACTTGACTGGCCTGCCTGCAGTCCCGACCTGTCTCCAATAGAGAATGTGTGGCGCATTTTGAAGCGCAAAATGCGACAACGAAGACCCCACCAAGACGGTTGCCCACCTTAAGACTTGTTTGCAGGAAGAATGGGACAAAATTACACCTGAAACACTTCATCACTTGGTGTCTTCAGTCCCTAAACGTCTTTTAAGTGTTGTATAAAGGAATGGCAACATTACAAAGTGGTAAATGCTTTACTGTCCCAACTTTTTTTGGAATGTGTTGCAAGTCTGAATGACAGGAAAGGATGTATATTTACAAATGACATGAAGTTGACCAGACAAAACATGAAATATTTTGTGTTCATATTGTCTGCAATGAAATACAAGTCAAAGTAAATTTAGAAATCACTACTTTCTTTTTTTATTTGCGTTTTCCATACTGTCCCAACTTTTTCTGATTTGGGGTTGTAAATGATAAGTTTCTGTGGAACTACTGTGAACGCTGTGTGACGCACGTACTTAACCTACACGCATGTAAATAATTAAAGCGCATATACTGTGTTAGAACTGCATCGCATATAATTATTTAATTAAATCATAGCGTTTGTGAATTCACAATTATGCTTAATTATGATTTTTAAATGGGTTTAATGTCATGCAGCCTTGGAAAATAGTCTAATAATGTGTTTTATGGATTTTGTCCGTGAAATGCAGCACTTCCGGTATTTTGCGGTTAGTCGACGCGAGCAAAATGAAGTCGATGATTTTTCAAAATCGACTAGTCGACTAAAATCGACGAATCGCGACAGCTCTAGTATGCACATTGGGACGCAGGGCTAGACTCCAGCACCCGGCCAGCAGAGCTGAATGTGCGCTCGCTTTAAGCGCTTGTGGCTGGGATACAGAGCTGCTTGGCGCTTTCGTGACGCCAAAGGTTTGGGGACATCACGCAAGTTACGTTGCTATGTAGGCCTTCGTATTGTAACCTTATCAAACCTCATCAAAGAACCTAATAAAATATGAAAATAGATATTCCCAAATATTTAATATAGGCTATAGGGAATTGTCCGCAACATACATGGATTTTTTTTTTTTTTTTTTAATGACCCACCCTGCAAATAAAGTGACTATTTCTTTACCCGCCCCAACCCAACCCACGGGTTACCCGCGGGGTCCGCGGGTTATGAGACGACCCGCGCATCACTAGCGCACGTATCTGCTTGAGTTTGTTGTGATCGGAACATGATCTTCAGTTGCGTAGTGTATTATGCCCAGTTTTCCTTTGTCACTATTTACAAAGTAGCATAGTGTATGACGCCTAGTGTTTTAAAAATCTGTTCAGATTTTAAAAGTCGTGTAGTGTATTCCAGCCTTAATATTCTGAGTAATTATCAGTGTTGAAACTGTTGTGCTGCTTAATATTTTTGGAAACTTTTTTCTTTGATTAGACAAATAAAAAGTTAAAAAGAACAACATTAATTAAAAATATAAATATGTTCTAACAATTTAAGTCTATCACTTTTTATCAATTTAAAACATCCTTGCTGAATAAAAGTACTAATTAATAAAAAATAAAAAAAAGAAAGAAAGAAAACATTTACTGACCCAAAACTTATGAATAGTGTATATTGTAACACAAAATTTCTATTTTGAATAAACACTGTTCTTTTCAACTTTTTATTTCTCAAAGAATCCTGAAAAATATCAGAGGTCCCAAAAAATATTGAATGAATGAATGAATGAATCATTTATATAGCGCTTTAATTGTGTATTGCTATACACCCAAAGCGCTTTACAATCATATAGGGGGTCTTCTCCTCATCCACCACCAGTGCGCAGCATCCACTTGGATGATGCGACGGCAGCCACAGGACAACGGCGCCAGTGCGCTCACCACACACCAGCTACAGGTGGAGAGCAGCACAACTTATATATAACAGGATATTAAGCAGCACAACTTTTTCCAACATTGATTATAAATCAGCATTCAGGCAGGGCTCTGAACTGGTTCAAGGAACGAAAATGAAAACCGGAAACAAACTAAATTTTGACAGGAACAGAACCAGAAACGAAATCAAATTTTATAGTTCCGAACAGAATAAAAAAATTGAAATGGCCATTAACCGGTTAATAACGTTATTTTATCGTTCCATTTAATATTTGAAATTTGCTGTCAACCCATCACGAATTCAAGTAGTAGGCTACGCCCTATATTGCAAATGTGGCGCTGACGCCTCCAACTCATGAAATGCCCGTCCGCGCTCAGCTGTGAACTCTTGGTAAGTCGCAATGGCAATGCACCGGCATTAGAGTTTATCCGAGGATAGTGTAAGATGGATTCAACAGATCACAAGCACCTGCAGCACTTCTGTGAAAGGAGAAAACAGAATAAAACTATAGGCTTACATAAAAAGAAATGTATACACGAAATATATTTAATTTAAATCATTGACAGATTAACAAAATGAAAGAAAAAAAAGAGCTGAGTTTCGGTTTATTGTGACACGATCCAAAGTTCACGGAAAGGAAAACGACAGCAGAAAGTAGTTTTCTTTACTTTGCAAAAGCTTGACAGTTTTGAATGTCTTGCTTCTATCTGTATACCAGTATGGCTATCGCGCCGGCACTTGACGCGCACACAGACAACATTTTTGCGATATTACAGCCTGTTCATTATCAGAATTCATTATCAAAATACAGTTAAAGAAACATATAATAAGTAGCACTGCTCCGTTGTACAATTTGTTGCATTCAGTGTGACCACTATGCTGATATGTGAAGGATGATGATCGATGCGAGTGAAGCACAAAGCCTATTTCATAAATAATATTTTAGCATCCAGATACGTCGCGAATATGAAAACATTTGGATTTGTGCCTTATGAGAGAGGTAGGCATCAGTTTCACCTTAAATTAATTAGTTTTTGGCTTTACATTTATAGCCTAAAAGCTTTAAATCGCCTTAACTTTAGAGGATTTGTTGTGGAGCGAAGGGCACTTTAACTGTGTTTATAATGTTTGTAAACATTCTGCTTTTACCGGCATTTTAGCCTACATTATTTCTGAATGTAATCATAAAATGCGACTTAGCCTATGTTTATTTTCCTCTCAAAACGCAATTGTATAAGAGCGTTTAATGCAGCAAACATTTTTAAATATCTTGAAAAAATACATTAATGTCGTTAAAGCGTCAGCAGATTTTTTTCTTTTGTTTAGTAGGCTACATTTGGCCAAAATCTATAAAAGACGATGCTGTATTGGCTATGATTAAGTGCAGCGGGTTAAGATATCAGATTTTTTGTGTTGTTTTTTTCTTTTTCTGAGTAAAGAAAACACTGTACTTTATTATTATTATTATTATTATTATAGGCAAAGAATAAATAAAAAAAATAACGTTATTAACTGGTATTAACCGGTTTCGGAACGATAATAATACATGAGGAACGCAGGAACAGAAACGTTAAAATATCGATTCTGCTCGGAGTGAACCGATTGAAATTTTTTTTTGTTTTCAAGCCCTGCATACAGGTGCATCAATAAATTAGAATGTCGTGGAAAAGTTCATTTATTTCAGTAATTCAACTCAAATTGTGAAACTCGTGTATTAAATAAATTCAATGCACACAGACTGAAGTAGTTTAAGTCTTTGGTTCTTTTAATTGTGATGATTTAGGCTCACATTTAAAAAAAAACACCAATTCACTATCTCAACAAATTAGAATACTTCATAAGACCAATAAAAAATAAATAAATTGTGAATTGTTGGCCTTCTGGAAAGTGTTCATTTACTGTATATGTACTCAATACTTGGTAGGGGCTCCTTTTGCTTTAATTACTGCCTCAATTCGGTGTGGCATGGAGGTGATCAGTTTGTGGCACTGCTGAGGTGGTATGGAAGCCCAGGTTGCTTTGATAGCGTCCTTCAGGTCATCTGCATTGTTTGGTCTGGTGTCTCTCATCTTCCTCTTGACAATACCCTATAGATTCTCTATGGGGTTCAGGTCAGGCAAGTTTGCTGGCTAATCAAGCACAGTAACACCATGGTCATTGAACCAGCTTTTGGTACCTTTGGAAGTGTGGGCAGGTGCCAAGTCCTGCTGGAAAATGAAATCAGCATCTCCATAAAGCTTGTCAGCAGAAGGAAGCATGAAGTGCTCTAAAATTTCCTGGTAGATGGCTGCGTTGACTGTGGACTTCAGAAAACACAGTGGACCAACACAAGCAGATGACATGGCAGCCCAAATAATCACTGACTGTGGAAACTTCACACTGGACTTGAAGCAACATGGATTCTGTGCCTCTCCACTCTTCCTCCAGACTCTGGGACCTTGATTTCCGAATGAAATGCAAAATTTACTTTTATCTGAAAAGAGGACTTTGGAGCACTGAGCAACAGTCCAGTTCTTTTTCTCCACAGCACAGGTAAGACGCTTCTGACATTGTCTCTGGTTCAGAAGTGGCTTGGTAGCCCTTTTCCTGAAGACGTCTGAGCGTGGTGACTCTTGATGCACTGACTCCAGCTTCAGTCCACTCCTTGTGAAGCTCTCCCAAGTGTTTGAATCGGCTTTTCTTGACAGCAAGGGCGTAGTTTTGGTTTGAACATTGGGGGGGGTTGAAGTGGACCCCGGGTCATGCTCCCTCTTAAGGTTTATTTATTTGTTTGTTTGCTTAAATGTTTATTTTGTAAAATGGTCTTTTGTGCTATCCACCACACATGCAAAGTTGGTTGATTGCGTAACTGCAATAAAGTAATTGGCTAGTTAACAATTACTTGTTTACATAAGATATAATGTATTATATATTATTTAGACACTTAGGCTATAGTTTGACAGAATGTTCTAATTCAACACGCCATGGGAAGTCAATCTAACTTAACATTTTCTTATATTGATATTGTTTATTTCTTACTCCTTAACAGTTCATCAAGCTCTTAATGATTTAATCTATGCCATCATTGGAATATCTGAAGGCCAAGTTTTTCCATCACTCATCATTAGGCCCTCGATTCTGACTTGTACTTGCTCTTATGAAAAAGTACCATAGTTCTTAACTGTAGCATTTGTTATAATAAGGCTAGCCTATTAACCATTACCAGGCCAATAATGACTTTTTTATTAATCTATATTGCATTTGTTATGAGAAACAACAGCCTTTAGAAACAATAGCTACAACATGCCACAGTTGTAATATAAATATTTAGGGAAAAATCTATTCCCTTAACAGATTATCTATTATAAATTCTACAAGTTAGACAAAATTTACCACAATAAATAAGCCTACAGTAAAACGTGATACATTATAGTAAAGGTGGTCATGAGTAGTTTATAAATATTTTAATATGTTAGTGCTGGTGCAAGATTATGTTGTCTCCTCTTTTCATCAGTCTTTTTAGTTTGTGCCTTTTTTTAGATAATGTTCGACTTTCTCCATAGCATTTTAAAGTGGCAGTTTCTCAATAGAATTCAAATAGATCACATATTTTACCATCAGCTTCGCGATAGGAATGGCTCGCGCAAATCTTCTCACACTTCTCGAGCGCGCTGGTGAACGCGCACTGAGTATAGGGTGATTTGCGCGCCGCTCGTGCACAATTAAAAGAACTGCGCTTCAGTGTTGTGCTGATAAGCGCTCCGTTCGGTTCGTACGTGAGGTTAGCGCTTATAAAAGCGCCGAAGGCGTGATTCAAATAATTAATAAACAGCCTGATTCTAGGTTTCCATTAACCGTGGTATAAATATTGGGGGGGTTGTACTTGCTAGTTTTGGTTATTGGGGGGGGGGGTTACCTCAAACCCCATCCCCCCCACAAACTACGCCCCTGCTTGACAGTATTCTCAAGCTTGCAGTCATCCCTGTTGCTTGTGCACCTTTTCCTACCCAAATTCTTCCTTCCAGTCAACTTTGCATTTAATATGCTTTGATACAGCACTCTGTAAACAGCCACACCTTTCAGTAATGACCCTCTGTGACTTACCCTCTTTGTGGAGGGTGTCAATGATCGTCTTCTGGACCATTGCCAAGTCAGCAGTGTTCCCCATTATTGTGGTTTCAAAGAACAAGAGACACCCAGAATTTATACTGTATGGATGGTCATTTATTGAAATTCAAATGTAAATATTCTAATATTTTGAAATACTGATTTTTGACTTTCATGAGCTGTAAGCTCTAATCATCAAAATTAAAACAAAAAAACTTTTGAAATGTTTTACTTTACATGCAATGAATCTAAAATATATGAAAGTTTCACTTTTTGAAATAACTTACAAGAAAAAATGAACTTTTCCACGACATTAATTTATTGAGATGCACCTGTATTAGAATGATTTCTGAAGGGTCATGTGACACTGAAAATTCAGCTTTGCTTCACAGGAATAAATTATATTTTAAAGTATATTAAAATAGAAAACTTTTATTTGAAATTGCAATAATATTTCACAGTATTATTTTGTGAAATAATATTCAGTATTTTTTATCAAATAGATACAGCCTTGATAAGCCTAAGAAACTTCTTTAAAAAATGTACTGATCCTAAATTTTTGAACAGCAGTGTATTTTACTGAAAAAATATTTTCTCAAATAACCTAAAATGTACATCATTTAGTTACATCAAGGGTCAAATCAAATATAAAAAGCACATTAAAGTTAAAAGTTACACAGTTTTTTGTGCGCGCGCTGTACAGGTCTGGCATAAAGAATGGTTTTGCTCAGGTGGCCAAAATGTCCGCCCACTAGAGAAAAGTTTTGCTCAGCAAAAAAAAAAGACTAGAGGGAACATTGCTTATAGGGTTATGATAACCAAGACAGTCCTGAGCTAGATCAAGCTTTGATCTCTGCAAACTATCACTTTAATGAAATATTTTTTTTCCCACTAATAAAAATATTTTATCATTAGCTAGCTCCACACTGGAGAGCTGCTTTATAACAGAAAATCAAGTTGTAATTCTAACTGAAAGCGACACTGATTCTGGTTTTTCATGTTTAAAACAGTAAAGCTGCTTGAATTATATGGGATGATATTAGACTCAAAATAATTTATAGATGCACGCACAATTATCCATGGACTGCATAAATTTTATGCGTGTATCTTACTAACCACAAACAAATGCCTTTCAATTTGAGTCTGTGGAATTCGGGATTAAATGATTGTGCAGCGATTTATACAAATGCAGACATGTTTGCGAATAAAAATGTTATGTTCTGCATTAATATATCATAAATTGCTCCTGCAAAAAGGAATCCGTGCATTTGCGGATCAGGTGACGCGTGCATTTATCGACGTCTTGTTTGAATCAATCTTGTTCGGTTCATTTGGATTTTGAGACTTCATTTTCGCAGCTTACAACATTGCATATAAAGTAAAACACTTCAAAAGTTTTTTTTGTTTTGATTTTGATGATTAGAGCTTACAGCTCATGAAAGTCAAAAATCAGTATCTCAAAATATTAGAATATTTCCTAAGATCAATCAAAAAAAGGATTTGCAAAACAAAAAAGTTCAAGTTCTTTAAAGTATGTTCATTTATGCACTCAATACTTGGTCGGGGCTCCTTTAGCACAGACTCCAGCATCAGTGAGGAATGGCATGGAAGCGATCAGCCTGTGGCACTGCTGAGGCACTATTGAGCCTTCAGCTCGTCTGGATTGTTGGATCGCCTGTTTCTCATCTTTCGCTTGAAAATATCCCATAGATTCCATATGAGGTTCAGGTCAGGCATGTTGGCTGGCCAATCAAGCACAGTAATGTCATGGCCAGCAAACCACTTGGAAGTGTTTTTGGCACTGTGGGCAGGTGATAAAGTCCTGCTGGAAAAGGATATCAGCATCTCCATAAAGCTTGTCAGCAGATGGAAGAATAAAGTGCTCTAAAATCTCCTGGTAGACGCCTGCAGTGACTTTGGACTTGATAAAACACAATGGACCAACACCAGCAGACGTCACGGCACCCCAAATCATCACCGACATCGTAAACTTTACACTGGACTTCAAGCTGTTTGGATTCTATGCCTCTCCAGTCTTCCTCCAGACCTTGATTTCCAAATGAAAAGCAAAATTTACTTTTATCTGAGAAGAGGACTTTGGAGCACTGAGCAACAGTCCAGTTCTTTTTCTCCACAGCCCAGGTAAGATGCTTCTGACGATGTTTCTGGTTCAGAAGTGGCTTGGTAGCCCTTTTCCTGAAGATGTCAGAGCGTGGTGACTCTTGATGCACTGACTCCAGCTTCAGTCCACTCCTTGTGAAGCTCTCCCAAGTGTTTGAATCGGCTTTGCTTGACAGTATTCTCAAGCTTACGGTCATCCTTGTTGCTTGTGCACATTTTCCTACCCAATTTTTTCCTTCCAGTCAACTTTGCATTTAATATGCTTTGATACAGCACTCCTTGAACAGCCACCCTTTTCAGTAATGACCCTCTGTGACTTACCCTCTTTGTCTTACCCCTAGGTCCCTCGAGGGTGTCAATACCCTATGATGAGACACCACTTGGTTACTTCTCATCGTACATCGTCGCTACTGGCTGCAACGTCACCTGAGGCCAGGTGTTGATCACAAACTTCCAAGTCGTCTTCAGTGTGTGTGTATGTCAGTGTTTTATTAGTGATGTTTTTGCGATTGTTGTGCAAATCAGCGATAAAGCGTAGCAAACTAGCGATTTTTTAAAACGTTCTACGAACATGGTTGCATTATATGTACAGGACTGTGTAAACAAAACAAGACTGTCGTATTTTTAAATCTAAAGCCGAAAATATTTTGAGATACTGATTTTTGACTTTCATGAGCTGTAAGCTCTAATCATCAAAATAAAAAAATAAAAAAAACTTTAAGTGTTTTACTTTACATAAAATTAATCTAAAATATATGAAAGTTTCACTTTTTGAAATAAGTTACTATTACTATATAGTAAGTAACTTTTTCACCATATTCTAATTTTCTGAGATGCACCTGTATATTAACATATTCATCCACGCCGCTCAAGTTTGGACACATTTTCTCGATTTTCTCTGAAGCGCTGTGTGTGTGTCGTCTTCTCTTGAATTGCATCCAGGAGGGCTGAACTACAGTCTTGCTTTACAGCGCCACACTGGTCAAACCGCAGTATTGCAGGCTCTTACATTAGGTCATATGAGATCAAACAACTACTCGACAACAAAAATATTTGTCGACAATTTGTTATTGTCGACAATGTCGACTAATCATTGCAGCCCTACTAATCATAGGCAATTTGTGGACATTACACAAATGAAACTGATACCTAAATAATCAATAAACATTATTCACACAATTTTATTTTTTTATAGAACCAGCAGAGAAGGCCCTGCTTCTCCTGACGGCCCACCGCTGCTGTCAGACAACATCACCAAGATGCTATAAACCACAGGACTAGTAACTAAAATCTCGCACATACACAACTGTTTCATAAGTTTGGGTTTGTATGATTTAAAAAAAATAATAATGTTTTTCAAAGTCTTTTATGGCAACCACAGTTTAATGTATGAAATGAATACAATTTACTACCATTTAAAATAACTGTTTTCTATTTGAATACATTTAGAGAAGTAATTTATTCCTGTGATGGTAAAGCTGAATTTTCAGCATCATTACTCCAGTCTTCAGTGTCACATGATCCTTCAGAAATCATTCTAATATTCTGATTTGCTTCTGAAGAAATATTTCTGATTATTATCAGTGTTGAAAACAGCTGTGCTGCTTCATTTTTTCAGGATTCTTTGATGAATAAAGTTTTAAAACAGTACAGTGTTTATTTGAAACAGAAATGTTTGCTCTAACTTTTGATAATTGATAAAACATTGATAATAATCAGAAATGTTTCTTTAGCAGCAAATCAGTGTATCAGTTTGATTTCTGAAGGATCATGTGACACTGAAGACTGGAGTAATAAATGTTCTGCTTTGATCACAGAAATAAATTACATTGCATAATATATAGAAAACTGTTGTGTTAAATTGTAATATTTCACAATATTACTGTTTTTACTTCATTTTGATCAAATAAATGCAGCCTTTGTGAACAGAAGAGACCTCTTTCAAAGACGTAAAAAAAATCTTACTGACCCCGTACATTTAACAGTAGTGTAAATTACAAATATGATGTTCCACCCACTTACATGGTACTGTGGCATGTGTAGTCCATTTAAAATACATGTTTTAGCCAAGTATTCACACAAAACATCTGATAACCTTGCACTGCAGTTATATGTGATGAAATAAATAATATTTTGTCTGAATAATATGAACAGCAGCTATGCTAAACTTTCTCCTTTTGATTTCCTGTTTCTATCTCAGGATGCCCATCCCAAAGTTACTAGAGATGAAGCCAGCTCCAGTTTGGATCCAGCCTCACTTGTGAAGACTTCAGATGACGCCAACACTCACAAAGACTACAGATGACTACAGGCTTTCCTGTAGCTCAAATGGTAGAGCATGGCACTAGCTACGCCAAGATCATGGGTTCGATTCCCAGGGAAAGCAAGAGCTAAAAAAAAAAAAACTTAAAAAAAGTAAAACTGTAACTTGAATGCAATGTAAGTCGCTTTGGATAAAAGCGTCTGCTAAATGCATAAATGTAAATGTCAAATGACGCCAACACTAATGCCGAATTCACACTGCATGATTTTTCAAACTCGTCGGATCGCCGTTGTTTTCACACTACATGACTATCTGGGGTATTATTCAGTCGCTGCTGTGTTCACATTGCACGATGGATCGGCGACAGGGGGATTCACATTGCACGATTTCACAATAGGAAGAATCGCCAACAACTCTGTCTGATCCGCAAACTACATTTCACAACAAAACACACGCGAGAAGTGATAAGGAAATAATGTGAGAAAACCCGCGTGCATCAGACTGGATGATCTCGAGCGAGACTGGAAGTATTAAAAAAAAAATTGTCCGCAAATTATATGTGCGCTGATTTCCAGCTACAAAAAGAAAAGCAGATTATGCAGGAGGGAGATGCAGGGAACAGGGATTGTGTGTTCTGCAAAGAGAGGTAAATAATAATTTTGCAGTAACTGATATGCTGATGTTGCGGCTGGTCAAGCAAATGTTTGTGCTTGTTTCTGTATGATATAATTGTACATATATCTATTAAAGTACTGATATTCTGGTCTATAACTCCTCCCCGAACTTCCCTCTGCCCTGTATCTTTGTCTCTCATTGGCTGAAGGTCATCGCCGATGTAGTTTTCAGTCAGAAATCATTGCACACAGCGTGATTGTGAATCGCCGACAGCTCCAGATATTTAGCATGCCAAATATTTCACGGGCGTCGGCAATGCCTCGGCGATTCCCTCAGATCATGTCTTTGATAATTCACACTGCGTGATTGTCACTCGCATGAACGAGCACCGATTTGCCTCCAATTTCGGGCATTTGTCGGCGTTTCATCAAAACCTGTCGGCGAGTGAAAAATCGGGCTAAAATAGTGCAGTGTGAACTTGGCATAACAAAGACTACAGATGATGGCAACTGTACATGGATACACAAAACAAATATTATCCTTATATTGCCTATAAGGGAAAGTTTGACGATTTTCAACCCGCTTTGTATTATTGCAACGTCTCTAATATCTGTAAATGAACAATATTTACTCTTTTTCTGAGTTATGTGTACCTATATGTCCCATTTTATTTGTAAGCAGTACTCTGCAGGATGATGCAAAATAAAATGACGAGTTTTGACAAAATGACAAACACTTTTTGCAGCATCTAAATGAAAAAATGCTGTTTTGCATCAGTTTTGCTGACAAATAAACTGGGTATCTCGGAGAAAGAATAAACATTGTTCTTTTACATGTTACCAACATTGTAACAATACAAAATGGACTGAAAATGTTTTAACTTACCCTTTAATAATGTTGAAGGATAATGTTTTACTGAACACAAGACTAGAGACTTGTTTAGTAAGATTTTATCGGAAAATATTTTAGAATTTTTATCATGCAATTTAAAATATTTTAACGGCTTAATTATTGTTTGCCTGGTTTTTATTATGTGTTTATGTAATCTAACTAGTGTTGTCAAAAGACCCGGTACTTCGGTACCAAGTCGGTACTAAAAAAATGAAAACGTCACGGTACCAGGTGTCTTTAAGTCCCGGTGGTACCGAGTACCCGGGTCAACCCGGTTCTTGCTGCATGATCTGAAAGCTGCGCAGATGCACTCTCTTCATAAAAGCACTGTGACAGGGCGACATCAAAAGGAGCAAATGCATCAAACTAACAACACTTTAAAGACTGACACCTGGATCATATGAAAGAGTTCAAGCAGGTAAGTTTCTATTTAATATTTAGATATTCTGTTATGAATATTAGTCCATATTTGAATTTGAATGTCGGATTAAAATAAACTGCCGTTATAGCGGAGTTAATCCTTAGCATAAGCGCGCTAACGCTAATATAATGAGCATTAGAATGAAGTTTCTTTATTAACTACTTAATGCGCCTATATCTTTTATTAGGGTAAAAACAACAGGAGGACATGATGGTATTTACTATTGTTACACACCAGAGGCTTTTAAATGAATTGTGAATCTAAAATATGCGTGTTGGAGAATGTACAAACAGTTAATAGTGTTTATGTCATATCAGTCCGTCAGAAAACAGTTCTGGCCTGTTTTTTTTGCTAGTTAGTTGCTAGTTGTTGTTATTCTTGGCTGGATAACTAGCAGTTTTAAAAGCCCTTTAAAATTAAGTATGTACACAGTTTGTATTAAATGAAAGTACAGTCAAATGTTATCTCCTGTATAGACTTTACAATGACTTCATGTTATTATCTAACATCAACTTACAGTGAGTGAACAATATATTTTTACAACATTAATGTTTGTGAATGTTATTTAATACAAACACATGATCATTGTTCATTGTGCATTAAATAATTTTAACAGATTGAACTTTGATTGATTGATTGATTGAATGTATTTGTAAATTTTGAAATTAACCCTAAGAAGAAGAATTGCAATATATAACTATTGTTTATGTGATAGGTCATGCTATCTAAAAAATGGAATCTTATTGTAAAGTGTTTTTAATACTACAGTTTCCTTCTATTTGATATGCACTTGTCTTAAAATATATAATCTTATCTAAATTTATTATAAAAGCTGAGGTTTGTTATTTACTGAAATGTTATATTTTAGCTGGAGTCAATGATCTAATGTTGCATTTGGTCAGACTCAGCCCACTGCTTTACTAATATTATACTGTATGTTCCTTTTACAGCTGCAGGAAGATCATGAAGCACCAGCAAACCCTAAAACAGAACAGTTTACAGTTGTTTTTCAGCGGCAGCAGAAATATGACAAAAACTTTTGGGTGGAACTTGTTTACTTTTTTTCATACTTTTATTAATTGTGGAAAAACTTGAAATAATTTTAAATAAGCATAAAAATGGCATTGGTTTTTGTGCAGTTTATTTTTGTTTAACTTTATTAATAAAAATGTGTTTTTTAATTAGCATATTTTTGTGTTTTGCTTTGGTACCGAAATTGGTACCGAGAACCGTGGATTTTCACTGGTATTGGTACCGAATACTGAAATTTTGGTACCGTGACAACCCTAAATCTAACACATGACCTGTATTATGAACTACTGTCATATGGACATTATTTTGTTGCCAGAAGATGGTCTTCCCCAGTGAGTCTCAGTCACCTCTGGCTGATTAAAAGATGGTTTTAAATTGTAACCTTAAAACATGCATTTTCTGTAAACCTACTTTGAAATGATAAGTATTGTGAAAAGTGTTATACTTTTACAACATTTAACCATGATTTTACTATAGTAAAACTGTAGCAAGCATGATTGTTTTTTTTTCAAACCATGGTTTTGATGCCAAATTCTACTATAGTAATATTGTAGTAACACTTCAGTAAAACTGTGGTAACCATTACTTAGTAACCATAGTTTTTGAAATCATGGTAAATGTTACTATGGTTTTACTGCAAATGCTATAGTAATGGTTATTTTCGTAGTTACTATGGTTTTACTGCAAAAGTCATAATTAAACCATGGTGATTGTAGTAAAACTATGGTAGATTTTGTTTTTACTATGGTTTTATTGCAAATGCTGCAGTAAAATCATGGTTAATTTTCAAAAGACTACAAATAATCATGAATTATCCACTTTTGATCAAAGCATATGGTAAATGTAAGTGTATTTGTACATGTAATATGACTTAAATGAAAATATAATTAAATTTGAAACTGTTATTGAGAGTGGTGTGTATTGTTTTATTATAAACCAGTGTCGGTAGCCGCGGGTAGTCCGTAACGATGAGCAAAACGCCGGTGAACCGCGTCCACGCAGTGCAGCAGGTATTTACAGCTGCACCGTCCCAACGTCGGCCGGAGGGCACTTCCGATCAGAGGCCGACGTCACGGCGACGTATTGCCGATAAGCAAACGCTCCCTGAGCGACATCGTACCGATGGAATTTTGTACATCGGGTCGACGTCGGCCCGACGTATGTGTGCTGTTTGGGATATATATACACTATATTGCCAAAAGTATTGGGTCGCCCCCTTCTAATGAACAGGTTTAACTACTTTAGTAATTTCTATGAGTACAAATCTTGTATGTTGAAGCATATAATGATATTCTAGGAAATTGTGTGCTTCTAATATTATAGCAACAGTTTGGACAGGACCATTTTCTATTCTAACATGACAATGCCTCTGTGTATAAGGCAAGGTTCAAAAAGAAAATTATTGATTCAGTCAGTGTGGAATAACTTGACTGGTCTGCATAAAACCAAGTCCTAATCCCAGTTTAACACCTCTGGTGTGACTGTAAATGCAGACCTTGAGCCAAAATCTCATCACCAAACACCAATGACTTGTACATGTATTTTAATCGATTGACAGCCCTAATATTAATCGCAACCAAGAGGACACGGACGAACGGCATCTTGAAAAAGACGCGATCGTCCGTGATTTGCTCTTTTAGAATTGTCTCTTTTAGTTGAAGTGCCCAGGGGAATCGCTGGTGAAAGGGACTCCGCTGACTGCACCGTGACGCCAACCAGGAACAAATCAAAGATGAAAGGCTTTGTGGAGATCAGCGCACTTCTCATCCACTCGGCTCCGAAGTAAAAATCTGATGAGTGGATGCACCTGTCGCCCTTTTATACCCGTATGTTCGGGGAGTGGCTCAGGTATGCAAATTCCACTAGCCAATATTCATTGGCGTTTTCTTTAGACAGAGATGATTGGGGCTTCCAAGTAAATCCCCTATGTCGTCACGACATAACTCGTAGTGACCGACAGATAGGGAACTGGAACACACTGTCGTATACGCCGATCCAGAGCATCCCAAACATGCTCAATGGGTGACATGTCCGGTGAGTATGCTGGCCATGCAAGAACTGGGATGTTTTCAGCTTCCAGGAATTGTGTACCGATCCTTGCAACATGGGGCCGTGCATTATCATGCTGCAACATGAGGTGATGGTCGTGGATGAATGACACAACAATGGGCCTCAGGATCTCGTCACGGTATCTCTGTGCATTCAAAATGCCATCAATAAAATGCACCTGTGTTCGTTGTCCATAACATACGCCTGCTCATACCATAACCCCACGTTGACATCAGCAAACCGCTCACCCACACGATGCCATACACGCTGTCTGCCATCTGCCCTGTATAGTGAAAGCCAGGATTCATCCGTGAAGAGAACATCTCTCCAAAGTGCCAGACGAAAACGAATGTGAGCATTTGCCCACTCAAGTCGGTTACGACGATGAACTGCAGTCAGGTCGAGACCCCGATGAGGACGACGAGCATGCAGATGAGCTTCCCCGAGACGGTTTCTGACAGTTTGTGCAGAAATTCTTTGGTTATGCAAACCGATTGTTGCAGCAGCTGTCCGGGTGGCTGGTCTTGGAGGTGAAGATGCTGGATGTGGTGGTCCTGGGCTTGTGTGGTTACACGTGGTCTGCGGTTGTGAGGCCGGTTGGATGTACTGCCAAATTCTCTGAAACACCTTTGGAGACGGCTTATGATAGAGAAATTAATATTCAATTCACGGGCAACAGCTCTGGTGGACATTCCTGCAGTCAGCATGCCAACTGCACGCTCCCTCAAAACTTGCGACATCTGTGGCATTGTGCTGTGTGATAAAACTGCACATTTTAGAGTGGCCTTTTATTGTGGCCAGCCTAAGGCACACCTGTGCAATAATCATGCTGTCTAATCAGCATCTTGATATGCCACACCTGTGAGGTGGATGGATTATCTCGGCAAAGGAGAAGTGCTCACTAACACAGATTTAGACAGATTTGTGAACAATATTTGAGAGAAATAGGCCTTTTGTGTACATAGAAAAAGTCTTAGATCTTTGAGTTCAGCTCATGAAAAATGGGGGCAAAAACAAAAGTGTTGCGTTTATAATTTTGGTCAATGTGTGTGTATATATATATATATATATATTAGGGCTGTCAAAGTTAACGTGTTATTATCATGTTAACGCAAATTAATTTTAATGGCACTCATTTTATTAACGCGCGATTAACGCAGCGCGCATTTTCTGTTTGACCCGTGGCCTAACCCGTAGTTGGAGAAATGGAGATGCACAGTGTTGCCAACATTGCTATAAACATTTGGGCTAATTTAACTAACATTAGTGTTGGGCGATATGGTCATTTTTCATATCGTCATATCGCCAGCCTGTGAGATCGCCGATACAAGATATTATCATGCATGGGTGGTTGGGGGCAAGAGAGAGACTCTCTGTAAGAGAGAGACTCTCTGTACTCTGTACTCAAACCGCGCGTGCGTGAGAGAGAGAGAGCCTGGAAGTACCAATAACCTAAATAATATACTTTCAAACATACTGAAAAACTAACAAGTTAAATATAAAAATATTTAAAACAGCTAGTTCATATTCGGATACAGCAGTCATACGTCGCTATTAGGACCGCACGTCCTACTGTGACAAGTTTGCCGCAGAAGTTATCAGTCTAAAAATCAAGGTGAAAATCAAAAGTAGATTTGTTTTAAAGACCAACAGTTTAACACTAAATGTTGGACATAAACGAACACGTTAAATATAAAAGTATTTTCAGGTAAGTTCATATTTTTGGAGTAAAGTTAAATTAAACGGATAGGCAGGCTACATCAGTCATACAGCGTTCCGGACTGCGCGCCCCATGACGAGCCATGTTTTAGACTGATAACGTATTAACTGCATATTTTTATAATAACAATGATGAAGAATAAGCATCCATGTGTTTTGATAATGTGCTGTAAAGAAAACTAAATGCTGCCGGTGCAGTTTCGTCATGTTCATTCATAGCTCGAAGCGGTTCAAGAAGATGTCTAAAAGATGTCTCTTTTTGCACTCTTGACATAGCCTAATTTGTAAATAAAGATTATCACCCTGCAGTTAAATTTTGATGTGGGCTTAGTTTTAGAGTCTGTTTTTAAAACATTTCCAATGAGGAGGAGAAGCCTATAGTCCCAGGTGGCGATAGTCCCATTCCAAGATGGCGCTGCTATGTTCGGCCGCCGTCCGGGTCGCTCCGCTAAGACTATGCTTTTATTTACTTTTTTACTTACTTTTGATTTCTATTTTTACACACATAACGTCGGCACTGATCACCTACGACAAAAGTACACTCTTGGACATTGGAAACCGCTTCACTAACCTGGTTCAGGACACTTTATCACCGAATCCATCGTGGCCTCTTGAGATTCTTCGGAACGCGGAGAACAAAGGACACAGGAGACGGAACAAAAAACACCGTGGAAATAGCGCTGGTATTTGAAACAGATTGAGGAAAAGGGCTCACAGTCCTCCTTTACCGAGCATTTTGCTCGCTAATGTCCAATCCTTGGATAATAAGATGGACGATCTTAGAGCCAGGATAAGTTTCCAACGGGACATAAGGGACTGTAACATCATCTGTTTGTCTGAAACATGGCTCACGCCCTCGGTTCCGGACACTGCTGTAACGCCGTCTGACAACTTCTCTGTTTTACGGATGGACAGAACAGCTGAGGCCGGTAAATCCAAAGGTGGAGGAGTGTGTTTCATGACTAACAAGGAATGGTGTGACCCCAGGAATATCTCCTCTCTGTCGCGATCCTGCTCGCCTCATCTGGAACATCTATCCATTATTTGCCGCCCATTCTATCTACCCCGCGAGTTCTCCGCGGTCATCGCTACTGCTGCTTACATTCCACCTCAGACAGACACCGGCTTGGCTTTGTCTAAACTTCACGACGTGATCAGCGGCTACATTAACAAACATCCTGACGCTGCCTTTATCATAGCGGGGGATTTTAACAAAGCCAACCTCAGGCAGGTCATGCCGAACTTTCACCAGCATGTATCCTGTCCAACTAGAGGACCGAATACACTGGATCACTGCTACTCTGTTTAAGAATGCCTACAAGGCCCGTTCACTACCGGCTTTTGGTAAATCGGACCACGCCGCCATTTTCCTCACACCGGAATATAAACAAAGGCTCGCACAGGAACCCCCGGTGAAGAGGGAAGTGATGCGTTGGTCCTCCCACTCTGAAGCTATGCTACAGTCGGCTCTTGATTACGTCGACTGGGATATGTTCAGGGCGAGCTCATCTGACGTCAGCGAGTTCACGGGGGTAGCAGTGAGCTTTGTAAACACACTTACCGAACAAGCTACAGAAACGATTACTGTAAGGACTTTCCCTAATCAGAAACCGTGGGTGGACAGATCAATCCGTGATGTGGTTAACAAACGCACTGCCACATACAACGAGGCTCTTTTGTCTGGGAATATGAGCGAGTATAAAGCAGCGTGTTATGCTCTCAGACGAGCAGTAAGTGCCGCCAAACATCGTTACAAAGAGAGAATTGAGTCTCATTTTCAGCTCAATGACTCTCGACGCATGTGGCAGGGACTAAGGACCATCTGTGCCTTTGGAAACAAAATCCTCCGCGGAGGTGAGTGCAGATCCATCGCTGGCCGAAGAATTAAACACCTTCTACGGCCGCTTTGATTGCAACGGCGGCAGCGCGGCTCTGCCGATCAGCGCGTCAGGAAGTAGCAGGCAGAGAAGCGAGAATCATGTGATCACCATGACGGAGGACGAGGTTCGGAGGGCACTAAAGGGAGTGAACATCAGGAAAGCGGCTGGACCTGACGGGATCACAGGCCGGGTTCTGAGATCATGCGCTGATCAGCTTGCTGGGTTGTTCACTTCTATCTTCAACGAGTCCCTTGCTACCTCTGTAGTTCCCACCTCCTTTAAAAAATCCATCATCATCCCTGTGCCTAAGAACAATAAACCCTCTTGCCTGAATGACTATCGTCCAGTGGCCCTCACATCTATAGTCATGAAGGTTTTTGAGAGACTTGTTAAGAGCCACATTAGCTCCTCCATCCCTGTTACTTTGGACCCTCTTCAGTTTGCCTATCGCTCCAATAGATCAACTGATGATGCCATCTCTCACATTCTCCACTCCTCCCTCACACACTTTTATATTTTATTCTTTATATCTTATTTTTTATTCATTTTATCTTATGTATACTTCCCTTGAGTTGTTTTTTTCAATATTTGCACTGTCCATGGAGCGGACCCGACTCTCATTTCACTGCTGGTTATACAATCTCTGTATAGTCGTGTATGTGACAAATAAATAAAACTTGAAACTTGAGGTATACTTCACTTTCCGCGTTCCGTCTTACGCACAGCCGCGTCCGCGCAGCATTCAAAGTATACTCTGAAGAGTGCGGACGGATGAGCTCAATACATGCACAGAACCACCAACTTGACTTGCGCGGTCTCAAAAAATTGCCTGCACTCGGACGCAACTGTCCGCGAGCCCTCTTGATGACGAAAATGACGTAATAAGGATGGTGCGCGGATGGCCGAAGTATACTTTATTCCTCATTTGCGCGTGTGTGTGAAGTGCAGCACTGAGGTGAAATAGCGGGGCAATTTGATAGCCCAATAATAATAGGCCACCTAACAATAATAATAATAATAATATTAATAAAAAGTTTTATACATTAATAGGAGATTGAGCCTAACATCGTCTTGACTATCGACAAAGACATTTGCTATCGTCATATCTCATATCAACCCTAACTAACAAACAATATTTGTAATTTTTAATTTTAGAGTTGTAATATTTAGTTTTAGAGTTTTGCCAAAGTTTGATTGACAGGCGATCTGACAGAATTATACTAAAAAAAAAACATTTACACCTCAAAAGACAAAGGCGAGCACACTTTATTAATTTTTTTAACTTTTTGAATTTTTTTTAGCCTAAATGCTTTTACAGATGCATAAAAACATTTATTTGCATCAACAGGTGCAGAAAACCTGGAAGAGAATTTACATTTTTGAGCCAGGGTTTCTCTTTAAATTCTCCCATGGTTTTTAACATCACACATAAACAAAATAACCTTTGATATTCATTCATGTGCTGTAACTAAAAGAGATGATCGATCAGTTCACGTGCTGCTTGAACTGTGGCTCTAGAGTCACCAAACTGGGTCCATTTATTGTTTGAACTATTTGACAACAATTTTAAGCTGACACTGTTTTATACTATGTAACCTGCTTTGTTCCGCAATGTATTTTCACTGTAAGAACATGGCATGTGACTTGTCGAACATAGCAAAAGTAGGCTATCTTGTTTTTGCGAAAGGTCAGTTGTCATTTGTGGACAACTTATTTGCAGATGAGGGGAAACCAAACAGTGTTTCCCATAGGATTTTGTGAGACTTGTGGCGGCAGGTCACATCACACATTCATTTGCATATTTATGACATCATTGCTTTAAGTTTGTGTTCTGACGAGATTTTGCACTTCAGATCTGTTCTACTCTATGAAATGTCACATACTGTAATACAACTGAATGGCCAATAAACATACCTGGAAACTCACAAGAGGTCAAAAAGATGACTTTTTGAGAATATAACATGCAAATGAAGCGTTCTGGTGCACTCTGACAACAAAATAAAGGAAAAAGACAACATATGCTTCAAGTAAAAAAAAGCACATTTATACCACAATTTTTTTGGACAGAGCAACTCTCTTGTCATCGGTGTTCATACTTCTCTTTGTGAGCAGTGGAGTAATTTATTTTTGAAAATTTTAATGTTCACATTAGAGTGCGTATCAACAAAGATAGAGATACTATCAACAAACTCCATCTTTTCACTGCAGAGGAAACAGAAGCTGCATCTGAAGTGGCATTAGATGTATTTACACAGACTGTTTGATGAAGCTGAGGTGCCATAGATGCATTTACACCACAAAATTTTAAATGCATAAATAATTTTATAAGTTTAATGTTTTAAATATTTTTGAACATACAAGTTAAAAATGTAGGCAAAAATGCAGTACTTTTAAATATCAAACCAAACCACCAGTAGATGGCGGTAAATGACTATTTTAATGAGCGAGTCATTAGTCTTTCATTCAAACGGCTGATTCATTCAAAAACGAGGCAAGTGACTACTGTCTTTTTGAATGGGTTACTGAATCATTGACTCACTTGATTCGTTCAAAAACGTGGATTCATTCAGTAACGAAACACCGCCGTGTTGCTCGGAGACAAAACAGTTCTGCTGTGGCTTGGATTGAAACTTCATCAGCGAACTTGATTGTGAACTTTGTGTCTGCTTCACTCACAATGAAGAACTTCCACGCCGACGACATGTTTACATGCGGATGTGAGCGTAAGTGTGCTGTCAAAACGGACCGGCTCGGAGGGTCAGCTCGTGAGATGAGATGTGTCTGATTTGAAGCAGCAGCGCGCAGACCGAGCAGTGTGTGTATGACATCAAAGTACTGCGAGAGTGATTCGAATTTCGAAAGCATGCAGAGCCATCTGCTCTCTGTAGCTCTCGCGGTGCTTTGATGTCATACAGTGATCGGTCTGCGCATTGCTGCTTCAAGTTGAACCGAGAAAGGGACTTTGGTCGAACACACTCCGGTCTACGAGCTTGCAATTTCTCTCCCTCTCTCCCAAAAAAACAAGATTTTGCACTTCAGATCTGTTCTACTCTATGAAATGTCACATACTGTAATACAACTGAATGGCCAATAAACTTTAAATAACTGAGTGCCCCTCCCAAAAAAACAAAAAAAACAAAAAAAAACTTTGGATCAAGACGATTCAAATAAATGACATTTTGATTCAAAACAGCAAATTTCACCGAAAAGCGACTAGTTTGCAGGTATGAATAAAGCGGTTCACATTATATTTTCTGTTGTCATACATAAAACAAGTATAAATAGTAAACACGACCCATTAATACTACATGTTAACCAAGAATTACTCACTATACTCCTTAACCTGTTAACCAGCGCCCCCCATATTGGGAATCACAGCTGAAAATGACTAACTAACTTAAAATGGTAACAGTTCCTGACTTCAGTGTGCCACACACACAATTTTGGTGTCTTTGGAAAGAAGACCCTTTGGGCTTTACTATCCATCATCCAGAGTTGATAATGCTCAAAAATATAAAAAGTTATAGACACTGAAGTGCCTTGATAAAAATTGTACCACACTGAATTTTTTTTTATTTCATATAAAAATACATGAAATCAGTCCTGAATAGGGTTGGGTACCGAAACCCGGTACCAATATGGCACCGGTACCTATGTAACCGGTATGTACTAGAACAGAATCAGAACGCAGATTTCGGTGCCATGCCTGAGCGATCGATTAAAATATTTGTCCTTTGTTTCTCCGAAACGAACTTCAGAAGCATCATCACCGGCACCGCACGTGAAAAATGATTTCCCGACTGAGAAAATGCACGTGAACTCAAGTCGGAAAGCTCTAATAATACAAGTCCAACAAATCTTTGTAGTAACGCGAGTGTGCTGTTTTCACATTCCGACTTAAAAGCACAACTTGGGAAGTGAGAGCATAACATTGTAACATTGTAATCTAAAAACAAAAATAATGCTTTTAAAGCAGAAGTTAAATTTACTAAACTAAAAATGAAAATAAAAAAGCACAGACTAATTGATTAAAAAGGCTATTTTGATTACCCCATTACACATTACAGTTAGTGCTGTCATACAAATACACTTACTTGTAGGTTTAAAAATATTACATATGTCACATTTATTGTCCAACTACAAATATTTCAGCAAAATGTAGATTTTAGTCAGTTATTGCGCTCCTATTTCATTGCGCTATGTCTGTTTGGCGCGCATGCGCGCAGCGGCGCTCGTTCTAAATTAAGTCTGTGAAGTTTAGCGGAGAATCAGAATCAGAATTTACAGTTTACAGATGGAGAATATACCTGTGAAATGTAAGTTATGCATTAGGGAAAACAGCATGTCTCAAACACATTAAACAGCGTCTCTGTCAGCGGCACACGCAGTCTTTCTGTCAGAGCATCTGACAGGGAGAGCGCGAGCCTCTTTAAACTGAAACCATAAACTATAGGCTACTTGCTACTATATCTTATGAGTTTTTTTTAAAGCCCTTTATAAAGCTTGTCACATGTTTAAAACAAATTGTATTATGCACTTTCTCCGCAGCAGTTCAGTCTGTCCTCCCTAATATTTTTTTCAGATGCGCTCGTATCAAACTACTGTATATCAATATTAACGGTATTGCTTCATACCGTATCGCTTATAAAGGATATATTGTACAAACTTGATATACTGCCCAGCCCTAGCTTAAATTAAAATGCCTAAAGCTAAAATTCTCTTGTATTCACGTTTTTAAACCTGTTGTCCAACAAAAGAGAACATTATAACCTTTTTAGTCCACAACACCAGTTAAATGCTTCCTTTTGTGATCTGATGTAGCTTCTTGTCACAGAATGAGGCAGAAAATATGTTCCATAATGCATCGATTAGCAATGGATTATAAATATACTTAATTATTATGAAAATACCAGAGATGGCTTGAATAACAGATAAACTCTATATTGTCGTAGTCGAGTGTTTAATGTATTTGTTTTATCATTCAAAACGTTTATATCTTCTGTTTACTCAGTTACAACGATAGCAATGCCTTTGTCCTTGGGGATTTCCTGGAGCTTCATGAGTTCCATATACAGTATATATAACAAGTATCGGTTCAGGCACCGTTTAGGCACTGGCACCGTTTTAAAAGTATCGATTTGGCACCGGTATCGAAAAAAAAAAAAAACGATACCCAACCCTAGTCCTGAAGCAATCCAGAAAAGTAATGGGTTGAAAGTCACATGTCTCATGAGTTTATATTTCAAATCTGAAGAAGATACCATGAAAAATTAGATTGCTGTAACATTTTTCTAGCCCCCCCCCCGTTTGAGGAAAAATATTTACCAAATTATTGAAGGGTTCTACTACAAACTATTTTGTCATTATACATGCCACTGCAGGGAATACATAGGTAATCACATGCTGACGATCATTCATACAGATGGAAATCATACAGATGGCCGCCCATATTGTCAATAATCACATTATAATGGCCTTTTATATAGACTGCATTCACACTGATATCTGTGAACAGTCAGTAATTACACACTGATTATCAGCCAAAAAGTTGGTAATCATACAGATACAGGAACATTCCCCACAAAACACGCAAACATATATGAAAACTGTTGAAAAAAAAAAAAAAAAAAGGATTATTTGTGCAAAAAAAGCAGATCGCTAAGTTACGCCCCCATCAGATGACAGGTGCGTCACAGCTAGGGATGGGTATCGTTAAGGTTTTAACAGTATTACTACTCTTACCGATACCGCTTATCGATCCGGTACTTTAACGGTATTCTTATCGGTACTTTTTGTATATATATATATATATATATATATATATATATATATATATATATATATATATATATATATATATATATATATATATATATATATATTTATTAGGGATGTCAATTTTCAATCATTTCCATAATCGATCGTCGTTTAAATTAGCGATCAATTAATCGTTAACCATAACTACAGCAAAATGCATCTATTGCAGTGGCATAGTCACCGGCATGACAGGATGTGCCAATGCCACTCAAAACGCCAGCTTCCTCACCCGAATGAAAAGGGTTTTTAGTCTTAATAAAAGGCTAGTGGCAGGATGGTAAAATGAATGGATGTGATTATGATCATTTGATAAAAGGAAGAGAGCGCGCCATAGTTACGCACGGGATCGTTATTGTGTGCTGTTTCATATCCTGTCACGGAGACCGCTGAATGCGCCTTTTTAAATGGTTTCATGGTGCTCGTTTTTTTATTTTTAAAACATCATAGCAATGTTTGCAATTGACATTATCGGGATTTAAAATAAAATGATCCCAAACGCAAGTGGGGCTGTGACGTGCAGTCAGTGATCCACTTCCATAACCACCGGCGTTGCTACAAACACACTGTTACCCATTTGAAACATTTTAATGTGAGTATTATGACACAAGTGAGGTACAAAGCTCTGTTAATAAGATAAATAATTGGTTAGCAGGCAAATATTACATCGCGACCATGCTTTTTGATTCATGCCGAGCGCATCCATTTAAATCAAGTCATATGCGGCTTTGTGTTCTGTTTTTCCGGATGGTCACGAATTTAATATTATTTATTGTTTCTTTTCCCAAATCCTCACTGTCTCTAGATTCGCAGGTTTATTTTATTGTTGTTCACTTTTAATCACTGTTTTCGCATCTATTACTGTGGTAAACATGTGGGGGGAAATGAAAGATTTCGTGACCATGAATTAAGAATTCGTTACTATGACTTAAATTGTTCCCGCATTTAAGTTAAATCATGGGTTTTCTAGGGCAGGGGTTTTCAAACTGTGGGTCGCACAAAGCCACTTGGCGGCAGCTAAATGACACACACACACACAGTTCCTAGGGCTGGACGATATACAAAGATTAATTACGAATTGCGATATTGCTCAGTGCGATTTTCGAATCGCAAAGGCCGGGATTTAAAACATGCGTTGCGTGTTTTGAAGCGCGGACGCGCACAAGTTGTAATAACAGTGAGGGTCTCAGAGTGACGGTTCATTATTAAAATGCTCGGTCTGCATTATTAATGAGAAGAAACTCTCTCACTTCACTGCGCTGTGTTCTGCATGAGATTGCATACACCGGAAAATTCAAATGTTGCGAAAACTGTATCAGGTAGGCTGTTCATTAATTTCTATCGTCTGTTTGAACTCTGCACTGTATCTTTCCGAGAGATGTAAAGAGTTTGTTGTTTTCGTTCCTTCATATGCATTTAATCCATAAACTGTGCATAAAAGCATTTCACATGTACGGGTTGAGCGGGGCACAAAAGCGGGGTTAATTGTAACACTATACAAACATTTCCACATGCTAGCATAACAGAATTTACAAAATGTCCTATTATTTCCTTGCCAAATCATCACTATATAGAGAAAAAAATGTAACAAAATCTTTTGAAGATATAGCTGAACATTTATTTAACCATTGCAAAAGTAAATTTCTGGCTTTAGTAAATTTGTCTTCTCGGTTTTTAGTGTTTATTTAAAATGAGACGCATATGTTTATTATTTTTACAATTATTTCAAAATTATTTTAATCTCTAAACTGTTTGAGAATTCTGCTTCGCTTCTTATGCTTTGCTAAAATAAAATAAAAAAGTGTTGGGCAGTGAGGGCACATTTTTTTTTATAGCACTCGCAGCGCGGATTACAGTTCATAGCCGCACCGGAGTGAGCGCGTTTCCAGGTTTTATGGACATATTTCTAGACTCATTAACGTCTGTAAATTAAGAAATTAAAACGTAAATATTAGTAGTGAATGTTTACAGTGGTACTAGCCTATAAAATAAAATGGTTATTTTTCTTAAATAATTAATTTCTGCCATATGATTTTAATTATGATTAAGCTTATAGTAATGTCAATTGTTTTTTTTATCTCAAATATTTTGGTGGGTCTTGAAATAGATTATACTTGTCTAGGTGGGTCGTGGAATGGAAAAGTTTGGGAACCCCTGTTCTAGGGAACAAATTAATGAAACATGGACAGCTGCCACAAATTAATATGTTGTAGGAACGAATTGTATGAATGAATAGACTGCTCGCGTGCGCAGCCCTATCAAAGCGAAGTGCCCGATATGCAATAATTATCTAAGGAAATTATGATTGAACATGACTTATTACTACATTTCAATACAAAAGAACTTTGTACTGTATCTCTTTTAATGTACTTTTAAAGTTTGGATCATATTAAAAGGGTAGTTTGTACATTAGTAAATTATTTTCTTGTAAGATCCAGCCCCTTCACCGTCACTCACAGCCGTTTGCACGTGTTTTGCGCACGAGCCGCACGCACCCCAAAATGAAACTGCTTAATCGACCATCGATAGCTTTTACCGATTACGTCTCTTATCGACAATTAATCGATCGTCGATTAATCGTTGACATCCCTAATATATATATATATATGACAGATTAGGAGCTGCATTGCTTTATATTCTGAAATGTAAAATAAATATTTAATTAAATGAATATAAAACATCAATTTATAAATGCACCAGTGTGCATACATTTTTAGTGTTTTAGATACATAAGATAAGATACAGTAAGTATAAATACATGAACAAAGAAACAAAGTAAAAAAAACTGACAAATATAATAAAACAAATATACAAATGAAATGAAATAAACAGTGCTTTCATTTTTCCATGAAGTTCTACTAATATTAATGTCCAGGTAAGTAATAGCTACAAAAGAAATCTAAAAAGTAATCAAATGTAAATGAACACTGCATAGTTTTCACTGTATGTATTGATAGATTAATGCTTATTAAAGCTATAGCGTTATTCAGATTAAGAGCCGTGGGGGATTTTCTCTCACATTTTGTTCTTTGATTAACATTGATGGTCCAAGCGCCAGTCTGTCACTTTAAGACAAAATATTGACACACATCGGATTTTCTCCCAACTGTTCTCGCCCACTTAAGACAAACTATGTTTAAGTGAATACTCTCGTAGCCGGCCATTTGGACATATTTTGTGTGTATTTGATCGTTTGGACGCCCGAAGCTCAAACTGTAATTTGCCTGTCCGTTTTGGAGCGCGCTGCGCAGGCACGCACACACACACACACACACACACACACACATTTCAGCCTGGGGAACAGCTTCTCTCGCGCGGATTGTACTTTCTACGTTTTATTAGCAAACATGTCCCACAATTTAGCAACAGTAAAGACGGCATCTTACAACAATCACCGATGATGATTCTGACGTTAAGTTTTGGTTAGGGAGGAACGAATGCGCACCGCTGTAAAGGGATGGAAGTTGTGCTAGAAGAAACGCGGCTATAATCATTAGAAGCCAAAAAAAAAAAAAACGTATCTTAATATAACAGCCACAGGCCTAAATCGTAAGCAGATGTTTGAATAGTTAGTTCTCTCATCATAATTAAACAGGGCTTTCATGTTGCGCGTGCTGAAGCTCTTCCGCGTGAGCGCGATCTCGCTTCTGAATTGCGAATAGCAGAAATGCATAATAGACAAATGTTTGAATATTATTGCACATTAAAACAGCTGGCAACTCTGGTGAGAGAGAATTTGCAAGATAATGTGTATATATAGCAACAATAAATGTATGTGTGTTTTCTTAATTTCTCCAGTACCGACAGCAGAACCGATAACGTCAGAGCTTATTGATACTCCGGTCTTTCATAATTTAGCCCCGAGACCGATTTAGTACCGAGTTTCGGTACCCATCCCTAGTCACAGCATGCGTCACGAGGGAGCGCCAGAATTCAAATAAACAATCTTACGTGTATCTTTGACTTTTTTTTTTTTTGGATGATCTCATTCTGTTTGGGACATTGCCTGCTACAAAATCATGCTTTTTTTTTACCACCAAGACGCTGTTTTTGAGCGTAATTTGTTCCATAACGGACACAAACAATAACTCTCCCTGAAGAGATGAGACATAAACAAATGAATAACGATCCAAATTACAACGTTATTGTTTCTTTGGACTAAAAGTGCTCGATGGAATGTTGTTCTGTGGACCCTTATTTCGCAAACTAAACTGGGATTTACAGCAGTGGATACGTTTGAGAGTCGTTATCAGGATGAATCTTGTATGTACTGCGGTTTTTTTTATACATGTTTTGATGTGTACTGCTTACACAAATTCAGCAAATACATTCCTTATAAGCTTTCTATCAAAAAACAGCGATCTATCGTCGATGCTTGAGGCTTAGACCTTCAAAATGATATATAGTTTGTCAAGATTAATTTTTCCCATTTCATTTTATCTATTTGAAAACAATGACATGTGCAAACAAAGAGCGTTCAGTGTGCTGGCGTCCTGGTGCTTGTTAACACGTTAAATCCTGATTTATAAATCGCGACATCGTCTGATAAAATCAATATACATCTAACTTACATTAAAAAGCGACTATATGCGGTGGTTTTGGCTATATTACGGTTTTGTCTCAATCAGCTTTAATAAAAAAAGCTTCTAAAAAAGAAAGCTTTAAGTTCCTCGGCGTTCACATCACCGAGGATCTCACATGGTCCGCTCACACAGATGCAGTGCTGAAGAAGTCACATCAACGCCTCTTCTTCCTGAGACGGCTGAGGAAGTTTGGAATGAGCCCCAGCATCCTCAGATCATTCTACACCTGCACTGTGGAGAGCATCCTGACCGGCTGCATCACCGCCTGGTTTGGAAACAGCACCGCTGGCAACCGCAAAGCTCTGCAAAGGGTTGTGCGAACTGCCCGCCACATTGTTGGAGGTGAGCTTCCCTTCCTCCAGGACATCTACACCAGGCGGTGTTTAAGGAAAGCCCGGAGGATCATCAATGACTCCAGCCACCCATCCCACAGACTGCTCTCTCTGCTGCCCTCAGGAAGATGTCTCCGCAGCATCCGATCCCGCACTAGCCGACAGAGGGATAGCTTTTTCCCTCAGGCTATCAGGCTAATGAACAGTCAGAACTAATACACCCTACAGCACACTCCCACTTTACGATATGCCACGCACTGCACTTTAACTCCAACACAATTCAACTGGACTACACGTACACACTGCACAAATACAGCAATCTATCTGCTACCACTGGATACCATCCAATGCACATCCATGACATTTGCATTAGGGGTCGACCGATGTGTGTTTTTCAGGGCCGATACCGATTATTACAGACCAAGTAGACCGATAACCGATATTTTGAACCGATATACAGGTGCTGGTCATATAATTAGAATATCATCAAAAAGTTGATTTATTTCACCAATTCCATTCAAAAAGTGAAACTTGTATAATGTATACATTCATTCCACACAGACTGATATATTTCAAGTGTTTATTTCTTTTAATTTTGATGATTATAACTGACAACTAATGAAAACCCCAAATTCAGTATCTCAGAAAATTAGAATATTACTTAAGACCAATACAAAGAAAGGATTTTTAGAAATCTTGGCCAACTGAAAAGTATGAGCATGTACAGCACTCAATACTTAGTTGGGGCTCCTTTTGCCTGAATTACTGCAGCAATGCGGTGTGGCATGGAGTCGATCAGTCTGTGGCACTGCTCAGGTGTTATGAGAGCCCAGGTTGCTCTGATAGTGGCCTTCAGCTCTTCTGCATTGTTGGGTCTGGCATATCACATCTTCCTCTTCACAATACCCCATAGATTTTCTATGGGGTTAAGGTCAGGCGAGTTTGCTGGCCAATTAAGAACAGGGATACCATGGTCCTTAAACCAGGTACTGGTAGCTTTGGCACTGTGTGCAGGTGCCAAGTCCTGTTGGAAAATGAAATCTGCATCTCCATAAAGTTGGTCAGCAGCAGGAAGCATGAAGTGCTCTAAAACTTCCTGGTATACGGCTGTGTTGACCTTGGACCTCAGAAAACACAGTGGACCAACACCAGCAGATGACATGGCACCCCAAACCATCACTGACTTTGGAAACTTTACACTGGACCTCAAGCAACGTGGATTCTGTGCCTCTCCTCTCTTCCTCCAGACTCTGGGACCCTGATTTCCAAAGGAAATGCAAAATTTACTTTCATCAGAGAACATAACTTTGGACCACTCAGCAGCAGTCCAGTCCTTTTTGTCTTTAGCCCAGGCGAGACGCTTCTGACGCTGTCTGTTGTTCAAGAGTGGCTTGACACAAGGAATGCGACAGCTGAAACCCATGTCTTGCATACGTCTGTGCGTAGTGGTTCTTGAAGCACTGACTCCAGCTGCAGTCCACTCTTTGTGAATCTCCCCCACATTTTTGAATGGGTTTTGTTTCACAATCCTCTCCAGGGTGCGGTTATCCCTATTGCTTGTACACTTTTTTCTACCACATCTTTTCCTTCCCTTCGCATCTCTATTAATGTGCTTGGACACAGAGCTCTGTGAACAGCCAGCCTCTTTTGCAATGACCTTTTGTGTCTTGCCCTCCTTGTGCAAGGTGTCAATGGTCGTCTTTTGGACAACTGTCAAGTCAGCAGTCTTCCCCATGATTGTGTAGCCTACAGAACTAGACTGAGAGACCATTTAAAGGCCTTTGCAGGTGTTTTGAGTTAATTAGCTGATTAGAGTGTGGCACCAGGTGTCTTCAATATTGAACCTTTTCACAATATTCTAATTTTCTGAGATACTGAATTTGGGGTTTTCATTAGTTGTCACTTATAATCATCAAAATTAAAAGAAATAAACACTTGCAATATATCAGTCTGTGTGGAATGAATGTATACATTATACAAGTTTCACTTTTTGAATAGAATTAGTGAAATAAATCAACTTTTTGATGATATTCTAATTATATGACCAGCACCTGTATATGTCTGGTGTAAAAATGAAAATTAATGTCACAATTAAGAATAACAAGGGCTCTGACAAAAACTGCCTTCCCTGGTGTTGGTTGCACTTCTTACTCTTGTCTTCCTCCGTGCATCCATCTACAATAAGGGTAATATAAAGAGAGAGTTAAATGTGGGTCCACTGTAGGGCTGCACAATATATTGCATGCGATTGTCATGCGCATCTCTTCAGTAAAGCCGGTTCTGTGATTAGTATTAAATCTCCATCACCTGCTTTCCAACCCAGTAGATGGTGCGGAAGTTAATACACAGAGCCGTAGTTCACTGACAAGCTACGCAATTCGTGCTCATAATCACAGATGAATCGCCTTCGATAATGAACGTGATATTGCATAGCTTGTTAGTGAACTACAGCTCTGTGTATTAAATGCCGCTCCATCTGAAAGCAGGTGATGGAGACTTACTGCTAATCACAGAACCGGCTTTACTGACGAGATGCACATGACTATCGCATGGAATATATCGTGCAGCCCTAGGCCACTGTATGTTTCATGATTAAGCCTACTGTACTGCAGCTAAACAGCTTGGGGAAATGTAAGTATTTGGCTTCAATAATTTACATGTTAGAAATGTATGTGTAATAGCATAACCTCTCATAATTCTTCATTAATTATTTTCTGATGACTAAATCATAACCTACAAGAGGTGGCTATTCAATTCATCATCTAATGCACATCAATTGATTAACTTAAAAAGCACAATGTATATAATAAGTGTAAATAATTTAATTGTCTTCATAGCTCCATTGTAGAAGTTAAGAAGACCGCAACTATTTTAATGAAAGTATAACACAAATAGCCTGTTATAGGCACACTTGGTTCAATAGCCTATTGAAATGTCTCAATTTTTGTCATCCTAATCTTGGCCTATGTGACAGTATCTTAGTCTTGGCCTATGTGACAGTAATTTCCATTAGTTTTAATTTACAGTGCAGTGCAAATGAAGGCATAAAACATTAATTTCATTAATCTTTTAATCAAATGAGAGTTAAACTGTTTTTGGCAAACAAATGGGTTTACTATTAAAATTAAAACATGGAAGAAATAGCGTATTGTGTGATTATTCTTTTAAACAAAAGTTGTAATAATTGTTGTTGTAGTATTACTAGATAAACCAAACTTTTATTTTGACGGGTTGCCATGAGGACCTCTTAAGTTTCTGTAGACTATGTATGATATGACGATCGTTTTACTCAAATGAAACGGTCAAATGCTCATGAAGTAACTCTCAGAGCAGTTCTGGGGATGTTGTTCATGTATTTATGTCCTCATTTAGTGAGACGGCAGATGCTGAAAACACTGCGAGCGTCGCGCACGTCTGTGTGTGTGTGTGTGTGTGTGTGTGTGTGTGTGTGTGTGTAAAAACCGCACGTCTGTGCCATTCACATATACAGAGACACGCAGAACATGCAGAATTCATATTTAAATAGTCTTTTTGCGGCTTAATGTTTACAGATACAAGTCCATAGTGTGAGTCGATTTAAGTGTACTGACCTACTTTTGATTAATTCATCCAAACTTTGACAAATTCCGTGTCTCCGCGTTATACAGTAAATTCCATTTATATGACTGGATTCCGCGATTCCGTCCGCGTTTCCCCATCGCGGAAACCATAAATAGATAATATTGAGGTGTTTTGCAACTTCAGTGTAGTGGATTGTGATTTATTGCAACTTGAGCAACGTCTGCTGCTGCCTTTGAGAGACAACTGATGCGTGATCACTGAAGCAAGCAGCTCCAGTTAGCAAGAGCTTTCGGTGTGAGAGTGCCTTTAGTCTTCCACGCTGATTGGTCAGACTCGTGACTCCCAACAAATCAGATGCGCAGTGGGCGGAGACTGCTCTAGCCCACAGAGTGGTGAGTTCTGACAGGCTGCGTCAGAGCCAAATAGCGCGTTTCAAAATTAAATTATTTTATCGGCACATCGGTTTTGAAAATGACCGATACCGATAATTATAAAAATGCTTAATATTGGCGGCGATAATCGGCCAGGCTGATAATCGGTCGACCCCTAATTTGCGCAGCCATCTTATGTATAATCTACTGCACCTTTGCATATTATTGTGTGTGTATATATGTGTACATAATGTAGAATGTGTACATACGGTGTATAATGTGTATTGATAACTTAAGTATGTCTAATAGTACACTGTGTGTACTGAGTATATGTATGTGTATATTGCACATTGTCACCTGTATAAGTCTGTAAGTATGTAATGGTACTGTCTATTAGGGCTGGGTGATATATCTCATGCGATTCTCATGCGCATCTCGTCAGTAGCTTGTCAGTGATCTACGGCTCTGTGTATTAAATGCCGCTCCATTTGAAAACAGGTGATGGAGATTTACTGCTAATCAAGGAACCGGCTTTACTGACGAGATGCGCATGAGATATATCGCCCAGCCCTACTGTCTATATGTTAATTGTTCTGCACTGTATGGAGCACGCTCTCAAGAATTTCACTCACCAAGGCACATGTGCTGTGATGATGTGACAATAAAAGTAATTTGTGATTTGATCTGATGCGCTGTCTCGGTCCACGCGCCCACGCGTTCCTAGTTCACTCAGACAGCGCGCAATCAGTTCTCCTTGCGCCTGAATTGTGAAATAATGCGAGAAACTATCCAAAAGTGCAACTTCTGTTAATAAAAGTTTAATTTCTTCGTTTAATATAAGCGAGTTTGTCTTTATTGTTGCGGTGTTTTCATTAAAAAATAAAAATAAATAAAGCAATGAACCACAAACTCCGCATTTGTTTTAAAAGAGGGAAAAGACCTTACAACGCAAACAAAGTCTTATTCCTTTTGTTAATAAAAGTTAGATGTTTAATATAGGCCTATGCGAATTTGCCATTATAGCCTACTTTTTTATGGCTGATGTGTTTTATGAACCAAAAACTTACGATCGTTTTAAAGAAAGGGGAAATCCAAAGACCGTTTATTTATTTGTGTTACAATGCGGGTAAAACATATTTCCCTTATTCATATTGTTAATAAAAGTTCAAAGTTAAATATAAGTGAATTTGTCATTGTACTGTTTTATTGTAGCCTTTATTATTATTATTGGTATTAATAATAATGAGCCAAAAGCATTCGTTTGAAGTAAGGGGAAAATCCAAAAACAAAATTTTCATTTATTTATTTTTAACACTGCACCCCCAGCCCCAGGGCTCGACAGTGCGAGCATTTCACTCGCATTTGCAACTAAAAATAGATGTGCGAGAATACAAAACAGCCTAACTTATACAGTAGCCAATAACAAATGTATTAATTTCTTCAGTTTATTTATGGAAAAATAGCAATACAGCCTCATCATTACTGAACTTTAAAAAGGCAACGGTTTAATTTAAATGAGCACAGATGAGAAGAAAGGCGGAGCGAGTGAAGGAGACGCGCTGAATGACGCACATTCGCCACTAGAGGGCGCTGACACTGCTGTTACCCCTGTAAACAAAGCAGCTGGCTACTTTCCTAAAACTGTGTAAATGTTTCAGTCATTTAGATATTTATATTCGCTTTAGTCTTCACAGTAGCACCAAATAATTAATACTTAAAGACTTAATGAGCTATTTATTTTCAAACTTAATGAGCTATTTATAAAAAAATAAAAATCGAACCTAAAACATGGCCTATCCACTGATCAGTGGGCCTATCTTTATATTGACTGATTCGTTATTATTGTTCAGCAACACTTAACAGGTTCCATTAGTTAACATGAAAAAACAATGACTGCATTTATTAATCATTTTCATGTTAATTTCAACTTTTAATAATACATTATAAAATCAAAAGTTGTGTCTGCTAATATTATTCGATGGAGCAAACATGAACTAATTTGTATTTTTATTAATCAACATTAACAAAGAATATTAACTACTGCAACAATTAGATATTGCACATTGTTAGTTAATGTCAACCTGCTTTAACTAATGTTAACAAATGGGACCTTATTGTAAAGTGTTACCTATTGTTCTTACGTTCATTTGAACAATCTTTTGCACTCTAATCTTGAAACACTTGTTTATTTATATTTGTGTGTATTTTTTTTTAAATGAAGTCTTTCTTTAGTAAAAGATCTTTAATAAAGTTATTTAACCTGTTAGGAGGACAACACTTTTTTTCACTTCGAAATTATATATTGTGATAAAAAAAAACATACCTTGACAAAAGCTTCAATGACTATTGTGAAAATTTGAAACCGTCACATACCTAATGTACATACAGTTTAATAGGACTATAACTAATTACATAATTAGCCTATTAAATAGAGTCTGAAGCAAAATTATTTAAAAACCTTGTGTACTTTCTGTATTCTGATAAATTAAATAATTGTGCTTGTAAGTCTCTTTATATCCCCTTATTAAGCTAAAACAGCTAATTTGAAAAATTTGCATTTCGCCCCTAAATTTTATTAATGCGCTCCTAAATTTTTCAACTTGGGAGCACATGTGCTCCTTGGGAAAAAGGTAAGCGTCAAGCCCTGCACAGCCCCCGTTTTTTCTTGGGCCAGGGGGTGCTGCAGCACCCTCAGCACCCCTATTTCCCACGGTAATGATTCTGTTAAATGTGGTGTGTACCACAGCTGTTTTTATTTAAAAAAAATAAAAATAAAATTATTATGGATTATTTTCTTAGCACCCCCACATATTGGTCTAGCCCCCCTTTAGCCCCGGTAGAGAAAAAATTCTGGCGCCGTGCCTGACTGGAGAAAAGTGGCCCGCCCAGGTAAAGTCTATGTGTGGGAAACACTGGTTTAGCACCTGCAGGAAAAGCAGGGAATCATGTATGAACATTTTTTGAAACTGTTCTAAAAAATAAAGTTATTTTTTTAAATGTAAACTAATCATTACAAAAAAAATGTATTACATGTTGAATAACTGACTGTACCTTTTACGTCCAGGTTTCTCAGTTGCTTTGGTACATTGCTTTGGTTTTTCTGTGATATTTTTACAGGATTGACTGATTGAATTATTCAAAATATAGAAATCTTATCAATTTAACATTATTGCTGAATAGGGTTGTGACGGTGAGGAAATCGACATGTAACAACACTGGTAGTACCGGTATCACCATGGGGATGGGGTTCCCCTCTTTTTCATGCTTTCCTCCGCTTTTAAATAGCTTGTAAAAGCGGGGTGCGCATTTTACTTTCACTTTCAAATTAGCGGCAATTCGGCGTAAAGCACTTGTTCGTTGTTAGTTCGTTTGAATTTTCCCTTTTTTCCTCACTTGCCTTCGCTTCTAAACAGCTTAAAAGCGATGTGCGCATTTTACTTTAACTTTCGAACTGGCGGCAATTCGGCGTCAATTCAAGCATCAACAAAATACAACTTCAAACTCAACTTAGCCTATATATAAATCATAGAACTTTTATTAACAAAACGAATCAAAATACGCCATTCTATAGGCTATGCCTAATATAAAATAACATAACTAACACAGTTTAAATAGCCTTGATAGGCCTATACAAAACTGAAAATCAGCAAACACGGAACCAATTAAATAAGAAATTAATGTTTAAAAAAACTTCCAAAATCACCTTAGATAAACGACAAAAGTCAACAGGCTTTTCAAAATGCAAAATATTGCCAAACATGCGCTTTTGCATTTTGTTTTGAAACTAAATCTTCCGCTATCATCTTGTCTGTCTCACCCCACTCTTCTTGTCAGTCAGCTCGACTCACTCTACTCATGTGAATGAAATCTAATATATGCAAGTGACATACCAGTGTTGCGGCTTAACACCGGTATCACTGCCAACACCGTCTATAGCAGCAAGCCTATTGCTGAATAAAAGTTTTTTTTTTTTTTTTTTTAAAGAAAGGAAAAAAAATTATAATAAAATGTATTTATTATAAAAAAAGTGCTGTTCTTTCATTCTTCAAAAAATCCTGTTTTAAATGTAAAATAAAGCAAAGAAGAGAGGAGCTTGAAAAACTGAACATTAATCAGGCATAATGTATTTTTCTATGTATTTTATTATTATTTTACAGCAAAACAGTCTCAGATCTAATAGACGATTGCGATCGACGGGTTGGCCATCACTGATGTGCTGTAGGCTACATTAAAAATGTAAAAGATAAACACAATAAATGTAAAAAAATTCAAAAAGGATTTCATAAAATTAAATGACACATACAGTATACCTATAAGCAACACAAACTTTACTAAAGGATTCCTTTGAGACATTTGTTATTTATATGTTATAGACTTTTTATACATTTTATGTTATCTTTATACTTTTACAAAGAGTGTAATGACAAAAATGGCAAAAAAAAATGGCTAAATTATTATATTTATATTTAATATGCACATAATGTATATTGTATAAGTTAGCCGGGAAAAAGACAGACCCACTAAAAACTGCACAGAAAAAAAACAAAAACAGACGCAGACTGTTATAAGTCAGACGCAGATGTCACGTCCATTGAGAGGAGTGAATGAAGTAAATTGTGCATTCGCTCACACACTGCACTGAGCCGTGTGAGCAGCGTGTTAATGATACGTAGGGGTGGGCGATATGACCAAAATCTTATATCACGATATGACTAATTCTATATCACGATAACGATATACATCACGATAGTTATTTTTTTCTTTTCATTTTTTTTTTTTTATGATATAAAATTTTTGATACCATAGAATTTTCATAATCCTTGTCACCAATGTCAATATCAAACTAACAGAAATATAATACGATATAAAAAATACAATATAAAACAAAAAAGGCGTGTAAGAACATGCCTTTTGTGTGTGTGTGTGTGTGTGTGTGTGTGTGTGTGTTGTATTCTGTAATGTGTATTGATGTGAATTAATGTTAGACAGTAAACGCTATTGGATGCGAAACAATTTTTGGAAGAAATCCCAACAATAAAGTGAAATTAAATTGAATTGAATACAAGCCTAAAAAGGGAAGAAAAAAAAAAAAAAAAAAAAAAACCTCAAGCTCACTGAAGATAAACAGTCAGTGATGAAATAAGGATAAGAAACTAATTGCAAGCAATCAGTCTTTGTCAGATGACGTCACACTCACGAGAATCGAAGTGCATTTTGGGTATCGCCGCCATTTGTAAGGTATCAAAGCCGAGGTGTCCTGTAGTTGGAGAATTGTCTTTCATTTGCTCCAAAATGGTACGTTCTTGTTGTGTTAAAGTCTGCAATAGTTAATTGCATGATAGAAAAGGCCAAAACCTCACCACGAAGAACGATATTTTAGGTCTCACACTTGAAAAAAAGACAAAACAACAGGCGTTGCTGCGTCGGGTGGCCTGGGTTGCAGCAGTGATACGCAAAATCATCATATTTGCCAACATATCTCTGTTTATGTTCATTTACCCTCTGCATTTTCATAAAGGTAAGTAAGAGATTTTTTAGATGTGCTTATTTTCTGATTTTTGAAGTAGCCAACATTATATTCACATGTTATTTAGGGTTATCGATGCTATTAAACAACCAGGGAGCGGGTGAGCAGAAACGGGTCATGTACCATGAAATGTCTTGCAATCGTTTTATGCATAGGTGTAAAGAGTTATTTTATTTCACTAACTTTACTGAAATTAAATATTGTTTTGGGGGGGAGGGGGGGTTGTACTTAACTCAAGTGCAATTTAAACTGAATACTTCACTAAAATACATTTCTAATGTTTCTCATTTTTATTTCTTACAACTTTAAAAAGTACTGACTACATTTTTGTACATTTTCATTTCATATAGTTCGGCTAGGTGTGACTAGACAGTAAGTGGGAGCAGTTAAGAAAAAAAACACATTGCAGCCAGCTGAGACGATGACCCACCAGGCTGGAGGAGATGGTCAGCTACACACTGAAAGCTGGAGGAGATGGTCGGCTACACACTGAAGGCTGGAGGAGATGGTCGGCTACACACTGAAAGCTGGAGGAGATGGTCGGCTACACACTGAAGGCTGGAGGAGATGGTCAGCTATACACTGAAGGCTGGAGGAGATGGTCAGCTATACACTGAAGGCTGGAGGAGATGGTCAGCTAGACACTGAAGGCTGGAGGAGATGATCAGCTACACACTGAAGGCTGGAGGAGATGGTCAGCTACTCACTGAAGGCTGGAGGAGATGGTCAGCTACTCACTGAAGGCTGGAGGAGATGGTCGGCTATACACTGAAGGCTGGAGGAGATGGTCGGCTTCACACGACACCACTCAGTGTCACTAACTGAATGTAACTTGTGTGTCCGCAGAAGAAAACTGACTGCTGTGGCATAAACTCTGGATTTCTGATAGTTTTTCAGTGATCTTAAAGTAAAGTATTATACAGGTAGGGGTGGGCGATATGACCAAAATCTTATATCACGATATGACTAATTCTATATCACGATAACGATATATATCACGGTATAGTTATTTTTTTTCTTTATTTTTTTTTTATGATATTAAATCTTTGATACCATAGAATTTTCATAATCCTTGACACCAATGTCAATATCAAACTAATAGGAATACAATACAATGTAAAAAATACAATATAAAACAAAAATTATGTTTGATGTGTACGAACATGCCTTTTTGTGTGTGTGTGTGTGTGTGTGTATTGTATTGTGTAATGTGTATTGATGTGAATTAATGTTAGACAGTAAATGCTATTGGATGCGAAACAATATTTGGAAGAAATCCCAACAATAAAGTGAAATTAAATTGAATTGAATACAAGCCTAAAAAGAGACAAAAACAAAAATAAATTCAAGCTCACTGAAGACAAACAGTCAGTATGAAATAAGGATAAGAAACTAATTGCAAGCAATAGGACAAAAACCTACATAAATAAGAAACGCTACATACATTGTGTAAATTAATTAGTCTTCACTGTGTTAATTAGATATAATTAACGTGTATTATGTATAGATTCTATAGGATATATATAAATATATCATTATTTTTTAATTTATTCTCATTAAAGTTACAAAAGTGATGTAGTCAAGAGCAGTGAGAGATTTTCTCTCACTGTTGTTTGATTAATGGCAGACAGGACGAATATTGGACAGCTTCCCTTTAAGACCGAAGTCCGGATCCAATATACTGTTACATGTGCGTTGTTTTCAGCTGTTTTCTCTCTTAAGACCTAAATCACTGTGTTTATGAGGATACTTGCAAAGACGGGGATTGTTACGCATATAAGTGTGTTTATGTAATCGTTCAAAGCCAATAAAGCGGCAAAAAAATGCGCGCTCCTCTCACACAGAAACAGAGACGGCGCACGCATATAGGTCTGTTGTTTGTGTTTCAACGGCTTAAAATCGCTTGTTTTAAAACGGCTGTGCTTAAAAACACGTGTCCATGCTACAGATGTAGTCCCTCGTTTAGGAACGAGCTCCTCGTTTTGTCCTGGCTGATCGTGCTCCTACTCAGAGCCACCTGCTTCCGTCTCCCCTTCACGCCCCGTGGTGGCGTGTAAAGATCGCAGTCATCCAAATGATGAAAAAGTATTACCGTAAACAATGTATTAGCGACACCACGAAATAAACGATAGAGCAAAATATGAAACGATAGACTTTTTATTTCGTCCATCCAATATATATTGTCATATCGCACCGGACCAGAATATTCGATTATTCGAATATTCGTTCGGTGGGTTGGCATTCGATTTTCAATTTTGAGATTCTAATTTTGAAAATCTAATTTTTTTTTAATTTTTTTTAACACCTGGCATCCCCCGCGAAATGGTTCTCAACTTGTCCGCCTGGCTGAACATCTGCACCAGCAACAGACCGTTCGGCAATGAAAGACGTTCGTGCTGACCTATAGCATGCATATATTTCATGAAAAATCTTCTATTATGAGTGCGCTTGCCGCACATCTACATTTGAAATAATGAACTTAAGCGCGCAAAAGACGCGACATGTGAACAGACCCTCTGCTACCACAAAACAGAATGCGATGCATGTGTTTTCTTTCTGTCAACTGTCCCGAGATGCGAGCGAAAGTCTTGGATCAGCGTGCAGTAGCTCTTGTAGTGCAGACGAGATGCGCTGATGTGAAGCCGCTTTGAGAGAGTGAAAGAGAGAAGACGCGGTACAGCTGAATCAATCACGCTGTTTTCAAATGACTGATTTAATCTGCTAGTTTGTGTGGATTTATTTACTCATCTAACCTACATGCTATTTTCAATAAATGTCTGCAGGAATTTCACTCATTATAAACTCGAAAGCTGCGGGAATGAGTAAAACTATGCGATATACACATAAAGGGGGGTGAGGGTGAAAACAAGGGTTCTTGTTTATTTGTCACATACACAATCATACAGGGTATAATCAGTAGTGAAATGTAGGTCAGGACGGGTCTGCTCAATGGACAGTGCAAAAAAATAAAATAAAAGATGAAACATAACAGGAGATTATATATAAATATAGGTAGGAATAAGATAAAAAATAAAATAAAATGAGTAAAATGTGCAATGAACTAAAATGTGCAATACAGTCTACTGTGGATTTAATAAATATTAATATAAACAGGGATGTGCAAGAGGAATGTGCAAACAGGTTGTACCGGGTATGTACCCATAGCAGCAATGCGGATGATGGAGAATAATGGGTGTTTTTTTTACAGTTTATTAAATTGAGTCCTGTAGATGTTATGAGACTGAGTTTAGGAGCCTGATGGCCTGAGGGTAGAAGCTCCTCCTCAGTCTCTCAGTTTTAGCAAACATGCACCTGAAGCGTGTGAAAAGTGAAAAGACGGTTACCGGGGTGATTTGAGTCCTTGATTATTTTTGCAGCTCTGCTTTTGCAGCGTTTGAGGTAGATGTCCTGCAGAGAGGGGAGGGCAGACCCAGAGATGCGCTCAGCTAAGCGCACAACTCTCTGCAGAGCTTTGCAGTCCTGACATAAATTCAGGACCTGATTAGATATAACTATTATACAGAAATAAATATAACTCTATTATACATAAATTTGTGAAATAAAATTCCATGACTTTAACAAAACTTTTCCAGGCCTGGAAATTGCTGTTTTAAATTTTCATAGCTTTTCCAGGTTTTTCCATGACCATACGAACCCTGTTAAAAGCAACTGATGCACGCTTTCAATCACTAAAGATTGGTCCTCTCCCTCCTCTAATCACAGGTGATCCATTACCCCGCTTTATTCCGGGACCTCTCAATTTACAAATTAAGCACTGCAATTAAATTCCTGCAAACATTTATTGAATATAGCATGTAGATGAGTAAATAAATAATTTTTAATAATAAATAAATTGATTCAGCTGTACCGCGTCTTCTCTCTTTCACTCTCTCAAAGCGGCTTCACATCAGCGCATCTCGTCTGCACTACAAGAGCTACTGCACACTGATCAAGACTTTCACTCGCATCTCGGGACAGTTGACAGAAAGAAAACGCATGCACCACATTCGGTTTTGTGGTAGCAGAGGGTCCGTTCACATGTCGCGTCTTTTGCACGCTTAAGTTCATTATTTCAAATGTAGATGTGCGGCAAGCGCTTATAATAGAAGATTTTTCATGAAATATATGCATGCTATAGGTCAGCACGAACGTCTTTCGTCTTTCAACCTTATTAAAAGTATTGCTCTTAACAGACCTGCGTGTTTTGTATCACTAGTGCAGTGTCCGTTCTCGGAGCATATAAACCCTGCCCGCGTGAGGCGCGCCGCTTCCGGCTCAAGCTGTTCTGTACTTTATTAAAAGTTTATTAATTCTGAACGTGTCACGTGTCCATATTGCACCAAAATTCTGTTATGCATTTTGAAACTGATTTTTAACAGTGTTGCATTAATAATAAAGTATGTATAATGCCACTTTCATAAATGTGTTTTTGATTGTCTCCTTGTTATTAGTACTTGTTATCAGCCAAATGAAGTATGGAAAATTTTGAACAAACAGGGTAAGGTTTAACGGTAGAGACTCACATGATGTAATTACTTACAATTGTGCAAATTATGTGTGCAAATCAATGGTAGACAAAAACAGAACATATAAGTGTATAAGTAAATAATATAAGTTTTTATACTGTAAACAAGATAATCATATATCCAGCGAGGTTGGAGGCAGCGATGCTCCAGTTGAGGCACTCAACTTTTTGCATCAGGTTGTATGGATCAGTGTTTTATTTGTTAATCAATGACAAATTATATAAATTACGGTTCCTAAAAAAATTGCTGAGATTCTCTCGGTACCGTATCTACTTGGTTTGCTTCTGTTTCTCCAGTATGATGATTTAATCTGTCTTTATTATACGGCTCTGTACACTTTCAGTTAATTGCTCAATGCAACGATACCTTCAAAATACAGGGCTCGCAAAATTTCAAAATCCCTGGTAGCCTTTCGAGTACTCTTTCAGGTACTCTTCAGATTTTGGTAGCCCGAAGATTAATTTAGCTAGCCCAAATAAAAAAAGAAGACCTTTATAATTTTTTTATTTTTATATATATATTTATACATATACATACATATATATATATATATATATATATATATAGAAAATCAGACAGGAGTTTAAAGCAAATCAAAAATATTTTCAATACACAAATAAACTAAATTTAATTAAATTGCCAACGACACGTTTCTGAGGACAGTCGGTTCCCTTCAGATACATTCAAATAAAGACATCCGCGCTGCGTTTTGACTTGAAAAGTGCAGCTCATATTTATTCAATGACATCATTGCCTTTTGAAGTTGAATCCAGTATCGTGACTCTTGTCTTTCCGTCCCCAACTGTAGAACTCTTGAAAATATAATAACATTTCTTATACCATTTAACGTATTTAAAACTTTTTATGGCCTTAAGTTTGATACAACTCACTTTAGGAGTTTTTAAGAACCCGCGGGGTGGTAGCCCGTCGGGCAGGGCAGTGATACATTTTGGTAGCCCGACTGGAAAACACAATAGCCCCGGGACATCGGGCTAGCGATTTTGCGAGCCCTGAAATAGGGATGCACCTAATGTTCGGCAACCGAAATTGTTCGGCCGAAAATAGCAAAAAAAAACTCTTTCGATGTTCGGCCGAATAAGCGAAAAGACCGAATAAATTGTACCGAATAATGACGTGACGCGATCAAATAGAGGCATGCACTAATGCAGCAAACGTGTCTGCAGTGTGAAAGTATTTAAAACTGTTCGAGAAAGACGCAAAAAACATTACAAGCACCGACAGCGAGAGACTGTTTAGTGCTGCATCTCATGTCTCCGATGAGAAGAGGAAGGGCGATTGTTGCATGGTTACTGTGATGATTGAAATCGCAAAATGGCCTCAAACGATTAGTAAATAAACTGCAGAATGTTATGTTTTCTAATACACGCACGCAGGGGCGGACTTACCCATTAGGCAAAGGTAGGCGACCGCCTTGGGCCCCCAAAAGCCAAGGGCCCCCTAAAAAGCTTTTCATATAGCCTACCAGATGCGCATTAAGCGCGGCCGAGGACACGCGAACGGTTGCTGTTTACTGTGTTTATTGCCACGACAACCGTCTGCGTGTCTGAGTTGAACGTGCTTCTTGTGTATCCTGCTTGTAGCAAATATAAATATAATGCATCTGAAGATGACTGCCGCGCGAGCGCGAGGTCTCTCTCTTTCCCAGCGCGCGCACAATCTCTCTCTCTCTCTCTCTCTCTCTCTCTCTCTCTGCGTCTGCTCTGTTCTGAAAGGAGCTGCGCTTTCAGTTAAAACACAGATATGTTGCTTCTCTAACTTTACATGCAAGTATAGCCGAAATCACAGCACAGCTATGGTCTTTATCTTATGTGTAGCCTATTGATTTGATCAGACGACGGCTCGATTATAAATCAGGATTTTTGTGCAGATTAACATCTTGGAAGGGAGAGCTGGTTTTTCTTAATGGATCGCGTTTCAGTCATATTTCATATTCATCCCATTGTCTGACAACAGAAACAGTAAAATATATTAATGAAAATTTATTGAGAATTTAGCTGCATCAAAATACAGTATGTGGCACAGAGAACAAACAAATGTAATAATAAATAATAAATGTACATTTTGCATGTTCAGAAGAAGTGAGCTGCCCTGTCTTGCGAAATGTCAGTAAATGCTCAGTGCAAAGAAAGAGAAATAATAGGAACCTGGTATTTCTATGTTCTTTTTTTTCATGTGTCTATAGACATGAACAAGTTCTTTGAAAAACATCTATGCTTTGAAACATGTCTCTTCATGCTCTATGTTGACTATGGTTTCACTAATAATAAACATATATTGATAAAGCATCCATATTTATCCATGCCCATGTTGATTAGATATTAAAAAACTTGAAAAGTATTAATTTAAGGTACATTTAGAACAGATAAAAATGTGGATTAAGTTGTGATTATTCGCAAGTTAACTCATGACAATCATGCGATTAAATATTTTAATCGATTGACAGCCCTAAGTTAAATGAAAAATTAAATGTAGGCTTAACTGGTAACTCATCATGGACTTTCCTCGTCAATATAGCATTTTTTCACACTATTTTTCACTGATGAACCTTAGAGAACCGATTTTGAAATTTCGATGGCATTTTCTTTTTACCTGTAAAGTATCATTTATCAGCCAAGCGCTGCTTTGTTTACAGCCGTTACCGGGGAAACCGCTAATTTCTGAATAAAAGAACTGGCAAAATAAGTGCATTTCAATAATAGTCTGCATTTTTGAGACCAATAAAATCATTATTTTATTATAATAATTTATACTTCTGACTACCCTTTTCTTAAAAAAAATGGTTTAAAGGTTCAATTGTGAGGTTTATCTATATATATTTTTTTATTTTTATTTTTGTTAAAACTTGTATTCAACGGTATCAATTGCTATTACACAACATGAAAGAATAAAAGTGTCTGCTAAATGAATAAATGTAGATGTAAATGAAAGAATCATTATAACAGTACATGAAAAATTCAAACAACTTGGGATTGTGCAGCAGCAAGCATGTAATATATAAATCAAATAATGTGGGGCCCCCAATTCACTAAATCCGCCCCTGCAGAATTACATGTCAAACAGTGCTGCACGAGCTCGAGGCGCCAGGGTTCAAAGTCCAAAGCGCGAGAAAAATCTGCACTAAAACATTGTTACTCGTCATTTGCTCAGTAACATTTGTATCAGTTTTTTAAAGACATGTGACAATGTGATACGTGCGACAAACATCTTCCCAAATTCGTAATGAGAATCATTTAAATATCTGCATGCTGTTGTCAACAAAAAGAATCACTAAGATCTTCCTGTGGGTTTCTGCCAAAATAAAATCTAAGAAAAAGCAACAACTCCATCAGCATTCATAAATGTTAGTTTTGAAATTTTACTGTTGTTCTGTAAAATAAAAGAAAAAATAAGACAATAATAATGATAACATTAATTACCCTACAACAGCTATACATTTATTATTACATTTACACAGTGTTCAAATTGGGATCTGTAATATATTCTTTTTAAAAGAAGTCTCTTCTGCTCAGAAAGGCTGCATTTATTTGTGCAGTAAAAAATACATGGCTGATTCAAGAAGAGGGTCTCAAAAATGGCCAAAAAATATTATTTTAGTAATTTATTACTTTTTATTATTTTAAGTTAAATTGTGCTTTGCTGGTATAATGTCTGATAGAATGTTAAAAAAAATTCAGTGTTATGTAAATATTTTTAAATTGTTTTGTAATTGATTTTATTTGAAAAGCAGGACAAAACAGTAAAAAGCACAGTTTGGCTCTTTAATTTATGCAATGGTGAAAAAAATGTCAAAATAGGCCTACATGGGGGGAAAAATACAAAAAACCGTGTTCGGTATTCGGCCCAGTGTTTCATTTTGTTCGGCTTCGGCCAAGAATTTTCATTTCGGTGCATCCCTACTTCAAAATGGCGCCTCGGTGACGTCACATATAATAAACGCACGTGACTGACAAAGACTGATTGGACAAAAACCTACATAAATAAGAAACGCTACATACATTGTGTAAATTAATTAGTCTTCATAGTGTTAATTAGATAGATAAAATTAACATGTGTATAATGTATAGATTCTATACATAGGCTATATATAAATATATCATTATTATAATTTTTTTATTTATTCTTATTAAAGTTACAAAAGTGATATAATCAAGAGCCTGTTGTTTGATTAATGGCAGACAGGACGAATATTGGACAGCTTCCCCTTTAAGTCCGGATCCAATATACTGTTACATTTGTTTTTTTTTCAGCTGTTTACTCTCTCTTAAGACCTAAATCACTGTTTATGAGGATACTTGCAAAGACGGGGATTCTTACGCATATAGCTGTGTTTATGTAATCGTTCAAAGCCAATAAAGCTGCAAAAAAAATGTGCGCTCCTCTCACACAGAAACGGCGCACGCATATAGCTCTGTTGTTTGTGTTTCAACGGCTTAAAATCAGTTGTTTTAAAACTGCAGTGTATTATCTACACTGCATAAAACGATTACTAATCGTTTGCATAACTAACTTATCTACGGTATTGGGAGAAAATAAAAGATGCAGAATCTCACCTGCGCCTAGCAACAACTTTCCACTTAACTGTTCTCTTGCTCCACCCACACATAAAGAGACAACATCAGAGACAGAGGCAGTTATCTCTATCCCACGTCGAAATATAAATTAAAATTGGCAGTATGGGAATAACGTTACTTTGGATATAGAAAAGACGAACGCTTATTTGTCCTCGAGGATAGACACAGTTCGCAAAAACTGCGGTCGCAAAGCGGCTGCAAAAAGAGGAAACACATCGAACATGTTTACCTATATTTCAGAACACCATCCTCCGTGCAGATACAGTTATTATGTCCCATTTATAACTTAAGGTTAAAGCCTTATGATTTCCGTGATGCGGAGTGAATCCCAGAATCCAGTCATGACAATGAATTTACAATGCAGATGTCACATAAAATGTGCGATTTTATGGATTGATGAATAAATCAAAAACAGAGCTGTCAAATCACGACATGGTCTAGTGTCTGTGATTATTAAAGCGCAAAAACACTGTTATATAAAAATATAATCTGTTTGTTTTGCGTCTCTCTCTCTGTGAATGAGCGGCGTTGTGTCGTGTACTACATACTCAAGTATGCGCGCTGGCACCGCTCATAGTGTTTAACAGCGCCTGCTGTCTCACTATCTGAGGACGTGAACACAAACAGAGCCTCACTGACACTGAGAGAACGATTAATAATCCTTTCATCATTTTATTTGAGAAAACCACTGTCAAATACACTGACACTCAAAGCTCTTCACTACTACCCGTCAAAATAAAAGTCTGCTTTTTAACTCGAAGAAATTGACAGAAATTACGACTGTACTATAATGTAGCCTACTTCTAAAATAATAATAATAATTTATAGAAACATTTAAGGAATATAATTTCCCCCTCATTTTTATTTAGTAAATCTCTGTTGTGCAGCCCTTTACGAAAACATAAAAGGATAAAAGTTATTTTCATTTGATTACATTTTAAAACATTAATTAAATTGTTAAAGCTTTATGCATTAATTTCATTACCACCATTTTTGATAGTATATTTGTATTATATCAAAAGTACAGAATCCAGAAAAACTAAGTCAAACCAGAATTTATTAATCGTTATGAATTATTAATGATGAATATAAGTTGTTAGACTAATATATAGGCTAATCAATGATGAAATGTACTTGATTGTTTTTGATTAATGAAATTTGAATAAACACATGCTTCCAAACATTTGTTCAACCAAAAAAAACCTGTTTTGATTGTGTAATACCGTGATACCGTGAAACGGTGATATTTTCTGAGACGATTATCATACTGTGAAAATCTCATACCGTTACAACCCTACTGCAGTGCTTAAAAACGCGTGTCCATGCTAGAGGTCTTCACGGGTCCAAAGAAAAAAAAAAAGACCCGTAAATGTGCTGCACGGGACCGACCCGGACCCATATTTTTTTTAAAAGTGGGACCCGAACCCGTGCAGACCCGAGAAATGCCTTAAATGTACTACCCGGACCCGACGCGGACCCGACCACTATTCGAAAGTTGGACCCGAACCCGGCTGGGAAGACACAGACCCGACTGCACCCGATCGGCACATATTGCACAGCAAATGCTATTAAGTCAAACAATTTGCGGGGGAAAAAATCCCTTACTACCGTTAGCCTTCTCCTTGGATGGCTACAATCCTCCTTGCCAATAAATTTCCATCCAATGTTAGGTTGTTCCTCTTTCTTGCCGACGGAAAGAGCCTTCTTAATCCACTCATTATTCCAGCTTTAAAAGTCTACTTGCTGTCACGGTCGGTGACGGATGACTAATGCAACTTCGCAGATTTTTTTTTCATCTCAAGTCAACTTCGACTGTTGCGTTTACCCTACAATAACTTTTTGTTGGTTGTAATAAAGACTCGGAGCAATTATTTTTTTGCAACAAAAAAAAACCGCACAGAACAAGAAGTACGTTACACTTTACTGCATGCGTGTTCGATAACAGGTGCGTCTCTTCAGTTTTGTTTCAGCTTTTTTTTTTTCACATCACTCGTGAAGGAATCCATGATCACCGCTTGCAGTACTACATTAACCCCGCCCGCACTCTGCTTCTGGCGGCTGAGGTAACCAGTGTTATTTTTTTTTTCACCTTATTTCACCCTCACACTTTTCTCATCCTAATTTTACAAACTGCAAGTTACACACACACATGCTGACTGACACTGATCTCTGGCGGGTGCGGTGTTCTCCGATTGACTCGGGTATTACACACAATGTTAAACAGACCCGGGACCCGAAGTAATAGATTGGGACCCGTACGGGTCCCGGGTCCTCGGGTCTCGGGTCCTCTGTGAAGACCTCTAGTCCATGCTACAGATGTAGTCCCTCGTTTAGGAACGAGCTCCTCGTTTTGTCCTGGGTGGTCGTTCTCCACCTGGTTCTGTCTCCCCTTCACACCCCGTGGTAGCGTGTAAAGATCGCAGTCATCCAAATTATGAAAAAGTATTACCGGAAACAATGTATTTTGTGACACCACGAAAATAAACGATAGAGCATAATATGAAACGATAGACTTTTTATTTCATCCATCCGATATATATCATCATATCGCACAGCCCTAATGATACGTGTTAGCAAAAAAATTTTAAAAAACCTTCACTGCTGCATGTGAATAACGTGTGACGTCTGGCTCAACACTTCACTGCCACATGTGATTTACGTGACGTCTGCGTGACGTCTACGTCACGTCTACGCCTCGTCTGCATCTTAAATTGAATGGATTAAATAGCAAAAAAAAATCAAGATGTCAGTGAGATGTTCAGTGAGACGAGTGCATGTTACAACGTTATATTAATGACCCCGGTAGGACACCATATATTAAAGACCCTGGCTGAACGCCATACGGTTATTATGATATGGCGTGAACGCACCTTAACTTCACTGCAACACGTGAATTACGCGTGACGTCTGCCACGACAATTCATTGCCACTCGTGATTTACGTCACGTCTACGTCTTAAATTTAATGGAATAAATAGTGGAATTAAAAAAACAAGATGTTGAATGAGACGAGTGCATGGAGCAAAGTTACATTTTTGGACCTTTTCAAACGCCACAGCAAGCCACGCTTTCGCTTCATTGCACTACACAAACTGATGCTGCGTTCCAGGCAGGTTTTTGAGCCCGTAAGTCAAGACTTCAAACCACGACTCACGACTTTGTAGCGTTCCATGCAAGTCACGCCAAACTGCCTGAGCGCAAGGAATTGTGGTAGCTAGATTATTAATTTGATTGCAACGTTATATTGTCCTAAGTCTATTTCTCACCGTGTACCACTTGCATAAACACCGCATCCTTAGGGGCTGCCATTGTTGTTTCGCGGGCTATGTGACGTCAGAGCGCTGAACTGGGAGTACATCGATCTAGTATGAGTTCACGGGTGGGAAGTCACGGGTTTGACTGCCGTTCCAGTGCACTTTCACGGGTAGAAGGTTGGAAAAACACGGGTTACGGGTTGCTTGGAACGCAGCATGAGCATTACATAATTGCACCTAACGTTAACGTTACCCAGTTTAATGCTGCGTTCCAGGCAAACCGTAACCCGTGTTTTTCCAACCTTCTACCCGTGAAAGTGCACTGGAACGGCAGTCAAACCCGTGACCGAGTACTGGATCGATGTACTCCCAGTTCCGAGCTCTGACGTCACATAACCCGCGAAACAACAATGGCAGCCCCTATGGATGTGGTGTTTTTTTATGCAAGTGGTACACGTGAGAAATAGACTTTAGGACAATATAACGTTGCAATCAAATTAATAATAATATAAGAATAATAAATAATACACACTCAATTCCTTGAGCTCAGGCAGTTTGGCGTGACTTGCCTGGAACGCTACAAAGTCGTGAGTCTTGGTTTGAAGTCGTGACTTACGGGCTCAAAAACCTGCCTGGAACACAGCATAAGAAAAGTCTGATCAAAGCGATCACCACCAAATAAATGCATCCCAGCGTATTTTAATGCCAGTTAACACAGATGCAATGTACATGTCAGGACATGTAGCAGCAGTTCATTTTAGTAACTTATGTGCTAAACTGTATAACGTTAGCAGTAATTCAACAGAGGATTAGCAGGACAGGCTAAGATCGATGCCTTGTTTGCCTCCTCAAAACAGCCAATAAATGCACATACAAACATATAAAACTACAATTATAATTTAGAAATTGGATTCACCTGAAAATACACCATGACTCGATGTGTCTCAGTGATTTCTTGTATAGTCGCAGGACCTTCTGATGGTGGGTCAAGTAGGCAGCCGCCATCTTTCCCTCTGAGTCACTTGTGCATTCACTGCATTGCGAGCTCGGAAACTTCCGAATCTTTTGTTTCGAATCAATGCTTCGGACGGATTTAAGTGAACCCTTGAACCAGTATATAAGCGTATGTGTTTACACAAAAAAATATTTAGTCCTAATTTTATGCTTTTGAATTGCAATAATAATAGTAATAATAACAGTAAAGTGTAAGTCGTACATGAAACAGGCAAGAAACTGTTAAGATTTCTGAACACAAAAAACGGCATAGTTTAATATGATTTTATTTAAATAATATGCATTCAAAACGCATTAATTCAAACTGCTTAGAAGCAGCAAACATTTTTTAACTGTGGGAACAATTATTTTTTTTCAGTTAAAAACGGCTATGCCTAGCTGTGGAACAAGCGAATTCGTTTAGTAAAAATGTATGAGATTGAAGCAAATTTGATATACTAGTGACAGATACAGAACCCTGGTTATATTGTGTATTTAAAACAGTCAGTTTATTAGTTATTTTACAGAAATATAGATAGATATTATATTATGCATAGATATTATATATTATGCAGATATAATACCTTATAACTTATTTTACACAAATAAAAGACTGCATATTATACAGATATATCTTTAATTGTACTTATTTGTTATACATTACACTGTATAGTAATGACACATTATTATTTATTTGTAATTACACATATCTCCCATCCTTTATTTGACCCCCTAACTCTAGCACTCTTCTAATTCTATTTTATGTATTTGTTTTCTTAAAAATAAATAAATAAATAAACACTTGACCCTCTAAGACTTGCACTCTCTATTCGTTTTCTAATTGCTTGTTTTCTTTTTGTATACACACACACACACACACAGTATATATATATATATATAAAACAAAAAAACTTGCTACATTGATAAACCTTGCTAAACCTAGGCTAACCGTCATAGCACATATTATTGGTTTAAACTGAAAGCATCTGCTAAATGACTAAATGTAAATGTAATGAAAATAATTGCAATGATTTTGTGGAACATGTCAATAAACATGCTGTGTTCTCGTTGCATTTACACTTCAACCTGCAGATGTCCTCAGCGTGCAGAGTTTCAAAACATTGAATCATTTAAAGCAATCGGTTCAATTGATTCTACGTTTCGAGAGTCATGAACAGTCCACGAAAGTCACCTTCACAGGAACACAGACATTGTTGCTTTCCATTTTTTTATGTCCCTCCCTCACTAGTTCCCTTTATGCACCGTTCTGCAGGTCTATAAAACACAAACGAAAATAACAATACAATTAATTGTGATTGTGTAAAAAAACAGTGATGTTACGGTAGCTACTCTATTATTTTGCGGTAACATCTCAAAATAATTTATATATCAGTTGTGAGGTGAGTGTAAATTCATAGGCATAATAAATACATAGCCGCCTCATTTGCAGCTCGATCGTCAATGTCACCGCAATATTGACCCGGACAACTTACCATAACTCTGTTATCTGGACGTGAGAAAAAAAAATGCTTATAAAGAAGGAAAACGTAGAAATGCACATAAGCATCAGTAAAGCAGACCATGTTCAAAGCAGTAAGAAAGGTAGGGTAGGTATTTTTTTTCTCCCACTTTATTAAACCTTTCAAACAGGCCCCCAGCCGGCATTTCAACGTTGATTCACTGGTGAATCAACGTCGGGTACCATAGTTGAATCAACGTTGGATTATGTTTCGATTTTGCAAATTGGACCAACGTTGATATTGTGACGTTGTTTCACCGCGAAATCATGACGTTGTTTCACCGTTGAAATCGTGACGTTGTTTCACCGTCTTACCTTCAGCATTGGTGAATTAAGGTCGTTCTGTAGACGTTGGATTAACGTTGAATTATGTGTTGATTTTGCGAATTGAATCAACGTTGATAACACGACGTTGTTTCACCGTCGTACTTTCAACATGAGTGAATACACAACTGTACGTTCAATTAGAACCTAGTTTGCATTTAGATCAACACTGTACACATACATAAAGTTTAAAAATCAAATGACTGGCAGCAATGGCTTTACAATCAACTTCAATAAACTACCACACGCTGAAAATGGTAAAACAGCAGTTTTATTTTGGAAACACAGTATAAAACAGATGAAAATAATCCCAAACTTTAGCTTGCAGTGTTTGTGTTTGGATGTATTGTTAAAAACCTGTAAAATCCAAATACAACATTTAAAGACTCAAAGTGTTTGTACCATAACATGCATATTTTGCGCTGCACTTGCAAGAGAAACCCTTGTACTTCTTATGACTCAAACCAGTTGATCTTTTATTTTGGTGGAAATCTATAGTTTCTGTGAAAACATGTTTTACTAATGTGTCTCATTACAAGAGATTTGTACATTTGTGCAGTGAGAATGTGTTGAACAGTTTGAGAATGGAACCTGCAACAGAAACCATGTCGGTGGTAAAGGATAGGACTGTCTGAGTTTTGTCGACAGCCAGAGGAAATTCTTTACGCAGGAAAAATGCTGCATTGAATGAAATGCATTTAATATTTTAAGTAGAAATGTTTCTTCAAATTCTGATAAAATGTTAGAACCAATAGCCTTGTGCATATAGCGTGGTTGTGCTTTGGGTGATCCTTGAAAGAGTCCCAGCTCTAGGTCCTTTCTGATGCCGTGTCCTCCTCTCTCACACACTTGTGCACTTTCTGTACTGTCCTGTATGTATAAATAACAAAAACACCAAAAATAAATACTCATAAAATATCAACTTTGATATTGTGAGATATCTTTAACTGAAAACTGAATGCAAAACAAATCACATACAATATTTTCACTTTAAGCTGAATAACAGTGGGGTTGGAAACAAAAGTGCACAACACTATTCATTAAACACCTATTTAATGTATTCAGATGAAAGTTTCAATATTAAATTATTCACAAGCAGTTTTTTCAGAGCCCCCAGTTACACTGTTTTAATCAGAATCCTAACTATACAGTGTATTTAGTAAAACAAGTAAAATCAAATCAAGTAAATTTTTATTAAACTAAGTAAAATCAAAACCTTTCACAAAAGGTCAATGAATCTCTTCCAGAAGTGACAGTGCAATGTAGCAGATGAACAATTCCTTACCAAATTACCAATAAACAGCTGGATCCTTGATGAATCTACAAGGGGAAAGAAGAAATGGTTCACTGAAAAGTTCTTAAAAAGCAGTTTTTCGTTTTATACCATTCCTTTAAAACAGTGGTTCTCAAACTTTTTATATCAAGTACCACCTCAGAAAATATTTGGCTCTCCAAGTACCACCGTAATGACCAACATTAAAATACAGTAGCGTAGTAGGCCCAGCTATTCAGCTACAGCTCTGCACAGTTCAAAACGAGGCAGTTTTATTCCTAATAAGAATATTTATTGTTGTCAGCCACTTTAATATTGTAAATACAGTTTGAACATTAACACTGCACAGTGCTTACATACAGGTAAATACAAAACTTAAATAATGATTAAATTAAAATGTGTTGTACCAAAAGTTAAATAAAAACTGTACTATACTTAAATGTAAAAAAAAAAAAAAAAAAAAAACTTTACTCAAATAAAGATTAAATTAAAATGTATTAACATTAAGTTATATTTAATGTAGTGATTCCTCTGCGTAGCACTAGAGGGAGCCTGAGTAGCACTAGTGGTACTCATACCACACTGAGAATCACTGCTTTAAACAATCTTAATTCGTTTAAATTAGCGATTATATGATATTTAGAAAACATGAACAGAGTATGTTATCTTTGAGACTATTATACGATTAAAAATATAACACAATGCATGGCATTCACATCAGAAAAATTTGAAAAATCTCTAAGACAGACATTAACTTAACATAACTTACTAGCAACACACAACAACATTAGCATCTGTGATAAAGCAATACAAAAATACACACACACAGACACAGGTATTTATCTTCTGCAGGTTAACGTTACATGTCAGTTACCCATTTGTAAACTCTGGTAACATTATACTTTACTATTTTTGAAAGGTAAGATAGCGATTTTCTTACCTGATTTTGTCCGTGTGTTTGCAGGAACTCGCAGATCACACCTGACCCTTCCTGAGTTCACATTCTAGTTTTTGTTCTCCGTTGACATGTCACGACTCAAATTCGCTCAAAATAAAAATTTAACAGGCAAATATAAAATAATTCGGGACCGACCGAGCAATCTCAACGAGCAGCAGCTCACACACACACAGTCAGTCAGACGCCTCACTCAGAAAGACGATAATAACGGTCATATTTTCAAACTTAGAAAGGCGCGAACAGTTTCATTGAGATGGTCCTCACTGCAGAACACAAGATCCAGGGGGCGAGGTTGGATCTAGAGCCAACTCCTCCCACCTTACATATACCTAGACCTACCCGTCTCCACCCCCTGATCCCTAAACCCACCCATCTCCACCCCTAAACCTACCCATCTCCACCCCTAAACCTACCAATCTCCACCCCCTAGATGTGGATCCAACCCCGCCCCCTGGATCTTTGTTCTGCAGTGAGAGGCTACTGGTTTCATTGGCCAGTTTCCTGGATGACAGCCAGATTAACCAATCATGATCAAAGCAATAAGGTAAACGCAGTGAAATGTATTTAGTTTTATTGTTGTTAATAATGATAATATTTTAACATATACCTTTAGATTTTAGAATAGGTTTAACGATCAAAATATTGTAAAATGCTAATAAAATAATAATAATGATCTTAAATAATTTAGTAATAATAATTTAAAAGGCAGAAATTTCTTTTGTATGCTGTTGAAGACATTAAGTTGATTCAACATACAGTTCTTGTAAAAAACAAATCAACATTGATTTACAAGTGTTTTTGGTAACCTTTTTCAACCATTTAGCATTAAACATTTTTTTCAACGTTGTTTCAATGTTGAAACAACAACTGTCATTATTTCAACCATATTTCAACGTTGAAGGTTGGTCATGTGCCGGCTGGTTTTCAACCGTTCAGCATTAAACGTGTATTAACGTTGTTTCAACGTTAAAACAGCAACTAACCTTTTTCAACCATATTTCAACGTTGAAGGTCGGTCATGTGCCGGCTGCATTGTCATATTTCCATTGTTAAACAACATAAACAACAAATCCAAGCAGCATACTATAACACAAGAACAATAATATTCAAATAAATAAGTAAATAAAAGTGGCAATAATGTAAAACCAATTATAAAACAAATTAAATTACATTTCATGGAGGGTTAATCCATGTACGTTGGCAGTAATTTAGAGAGTTTTAGGGCACTCTTCTTTTTTTATTGTTTTAAGGATTGAAATGTAATTATAAAATCATTTTTAAATGCCTCAAAACATGGAGAAACTTTAAGAAATCTACATTTGTGTAAATTGAATTTGGCTATATGATTAACATATTATAATAGGTTAGGGCTGGGATATTTTGAAATAAATAAAACATTAAAAATGGTAGGCCTATTGGTAAAGACCAGACTGGCTTGTTAGGTTTGTCAGGAAGAGGAATCAGTGGAGCATGTAGAAAATACAGGTCACAGAGGGAATTGATGGGAAATAATCTGAAGGAGTTAGGGGGCAAGAAACTCACTTTAAAAACAGCCCTAATTTTGACTGAAGAGGCACAGGTTAGAGAACTCTTAAACTTGGCTTTATTGTAGGCTATGAAGGTTTTTTGTTGTTGTTGTTTGTTTGTTTGTTTGTTTGTTTGTTTGTTTGTTTTTTCCTCCCTCCCTCCCTCTCTCCCTCCCTCTCTATCCCCATCTCCACACTCCAGAACAGAAGGTGGTGGTAACGTGCCAATAAGCTGGATGCCAACCACAGTTAAAAAAGAAGAAGAAAGCAAAGTCTCTTTAAGACAAGTCATGTCACTCGGCGGCCATCTTTGAAAAGCCTCTCGGGCATCCAAGTGCAGCTCCTATCACTTTATCACTTTTATCACATCAAATTCACATGAAATCGGACAACAACTGTGTCATAAATGTTGTTTCTTTTACTCAAATAGCGTTATAAAAAGCTTATTTCTCAGGCTAAATCAGCCAGTGCACATGCGCAGTCCTGAGCGTGCGTCTCAGAGCACTGACTGTTTCTATAGCAACCGGGACTAACGGCAGCTGCAGTGACGCACTGACTTTACCGATTAGCGATTGGCTCTTTCTTTCAGAAGGCGGGGCATCCTGCAATTGAGCGGCCATATTAAGCATTGCATTTTTCCCCATTCAAAACTATAAAAGTGACATGTCTTGGGTATTCTATAGTTTTTGAAGAAAGGCTGCATCCGAAATTGCATACAGCATGTGACAAAAGAAGAATGTCCAAATTCACAGTGGTCATAAAAGTGTAGGCAAAAAGTACACTTGACACAGGGTGGTCAAATGACAATGAAAATATATAACGTATAACATATGAGCATAAAATGGCATATGCAGTACGTCCAGATTGCATTCCCACTACACACATTCGTACAATATAGAACATACTCTTTTTAAGGTAAAGTAATAACTTGTTCAAAAAAAGTACTGTGATGGGTGCGTAGCCTACCTCACATGTTAGTCTTTACCACTTTTTCATTTAGTTATTTTTGTTATATTTATTTAAATGTATTTCAATGTTTATGGGTTAATAAGTTTGATTTAGTTTTTTGTTATCCTTAAATGCCCTTATTTATTATAAAGAAGGTACATGGCAAATAGTTTATTGAACAGTTTATTGAAAATAGAAGGGTGCACACTTCTTATGTTTCTTTGTCTGTGTACTTTACCTAAGTCCTAGAGTCTCTGGTACATAGAGGGAATGGCCACATTCCATGTGTCAGCAAACAAAGGGAGAGGCGGGGCTTCAGTTCCCTAACTTGTGCTGTGCCAAAAGAAATGGCACAGCACTATTATTGGCTGCGCCTGAAACCGGATCTCAATGAGTAGGTACTTCAATAAGTACTTACTTAACAAGCGCTGAAAGACTATAGGCCCTTTCGCACCGCAGGAACCTTTTCATAGTACCCGAACTAATTGTGGAACTACCCACTTTTTGGCGTGTTCGCACCGCGGGGACTAGGAACTGTTTTAGCTCCTGGAACTCCGTTTGGAGGAACTAAATTAGCTCCTACTTCAGAGTAGGGTCTAAAACAGTTCCTTAGGAACTATCGTGACGTAAGTGTACGCTGATTGGCTAAACGCGTATGAAAACACCCTCACCCGCCATGATTTAAAACGCTGTGTAAACACATACTGTTTAAACATTGTATCAACTTATATTTCGCAAGAATGGATGTAAATAAAGTTTACAAAAATGTAAATAAAGTTTACAAAACTTTCTATTTGTGCTGATAATCACCTTGTTGCAGAACATAATGATGAGATAGCAGCTGTTAAAAATTGCGACGTCTTTAATCCCAAAAAGGTATTTTTAACCAAAATAAGTGAAACGTAAGTTAGTATATATGTAATTAATGTAGTATATATGGCTTATGCAGTCATACAAAAGCATGGACAGACAAAAATAGTGTACCATTTAAAATGATTTATTGAACAAAACACATACACTAACGTTACTGCTTTGGTTTCTTAGTCCTCCTTTCCGATCTTTCAATTGCTTGACGTATACGTCGACATTCCATGTCCATTATTGTGAAACCCGCGAGATACAACAAAAACACAGCTCCCATCACAGCGTCCTCATTCTCCTGTTGTTAACGTCGTTGTTCTTCTTCTTCTTCTTCTTCTTCTTCTTCTTCTTTTGGTTTTATGGCGGGTTGCGAACCAACGTCAAAGGTGCATACCGCCACCTACTGTGATGGAGTGTGAAAAGAATGAACTAAATACTCCTATATCCTATTATATAACCCACTATTCTTAATAAATCTGATAACTGCCTTTATTTGTTTTCCTGAATTAGGACCATCATTTAATATGCTGGTTATAGTGAATTCCTGGCACCCTACTGTTTGTAATTCTTCCTTAAGAATCCTCCTTTCTTTATTATAAGCCTTACATTTCTTCAAAACATGTTCTACAGTCTCCTCTATTAAACAGACATCACATAAACCTGTGTTATGCTTCCCTATAATGTGTAAATTATGATTTAGATTTGAATGTCCTGTTCTTAAATGTGTGAAAATAACTTGTTCTCTTCTACTTAAGTTGTGAATTATTTTGACTTTCTTTATAATTTTTTGGACCTTGTAATAGTGCCGACCTGTATGACATGAGTTCCAAACTGTCTGCCATTTCTTATTGCACGTTTCTAAAATATAATGTTTTCCTTCTGATCTACTGAGTGAAATGTTTATATTTGGTTCTTTCATTTTTAATGATTCTTTGGCTATTTTGTCTGCTTCCTCATTACCTTGAATTCCCACGTGTGCTGGAACCCACATAAATCGAATTATTATTCCCACCTGTCGTAAACTGTATAACCTGATCATGATTTCTGTTAAAATATCAGTTCTATTTGTTTCCAATGAGTGTAAACTCCCAAGGACTGCCAATGAATCAGAGCATATTATTACTTTATCAGGTCTAACTTCATAAACCCACTCTAGTGCCATTAGAATTGCTGTCATCTCAGCTGTATATACTGATGTACCATCTGTTATCCTTCCAGCCTTCCTCACCTTAAACTCTGGAACATAGAATGCAATCCCTGTCCTTCCAGAATCTATACACTTTGAACCATCTGTATATATTTGAAGAAATGAGTAGTGTGAATTTTTTATATACTCATTTACATATGTATTTATACTAACAGCTTCAACCATTTCCCTTCTGTTCTCGTGTAATTTTGTGTCTATTTCAGGTTGAGCTAGTATCCAAGGTGGAATTGGTGATATTACTACAATTGGTGCAAATGATTTTGAGTCTAGACCATCTTCATTAACCCACCCCTTTATTTTCCATGCAAAGCCTTTACCTGTTGCATTTAAAATTTCCCAGCAATCATTCAGGACTTCCCTTACAGGATGATTATCTCTTTGTCCCTGTAAATTTATCCAGTATGCCATAGCCAGTTTTTGTCTTCTTATAAATAATGGCATTTCTGATGTTTCTACTTGCAATGCTGCAATGGGTGTGGTTTTAACTGCTCCTAAAATGAGTCTTAATGCCTTAGCTTGCATAACATCTAGTTTCTTTAACAAAGTTGACGATGCTGACTCATAAACAATGCATCCATAATCTAATGTTGTTCGCATAAGACCAATATAAATGCCCTTTAATGACTGTTTGTCAGCACCCCAATCTTGTCCTGCTACTGCTCTCATTAAATTTAAAACTTTTCCACATTTCTTTAATATATAATCTATATGTTCCTTCCAGATTAATTTGTCATCAAACCACACTCCTAGATACTTAAATTTTGACACTTTCTCTAAAGAAGACCCATATAATGTTAGCATTTTATTCTCTTTAATTTTCTTTCTTGTAAATATCTGGTAACATGTTTTAGATATTGAGAATCTGAATCCCCATTCTAATGACCATTTTCCAACTACTTCTATAGCTTCTTGAATTTTAACCATATTAAAAGATATATTCCTTCCTCTTTTCCACATTATTCCATCATCTGCATATAAGCCAGTGCTAATTCCCGGAGCCACTTTTCCAAAAATATCGTTAATCATAATATTAAATAATATAGGACTAATCACACTTCCCTGAGGCGTTCCATTTTCCACACTTAGAGTTTGAGATACTTCACTACCCACTTGAACTTGAATTGTTCTGTCAAATAAAAAACTTAAAACCCAATTAAACATTCTTCCTTCTATTCCAATTCTCTTCATTTTAATTAGTAATCCCTCTTTCCATAACATATCATATGCCTTTTCCATATCAAAGTAAACTGCCACTAATCCCTCTTTAACTGCTATAGCTTTCTTTACATCTGTTTCCAGCTTTACTAATGCATCTAATGTTGATCGGCCTTTCCTAAAACCATATTGATTAGGTGCCAACGCTCCCTTACTCTCAAGTACATAATTTAATCTATTTACAATTATTTTTTCCATCAACTTACATAAATTTGATGTAAGCGCAATTGGCCTGTAATTCCCTGCTATCGATGCATCTTTCCCTGGTTTAGCTATTGGAATTATTATTGCATGTTTCCATGCCCTTGGCATTCTTCCTTCTACCCATATCTTATTATATAAGTCCAATACTACTTTAAGAATTCTATCATTTGCGTATTTGAGCATAATGTAAACAAATCTTGTCCAGGTGCTGTTCGTTTTATCCTGTATAATACCCTTTTAAGTTCCCATATTTCAAAGTCAGCATCTAATGCTCCTTTTCCATCAGGTCTTTTAGTATATATATCTTGATGTTGATTCAAAATTTCCTGTCTTTTCATTCTATAATTCTCATCGAGATTTTCTTTACTATGTGCTTTCTGAAAGGTTTTAACTAATAATTCTGCCTTGTCCTTTTCTGTAATAGCTGTCTTTCCTTCTCCTGAGATCACTGGCATATTTCTGGTTTTATATATTCCAATCATCTTCTTTAACATATTCCATACCTCTCCTAATTCAGTTTCCTTCCCTATGGAATCACAATAATCTCTCCAGTATTTCTTTTTTGCATGCTTAATTGTCCTTCTAGCCTTTGCTCTCTCCCTCTGATATTCTATTACTGCTTCTGATGTCAATGTTCTTTTCAGCATTTTAAATGCTTTATTTCTGTTTTTAATTGAATTACTGCATTCATCATTCCACCACGGAACAGCTGTCTTCCTCCTATTTCCTTCTACTTTTGGTATACTTTCTTCTGCCGCTTTGACCAAAATCAAACTTAATTTCTCTGTACATTTATCAATATCATCCTCTGTACTATAACTCATTAATTCTAACTCACATATTTTATTATACTTCTCCCAATCAGCTTTCTCAAATTTCCATCTATGTTGTTTTATCATCATACTCCTTTGCATTTCTAATCCTACCGTGCAAAATATTGGAAAATGGTCACTCCCAACTGAAGACTGCTCTAGCACCTCCCAGTGACATTTCACTGCTATAGATGCTGAAACTACTGTTAAATCTACGCATGATTTTATTTGTTTCCTAACGTCAAACCTTGTCCCACTACCATCATTTAAGCATACCAATAAATTGTCTTCCATATATTCTTCCACCACTGTGCCATTTTTATCTGATTTTGGACTTCCCCATACCAAACTATGTGCATTAAAGTCCCCGCACCATAACACTATACCTTCTTCTTTACTCCAAATGTTATTTAATTCCATTAAAGATATTTGTTCACATGGATTGTAATAGTTTATTATTGTTACTTTTCCTAATGATGTCCATACTTCCACCTTAATGTATTCATATTGTGTTTCTACCGTTACTTCCCTATAAGCGACCCCATTCTTTATAAACGTTGCACACCCTCCACCTGTTGCTCTTAATCTATCTTTTCTAATGGATACATACCCTGGAATAACGAAGTTTAAGTGCGATTTAAGCCATGTCTCCTGAATGCATATTAAATCAGGAAGGTCTGAACGTCGTTGTTCTTCTTTGTTTTCGTTGTTGAACGCCGCACAAATGACGTCGCTGTCGACCGGCTTACGTCACTTCCTAGTACCCACTGTCGGTGCGAATGCAACCCTTTAAATGGTACTGGGAAATAGTTCACGCAAAATCGTCCCAGTACTTTAGTACTGTACTTTTAGTTCTGGAACTAAAGCGGTGCAAAAGGGGCTTATGTACTCTACAGCCTGATCACATTAAGTATGAATGCGATCCGGACATCATCCGCCATGTTGAGGTTATCATGTGATCTATGACGTAATAACAACCACAACAACTTAAAAGCAAAAGATATGAGCGACGTCAGTGAAAATTCAAGCCATTAATGTTTGCCTACAAAACCACCACTGGCTCTGCACCCCTTTACCTAAATGCATTACTTCAGACTTATGTGCCCTCTAGAAGCTTACGTTCTGGAAGTGAATGTCACTTTATTGTGCCACCCAAAAGAGGCACAAAATCACTTTCACAGACTTTAAATTAAATGTTCCCTCCTGGTGGAATGACCTGCCCAACTCAATCCGAGCAGCTGAGTCCTTAGCCATCTTCAAGAATCAGTTAAAAACACATCTCTTCCATCTTTATTTGACCCTCTAACTCTAGCTCTCTCTATTCTAATTCTATTCTTAAAGAAATATTTTTAAAAACTAACACTAGCTTTTCTAATGTTTTTGTATTCTGTCTATTTGTTTTCTTTTTATTTATTATACAATTAACAAAAGCAAAAAAAGACCTATAACACTAGCTTGCTCTATCTGTTTTCTTTTTATTTATTATATAATTAAAAAAACAAACAAACCTTTCTATGTGTAGTGCGTTAAGCTAACTGAGACTTGTTATAGCAAGACCTCTTGATATTGTAATTAAGACTTTTCTTATACCATTTAACGTATTTAAAACTTTTTATGGCCTTAAGTTTGATACAACTACATTTAAGAGTTTTTAAGGACCTGCGGGAGCCCTGTATTTAAGGTAGCCATCGGGCAGGGCAGTGATACATTTTGGTAGCCCGACTGGAAAACACAATAGCTAACTAACTAACACTATGTGGACGAGAGATTGCATTTATTGGGCTAATATCCGGCACATGCACAAAGTTTTTCAATATAAGCTTGTTGGTGTAATACTCGCAAAAGTAAAGTAAAAAAAAAAAAAAAAAAACGTTGATCCGTAAAAGACCGTGGCGAAAGGTTTGCAATCGACATTCATGCAGTCTTAAATTATCAGTGTTGGGCAGTAACTAATTACTAGTAATTTAGTTACTGTAATAATATTACTTTTTGCAGTAACTAGTAGTGTAACTAATTTCTAATAAGATTTCAGTAATAATATTACAGTTACTATCCATAAAACAGCTTAGTTACTTTTGATGCCTCAACCCCGCTGATTTAAAATCTAACAATCAAATAATTCCTAGATTTATTTTCATAATTTTCACGACTTGCACATGCATGTGATGTCTCCAGTGCAGCAGACAAGCTTGGAATATAGAAAAGCTTACATTCAGCAGATAGAAATATTGCATTATATTGATTTTGTCAGGAAAATGTTGATCTGAACACTGTTGTGTAAGTTGTGGCTTTACTTTACTCTGGCATTACATCCCACCTACATCCCTCTGATCAGCATGTACATTATATTACTATAATTAAAAATCTTTTTGGAAAATTAAACAGTTTCTTACAAACTTATGTGATTTGATATACATAACGAAATATAATCGTATATATGGGTAACGGAAAAATTACTTCAAGCTACACATGACAATTAATGCGATTAATACAACACTTCTGCTTAAATGTCACTATCAATCACTATTGAGTGTTTGTAATAACTTCTGACTGCGATCCAATGTGGATTTTGGTCAAATGATGAGGAAGAAATATGTTATTAGTAATATTCTAGAAGGATTTTATGTGGAAGATACACAGTTACAACTTCTGTGGGGCGTGAAGAAAAAGTAATGTAACTAGTAGTGTAACTAATTACTGTTGCCAGAAAGTAATAAGTAAAGTAACAATATTACTTTTGAAAGGAGTAACTAGTAATGAGTAATATATTACATTATTTGAGTAACTAGCCCAACACTGTAAATTATATATATTTTTTATTAGCTAACTGTTATACCTTTCATTTATTAATAATGGTTTCAGAGCAAAAGGTCTCGTCCAGTCAGCGGTGAGTAATCTATTCCCAAACCAATGGCGCTGTCTCAAACTATACCTACCTCTTCCGGTTTGTCTGATTTGTCGTTGTGTTTTCTGACTTGTTATTTTGTTTTCGGATTTGTCGTTGTGTTTTCTGACTTATTTTGTTTTCGGGATTGTTGTTGTGTTTTCTGAATTGTTATTTTGTTTTTTAGATTTGCATTTGCGTTTGTAATTTGTTATTTTGTTTTCAGAATCGTGATTTGTTTTGCACTTCTCATCCACCGTAAAAGGTAAAGAAAGAAAGAGTTTCCACTCACCAGCAAACACTGACAGAAATGCGCTCCCTAGAGGAGTCAGTTCAAACCATAGGTTCAAACAGCAGCTCGCCTCAGACCAATCAGCTTCTTCGTGTCGCGTTCCTGTTTCGTTGCTGTTGACAACAGACTCAAATAAGCTTAGTTGAGTTGATTCAACTTAAAACATTCAATAGAGTGAGGAAACTCATGTAAATCGCACACCTAACTCAAATATTTCAGTACAACATAAAAAAATATTTTTTATGTTTAGTGTAACGATAATTAATTAATTTGGGTTAATACAATTTCAGGGATAACAGTGTACAGTTGGGGACGGAAAGACAAGAATGGCCATATGGCTGGATTAGACTTCAAAAAGCAATGATGTCATTGAATAAATATGAGCGCTGCACGTTTCAAGTCAAAACGCGGCACAGATGTCTTTATGTGAATGTATCTGAAGGGAAACGTGTTGTTGGCATTTTCATTTCATCTTACATATAATGCCTGATAAAGCAGCTTTTATGAGCGTGGATGGTGCTGCTTTGTGTACAAGTCAGTCACTAACGGGGAAATGGCTATATTAAACCTCTCCTAAAGTGCCACCTCGTGGTAGAGAATGAATTTGCCTTTCTTGCTGTTTATGGTCAGATCAATGCAAATATCGATCAACCCATGTTTTTAAGCAGCAAACACAGAGTTGTAAATGAGAAAGAAGTTAATGTGCCTTCTAAAAATCTAAACAATTAGACAATAATATTTATTCGTTTTAATTTAATATAATAATTTATATGCTTGATTTATCCCTTTTCATAAAAATGATCTAAGGCTGAAATGCTGTTGTATAAGATTTTAGTTTTTGTGAAAACCTGTATCTGAACTGTAAATCATGTAATTTTATGGCTTAATACTGTATGTTACCATAGACATTGTCCAACCCTGCTCATACTGTTCATTTTACTTGTGCAGCTCTTAAAATGGGTCATAAATTGCCTTATTTATTTTTTTTAATTCTGCAGATACCTTGTAAATAGTGAAATAAAATTATTTCCTTCATATTTGTTGATATTTGTGTATTGAAAATATTTTTGATTGACAATTAGACTCCTATCTGATTTTCTATATTTCATTTATTTATTTATTTTTGGGATAGTTAAATTAATTTTTCGGGCTACCAAAATCTGAAGAGTACCTGCCCGAAGGGTTACCAGGGATTTTGAAATTTTGCGAGCCCTGTAGACTAAACATGTTATTTATGTTAAGGCTATGGATTACAGGTAATGATGTCAATGTACAGTCAATGTGCTCATTGTTTTGCTTCCTAAGATCTCAGTATTTGGTCAAGAGCAAGGGGTATTAATTTTGTGTTTTCTGTATCTGCTTTTTTTTTTTTTGGACTCTCAAAGTGATGGAACCCCTTCACTTCCATTTTATGAATCACCAAGGTCCATGGATTCAGTCATCTACATTTTAAATGGCCTGAGGGTGAGTAAATTAACAGCAAATTTTCATTTTGGGTGAACTTTTCCTGTAACACAGAAAGAAACAATAATCGATGGAAATGTGATTTTCATTTTTCATTGATACAATGTTGTCTCTGCCACCTCAGACCTCTGACCTCACTGACATGAAGTGTGTTGCCATAAGAGCGATTTCTGTAATACCCGATCACCCAGAATGCTTTGTAAGTATTGTTGATTTTTCTTTCTGTTATAAATGATGTAAACTAAAGGGGTCATAACATAGTTTTTAGCTAAAAGTTGTTTTATTTTAATTTCCTTCATGTCCAGGCTTCTGATGATGAGGAGTCACACCAAAACGTTCCAGTTGGAATCCACGGAAGTGTTGTGAACTTGGTTCTTCTAAAGTGTAGAAAACTCAGAAGAGAAGACCAGGAGAAATCGGATTGGATCGTCAGTAGGATTCTTTATTGAGAACACAAGCTGTTGGGTTGGTCTGTAGTCATCGAAATCTCAAACTCAAGCAACTTTACAAGGTCATTTTATAGGCATTTCTGGAGGAGGGACTCTTGGAGACAAACCCAAACAAAGCAAGCACATGAGGGAGGTGCTAGTTTGTTGCTACTTCCCGTGGTTCTAATCTCATCAACATAATCAAATGCATAGACACTAATCCAATCAACCTAACGAATCAACGTCTGGGCCAGGGGGCTCCAAAAGATAGACACTAATCCAATCAACCTAACGAATCAACGTCTGGGCCAGGGGTTCTTCGAATCAACGTCTGGGTGCTTTGAATCTCTGCCAATCAACATGACTTGATTGAGACAAAGCACAGTTATACATTGAGTCAGGAAGTGGATAATAAGAATCTAAGTTAAACATTTAAATACAATTTGTAATCCCACAGAAGCGAAGATGTTGCACAGCAGCCCCTGTCTTTCTCCTCCATCTAGCCCCTGTAAGGAATCGTCTCAAAGGGTAATCTTGGGAAGGATGGTTTAGAGAACCTCCCTCAGGCCATTTGGTCTTGTTTTTGGATTGACTTATGCCTTGCATCTTGATTAATGAGCAATGAGCTCATTGATTAATGAGCAATACATTAAACACATACATTTTCTCTTTGTTTTCCATAGACTGTAAAAAAAAAATGGACGTCGTGTCCGTGACGTCACTCGTAGGTATTTTTTTTTTATTGTTAATTCAGTTTCATTACACAATAGCACAAGGCAAACATAGGGCAATGTTGAACATCTCAAAAGCATTCAAAACAGAACAACAACAAAACAAAATGAATACAAACATATAAATTAAACAATAAGATAAAAAAAGGAAAAAAATAATAAAATAAAATACAAACAAAAGTTATACATACAATAGGGCAGTTACATCAATTTGAAAAGCTTTAGAATTTGTCTTGTTTTTATAAGCTTCTTATTTCATATATTTCATATCTTATTTCATATATTTCAAAGTATATTTTAAGATCAGTGTTACAAAATGTAATATATGATGGTTTCTTTTGAATTACTTTTGACTTATGAATATAAAACTTTGCTAAGATAATTAACACATTGATAATGTAAATTTGTTTATCAGAAAAAGATTGGTTTTGAAAACAAAGTAAAATATCATGAGGATCTAAATTAAGGGCTTTGTTTACTTTTTTTGTTATGTCTACTTTAAAGTCAACCCAAAATGAAATAGAAAAAGGGCAAAAGAAAAAAAAAATTGTTCAATATCTTCAACATATATTTTACAAAACGTACATTTATCACAAACACTATGAATATATCTGCTAACAATTGCATTTACAGGATAACATCTGTGAATAATTTTGTAAAGTACTTCTTTTACTTTATTAGAAATTACATATTTATATGGTAACATCCAAATGCTATGCCAAGATATGCAATGAGGTTTAAGCCATTTTGATTTACATGGAGGATTGGATCCAACATTAAAGGAGTTTCTTATAAAACTGTTATTAAAACGTTTATCAAAAAAGGAAGGACCATTTACAAAAAGTTGGGGATTTTGTAGATTTATATCATTGATATTTACATCAGAGAATTTGGCTAAAATTATTATACCACTGGGAATAGCCTTAATTACTTTGTTCAATTCTTTTTCATTTACAAAAAAGCCATATTTTGTAATAAAATTCAGGTATAATGAGTATAATTGCCCATTCTTGTCAATAAGCTGGTTTACGATTAATATGTTATGCTGAACTCAATTCTCCATATACAATGACCTGTTATTATGAATGATATTGTCACGGTGCACACACGAGGGAGGAACAGGAACACGCAGACGAGGACTTAAACTCAAATAATAGTCTTTAATGAAGACATCAGGGCAGATCAGGGCAGGGCAAGGCAAGGCTGACATAGACAGGAAACACCGGGGAGTAACGAGTAGACCAGACGAAATCAAACTGAACAGACAGGACTATAAATACACAGGTAAATAATAGATAATTAGACAAACAAGGCTGGACAAGGATTAACTAATAATCACATCTGACGAGGACAGGAAACAAACCAAATAAGGAAACATGAGGCGGGAACACATGACACACACGACAGAGGACTGACAGATATTACCATTGTTCCATATAAAACACCTGCTACGAGAAAAATTGTGTTTGTACAAAAGTGACCAGTAAAGTAATGCTTGTTTGTGATAATTGGCCAAAGCAATAGGAAGTTTGCCAGTTATATAAGGACACTGCAACAAAAAATGTAACCCCCCCAAGTTTTTTAAATAAATGATATGGGACAATATTGAAAATACTTGTTTGATTTTTAAAAAAGTTTTTAAGCCAATTAATTACTCGTAGGTTTCTGAAGACCATTTTTGAAGCCTAAAGTGGGCGTCACCGTGCGTCACTCCCGGATAATCGAAAATGGGCAAAAAGGCGGGACGTGGGTGAAGCTGAGCTGAAACCGTGCTGCCGTGCAAAGACATAACACCAGCCAGCCAGCCTGGAGTTATAGGATATTCTGCCTTTGTTTTACTGTCCATTAAAGTCTACCGCGTTTAAATTACGGTGTGACTTGTGTACTTTTATACATCTGTCGGCACATCATTAGACAAACAAATTAGATAGATCGCGATCTAACAAACTGCTCCAATAACAAAGCACTGTAAGCAATAACGACTAGATAACTTGGCAACACTAATTAATCGTAAATAATCTTTAAAGTGTTTTTTTTTATAAAGCAGATTATTCACTCAGTGCCAGCTGCCAGTCTGGGGCTGCCCACTTCTGTACGTGAGGACAATAGACTGTAAAAAAAAGGTGAGGACTCAAATGCCGTGACAGCATATCACACATAAAATCACTAACTGTTCGCAATTAAATCCGTTTCCTTCCTTTTCTTGTAAGTCGATAAAATCCATTGCAATGAATGTCATCGGAGATGTTTAATTCACAATCATTCGGAGCATTATCCCTGCTGGCTTGCTCTGCAAAAAAAGCTCTAACACATGAAAATCTGTCTTCTGCATTGTAAATAACATTTAATTTCATGTGAAAGAAACATCTTTCATGTACTTGAGCTTTACTCTTACAATTGCATTAAGCAACTTTCTCTCACTGAGAAAGAAGCTTTTCAGCATCCGTGGCCTTGGATTCTCTTAATTTGCTTAGTTGCACTAAACACAGCATTAGTGTTCTTAGAAGCTCTAAATTAGTGAATCTGTGCCTTGTAACTCTAACATGCCTTGCTCTGCAAAAAAGCTCTAACACATGAAAATGTGTCTTCAGCATTGCAAATAACATTTCATTTCATGAGAAAAAAACATCTTTCATGTACTTGAGCTTTACTCTTAAAATTGCATTTAACAACTTTCTTTCACTGAGAAAGAAGCTTTTCAGCATCCGTGGCCTTGCATTCGCTTCATTTGCTTAGTTGCACTAAACACAGCATTAGTGTTCTTAGAAGCTGTAAACTAGTGATTCTGTGCATGGAAGCTCTAACATGACTTGCTCTGCAAAAAAGCTCTAACACATGAATATCTGTCTTCTGTCTTCTGCATTGCAAATAACATTTCATTTCATGAGAAAAAAACATCTTTCATGTACTTGAGCTTTATTCATAAAAAAGCATTAAGCAACTTTCTCTCACTGCGAAAGAAGCTTTTCAGCATCCGTGGCCGTGCAAGAGCTTTACTCTTAAAATTGCATTTAGCAACTTTCTCTCACTGAGAAAGAAGCTTTTCAGCATCTGTGGCCTTGCCTTCTCTTAATTTGCTTTGTTGCACTAAACACAGAATTAATGTTCTCGGAAACTCTAAACTAGTGATTCTGTGCATTGGAGCTCTAACATAACTTGCTCTGCTAAAAAGCTCTAACACATGAAAATCTGTCTTCTGCAATGCAAATAACATTTCATTTCATGAGAAATAAATATCTTTCATGTACTTGAACTTTGCTCTTAAAATTGCAGTAACCAACTTTCTCTCACTGAGAAAGAAGCTTTTCAGCATCTGTGGCCTTGCCTTCTCGTAATTTGCTTATTTGCACTGGACACAGCATTAGTGTTCTCAGAAGCTGTAAACTAGCGATTCTGTGCATTGGAGCTCTAACATAACTTGCTCTGCAAAAAAGCTCTAACACATGACAATCTGTCTTCTGCATTGCAAATAACATTTCATTTCATGAGAAATAAATATCTTTCATGTACTTGAGCTTTGCTCTTAAAATTGCAGTAACCAACTTTCTCTCACTGAGAAAGAAGATTTTCAGCATCTGTGGCCTTGCCTTCTCGTAATTTACTTTGTTGCACTAAACAGAGCATTAGTGTTCTCAGAAGCTGTAAACTAGTGATTCTCTGCATTGGAGCTCTGACATAACTTGCTCTGCAAAAAAAACTCTAACACATGAAAATCTGTCTTCTGCATTGCAAATAACATTTCATTTCATGAAAAAGAAACATCTTTCATGTACTTGAGCTTTGCTCTTGAAATTGCATTAGTCCAAATAAGCAAATTAAGAGAAGGCAAGGCCACAGATGCTGAAAAGCTTATTTCTCAGTGAGAGAAAGTTGGTTAAAGACAGCATTAGTGTTCTCAGAAGCTGTAAACTAGTGATTCTGTGCATAGGAGCTCTAACATAACTTGCTCTGCAAAAAAGCTCTAACACATGAAAATCTGTCTTCTGCATTGCAAATAACATTTCATTTCATGAAAAAGAAACATCTTTCATGTACTTCAGCTTTGCTCTTGAAATTGCATTAACCAACTTTCTCTCACTGAGAAATAAGCTTTTAAGCATCTGTGGCCTTGCCTTCTCTTAATTTGCTTTGTTGCACTAAACACAGCATTAGTGTTCTCAGAAGCTGTAAACTAGCGATTCTGTGCTTTGGAGCTCTAACATAACTTGCTCTCCAAAAAAGCTCTAAAACATGAAAATCTGTCTTCTGCATTGCAAATAACATTTCATTTCATGAGAAATAAATATCTTTCATGTACTTGAGCTTTGCTCTTAAAATTGCAGTAACCAACTTTCTCTCACTGAGAAAGAAGATTTTCAGCATCTGTGGCCTTGCCTTCTCTTAATTTGCTTTGTTGCACTAAACACAGAATTAATGTTCTCGGAAACTCTAAACTAGTGATTCTGTGCATTGGAGCTCTAACATAACTTGCTCTGCTAAAAAGCTCTAACACATGAAAATCTGTCTTCTGCATTGCAAATAACATTTCATTTCATGAAAAAGAAACATCTTTCATGTACTTGAGCTTTGCTCTTGAAATTGCATTAGTCCAAATAAGCAAATTAAGAGAAGGCAAGGCCACAGATGCTGAAAAGCTTATTTCTCAGTGAGAGAAAGTTGGTTAAAGACAGCATTAGTGTTCTCAGAAGCTGTAAACTAGTGATTCTGTGCATAGGAGCTCTAACATAACTTGCTCTGCAAAAAAACTCTAACACATGAAAATCTGTCTTCTGCAATGCAAATAACATTTCATTTCATGAGCAATAAATATCTTTCATGTACTTGAGCTTTGCTCTTGAAATTGCAGTAACCAACTTTCTCTCACTGAGAAAGAAGCTTTTCAGCATCTGTGGCCTTGCCTTCTCGTAATTTGCTTATTTGCACTGGACACAGCATTAGTGTTCGCAGAAGCTGTAAACTAGTGATTCTGTGCATTGGAGCTCTAACATAACTTGCTCTGCAAAAAAACTCTAACACATGAAAATCTGTCTTCTGCATTGCAAATAACATTTCATTTCATGAAAAAGAAACATCTTTCATGTACTTGAGCTTTGCTCTTGAAATTGCATTAGTCCAAATAAGCAAATTAAGAGAAGGCAAGGCCACAGATGCTGAAAAGCTTATTTCTCAGTGAGAGAAAGTTGGTTAAAGACAGCATTAGTGTTCTCAGAAGCTGTAAACTAGTGATTCTGTGCATTGGAGCTCTAACATAACTTGCTCTGCAAAAAAACTCTAACACATGAAAATCTGTCTTCTGCATTGCAAATAACATTTCATTTCATGAAAAAGAAACATCTTTCATGTACTTCAGCTTTGCTCTTGAAATTGCATTAACCAACTTTCTCTCACTGAGAAATAAGCTTTTCAGCATCTGTGGCCTTGCCTTCTCTTAATTTGCTTATTTGGACTAAAGACAGCATTAGTGTTCTCAGAAACTCTAAACTAGTGATTCTGTGCATTGGAGCTCTAACATAACTTGCTCTGCAAAAAAGCTCTAACACATGACAATCTGTCTTCTGCAATGCAAATGACATTTAATTTCATGAGAAATAAATATCTTTCATGTACTTGAGCTTTGCTCTTAAAATTGCAGTAACCAACTTTCTCTCACTGAGAAAGAAGCTTTTCAGCATCTGTGGCCTTGCCTTCTCTTAATTTGCTTTGTTGCACTAAACACAGAATTAGTGTTCTCGGAAACTCTAAACTAGTGATTCTGTGCATTGGAGCTCTAACATAACTTGCTCTGCTAAAAAGCTCTAACACATGAAAATCTGTCTTCTGCAATGCAAATAACATTTCATTTCATGAGAAATAAATATCTTTCATGTACTTGAACTTTGCTCTTAAAATTGCAGTAACCAACTTTCTCTCACTGAGAAAGAAGCTTTTCAGCATCTGTGGCCTTGCCTTCTCGTAATTTGCTTATTTGCACTGGAAACAGCATTAGTGTTCGCAGAAGCTCTAAACTAGTGATTCTGTGCATTGGAGCTCTAACATAACTTGCTCTGCAAAAAAGCTCTAACACATGACAATCTGTCTTCTGCATTGCAAATAACATTTCATTTCATGAAAAAGAAACATCTTTCATGTACTTGAGCTTTGCTCTTGAAATTGCATTAACCAACTTTCTCTCACTGAGAAATAAGCTTTTCAGCATCTGTGGCCTTGCCTTCTCTTAATTTGCTTATTTGGACTAAAGACAGCATTAGTGTTCTCAGAAACTCTAAACTAGTGATTCTGTGCATTGGAGCTCTAACATAACTTGCTCTGCAAAAAAGCTCTAACACATGAAAATTTGTCTTCTGCATTGCAAATAACATTTCATTTCATGAGAAATAAATATCTTTCATGTACTTCAGCTTTGCTCTTAAAATTGCAGTAACCAACTTTCTCTCACTGAGAAATAAGCTTTTCAGCATCTGTGGCCTTGCCTTCTCTTAATTTGCTTTGTTGCACTAAACACAGCATTAGTGTTCTCAGAAGCTGTAAACTAGCGATTCTGTGCATTGGAGCTCTAACATAACTTGCTCTGCAAAAAAGCTCTAACACATGACAATCTGTCTTCTGCATTGCAAATAACATTTCATTTCATGAAAAAGAAACATCTTTCATGTACTTCAGCTTTGCTCTTGAAATTGCATTAACCAACTTTCTCTCACTGAGAAATAAGCTTTTCAGCATCTGTGGCCTTGCCTTCTCTTAATTTGCTTATTTGGACTAAAGACAGCATTAGTGTTCTCAGAAACTCTAAACTAGTGATTCTGTGCATTGGAGCTCTAACATAATTTGCTCTGCAAAAAAGCTCTAACAAATGAAAATTTGTCTTCTGCATTGCAAATAACATTTCATTTCATGAGAAATAAATATCTTTCATGTACTTGAACTTTGCTCTTAAAATTGCAGTAACCAACTTTCTCTCACTGAGAAATAAGCTTTTCAGCATCTGTGGCCTTGCCTTCTCTTAATTTGCTCATTTGCACTAAACACAGAATTAATGTTCTCGAAACTCTAAACTAGTGATTCTGTGCATTGGAGCTCTAACATAACTTGCTCTGCAAAAAAGCTCTAACACATGAAAATCTGTCTTCTGCATTGCAAATAACATTTCATTTCATGAGAAATAAATATCTTTCATGTACTTGAGCTTTGCTCTTAAAATTGCATTAACCAACTTTCTCTCAATGAGAAAGAAGCTTTTCAGCATCTGTGGCCTTGCCTTCTCTTAATTTGCTTATTTGGACTAAAGACAACATTAGTGTTCTCAGAAGCTGTAAACTAGTGATTCTGTGCTTTGGAGCTCTAACATAACTTGCTCTCCAAAAAAGCTCTAAAACATGAAAATCTGTCTTCTGCATTGCAAATAACATTTAATTTCATGAGAAATAAATATCTTTCATGTACTTGAGCTTTGCTCTTAAAATTGCAGTAACCAACTTTCTCTCACTGAGAAAGAAGCTTTTCAGCATCTGTGGCCTTGCCTTCTCTTAATTTGCTTTGTTGCACTAAACACAGAATTAGTGTTCTCGGAAACTCTAAACTAGTGATTCTGTGCATTGGAGCTCTAACATAACTTGCTCTGCAAAAAAGCTCTAACACATGAAAATCTGTCTTCTGCATTGCAAATAACATTTCATTTCATGAGAAATAAATATCTTTCATGTACTTGAGCTTTGCTCTTAAAATTGCATTAACCAACTTTCTCTCACTGAGAAAGAAGCTTTTCAGCATCTGTGGCCTTGCCTTCTCTTAATTTGCTTATTTGCACTGGAAACAGCATTAGTGTTCTCAGAAGCTCTAAACTAGTGATTCTGTGCATTGGAGCTCTAACATAACTTGCTCTGCAAAAAAGCTCTAACACATGACAATCTGTCTTCTGCATTGCAAATAACATTTCATTTCATGAAAAAGAAACATCTTTCATGTACTTCAGCTTTGCTCTTGAAATTGCATTAACCAACTTTCTCTCACTGAGAAATAAGCTTTTCAGCATCTGTGGCCTTGCCTTCTCTTAATTTGCTTATTTGCACTAAAGACAGCATTAGTGTTCTCAGAAGCTCTAAACTAGTGATTCTGTGCATTGGAGCTCTAACATAACTTGCTCTGCAAAAAAGCTCTAACACATGAAAATCTGTCTTCTGCATTGCAAATAACATTTCATTTCATGAGAAATAAATATCTTTCATGTACTTGAGCTTTGCTCTTAAAATTGCAGTAACCAACTTTCTCTCACTGAGAAATAAGCTTTTCAGCATCTGTGGCCTTGCCTTCTCTTAATTTGCTTTGTTGCACTAAACACAGCATTAGTGTTCTCAGAAGCTGTAAACTAGTGATTCTGTGCATTGGAGCTCTAACATAACTTGCTCTGCAAAAAAACTCTAACACATGAAAATCTGTCTTCTGCATTGCAAATAACATTTAATTTCATGAAAAAGAAACATCTTTCATGTACTTGAGCTTTGCTCTTGAAATTGCATTAGTCCAAATAAGCAAATTAAGAGAAGGCAAGGCCACAGATGCTGAAAAGCTTATTTCTCAGTGAGAGAAAGTTGGTTAAAGACAGCATTAGTGTTCTCAGAAGCTGTAAACTAGTGATTCTGTGCATAGGAGCTCTAACATAACTTGCTCTGCAAAAAAGCTCTAACACATGAAAATCTGTCTTCTGCATTGCAAATAACATTTCATTTCATGAAAAAGAAACATCTTTCATGTACTTCAGCTTTGCTCTTGAAATTGCATTAACCAACTTTCTCTCACTGAGAAATAAGCTTTTCAGCATCTGTGGCCTTGCCTTCTCTTAATTTGCTTATTTGGACTAAAGACAGCATTAGTGTTCTCAGAAACTCTAAACTAGTGATTCTGTGCATTGGAGCTCTAACATAACTTGCTCTGCAAAAAAGCTCTAACAAATGAAAATTTGTCTTCTGCTTTGCAAATAATATTTCATTTCATGAGAAATAAATATCTTTCATGTACTTGAACTTTGCTCTTAAAATTGCAGTAACCAACTTTCTCTCACTGAGAAAGAATCTTTTCAGCATCTGTGGCCTTGCCTTCTCTTAATTTGCTTTGTTGCACTAAACACAGCATTAGTGTTCTCAGAAGCTCTAAACTAGTGATTCTGTGCATTGGAGCTCTAACATAACTTGCTCTGCAAAAAAGCTCTAACACATGAAAATCTGTCTTCTGCATTGCAAATAACATTTCATTTCATGAGAAAGAAACATCTTTCATGTACTTGAGCTTTGCTCTTGAAATTGCAGTAACCAACTTTCTCTCACTGAGAAAGAAGCTTTTCAGCATCTGTGGCCTTGCCTTCTCTTAATTTGCTTATTTGCACTAAACACAGCATTAGTGTTCTCAGAAGCTGTAAACTAGTGATTCTGTGCATTGGAGCTCTAACATAACTTGCTCTGCAAAAAAACTCTAACACATGAAAATCTGTCTTCTGCATTGCAAATAACATTTCATTTCATGAAAAAGAAACATCTTTCATGTACTTGAGCTTTGCTCTTGAAATTGCATTAGTCCAAATAAGCAAATTAAGAGAAGGCAAGGCCACAGATGCTGAAAAGCTTATTTCTCAGTGAGAGAAAGTTGGTTAAAGACAGCATTAGTGTTCTCAGAAGCTGTAAACTAGTGATTCTGTGCATAGGAGCTCTAACATAACTTGCTCTGCAAAAAAGCTCTAACACATGAAAATCTGTCTTCTGCATTGCAAATAACATTTCATTTCATGAAAAAGAAACATCTTTCATGTACTTCAGCTTTGCTCTTGAAATTGCATTAACCAACTTTCTCTCACTGAGAAATAAGCTTTTAAGCATCTGTGGCCTTGCCTTCTCTTAATTTGCTTTGTTGCACTAAACACAGCATTAGTGTTCTCAGAAGCTGTAAACTAGTGATTCTGTGCATTGGAGCTCTAACATAACTTGCTCTGCAAAAAAGCTCTAACACATGAAAATCTGTCTTCTGCATTGCAAATAACATTTCATTTTATGAAAAGAAACATCTTTCATGTACTTCAGCTTTGCTCTTGAAATTGCATTAAACAACTTTCTCTCACTGAGAAATAAGCTTTTCAGCATCTGTGGCCTTGCCTTCTCTTAATTTGCTTATTTGGACTAAAGACAGCATTAGTGTTCTCAGAAGCTGTAAACTAGTGATTCTGTGCATAGGAGCTCTAACATAACTTGCTCTGCAAAAAAACTCTAACACATGAAAATCTGTCTTCTGCATTGCAAATAACATTTCATTTCATGAGAAATAAATATCTTTCATGTACTTGAACTTTGCTCTTAAAATTGCAGTAACCAACTTTCTCTCACTGAGAAAGAAGCTTTTCAGCATCTGTGGCCTTGCCTTCTCTTAATTTGCTTATTTGCACTGGACACAGCATTAGTGTTCTCAGAAGCTCTAAACTAGTGATTCTGTGCATTGGAGCTCTAACATAACTTGCTCTGCAAAAAAGCTCTAACACATGAAAATCTGTCTTCTGCATTGCAAATAACATTTCATTTCATGAGAAAGAAACATCTTTCATGTACTTGAGCTTTGCTCTTGAAATTGCAGTAACCAAGTTTCTCTCACTGAGAAAGAAGCTTTTCAGCATCTGTGGCCTTGCCTTCTCTTAATTTGCTTATTTGCACTGGACACAGCATTAGTGTTCTCAGAAGCTGTAAACTAGTGATTCTGTGCATTGGAGCTCTAACATAACTTGCTCTGCAAAAAAACTCTAACACATGAAAATCTGTCTTCTGCATTGCAAATAACATTTCATTTCATGAAAAAGAAACATCTTTCATGTACTTGAGCTTTGCTCTTGAAATTGCATTAGTCAAATAAGCAAATTAAGAGAAGGCAAGGCCATAGATGCTGAAAAGCTTATTTCTCAGTGAGAGAAAGTTGGTTAAAGACAGCATTAGTGTTCTCAGAAGCTGTAAACTAGTGATTCTGTGCATAGGAGCTCTAACATAACTTGCTCTGCAAAAAAGCTCTAACACATGAAAATCTGTCTTCTGCATTGCAAATAACATTTCATTTCATGAAAAGAAACATCTTTCATGTACTTCAGCTTTGCTCTTGAAATTGCATTAACCAACTTTCTCTCACTGAGAAATAAGCTTTTCAGCATCTGTGGCCTTGCCTTCTCTTAATTTGCTTTGTTGCACTAAACACAGCATTAGTGTTCTCAGAAGCTGTAAACTAGTGATTCTGTGCATTGGAGCTCTAACATAACTTGCTCTCCTTAAAAGCTCTAAAACATGAAAATCTGTCTTCTGCATTGCAAATAACATTTCATTTCATGAGAAATAAATATCTTTCATGTACTTGAGCTTTGCTCTTAAAATTGCAGTAACCAACTTTCTCTCACTGAGAAAGAAGCTTTTCAGCATCTGTGGCCTTGCCTTCTCTTAATTTGCTTTGTTGCACTAAACACAGAATTAATGTTCTCGGAAACTCTAAACTAGTGATTCTGTGCATTGGAGCTCTAACATAACTTGCTCTGCAAAAAAGCTCTAACACATGAAAATCTGTCTTCTGCATTGCAAATAACATTTCATTTCATGAGAAAGAAACATCTTTCATGTACTTGAGCTTTGCTCTTGAAATTGCATTAGTCCAAATAAGCAAATTAAGAGAAGGCAAGGCCACAGATGCTGAAAAGCTTATTTCTCAGTGAGAGAAAGTTGGTTAAAGACAGCATTAGTGTTCTCAGAAGCTGTAAACTAGTGATTCTGTGCATAGGAGCTCTAACATAACTTGCTCTGCAAAAAAACTCTAACACATGAAAATCTGTCTTCTGCAATGCAAATAACATTTCATTTCATGAGAAATAAATATCTTTCATGTACTTGAGCTTTGCTCTTGAAATTGCAGTAACCAACTTTCTCTCACTGAGAAAGAAGCTTTTCAGCATCTGTGGCCTTGCCTTCTCGTAATTTGCTTATTTGCACTGGACACAGCATTAGTGTTCGCAGAAGCTGTAAACTAGTGATTCTGTGCATTGGAGCTCTAACATAACTTGCTCTGCAAAAAAACTCTAACACATGAAAATCTGTCTTCTGCATTGCAAATAACATTTCATTTCATGAAAAAGAAACATCTTTCATGTACTTGAGCTTTGCTCTTGAAATTGCATTAGTCCAAATAAGCAAATTAAGAGAAGGCAAGGCCACAGATGCTGAAAAGCTTATTTCTCAGTGAGAGAAAGTTGGTTAAAGACAGCATTAGTGTTCTCAGAAGCTGTAAACTAGTGATTCTGTGCATTGGAGCTCTAACATAACTTGCTCTGCAAAAAAGCTCTAACACATGACAATCTGTCTTCTGCATTGCAAATAACATTTAATTTCATGAAAAAGAAACATCTTTCATGTACTTCAGCTTTGCTCTTGAAATTGCATTAACCAACTTTCTCTCACTGAGAAATAAGCTTTTCAGCATCTGTGGCCTTGCCTTCTCTTAATTTGCTTATTTGGACTAAAGACAGCATTAGTGTTCTCAGAAACTCTAAACTAGTGATTCTGTGCATTGGAGCTCTAACATAACTTGCTCTGCAAAAAAGCTCTAACACATGACAATCTGTCTTCTGCATTGCAAATAACATTTCATTTCATGAGAAATAAATATCTTTCATGTACTTGAGCTTTGCTCTTAAAATTGCAGTAACCAACTTTCTCTCACTGAGAAATAAGCTTTTCAGCATCTGTGGCCTTGCCTTCTCTTAATTTGCTCATTTGCACTAAACACAGAATTAATGTTCTCGGAAACTCTAAACTAGTGATTCTGTGCATTGGAGCTCTAACATAACTTGCTCTGCAAAAAAGCTCTAACACATGAAAATCTGTCTTCTGCATTGCAAATAACATTTCATTTCATGAGAAAGAAACATCTTTCATGTACTTGAGCTTTGCTCTTGAAATTGCATTAACCAACTTTCTCTCACTGAGAAATAAGCTTTTCAGCATCTGTGGCCTTGCCTTCTCTTAATTTGCTTTGTTGCACTAAACACAGCATTAGTGTTCTCAGAAGCTGTAAACTAGTGATTCTGTGCATTGGAGCTCTAACATAACTTGCTCTGCAAAAAAACTCTAACACATGAAAATCTGTCTTCTGCATTGCAAATAACATTTCATTTCATGAAAAAGAAACATCTTTCATGTACTTGAGCTTTGCTCTTGAAATTGCATTAGTCCAAATAAGCAAATTAAGAGAAGGCAAGGCCACAGATGCTGAAAAGCTATTTCTCAGTGAGAGAAAGTTGGTTAAAGACAGCATTAGTGTTCTCAGAAGCTGTAAACTAGTGATTCTGTGCATAGGAGCTCTAACATAACTTGCTCTGCAAAAAAGCTCTAACACATGAAAATCTGTCTTCTGCATTGCAAATAACATTTCATTTTATGAAAAGAAACATCTTTCATGTACTTCAGCTTTGCTCTTGAAATTGCATTAAACAACTTTCTCTCACTGAGAAATAAGCTTTTAAGCATCTGTGGCCTTGCCTTCTCTTAATTTGCTTATTTGGACTAAAGACAACATTAGTGTTCTCAGAAGCTGTAAACTAGTGATTCTGTGCTTTGGAGCTCTAACATAACTTGCTCTCCAAAAAAGCTCTAAAACATGAAAATCTGTCTTCTGCATTGCAAATAACATTTCATTTCATGAGAAATAAATATCTTTCATGTACTTGAGCTTTGCTCTTAAAATTGCAGTAACCAACTTTCTCTCACTGAGAAAGAAGCTTTTCAGCATCTGTGGCCTTGCCTTCTCTTAATTTGCTTTGTTGCACTAAACACACAATTAATGTTCTCGGAAACTCTAAACTAGTGATTCTGTGCATTGGAGCTCTAACATAACTTGCTCTGCTAAAAAGCTCTAACACATGAAAATCTGTCTTCTGCATTGCAAATAACATTTCATTTCATGAAAAAGAAACATCTTTCATGTACTTGAGCTTTGCTCTTGAAATTGCATTAGTCCAAATAAGCAAATTAAGAGAAGGCAAGGCCACAGATGCTGAAAAGCTTATTTCTCAGTGAGAGAAAGTTGGTTAAAGACAGCATTAGTGTTCTCAGAAGCTGTAAACTAGTGATTCTGTGCATAGGAGCTCTAACATAACTTGCTCTGCAAAAAAACTCTAACACATGAAAATCTGTCTTCTGCATTGCAAATAACATTTCATTTCATGAGAAATAAATATCTTTCATGTACTTGAACTTTGCTCTTAAAATTGCAGTAACCAACTTTCTCTCACTGAGAAAGAAGCTTTTCAGCATCTGTGGCCTTGCCTTCTCGTAATTTGCTTATTTGCACTGGACACAGCATTAGTGTTCGCAGAAGCTCTAAACTAGTGATTCTGTGCATTGGAGCTCTAACATAACTTGCTCTGCAAAAAAGCTCTAACACATGAAAATCTGTCTTCTGCATTGCAAATAACATTTCATTTCATGAGAAAGAAACATCTTTCATGTACTTGAGCTTTGCTCTTGAAATTGCAGTTACCAAGTTTCTCTCACTGAGAAAGAAGCTTTTCAGCATCTGTGGCCTTGCCTTCTCGTAATTTGCTTATTTGCACTGGACACAGCATTAGTGTTCGCAGAAGCTGTAAACTAGTGATTCTGTGCATTGGAGCTCTAACATAACTTGCTCTGCAAAAAAACTCTAACACATGAAAATCTGTCTTCTGCATTGCAAATAACATTTCATTTCATGAAAAAGAAACATCTTTCATGTACTTGAGCTTTGCTCTTGAAATTGCATTAGTCCAAATAAGCAAATTAAGAGAAGGCAAGGCCACAGATGCTGAAAAGCTTATTTCTCAGTGAGAGAAAGTTGGTTAAAGACAGCATTAGTGTTCTCAGAAGCTGTAAACTAGTGATTCTGTGCATAGGAGCTCTAACATAACTTGCTCTGCAAAAAAACTCTAACACATGAAAATCTGTCTTCTGCAATGCAAATAACATTTCATTTCATGAGCAATAAATATCTTTCATGTACTTGAGCTTTGCTCTTGAAATTGCAGTAACCAACTTTCTCTCACTGAGAAGGAAGCTTTTCAGCATCTGTGGCCTTGCCTTCTCGTAATTTGCTTATTTGCACTGGACACAGCATTAGTGTTCGCAGAAGCTCTAAACTAGTGATTCTGTGCATTGGAGCTCTAACATAACTTGCTCTGCAAAAAAACTCTAACACATGAAAATCTGTCTTCTGCATTGCAAATAACATTTCATTTCATGAAAAAGAAACATATTTCATGTACTTGAGCTTTGCTCTTGAAATTGCATTTAGTCAAATAAGCAAAATTAAAAAAAGTTAAAGCAACAAAAAAAAGTTTAAAAAAAAAAAAAAAGTAAAAAGTGATTAATAACTCTAAAAAATTAAAAAATAATAAAAAAATCTGAGAATTGCAAAAAAAAAAAAGAGAAAGCAAGGCCACAGATGCTGAAAAGCTTATTTTCCTCAGTGAGAGAAATTGTTAAAGACAGCATTGGTGTTTTCAGAAGCTCTAAACTAGTGATTCTGTGCTTTGGAGCTCTAACATAACTTGCTCTGCAAAAAAGCTCTAACACATGACAATCTGTCTTCTGCATTGCAAATAACATTTCATTTCATGAGAAAGAAACATCTTTCATGTACTTGAGCTTTGCTCTTGAAATTGCATTAACCAACTTTCTCTCACTGAGAAATAAGCTTTTCAGCATCTGTGGCCTTGCCTTCTCTTAATTTGCTTATTTGGACTAAAGACAGCATTAGTGTTCTCAGAAACTCTAAACTAGTGATTCTGTGCATTGGAGCTCTAACATAACTTGCTCTGAAAAAAGCTCTAACACATGAAAATCTGTCTTCAACATTGCAAATAACATTTCATTTCATGAGAAAGAAACATCTTTCATGTACTTGAGCTTTGCTCTTAAAATTGCAGTAACCAACTTTCTCTCACTGAGAAAGAAGCTTTTCAGCATCTGTGGCCTTGCCTTCTCTTAATTTGCTTTGTTGCACTAAACACAGAATTAGTGTTCTCGAAAACTCTAAACTAAGATTCTGTGCATTGGAGCTCTAACATAACTTGCTCTGCAAAAAAGCTCTAACACATGAAAATCTGTCTTCTGCATTGCAAATAACATTTCATTTCATGAGAAAGAAACATCTTTCATGTACTTGAGCTTTGCTCTTGAAATTGCATTAACCAACTTTCTCTCACTGAGAAATAAGCTTTTCAGCATCTGTGGTTGCCTTGCTTCTCTTAATTTGCTTTGTTGCACTAAACACAGCATTAGTGTTCTCAGAAGCTGTAAACTAGTGATTCTGTGCATTGGAGCTCTAACATAACTTGCTCTGCAAAAAACTCTAACACATGAAAATCTGTCTTCTGCATTGCAAATAACATTTCATTTCATGAAAAAGAAACATCTTTCATGTACTTGAGCTTTGCTCTTGAAATTGCATTAGTCCAAATAAGCAAATTAAGAGAAGGCAAGGCCACAGATGCTGAAAAGCTTATTTCTCAGTGAGAGAAAGTTGGTTAAAGACAGCATTAGTGTTCTCAGAAGCTGTAAACTAGTGATTCTGTGCATAGGAGCTCTAACATAACTTGCTCTGCAAAAAAGCTCTAACACATGAAAATCTGTCTTCTGCATTGCAAATAACATTTCATTTTATGAAAAGAAACATCTTTCATGTACTTCAGCTTTGCTCTTGAAATTGCATTAAACAACTTTCTCTCACTGAGAAATAAGCTTTTAAGCATCTGTGGCCTTGCCTTCTCTTAATTTGCTTATTTGGACTAAAGACAACATTAGTGTTCTCAGAAGCTGTAAACTAGTGATTCTGTGCTTTGGAGCTCTAACATAACTTGCTCTCCAAAAAAGCTCTAACACATGAAAATCTGTCTTCTGCATTGCAAATAACATTTCATTTCATGAGAAATAAATATCTTTCATGTACTTGAGCTTTGCTCTTAAAATTGCAGTAACCAACTTTCTCTCACTGAGAAAGAAGATTTTCAGCATCTGTGGCCTTGCCTTCTCTTAATTTGCTTTGTTTGCACTAAACACAGCATTAATGTTCTCGAAACTCTAAACTAGTGATTCTGTGCATTGGAGCTCTAACATAACTTGCTCTGCTAAAAAGCTCTAACACATGAAATCTGTCTTCTGCATTGCAAATAACATTTCATTTCATGAAAAAGAAACATCTTTCATGTACTTGAGCTTTGCTCTTGAAATTGCATTAGTCCAAATAAGCAAATTAAGAGAAGGCAAGGCCACAGATGCTGAAAAGCTTATTTCTCAGTGAGAGAAAGTTGGTTAAAGACAGCATTAGTGTTCTCAGAAGCTGTAAACTAGTGATTCTGTGCATAGGAGCTCTAACATAACTTGCTCTGCAAAAAAGCTCTAACACCTGAAAATCTGTCTTCTGCAATGCAAATAACATTTCATTTCATGAGAAATAAATCTTTCATGTACTTAACTTTGCTCTTAAATTGCAGTAACCAACTTTCTCTCACTGAGAAAGAAGCTCTTCAGCATCTGTGGCCTTGCCTTCTCGTAATTTGCTTATTTGCACTGGACACAGCATTAGTGTTCGCAGAAGCTCTTAAACTAGTGATTCTGTGCATTGGAGCTCTAACATAACTTGCTCTGCAAAAAAGCTCTAACACATGAAAATCTGTCTTCTGCATTGCAAATAACATTTCATTTCATGAGAAAGAAACATCTTTCATGTACTTGAGCTTTGCTCTTGAAAATGCAGTAACCAGTTTCTCTCACTGAGAAAGAAGCTTTTCAGCATCTGTGGCCTTGCCTTCTCGTAATTTGCTTATTTGCACTGGACACAGCATTAGTGTTCGCAGAAGCTCTAAACTAGTGATTCTGTGCATTGGAGCTCTAACATAACTTGCTCTGCAAAAAAACTCTAACACATGAAAATCTGTCTTCTGCATTGCAAATAACATTTCATTTCAAAAAAGAAACATCTTTCATGTACTTGAGCTTTGCTCTTGAAATTGCATTATCCAAATAAGCAAATTAAGAGAAGGCAAGCCACAGATGCTGAAAAGCTTATTTCTCAGTGAGAGAAAGTTGGTTAAAGACAGCATTAGTGTTCTCAGAAGCTGTAAACTAGTGATTCTGTGCATAGGAGCTCTAACATAACTTGCTCTGCAAAAAAGCTCTAACACATGAAAATCTGTCTTCTGCATTGCAAATAACATTTCATTTCATGAAAAAGAAACATCTTTCATGTACTTCAGCTTTGCTCTTGAAATTGCATTAACCAACTTTCTCTCACTGAGAAAAGAAGCTTTCAAGCATCTGTGGCCTTGCCTTCTCTTAATTTGCTTTGTTGCACTAAACACAGCATTAGTGTTCTCAGAAGCTGTAAACTAGTGATTCTGTGCATAGGAGCTCTAACATAACTTGCTCTGCAAAAAAGCTCTAACACATGACAATCTGTCTTCTGCATTGCAAATAACATTTCATTTCATGAGAAATAAATATCTTTCATGTACTTGAGCTTTGCTCTTAAAATTGCAGTAACCAACTTTCTCTCACTGAGAAAGAAGATTTTCAGCATCTGTGGCCTTGCCTTCTCTTAATTTGCTTTGTTGCACTAAACACAGCATTAGTGTTCTCAGAAGCTGTAAACTAGTGATTCTGTGCATTGGAGCTCTAACATAACTTGCTCTGCAAAAAAAACTCTAACACATGAAAATCTGTCTTCTGCATTGCAAATAACATTTCATTTCATGAAAAAGAAACATCTTTCATGTACTTGAGCTTTGCTCTTGAAATTGCATTAGTCCAAATAAGCAAATTAAGAGAAGGCAAGGCCACAGATGCTGAAAAGCTTATTTCTCAGTGAGAGAAAGTTGGTTAAAGACAGCATTAGTGTTCTCAGAAGCTGTAAACTAGTGATTCTGTGCATAGGAGCTCTAACATAACTTGCTCTGCAAAAAAGCTCTAACACATGAAAATCTGTCTTCTGCATTGCAAATAACATTTCATTTCATGAAAAAGAAACATCTTTCATGTACTTCAGCTTTGCTCTTGAAATTGCATTAACCAACTTTCTCTCACTGAGAAATAAGCTTTTCAGCATCTGTGGCCTTGCCTTCTCTTAATTTGCTTTGTTGCACTTGACACAGCATTAGTGTTCTCAGAAGCTCTAAACTAGTGATTCTGTGCTTTGGAGCTCTAACATAAACTTGCTCTCCAAAAAAGCTCTAAAACATGAAAATCTGTCTTCTGCATTGCAATTAAAAATTTCATTTCATGAGAAAATAAATATCTTTCATGTACTTGAGCTTTGCTCTTAAAATTGCAGTAACAACTTTCTCTCACTGAGGAAAGAAGCTTTTCCAGCATCTGTGCATTGCCTTCTCTTAATTTGCTTTGTTGCTCTAAACACAGAATTTAGTGTTCTCGGCAAGCTCTAAACTAGTGATTTGTGCATTGGAGCTCTAACA